>CM042391.1:15592919-16214696 GCA_023634145.1 Thymallus thymallus
CACACACACACACACACACTTTTGTAGCTGTAATGGTTAAAATAATAGTGCTATACTACTCTTACCTACACCAGTTGCCAAATGCTTCTCATCTACTGTACTAATGGAAATCTTTCAAACACAAAAACAATCAATAAACATGTTTAAATGACAAATTATTATTTTATTAGACAGACATTACATGTCATGATGTTGTAGAAGGCTGGGCTGTGACCCTGGGCCAAATCAGGGCCAGCCCAGTACATGATGATAATGCCAGGACCCCCCGGCATCATGGTGACCAGGTTTATTATAGGTACAGGTACACCTCAGAGGACAGGGGGCCTGCAAATAAAATACCATGCAACACACAAACAAGATAGAACATTTAGTGACTATCATAGATAGTTGCCTCTCTTTCCAATACCTTCAAGGTATCAAAGCTGTGTACAATAGTAGTAGTAGTATTAATTATTGAAATGATTTGAACTGTGAGACATTTACATACCTGCTACTGATGTCAACCTCCAGCTGGTAACCCATTACGTGTTCTTCCTATAGGGACTCAGAGGACAAGTGGTTGGGAAATGCAATCGTAGCCATGTCTATCTGAATAGAGGCATTAAAAGGGCCAGAGTTGGCAAACGTTGCAGATAGTAATGCCAAGAATAGCACTGACTTTACTCCTTATTCTATTCAGAGGGATGAAGGGATGAAGCTCACCTCTGATGAAGGGGTGTTGCTGGGCCCCTGGGAGTGAGAGATGGTGCTTGGAGTGAGAGGCTCGGCTGTGGGGCCAGGCAGGGAGGGCACGGGGCTGGTATATTGTCAGAGCACGGGTCCCATTCGCTGGGTGGATGCAACCAATTGGGATACTATGAATGAATTATTGAATGAGTGAGTCAATCAAATCAGTGGAAATATTGGAATTTAGTTGCAAAAGGTGGAGAAAAAAAAAGAAAAAAAAACATCACCTGAAGTGGGGATATGGGGAGCTGAGGGTCTTCAGATCTATGGGGACTTTGGGCCAATACCGGACTTCATTGGTGTACACCAGGTGATCCTCCTCCAGCTGGGTAGAAAGGAAAGCCATCAGTGTTATAGGGAGAATAGCATGCAAAATAACGGTACAAGAGCAGAGGTTCTTCAACACCTCCCTTCATCAAACCCTATCCCATGATAACAATAAAAAACATTAATTCAGTCAGATCTAATGCCCAAAAGAAATCTACAAAATTAATACGGTATTTCTGAACAGATGCAATAAAAGTTGCTGATACTGTAGATTCTAGATGCGGTCCACTCACAGTTGTGGAGGTGCCACAGGAGTCTAGAGAGAAGCTGTACAGAGCCCTGGCTCCATCAGTCTCTATGGGAACACAGGAGGGATCCAGCAGGGACGTTAGTCTGGGGTTGACGGCTAAAGAAACACTGGATGTATCCACCACCACCACCATTCTGCTGTCTGGGAGACACACTACAGGGAGGGAGAAGGGAAGAGCATCCAGACTTTAGAAAAGCAAAAGGACCACCATACTAATAAAATTGTATTTATTTTGGAGTTTCTAAACTCCAGTGAGCACTGATAACATGTAAAGAGCCAGACTTCTTTGACTTCAGTCAATATACAGTATTATCACTAGTGATAATATATTGACTGGAGTCAGAGAAGTCTATTTAAAATATGAAATTGTTAAGTTATTTTATTTAAGCAGACTTTTTTTATTTAACTAGGCAAGGCAGTTAAGAACAAATCCTTATTTACAATGACAGCATACCAAAAGGCAAAAGGCCTCCTGTGGGATGGGGGCTGGGATTAAAAATATAAATACATTAAATACAAATACAGGACATAAACACATCACAACAAGAGAGACAACACTACATAAAGAGAGACCTAAGAAAACATAGCATGGGAGCAACACAACATGGCAGCAACACAACATGGTAGCAACACAAAACATGGTACAAACATTATTGGGCACAGAACAACAGCACAAAGGGCAAGAATGTAGAGACAACAATACATCACGCAAAGCAGCCACAACTGTCAGTAGGAGTGTCCATGATTGATTGAGTCTTTGAATTAAGAGATGGAGATAAAACTGTCCAGTTTGAGTGTTTGTTGCAGCTCCTTCCAGTCGCTAGCTGCAGTGAACTGAAAAGACGAGCAACCCAGGGATGTGTGTGCTGTGGGGAGAGGGGCATTTTTCTTACCAAACCATATGACCATTGTTTTGGAGGTGTTCAGAACAAGGTTAAAGGGCAGAGAAAGTTGGACACTAAGAAAGCTTTGTTGTAGAGCGTTTAACACAAAATCTGGGGAGGGGCCAGCTGTTTCATCTGCACATAAATGGATAAGAGAGCTTCCTACTGCCTGAGCTATGTTGTTTATGTAAATTTAGAAGAGCGTGGGGCCTAGGATCGAGCCTTGGGGTACACCCTTGGTGACAGGCAGTGGCTGAAGTCTAAGTTTAAGGAGCTCCTCTAGCACCTCGGAGTCAGTGACCGCCTGCAGGGAGGAGCATAAGGGCTAGTCGCATTTGAAGGGGTGGGAGATGAGGAAATGTTGGATGGGCAAGGAGGCATGGCTGAGTCAAATAGGAATCCTGACTTAATGAAGTGGTGATTAAAAAGCTCAGCATGTGCTTCTTGTCAGTAACAACCACATCAGCTGTGAGGAGGGTTTAATTTTTTCCAGAACTTCTTGGGGTTAGACCCACAGAGAGAGAACTGCTCCTTAAAGTAACTAACTTTGGCCTTCCGAATAGCCTGAGTGCACTTATTTCTCATTTGCCTGAACAAGAGCCAATCAGCCTAGTATGCGTGTGTCGAGTCTGTCGCCAAATGCAATTCTTGAGGTGGAGTAACTCTGCAACTAATGTCTCCACACTTGAAAAAGAAAAAGGAGAGCCTCACACCCTAAGAGCTCAGATGTAATATTTTTATAACCAACTTTGACAGACAAGCTTCATCAGGGTATAATGACAAAGAGGCGGTTTGTGTGCAAAATATATATATAATAAAATTATATTGGTCACATACACGTGGTTAGCAGATGTTATTGCGGGTGTAGCGAAATGCTTGTGCTTCTAGCTCCGACAGTGCAGTACTATCTAACAATAATATCTAACAGCTTCACAACATACTGTATACCCGAACACACATAAATCTAAGTAATAAAGGATTGAGAATATATACATATATGTCAGGACGGCATTGGACTAAGATCCAGTGGCATAGTAAGCTTTATAGTATACACAAGAGATTGATGATGCAGTATGTAAACACGATTAGGTGACTAAGATACTAAAGAATAGTATAGCGTACAGTTCAGATATGACATGAGTAGTGCAAGATACAGAAACATTATTAAAGTGACTAGTGTTTCATTCCTCAAGTGGCCGGTGCTTCCTAATCTAGGTCTATAGGCAGCAGTCTGATGTACTAGAGATGGTTGTTTAGCAGTCAATGGCGAAGTATAGAGTACAATACAGTATATCCATATGAGATGGTTGATGCCATATGTGCTCACAATTTGTGTAACTGAAATACCGTAGAATAGTGTAGAGTGCAGTTTATACATAGATATGGGTGATGCAGGTACGGATACATTATTAAAGTGTCCTGTGATTTCTAAAATCGGTGACTACAGGCAGCCACCGCTGGTGTGTTAGTGATGGCTGTTTAGCAATCTGATGGCCTTGAGATTGAAAAACAGCTTCTATATCTTGGTCCCAGCTTTGATGCACCTGTAATGACCTCTGGATGAGGGCAGGCAGTGGCTCGGATGGTTGATGTCTTTGATGATCTTTTTGGCCTTTGTGGCAACGGGTGCTGTAGGCGTCCAGGAGGGTGGGAAGTTTGCTAGTTTAATGGCCTAAACTTACCACATAACGCAGTTGGGGGGGTGATGCCGAAACAATAATAAATTAGATGGCTTCTAGAGGCCAGGATACTCCCGGAGAGGGAAGAAAGGGAAAATGTTACCAAAGCCTTAGGGGCACTAAAAAAAGCATATGGTCAACACCAAGAACCTAATAATTTATCAACAGAGGATAAAATTGAAAAAAGAGAAAAGTAGAGACCTGCTAGGTAAAATGGAGCAGGCAGTAGTAAAGAATGAGGTGACGAATAAAAAATAAATAAAATAGGCATACATGAAGGGCATGCGCATAGATTAGAAGTAGGAATTGGCTGTAGCTCTAGAAAAGAGTCAAAACCTAAATCAAGAACTAGAGAAAGCCCTTGATAGACAAAACCAAATTAAACAACTCAGAGTTAGGCTTCAATAGTACCAAAATACGTGTGGAGGAGTATATTCAATTGCCACTCCTCTGCCGTTTGCCCCATGTTATAAGGTGAAACCGGTCACAGCTGGTGGGCCACCATTATAACCCTCTCTTAAAGAGGAAAAATAGTGATATGGGTTGCGAGAGGCAGAGGACAGGCACATTACTAGTCCGGACATAGTGGTCCAAGACTGGGTAGTGGATCAGCATGATCCAGGTAATCATAAGGATGTGCAACCAATACAAACACACGCAACCCCGGTTACATATTATCCGGGACAAATAGTACCAGGGAAGAACAACCCTATTCCAGATGACGCGCAGCCCCAAGTACAGATACAAATTCAGCATCACCATCAACCACTGAGCGTGAGCGAAACGCGTAGTATTATGAAAGAAGTACCGGATCCAGTAAGGGAGGGACAGGAATTTATCAATTGCTTGAGGAGGCAGGGCTTAATTTTTGGGTTCCATGCTGGTGACTATGATGATGATGTACGCTCTTTTTTGTCAAGGGCCATGTTGCCAACCATCGCACAGGGATATCGAACGTCGGCTTGGTCCTCGGGTCGCGAAGCATATGACCCAGCGACAGCAAATGACCAAATTGAGGGATTCTAAACTTCAGTTGGGAATGTATTGTTTCAACTGGATGAGAGTAAAATTAGTAATTGTACTCAGGGTCCGAAAGAAGGAATACGCAATTATGTGGAGTGAATGGATGATGAGTTACGTACTAATCTGACAATCGAGGATAGATACGATCAAAATGCAGGAATTTGTATGTCTGCTTTGATGGCAGGATTGAAACCTGTTATCAAAACGGCTATTGCGGGGGTGGTGGACCAACATTCTCATTGGGATGAAATAGTACAAGCAGCATTGAGAATGGAATCTAATTACGTTTACTCCGCAGCTGTGCGAGTGGTTAATACAGCCACAGTGAAAGTCACTAACGGTGGTTTCAATGGCCCAAGTAAGACAGAACAAGGTGTTTTATTACAGACAGGATTGTGGAGAGAACATAATAACAGAGTCTAAAGAACGAAACTAGGTTCTCTCTGTTGCCGCAGATGGACATAACGTGCCAGGGTTCGAAATCAGCTGAAGCTCAGTCGATAACTTTCAGATTAATGCTACCGGAACTTTTCAGGAGGTTGATAGCATAGACACAACCATTGCTGACAATGGAGTAGCAAAGGATGGTGTGCGGGTAGTGCCATCTCGTAAAAGGAGGTTTTATACACCAGTAATGCACTTTAGTACAGCAACTAAGGGAGTGAAGTGGTCAGGGAAAGTTTTAGACACCAGCAGACTAACCTGGGGAAATAACTTGCTGGGGTAATTATACTTTGGACAACATCCTAAGGGGTGAATATGGGAATCAAACAATTCTTACTGTTAAGTGTCAGGGGGAAGAAGAGGCATTTGAGCAGATTAAGGCATACTTAGAATCATTTAGGGGCTGAACTAGTGACGGAGACCGAGATCCATCAGTGCGGATGGAATGAATGGGCCGGAGATTTGTGTGGCTAATAGATTACGGAAGTGGGTACTAGAGTGTTTGGGGAATTAAACCACTCCTCTATGTGTATTGTTACAAGGGATTGCTCGTAGGAGAGGGAGTGCAGCTAACAGTCCCCCTGTGTAGATCAGAGCATGGCACTTGCAACGCTAGGGTTGTGGGTTCGATTACCACGGGGGACCAGTACGAAAAAAAGTTTGAACATGTATGCACTAACTGTAAGTCGCTCTGGATAGGAATGTCTGCTAAATGACTAAAATGTAAATGCAGCCAAATACATTTAAAAACTAAACTTTTCACAATTCCTGACATTTAATCCTAGTAAAAATTCCCTGTTTTAGGTCAGTTAGGATCACCACTTTATTTTAAGAATGTGAAATGTCAGAATAATAGTAGAGAGAATTATTTATTTAAGCTTTTCTTTCTTTCATCACATTCCCAGTGGGTCAGAAATGTACATACACTCAATTAGTATTTGGTAGCATTTCCTATAAATTGTTTAACTTGGGTCAAACGTTTTGGGTAGCCTTCCACAAGCTTCCCACAATAAGTTGGATGAATTTTGGCCCATTCCTCCTGACAGAACTGGTGTAACAGTCAGGTTTGTAGGCCTTTCTTATCCTTAAGCCATTTTGCCACAACTTTGGAAGTATGCTTGGGGTCATTGTCCATTTGCAACCAAGCTTTAACTTCCTGACTGAAGTTGTTGCTTCAATATATCCACATAATTTTCCTTCCTCATGATGCCATCTATTTTGTGAAGCACCAGTCCCTCCTGCAGCAAAGACGCCAACAACATGATGCTGCCACCCCGTGCTTCATGGTTGGGATGGTGTTCTTCGGCTTGCAAGCCTCCCCTTTTTCCCTCCAAACATAACTGTCATTATGGCCAAACAGTTCTATTTTTGTTTCAGCAGACTAGAGGACATTTCTCCAAAAAGTACGATCTTTGTCCCCATGTGCAGTTGCAAACCGTAGTCTGGCATTTTTATGGCAGTTTTGGAGCAGTGGCTTCTTCCTTGCTGAGCGGCCTTTCAGGTTGTCGATATAGGACTCGTTTTACTGTGGATATAGATACTTTTGTACCCGTTTCATCCAGCATCTTCACAAGATCCTTTGCGTTTGTTTAGCACTTTTCGCACCAAAGTACGTTAATCTCTAGGAGACAGAATGAGTCTCCTTCCTGAGCGGTATGACGGCTGTGTGGTCCTGTGGTGTTTATACTTGCGTACGATTGTTTGTACAGATGAACGTGATACCTTCAGACGTTTGGATATTGCTTCCAAGGATGAACCAGACTTGTGGAGGTCTACAATTCATTTCTGAGGTCTTGGCTGATTTCTTTAGAAATTATGTAAATTAGTTTTTATTTGGAAGACAGTATAAACACACTTCCATGGTGCCCCAGGTTATTAATGAGTTAATTGTTGCAGGATTTAATTCAATCACATCATCAATTAAAACGTTGAACAATCTATTTTATAAAATAGCATGTCTCACATTTAATCAAAGCCAGAGACACGACACCGGTAAGGAGTATCTGAAAGGGTCAGTCCTAGATCTACCAGTAAACAAAAAAACTATAGAAGAGCAGGAAACAGAATCCATGCAATAGCCATTCTCACAGCAGTCACTGTAGGGACAGTAACTGAAAGAGCAGGAGTCGTAGCGAAGCAGGCTATATTAACAGCATGGAACTGGAAAACGCCACTAACAATGCGTCATGGGCATTGTTAGTGGTAGCAGGGGTTACTTTAGTAGCATTATTGGGATATAGTCTGAGGGCATTGATGTTGAAACGAATATACAGTGCTGAATTACCTCAAGATGATGCAAAGTTGATTAAGGCCACCTCATGGGTATATCAAGTGGCCATGAAGGAAGGAGGAGATGGGGAGCAAAGTGAAGACATGGCTTGGGAACACCTCTCATAACTTGCCCTGACAGGGAAGTCCGGATGAAAGCATGAAGAAGTTGTTTAGGGCTTTCATTTTTGTGGAATTCTGCAAAAAAGTATCCTGAAGGCACAGCGTCAGGGGACGAGAATGTGGGAATTGTCATGTTGTCAGACTTAGTTTTTTTTTTCATATGTAAAATTATGCATATTTTAACACATTATTAATAATAAAAAACATCTCTGGTAGTAAAATGCACATATTGGGGAGCAGTCCCGGTGCGTGAGTAAAATCACGGAGGAATCAAGCCAGTAAAAAAAGCCACATTACAACCTGTTGTGATAACTGCATTGTTTTGCTCTATAACCCATTTGTCCATATGAAACAAAGATATACAATAAGGCAGAGACAGTCACACAGTGGTGGAATAAACTACACATACATTTGTTTCATCACAAAACCGAAGAGCACCATCTGTACGGTGAAGTCCACAAAGCAAATATTACATGCAACAAACAGTTACATGACCTACAGCATGGTCAAGCAAGTTACATAACGAAGGAGCTGATCGTGGACAGCAGAGGGAGCACACCTCTATCCACAACGACAGGACCGTAGTGGAGAAGGTGGAAAGCTTCCTCTGCGTATACATCGCTGACAATCTGAAATGGTCCACCCACACAGACAGCGTGGCAAAGACGCGCCTCTTCAACCTCAGGAGGCTGAAGAAGTTTGGCTTGGCCCCTAAGATTGAGAGCATCTTGTCGGGCTGTATCACCACCTGGTAGGGCAACTGCACCGCACGCAACCACAGCGCTCTCTAGAGGGTGGTGCGGTCTGCCCAACGCATCACCAGGGGCACACTGCCTGCCCTACAGGACACCTACGGCACCCGATGTCACAGGAAGGCCAAAATTATCATCAAGTACATCAACCACCCGAGCCACGGCCTGTTCACCCCGTTACCATCCAGAAGGCGAGGTCAGTACAGGTGCATCAAAGCTGTGACGAGAGACTGAAAAACAGCTTCTATCTAAAGGCCATCAGACTTAAATAGCCATCACTAGCCGGCTACCACCTGGTTACTCAAACATGCACCACAGAGGCTGCTGCCTCATATTCACAGACATGGGTAATTTTAATAAATGGAACACTAGTCCCTTTAATAATGTTTGCATACTGCTTTACTCATTTCATATGTATATACTGTATTTTATGCTACTGTATTTTTGTCAATGCCACTCCGACATTGATCGTCCTAATATTCATATATTTATTTTTTACCATTCTTTTACTTCTAGATGTGTGTATTGTAAATTGTTATACTACTGCACTGTTGGAGCTAGGAACACAAGCATTTCACTACACTCGCAATAACATCAGTTAAATGTAAATAAATAAAATGTGATTTGATTTCATGTTTGACAGTTTACTAAACAACTGATTTAGAACCACAGTTAGCGCAAGTCAGCACAAAAACAACAGGAGCACTGCCTCCGCTATTCCAGCACCATTTCAACTTAAATATCAAATCAACTAGGCTAGATATGCTTAGTTTAATACAGTGAAAACAAACTTAGACACCAAAACAATTTAGTCCAATCAATGTTCCTAAATATAATTTTGATGTTCATGGTACTGATTTGTGTCTGAATTTATGGTTAGATCAGAATCGCCGTCATAATCATTGGCCTGTACAGAGAATTAAGTGAAAACCCTCATCCATGGCTTAGGAAAAGACAGATTTAGCAAGCTAACTACTACAGGATAACACAAGCAGACCAGAAATATACATTTTCTGACAATGTGATTTGATTGGTGAAGCAAAATCCAAACTAGACCTTTTTATTGCAAAAGTCCCCAGAATGGTTTTCCAAAAGGTGTTGAGTGTTCCTAAGTGGTCTCGTCCTGAGTTAAATATAATAAAAATATTTAGCTGTGACTTGTGGATAATGTGATTAATAAGGAGCATCCAGATGCTGCACTTGATACATTTATGAAATTGCTTCTTCCAATTATTGATAAACATGCACCTGTTAAGAAACTAACTGTTAAGGCTCCATGGATTGATGAGGAATTGAAAAACTATGGTTTGAAAGATTAGGCAAAAGGAGTGGCTAATATGTCAGGCTTAATATCTGACTGGCTGACTTATTGCAAATTAATAAATTATCTGACTAAACTCAACAAAAAGAAGAAAATTGTATTATGGGAAAACAATTAAATTATGGGCGGAAAGACAAATTCAACTCCATCTTTCATTGAATCAGATTGCTTAATCATCACAAAACCATTGGATGTTGACAATTATCTTAAATGATTACTTCATTGCAGTGGTGTAAAGTACTTAAGTAAAAATACTTTCAAAGTCGTTTTTTTTTTTTTTTTTTTTTATCTATACTTTACTATTTTCTTCACTACATTCCTAATGAAAGTAAATGTACTTTTTACTCCATACATTTTCCCTGACACACAAAAGTACTTGTTACATTTTGAATGCTTAGCAAAACAGGAAAATTGTCCAATTCACGCACTTATCAAGAGAACATCCCTGGTCTTCTACTGCCTCTGATCTGGCAGACGCACTAAACACAAATGCTTTGTTTGTAAATTATGTGAGTGTTGGAGTGTGGCCTTGGCTATCCGGAAAAAAAAAGATTTATACTTTTACTTTTGATACTTAAGTACATTTACAACCGAACACTTAGACTTTTACTCAAGTAGTATTTTACTGGGTGACTTTCACTTTAGTCATTTTCTATTAACTTATATTTACTTTTACTCAAGTATGGCATTTGGGTACTTTTTCCACCACTGCTTCATTGTCAAAGTGGGCAAACTTAGTCAGGAAATGCCAACAACGAACAGTGAGCAATCGTACTCATGCATAAAAATAATGACAGTAAAGTTAATTTTATAAAGTTTGTCGGAGAGATGGAATGATTATTGTTGTCGATCAATAATGACAAACCTCCTGGCATTGACAATTTAGATGGAAAGCTACTGAGGATGGATACTCCTATCTGTCATATCTTTAATTTGAGCCTAGAGAAAAGTCTGTCCTCAGGCCTGGAGGGAATGCTAGGTCATTCCACTACCCTATTGTGGTAAAGCATCCTTTACTGGTTCTAACAGCAGACCTATCAGCTTGCTGCCAGCTCTTAGCAAACTATTGGAAAGAATTGTGTACCGTGCTACTTCTCTGTAATCAAATTAACAACAGACTTTCAGCATGCTTAAAGAGAAGGGCACTCAACATGTACTGCACTGACACAAATTATTGATATTAACAATATTTTGGGAACTGTACTGTTAGATTTCAGTGCAGCCTTTGATATTATTGGCCTTAGCCTGTTGTTGATAAAACGTATGTGTTATGGCTTTTCAACCTCTGCTATATTGTGGATTCAGGCATCTATCTAATATAACTCAGAGGGTTTTCATTAATGGAAGCTTCTCTAATTTAAAACATGTAAAGTGTGGTGTACTGCAGGGTAGCTCTCTAGGCCCTCTACTCTTTTCTATTTTTAACAATGACCTGCCACTGGCATTAAACAAAGCATGTCTGTCCATGTATGCTGAGGATTCAACCATATACGCATCAGCAACCCCAGGTAATGAAGTCACTGAAACCCTTAAAGAGCTGCAGTCTGTTTTGGAATGGGTGGCCAGTAATAAACTGGTCCTGAACATCTCTAAAACTAAGAGCAATGTATTTGATACAAATGATACAAAGTTCTACACCTCTGCTGAGTCTGGTAATGAATGATGTGGCTATTGAACAAGTTGAGGAGACTAAATTACTTGGTGTTACCTTAGATTGTAAACTGTCATGGTCAAAACATATAGATTCAATGTCTGTAATAAAGAGATTATCTGCTTCTTTGACACCACACTCCAAAAAGTCATGCGGGCTCTAGTTTTGTCTTTTTGATTACTGTCCAGTCGTGTGGTTGAGTGCCCCAAGGAAAGACTTAGTTAAGCTGCAGCTGGCCTAGAACAGAGCGGCACATCTTTCTCTTCATTGTAATCAGAGGGCTAATATAAATATGATGCATGCCAGTCTCTCTTGGCTAAGAGTTGCGGAAAGACTGACTGCATCCCTTCTTTCAATAAGAAACATTGTGTTGAAAATTCCAAATTCCCACCAGACAAGCCACCAGGGGATTTTTTGCAGTCCCCAAATCCAGAACACCTCTCCCCTATTTTACCTCGATAGTTTGTGTGTACTGTATGTATTGATGTAAGGGATATAAAAATATATTAATATCTACTCCCATACAGTTTGTTGATCACACATTTCTCTACCAACCCACTGGTTAGGAAGATCGTCTAGGCTCTAGGACAGGAGAAGATATAATTTTCCCTCATGCTTCTATGAATTGTTGCAGACTTCTTTTCTGTGACAGAGATGCCTATGTAGTGAATTGTACATAGGCCCATCAAATTTGTGACTGTATGAAGAGTCACAATGACCGCTCAAAAAGAGGCACACATTACTTTATAGGCTACACTGTAGGCGTTTCCTGTAGGGTTTATTAACGGCATTCGGGTCCAGTGTGCAGTCCAGCAGTGTCAATTATGCGTGCACTTTGAATTTATGGAGACTTTGCACAAAGTAAATACGCTTGGCTTCCATGCATCAACCTGTTAGGATAATGTGCTATTAAATGTTTTGCTAATCTGCTGCTGCACATGTTGAGTATTTAGTGAAATGGCATTATTTATTTTTTTATGATCCTGTTGTAACAGCAGCTGCTACTCTTCCTGTGACATTGGGGGAAATACGAAGTCCCGGGATCCCGGTTACCCATGTTAATCCCTGGTCGGGAGGGAAAACCGTGAGAGGGCAGTTAGGTCAGGTAGGTTACCCGGCCTGTCTTAAGAGCCAATTTATGCTTGATACGAAAATGTGGTCAGGAGGTGCAGTGTGGATGGTGTGACGCAAATGCAGAGCCTCCAGAGGCAAACAGAGACCAAATTGAGCTCCGTACCACATCGCCATTCACCGCTCACATTTTGAAACAATGACATGATTGGTTGACGGTAGGTGAGGGCGGGAAGTCCTGTATAAACACAAATTCACTTCCTTGACAACTTCCCTTATGCCCCTTTTCATGACTATGCTAACAGCAGCCACTTGAGTAAGTGAGTGCTAGCTAGCTACCAACCGGAACATTAAAGCTACACAAGACCAACAACACAAACAGACTATACAGCTACAAGTAGTGAGTGCAGTTCCAAACGGACCTGTGATTAAATGTTTTCCACACACACACACTCAGCTACGTGTAGCCTACTTGGACACCGTGTCCCAACTTTTCCCAGTCTCCAACACCGAATAGCCTGAAGCCACAGAGCTCTTCTCGCAGGCTTTATTTCCCTACATGGGAGCACTACAAACTGTAGGACAGGATGTTTGACCTGGCTACATGTATTGTACATTGAACAACAACACAACAGCTTTTCGGCACATTCTGTTATTTCAGAATAAAAATCTAAAACGAAGTTGCCTCTTCTCCAATTCATGGGCGTGGTCAAGGGGAATTCCATATTATTACGCAAATACTGTCTGGAACTATTGGCAGGATGGTGATATAGTAACCGTGCTATTCCAAAAAGAAAAATACAAACCACAGTGGAATATAAAGTGGATAATACCATGTGGAAGGATGACATGCTTATTTTGAGCCTAAAATGAAGAAAATCAATACAACATTGTAAGAGATCCTCTCGCAATTTATAATCCTTAGCGTATAATATTCAGTGCATTCGGAGAGTATTCACACATTTTGTTACGTTACAGCCTTATTTTAATTTATTAAAAATAGTGTTTTCCTCATCAATCTACACTGAACAACCCATAATGACGTTTTTTTTTTTTGCAAATAAAAACTGAAATATCACATTTACATAAGTATTCAGACCCTTTACTCAGCACTTCTCTGCAGATCCTCTCAAGTTCTGTCAGGTTGGATGGGGAGCATCGCTGCACAGCTATTTTCAGGTCTCTCCAGAGATGTTCGATCGGGTTTAAGTCTGGGCTCTGGCTGGGCCCAGACTTAAATGTAGAAACATCAAGGAGGATCAATGGAAACAGGATGCACCTGAGCTCAATTTCAAGTCTCATAGCAAAGGGTCTGAATACTTATGTTTTTAATATATTTGCAAAAATGTCTCAAAACCTGTTTTTACCTTGACATTGAGGTATTGTGTGTAGATTGATGAGGAAAATGTTTTATTTAAACAATTTTAGAATAAGGCTGTAACGTGACAAAATGTGGAAAAAGTTAAGGGGTCTGAATACTTTCCGAAGGCACTGTATAGTATGGATATATGTAGGACGGTACTGTAAATGCGTTGGTTGTTTTACCTAGTAGTTCCTTCACAAGGAAGACACAGCGCTGGGTGAAGGTGTGCTCCTCTATGGCTGTCTCTCTATCCTCCACTGTCACCCTCACAGTTACCACCAGCCCATGCAAACTCAGCCCCTGACAGAGAGACAGAGACCGAGAGAGCAAGAGCAAAAAAGAGGAGCATGCTGGGATCAATAGATGAAAGCTATACATGGGTATAGAGACAACAGCTAAACTGGTTTAGTCCCCTCACCTCGTAGGCCATGCCAAGGCCGTAAAGAGGGATCACCATGCTGAAGTAGTCCTGCCTGGTCTCCAGGGCATAGTCGCCCAACTCCACCAGCTCCCAGTCCAGCCTGCGACCCCCCACGTACACCTCCCACTGGGTGTCCAAGTTTCCATAGTACAGCTGCAGACGCACCCCTTTATCGGAGCACCCCCCCTCCACTCTGGGCAGGACTGGAGAGGGAGAACAAACAGATGGATGGGTTGGAAGGTTTGATGGATGGATAGACATAATTAGAGTCAGGGAATGGTTTCAGGTGCTAGCCTTCATTACAGTAGCCTACCTTTTGAGTTTAATTTAATATTAGAAGCTCACAGAGGGGCTAACACAGGCAAGGTGCACAATGTTATCATCTAACATTGAAAGCAGACTTTCCTGTGCTTGTATGGGAACACATGCGATTCATACATACCAACATCCTGTATGACAGCTTCCACGGTAGCAGGGTGGTGGTAAAGGTCAGAGTGGGGGGAGATGGAAAGGTTAAAGGTCACTGCCAGACTGTACTTCCTGTACCCTTGCCCGAGATACTACAGGACCAGAGACAGGAGAATATTAGCGGAAAAGGTGTCGACCAAGGTCATAGCTTAAGTATTGAACATTCTTGTGGATGTCAGCCATGCTTAGCATAGACATCTTCCCTTATCACACACAGAACACTGTTTCTTATTGTCATATATGAACTGCTTCAGTGTTTCTAGTATCACACTGACTGTAACTAACATGCTGCGCCCTCACCTTCTGGGAGACTAGATGATGTGAGAAGGGGATTTTCAGTAGGTAGGCATGGGTCCCATTGGGGAACGGGACCTGTGAGAGGTAAACCCCTAGCTGCTCTGCCATGGACTGGTCCCCTACAGTGATGTTGGACAAAGACACGTCACGGGGGAACAAGCCCAGAGACACAGAGAACTGTCCCTCAGAGGGTATGGTTTCTGCAGGAGGAGAGATGATAGAGAGATACCTTATTGATCCCTGAGGGGAAATTTCTTTGTCAAGCAGCTACAACAAAACAAAGGTCAGGTGCAAAATGCCAGAACGAAAATACACAAAAGACAGATACACGATACATAGAGCTGCAGTTTTTGCCATAGCACTACTCAGCTGATGCAAATAATCAAAGCTTGATGATTAGTTGATTATTTGAGTCAGCGGTGTAGTGCTAGGGCAAAAAAACTAAATGTGCACCGGTGAGGCCAGGTTTGAGTTTGGGAAACCCTGCCCTGATGGAGGGTCTTAAGTGAAACTTTGGTCAAAGCAACAGAAAGGAGAGATGTGCAACTTTCTTTTTAATTTGTATGGTATGAGGACTACTTGCTGTTGATAAGGATTGGTGTCTGAGGCAGATGGATGATAGAAAGGGGTCTAAAGGAGCGGTATTCAGTGTAGGCCCACTGAGAATCCTCCCACCGCTGCATGTAGAACAGATCAATGAAATAAGACTGGGAGTACTGGCCATCCACCACCTGGCTCTGAGGGAGAGAGTAATGTTTAAGGGATCATCAATTAATCAATCAATGGCATTATTAAAAGCATAATATGAAGCTGCAGCACCAAGGAGACAGATTAAAGAAATTAGAGGCCGAGTGCTTTATTCCCCACCAAATTCACAAAGTTTTGACTTTACAGAAACCTTTGTCAGGTATGCATGTCACCTACTCACACTTCAAGGAGACAAATCAAGCAACCCATTTCTCCACTAAAATAGTTGATAAAATTGACTATTGAGAATCCTAAAATAATCAATACTTCACTGACATACCATCTGTATTTGTTAGGAAATTAACTAAGTGCAGTTCATGATTCAAACTGGGATAAGAACCAAAAACCAACTGACGTTAAAGCTCCATCTCCTTCTGTCTGTAATACCTTGATGTAGCCACCTTCTGCACCAAATGGAATCCTGATCTCCACAGCTCCATCCTGTTCCTGTATGTCATATCCTCTCTGACGGGCCACACAGTCGCTCAGGTAGCGTCCCTCCACGCCCACCCTCAGACCCCTGTCTCTGAAGGGGGCCTGCACCAGGGGGGACAGCACCTTGGGGAACCTCCACAGAATTTGCTTCCCATCCATTGAGGCCTTGTCTGGAGAAGAAAGAGGGGGAAAGAAGGTATTAAGACTGCTGTAGTGGCAAATTAGACCTAATCCCAGATCGGTTTGTGCAGTTTTGCCAACGCTTATGGTTATGGTCAGCTGTGTTTGGCGTGACAATGACCATAGATGTTGGCAAGACCACACAAACAGATGAGGCAAATAGGGTTATGTTCACATATTATGCATTCAGTTACATTAATGAAATTCAGTTATAAACCATCTATTTTCCAGTTATCAATAGAGACGTACTTGTGGTGCAAGCAACAGTGGCGTCCACTCTTAGAAGTGTCCAGTGGTGTTTGTAAAGAATGGTGGCACTGACCACCGCCACCTCGATGCCTTTCTCCTGAAATAGTTAGAAGACGTTTCACATTACTTAGCCAAGCAGAACCGAGTCAAGCTGCACTGGACAGTTGCTGGAACTGCACTGGAGAGGACATTGTGAAAATAACATATCCAAGCCAGAACAGCATGGTTTAGATTATCACAATAGTGTGAAAAGGGTATTGGTGAATCTGACCAGTAATCCATAGGAAATAGAGCAAAGCAAACTGACCTAAAACACTATTGATATACCAATGGAAACAGATCTATAGCCCTGGCCCTGCAGTCTAACCTGTAGGGTGTAGGCAAGGCGAGAGCCGTAGGCACAGCGCAGCAGAACACGTGTCTCTGTGGTGTTGATGTGGTAACCTAGGAGATGGGCCATCTCTACAGGCAGGGTCTTCTCTTTCATAGAGAGTCTCCCATCACTCCCCTGCTGGTCACCTGGCACCCGGAACACCACACGCCACTCCTCCAGACCCTCCTCCGACCACTGGAAAGAGATTACAAAGGCATTGAAAGGGGTGGATATGGGAAACAACAAAAAAAAAAACTTGATGAGCAGATAAAACATACATCTCATCTACAAGATGTGTATTTGATCCCAGTGGATAGCACTTGAAAGCATGAATGGCCCTCTCGTTGGCCTCTGTGTGTAAGGGAATACATACCACAGGTGGTGGTGTCATCCATTCCAGACCCTTGTGGATGGCAGGAGGGACCTGTTTCATGGCAGACACCTAATATTGGAAGATAAATAATTTAACAATTACATTCTATCTTAATGAACCCTTTTCAGACAATAATAAATAAAATAAAAAAGCTACAGTCAATCACATATTGTAAGTTAAAAGGTTTCATGACCTCCATATAGTTCTCCTCACAGACTATCTCCCGGGGCTTCCAGGGCTGATGTAAAGGGCAGGACAGCTGGAGAGGGTAGGACGTCTCCTCTCCATCAACATCTCTGTTCACAAACCACACCAGCAGTCGGAAAGCAGAGTCTTTCTGAATGACATAAATAGCAGGAGGCATAATAACAGAAATGCTAAATGTAGAAACTGACTCATGCACATATAACTTTATTCACACTTGAAGCATTAGGAACCCTTAGAAGAAAAAGAGGTGTGACAATTAAAAGTAGATGTTTCAGTTCTTTACAGGCTCCTCTCTGATTCCCCTCTATTCGTTATGAGTCCCCAAACTGTGGCTTCCAGACACTGATAGTAGTAATCACCTCATTGTGTACATGACATGCCAAGTAGGAGGCACGGAGGACCAGGTCCCCCCAGGAGTCGAGCACCGTGGTGTAGCCACATTCTGCAGCCCCCTGGCCTGAGAGGGTGTGGACACCACTGTCGTCTGGTTGGTTGGGGGGGGGGGGTGGAGAACGAAAGAAAAAAGTCCCCCATGTCTTGATCAATGACAAGATTTGAAATAAACAAGATGGCGGCGTAAACACTGTTTGATTACTTCATGTAGCAAAAAATATATATAATTTTCTAAATTCAAACAAACCCCATGCAACTAGTCATGGATGTTTAGAAGACGTGTTGTCTTACAAGTCGGGAACTCTCTGTGTTATGCTTTACACTACCTAGTGTAACGGCTGTATTGAAGCATTCACATATCACCACTATTTCAAAGTGTAGTTACATACTAGGCATCCTCTCACTTACCTTCAACATCAAACCGAAACTTCTGACCAAGGAGGCTCGACTTGATTGACAGCCAGAAGTGGCGATCCTGACACTCAGTTCTGAACATTCCTTCACAAAATAAGGAGGATGTCTTATACTTTGTACACTGTAGGTAGTCACTGTTTATGAAGTGAGTAGAGACTAGAGAGGGATGCAGGTTTGATACCAACTTACCAATGGGTATGGTGTCAGTAGCATAGATGGGAAGCAGGCAAAGCAAAAGTACACTAAAAATAAAATAAGTCAGTCACAGCACACGTTAATTCCTTGGGCATGACACCAGGGGTGTAATCATTATGGTGATTCTGTTGCAAAATATTTTGTCTGTTGCAAAATGTTTTGCAACAAACCACTTACTCCAAACAGAAAAACAAACAAGAGTTTCTATTAGACAAATTCAGTAAGTCCCGCCCCGTTTTGTTATGTTTGCTCTGGGGTGTATTCATTCCACCGATTCTGTTGCAAAACATTTCTTAAACTGAAGTAAAAGAAACTGGGAAGGATCTACCTAGTTTTGCTCTGTTTGCTTCCGTTTGGGTCTTAAAAAGTAAACGCTTTCCGTATAGAATACACCCATGCAATAAATCAATTGATACAACAGTCAAATCTGAATACACCAACTACACTCCAAAGCTTTGAACATAAAAATTGTAATTTGTAGGCCTAATATAATTTTTTCAACCAAAGCAGCTCACCAGAGAACTCTTTCATCTTTCATAATTGTGATTTCATAAACAAGGTTCTTGTGTATTTGTAAAGTTAACTTATAATTCCAAAATGCGTTTTTTCTTTCAGATTCGTTGTACTCTTGAACCAGGCACATTGTCGTATCAGCCGCCATTTTGACTGAGTGGGGATCACACACCTGGCAGGTGAATCAACAATTAGCCTAATTGCATAGTTTTTTAAAGCTATATTACAGTCCAGACTTCCTCACAAATAGTAATTATGGCAATGTTGTTGTAGCATTTTCATTCAAAGATTGTAATGCAAAAGGGAACCAAAGCGCAAATATTTCGCTACACGTGCCAGGTGGCATCAACAGGCGCATTCCTCTGCCCAGGCGTTGCTGATGCATTCCAGATCTTACAACGCCTGGATAGGTATTTTAAGTATGACCTAACCACATCATCTGTTTGTTTTTTTTTATTCCGGATGCAAGCAGATTTAAAAAAAATAAAAAATGTAATACTTTTTTATTAAACAGTAACGTGTATAAAACACAAACAAACAGAACAGCCAGAGAGATTACTCAAAGAAATAAGAAAGAAAAAAAATAAAATAATAATAATACAAATCCACATTATATCAAATTAAATAGACATGTGGCGAATAAAAAAAAAAAAAATTTGTTTTGTATTCATTTTAATGATTCTAAATAGTTTTCCAAATCAGATTTTAAATTTTTTTAAAGGTTTTTTATTTTTTTTGTGTATGGACATTTTTCCTAATAAAATAAAGAGATTTATGACATACTGACGTTCAATTGTGGAATCAGTGTAGTAAAATAATATGGCAAACTTAGATATTTCAATGGTTGTATGCATTTTGTTGCCAAGATATAGTTTTACATCCCTACAGAACACCTCACTATGTAAACAATATAGCAGTTTGTCAGTCGATGACACACCCGATAACGTGTCACGCAACCATTGGTTGGTGGATGCAACGTTTGACAGGATTTACACTATGCGAAGATCTTAATTGATTTGATATAATGTGGATTTGTATTATTATTTTTTTTTTTATCTTCCTTAATGATTTGTGTAATCCCTCTGGCTGTTCTGTTTTTTGTGTTTTACATGTTACTGTTTAATAAAAGAAAACAGCTTCCAACCCCTACTGGATTTTCTGACAATGGCTGTTGACACGTCCCAGCTAGCAATGAGCAATGACGAATCGGCCCAGATCCACTGTGCTAGCTGGGGTAGCACTACGTAGCATGATTTTTTAAATTCTTTTTTTTTAAATTAAATTTGTATATATTTATAACACATTGTACAGAACTACGTAGCATGATTGTTAGCGTCCACATGGGGACGAGGCTAGTGTGTCTAGGCGAGTTTGGCTTGTATAGGAAATATCCCACCCATTGGAGGAGAAGCTAAGAGGGGAGGGACCTCTGGCTTTCTCCTCCAATCGATGGGATCTTCCCGGATATCTGTTCGCGTTCCATTGAAAGTGAATGGCGGCTTCCTAGTATAACGCCCAATTTCCACATAACACGATAATTGGGATAGCCACCATAGCTTCGCCCTCATGTAGCAACACCCTAGATGGTGCTAGCCAGCCAATCCTGTCTTGGCTGGAAGATATAATGAGTTGAGATTGGTCAATAACCCGCGATGTCACAGAGTACTTGCAAAAACTTCAGAGGTGCGTTCAATTCGCTTGAACGTTTGCTGAACGGTTTATACTAAATGACACATTCCCCTCAAAATTCGGGGGTGTATATTCATTACGCTGATTGTTGCTAAACGCTTCGGAACATAAACCGTTTACTCCAATCTGTTGAGTTCTTTTTTGTTCTTAAACGGAAGTTGTAGTGCAATAGTGTCTCAAAAAATAAGCAGCTGGAAGAAGTTGGGTGGAACCCCACTTCACTTTAGAGCATGGAATAATCGATAATTTATGCGCAGATTGTGCCAAACACTTGTGCCAACGGACTATTCAGATTGGAAAGGCAACGCGTGAAAACCATAAAAATAAAACGATACTAACTTAAACTTCCGTTTAAGAACCCACTTTGAAGAGCGTTAGAGTAAAACGTTTGCAACAGAATTGGCGTAATTAATACACCCTGGTTACTTCATCCGGAAACATGGAGGCTGTCGTTTGTGATGTTGTTTCACCAGAGGATCTCTTGGTAAATATTGTTCCTACTACATGGCTTCGTAATCGATTTGACCCAGATGACAGTCAACGTTTAATTTTGATTAATTGGGGTATCATTTATTGGAAATGTCGAGGCCAATTCAGTAGAACTAGTTCCAGTAGGTAGCCGTCGATTCAGCTAACGTAAGATAATGCTAACGTTATTGTAGCTACTATACTTAACTATACTGTCATTGTTGTTGTTTGGATCTACAAGCAATGTTATAACGGGGTTCTGTATAGCATTATTCGCCAGCAAGCTAGCCATGTTTTGGAGATATCTAATGAATGAGATGTGAGCGAAAGTGTTTAGATCTAACTAGCTAAGAGAACGTGTCATACGTTCAACCATCATTGCATCATTCACCATCAGCCATTATTGCTGGATTTTTTTGCAGAAATTTGAGAAGAAGTACTCTACAGAGTTGGCTAAAGGGGGTGTGACCAAAGACACAAAGTTTGAGTATGCCTGGTGTCTCGTCAGGAGCAAATTCCCGGACGACATCAAGAAGGGCATCGTTCTACTGGATGGTAAAACATCAAATGTACACCCACTCACTAGCCTAGTACCAGATATGATTGTGCATATACCCAACTGTTATGATCGACGTCAATGCCAAACATGTTGGCAAGATGGCACAAACAGATCTGGGACCAGGCTACTATATGTCTGCCTGTAGATTGTAGAGGTAACAGAGATGCTAATGTTTTTTTTCTGTCCCTACAGAGCTGGTTCACAAGGGGACCAAGGATGACCAGAGGGACTACCTGTTTTACCTGGCTATTGGAAACTACAAACTGAAGGTGCTGTGAATGTAGTTTTTACTTCTACTTGCTTTTGGGGGTCTAGGCTGAGTTACTGCAAAACACTTGGTGTCAACTGCTGATGTAGGCTTCACAAATACATTTGATTGGTGCATGCAATACAATTATGCCTGTCTTCATGAGCATACATACATGGTGAAACCCAAATTCCCTCTCTTAATTTTACCATGTCCAGGGATTGACATTAAAGTCTGAAAGGCACTTGCCCATTTGGCAAGTCAGGAAATTTTTTTGGTTTCCCAAAGATTATGATCACTTAGTAAAGTAAATCAGCTATTTACACTCTAAAATGCCACACATTGCCTGCCTTTCACCTACAGGGGAGGAATTGTAAAAGATCGGTCCTGGAATTATTTTTATTTTGGTTGTTATTAGTAAAAACATTATCAGAGCAGCCTCAACTTTTCCCTACTGCCATAAATTGTCTGTCGTTCACTTAAACAATTGGGAGGAACCAGAAAGACCAGTTTTAGGCTACTGGAATTATTAGCAGTTGGGTTATTTTTATCACCTACCCAAATGGGGCAACCTCGCAGCATGCTCAGTTAATTTGCCCCAGTCAATAAGGCAACCCTTAATGTCCATCCCTGATGTCACTCCACAGGAGTATGAGAGGGGTCTGAAATGCATCCGGATTCTCCTGAAGAATGAACCAGGGAACACGCAAGCTCTGGATCTGGAGAAGCTCATAGTGAAGGCCATGAGGAAAGGTGAGGTCAGGGTTAGCCTGAGTACCAGTCTTTGTGTTATCATGCCGACTCCTTTTAAATAATTGTCATTCCAAACATGGCAATTCCATAAGGAGTTGTCAAGAAAGCAGAAACAGGGTGGTCAATCAGGAGTTTACTGTAAGATATGTGTGTCCCAACCATCCTTTAGCAATATTTGATATTGAAGATTCATCTTCAATGTTCTATGCATAGCAGTAGGTACAATTAACAGAACAACAATAGGTGTGTTTGAACACCTGGTGTAGTTTAACAGAAATTGAATGCTTTAAAAATGTGTAAATATATAACTTGATGATAGATACTCTACAGGGATTGGCTTGTCTTGAATGTAGCTATATATTAGGCCAAAAACATTGGTCTGTCTCCCCAGATGGTTTGGTCGGAATGGCGATAGTTGGAGGGATAGTTGGAGGAGTCGGCCTTGGCGTTGCTGGATTGGCTGCACTCATTGGGATGGCTGCATCAAAGAAGCTATAAAAAACTGTTTGGACAACCCTACCGCCAAACCCCTCCAAATACCCAAAATGCCTTAATATAACACTGTCTGAATAGAGTATAACACTCTCCTACCGACATCTTTCCTTTAAATAAATATAACAATTAATCCTCCCTTTCCAAACTAACCAAAGTTAAATTATAGCTCGTAAAAGGGAACTTTAAAGTAAAATGTTGGGACACAACTGTTTTTGTTACTGTAGCGCATGGGGATATGTGAAACGTACTCCTCAGCCTTAAGTGTCCTGCTTGCGTCGCCCCATCAGCTAGCTTTTGAGGCGGTGCGATTGGCTAAGACGCTTGTAGAGGGCGGTCACGTGTGTTTGTGAGGCAGAGATCCCGAGTATGATGGTACTCGCTAAGCAAGCAGCATGATGTTCTTTAAATTACCAGCAGCAGAAAAGTTTAAAATTGCTGTATGGACACCAATCTTCATTATTTATTAATGATGCAGTGGTTTTATTGACCATATACTTATATTGTGTGCTGTTTTTCATAAATCCATCAAAATGGAAAGTATGTAATCTTAACACTATTAATGACCAGAATTGTTGCTATTTTATTAATTACTACTATTTGAGTTATTATAAGACAAGCATGCATTGCTCTCTGTTGAAGTCTAATCAGTTCAGATGAAATCCTAGGAAGGTTTCGAAAGCTTTTCTTCCACTTTCCCTATTATTTTAACTGCCACAGTATCCATACAGTACATAGATGCTTTGATAACTCTTAAGTCTCAGTGTAATAGATATGAATGTTTAGATTTGATGAAGGAAATGCATAAAGGATATTGTCATGTTATGTGTTGAACTGTTTCAGGAAGTTTGTTGGTCTGTCTGTAGAAAGGCCATGGTATATTGTTTTGCTCCTCAACCAACAGAGGGCAGTGTCTCAAAAGCTTACCAGATGAAGCGTCAAGCCTGTAGAGTTTGCTTGAAGACCAGTGCATCTAGCCTGGTTCCAAATGTTTGTGTTGTATAGCTGACAGAAACCATATGAATTATGGCTATACAGCACAAAGATATCTGGGACTAGGCTACAGTGTAGAAGTCACTTGAAGCTTTGTCATGTGCTACAGATGTTAGGATATAGATAAGGGACCATCAGATGGACTGTGGAGATACCGTTACTTGTCAGTGGGTTTGGAGGGGACTAGAAGGCAGCTTTGATGCAAGGATTAAAGGTCTTGTTCTACAGTATTTATTTGAATTTGCTCAGCTTTACCAAACCCCAAGACCACAATGTAACTAGGGGTCTGTTGAGTGCAGAGCTGCTGATAACACTGAAAGTGACAGTCAAATTATTGTTCAATAAAATATATGTTAAGTATGGAATCCGTTGGGAGTGTTTGCACTCCATGCAATGTAGCAATATAACTGAGCAATGTTTTCTTTTTGCTTATTGATTTATTTTGTAGTGCCTAAGAAAAGGCACACAGCCAAATCAACAAATATATGGGTATTGTAAATAAAGACAATAACACGACACCTTTCATTATTTGGTAACATTGAGGATTGAATTCAATTGAACTTATGACGTGGAACTATTTCAATGCTACATTAAAATACCTTTTACAATAGCTTCCATATTCAGGGAAATGTATTTTAATCTCAACACACACCAGAATGTCCTCTGGAAAGAAGGTATATCTTGGTTTGTAGAATTGTGTGGTCAAATATGGAGGGGGTTAACAAATATTGGTATAATGGCACAATATAATGTCCAAAGTCACCACTGATAATGACAGAAGATCAGTGATAGTTTATTTTGGTGGTGGATAAAGGGATAATAGGCCTTGTTAGACATTTCCCACATTCACGCTTGGCAAAGTTTACAATAGAAACATAGAGTATCTATTTTTCATAGGCTTCACAAAGCGAGTATCAGACTGCAGTATGTAAAATTACAAAGGGTTCTAAGGAATTTTACATCACCCTGTGATTGTTTGATCATAATGGGTAGATTGGCCCAGATAGATATGAAATATTTCTAGATTGATTTGTCAACAAATTATTGTTAGGGTTTTTTTTTTGTAAGAGATGCAACAAGGAGATATCATGGTAAGTGTTATCCCTTTCAACTAGATAGCAATAGGATACTACTGTACATACACAGTAGCATTGTGTAATGGACTGGTGCCATTGCTGCCATTCCTGATCCTCTCCTCTTTGCTTAAGGTTGTTATTCCAGAGGACTGAGCTATACTCTTCTCTACACTATGGAGAGATGTGGAGTGAAGAAGATAATGAGGGATAAAAATTTTTAAAAAAGAACCTGGGCACACACTGGTTGAATTAATGTTGTTTCAACGTAACTTGTCAACGTATTGTGACGTGGAATCAATGTGGAAAATACGTTGGATTTGAAAAAAAGCATTCAACGAGTAAAATTAGGGTAAAACTTTGACTTAACATTGACTTAACATGACTAACAGGTTGTTACATCAATTTAATTTGAACATAATCATCAGAACTATGTATATGTTGAAATTGCGTTGAAAATGCCAATCAAATGTATTTGTCATATGTGCTGAATACAACAGGTGTAGACTTTACTGTGGAATGCTTACTTATGAGCCCTTTGCCGATAATGCAGAGTTAAAAAGTAAGAAACACTTGCAGTAACATCGTCAAAAAAACTATAACAAGGCTATATCCAGTACCTAGTCAATGTGCAAGGGTACGAGGGAGTTGAGGTAATTTTGGTAGTGTGTACATGTAGGTAGGGGTAAAAGTGACTAGGCAATCAAGATAGACAATAAACAGAGTAGCAGCAGTGTGTGTGTGTGGTGTGTCTATGTGTGAGTGTGTGTGTGGCGTCAAGGCTTTTACCCTTGGATATTGTCTTTTATATATTTAATTCATAATATATACTGTATATATATATATATACAATATACCTACCGCAAGGCGCTACAGAGGGTAAGTGCATACGTCCAGTACGTCACTGGGGCCAAGCTTCCTGCCATCCAGGACCTCTATACTAGGTGGTTTCAGAGGAAGGCCCTAAAAATTGTCAGACTCTAGCCATCCTAGTCATGGACTGTTCTATCTGCTTCCTCACGTCAAGCGGTACCGGAGCACCAAGTCTAGGTCCAAAACAGCTGAACTCCTTAACACTGAACGGTTAATCAAATGTCTACCCGGACTATTTGCATTTGTTTACGCTATTTGCAGGCTGTCATGTGCCTTTTACTGAGGAGTGTCTTCCGTCTGGCCACTTTACCAAAAAGGTCAGATTGGTGGAGTGCTGCAGAGATGGTTGTCCTTCTGGAAGGTTCTCCTATCTCCACAGAGGAACTCTGGATCTTTGTCAGAGTGACCATCGGGTTCTTGGTAACCTACCTGACCGAGATCCCTGATTGCTCAGTTTGGCCGGGCGGCCAGCTCTAGGAAGAGTCTTCTTCCATTTAAGTATGATGGATGCCACTTCAATGCTGCAGAAATGTTTTGCTACCCTTCCCCAGATCTGTGCCTCGACACAATCCTGTTTCGGAGCTCTACGGACAATTCCTTCGACCTCATGGCTTGGTTTTTGATCTGACATGCACTGTCAACTGTGTGACCTTATACAGTATAGACAGGTGTGTGGAGACCAATACTTGTGTAATTCTCAAAACTTTTGGCCACGACTGTAGATTGATCGGGGGGGGATCTAATTTAGAATAAGGCTGTAACGTAACAAAATGTGGGAAAAGTCAAGGGGTCTGAATACTTTCTGAATCCACTTTCTGATGATTTATGTTGAAATTAGATTGATGTAACAACCTATTAGTCAGGTTAAGTCAATGTTTTTAAGTTGAAGTTTTACCCTAATTTCAATGTCTTGTAATGAGATGAAAACAGTACTGGTTGATTACTTTTTCAAATCCAATGTGTTTTCCATGTTGATTCCATGTCAAACTACATTGACAAATTACGTTGAAATAACGTTGATTCAACCAGTGTTTTTCCCCAATGGGATATGCGCCCCAGCCTTTTACGTCCACCCAGACCCGGCTCTAGGATAAAGTGACTAAGGGGGCAGTTATGAGGGGTTCTTGTATTGGAATTATTTTGAATTCTGCTCATATCACAATATACCACAAAAATAAAGGTACAAAGCCAAGACACTGAGTCCATTGATTGAGTGCTTTTGAAGTGACAGGTTGGCGTGAAATCTGTAGCGCTGCATGAGCACAATGGACAGCGCCCTACACACTAAAGCAAGGCCGTTGGGGTAATGAATATAGGCTACAAGATAGATAGGGTAATTCACCTATTACAAACAGCCTATGTGAATGCAGCCGTTCACACAGCTGTCTTATTTTATAATTTTTTTATTTAACCTTTATTTAACTAGGCAAGTCAGTTAAGAACAAATTCTTATTTACAATGACGGCCTACCTACAGGGTCAGCCATAGTAGTACAGTACCCCTGGAGCAAATTAGGGTTAAGTGCCTTGCTCAAGGACACATCGACAGGTTTTTCACCTTGTCGGCTCAGGTATTCAAACCAGCTACCTTTTGGTTACTGGCCCAATGCTCTAACCACTAGGCTACCTGCCGCCCTTACCAAAATATTGCAAACTAAATGCTGAAACTAGTAGCCTAGTTATTCATGCATGCAAACAAAAATACTGAATAGCAGTTTGGATAAGAATACTGACACAATTGCAAATACAAATGAATGAATGTGAACAGAACAAAACATCAGTACCAAGTAGGCCTTGTAAACAAAATATCAGATTGATAAATGCATGACACAATCTATATTTAGGCTAGTTACATTAACAGTAAACAAACCAAGTAAACAAAAGGTGAATTTAGATCCAAATAACCAAAACATAGATTATAGCCTACTACAGTGAAATGCATCCATGCACAGCTGGGGTGTCATTTGGGTCTTGCATTGGAATTATATTGGATTATATCACGCTATAATGGCTTATATCACGCTATACCACAATAAACATACAAGTTAAAATGCCAACACCATTGAGTGCTTTTGACCAAGAACCATAGACAGCACTCTACACACTAACGCAAGGCTGTTGAAAACCTAGGCTTCTCTAAGGAAGCCATTTTGTAATTTCATACCCTAGATTTTTGCTGAAATGACACCACTTGATAAAAAACCAACCAGCTAGATTGTTTCTCACCTTTTCAGAAGAGTTTCAGCCTCCTTAATGCTCTATGGAACTTCCTGAGTAATCGATCATTCCATTCTCCCAGAAATCTTCTTGTAAGATCCCCCTCAAATGCCACTTGGAGTAGCTAACTGAACACGTTTGTCAAAGTGGAATAGTAGTTCTCGCATGTAGCTGCCCCACTCATGAGCCCAATGATTTCATTTTAAATGTGAATATGTATGTGGCATTGTGGGGCATGGTGCTAAACACCTTGGCAAGTTTCTTGTCTTTTTAGAGAGTATATTCCATCATATACAGAAAAAGTCCACTGCCTCCCTCCTCTCTTGACTCTATCGTGTCCAATGTCCCCCTCAGTGGTTAAAGGTTTGAAACAAGGAACTCAATAATGTCCACAATCGCCGACAAATACATGTGATTTCTTGCCAGCTGTTCCCATGGCTCTTCAAACTTGTTTTTCTTTCCACAGTACCCTGCATTTCAAATGTTCTTTGCTTGATGCGTGCCTACCGAATCATTTGGTACTATCAATAGCATGCTTCCAGTTAGAATTCCCAGCTTGGGTGAAGGCCTTGTCTACTGATGGGTTCTGACTTAGTCAAGTCACAGAGAGAGAGGAAAGGAAGGCAGGACTGTCAGAGCATGTTATTGTTAGACATCAGGGATCCTACGGGAAGGAGGAGGGTCAGAGACTGGTATATCAAATGTGCAATACGTGCAGTTGTCTGTAATTAAACCCTGCGCACTAAGGACTGTATTTTAAGGGAATTACTATTATTACCCCAAATTATATCATACACACATTTAGCTATTTAAGTATCTCTTCCTGTCATTTACCTGTACAGTTTATGTAACCATGTAAGTATTCACTTATCTGTAAATATAACTGTATATTTACCTGTACAGATAATTTAACCATGCAAAATATTCACTTACCTGTTCATTTAGCCAGTCTGTCTATTAAGTAAACTATTATTACCCTCGCTCATATCATATGCATTTTTAGCTACTGAAGTATTTCTCTGCCATCGACCTGTATAGTTAACCATCCAACATCCACCAATGTATAGTGTACATATTCAGCCAACCACCCATACTATGCAATGTCTTTTTATAGCACTCCAGATATCTTGTATTTCTATACTTTTTCATACTGCCGCTCTATGTATCATGTACCGTGTATCTGTCTTTTGTGTACTTTCGTTGTGGCATTTTGCACCTGCCCTGTGTTTTGTTGTTGTAGCTGCTTGACAAAGAAATGTCCCCCTCGGGGATCAATAAAGTATCTACAGTGGGGAGAACAAGTATTTGATACACTGCCGATTTTGCAGGTTTTCCTACTTACAAAGCATGTAGAGGTCTGTAATTTTTATCATAGGTACACTTCAACTGTGAGAGACGGAATCTAAACAAAAATCCAGAAAATCACATTGTATGATTTTTAAATAATTAATTTGTATTTTATTGCATGACATAAGTATTTGATCACCTACCAACCAGTAAGTATTCCGGCTCTCACAGACCTGTTAGTTTTTCTTTAAGAAGCCCTCCTGTTCTCCACTCATTACCTGTATTAACTACACCTGTTTGAACTCATTACCTGTATAAAAGACACCTGTCCACACACTCAATCAAACAGACTCCAACCTCTCCACAATGGCCAAGGCCAGAGAGCTGTGTAAGGACATCAGGGATAAAATTGTAGACCTGCACAAGGCTGGGATGGGCTACAGTACAATAGGCAAGCAGCTTGGTGAGAAGGCAACAACTGTTGGCGCAATTATTAGAAAATGGAAGAAGTTCAAGATGACGGTCAATCTCCCTCGGTCTGGGGCACCATGCAAGATCTCACATCGTGGGGCATCAATGATCATGAGGAAGGTGAGGGATCAGCCCAGAACTACACGGCAGGACCTGGTCAATGACCTGAAGAGAGCTGGGATCACAGTCTCAAAGAAAACCATTAGTATCACACTACGCCGTCATGGATTAATATCCTGCAGCGCACGCAAGGTCCCCCTGCTCAAGCCAGCGCATGTCCATGCCCGTCTGAAGTTTGCCAATGACCATCTGGATGATCCAGAGGAGGAATGGGAGAAGGTCATGTGGTCTGATGAGACAAAAATAGAGCTTTTTGGTCTAAACTCCACTCACCGTGTTTGGAGGAAGAAGAAGGATGAGTACAACCCCAAGAACACCATCCCAACCGTGAAGCATGGAGGTGGAAACATCATTCTTTGGGCATGCTTTTCTGCAAAGGGGACAGGACGACTGCACCGTATTGAGGGGAGGATGGATGGGGCCATGTATCGCGAGATCTTGGCCAACAACCTCCTTCCCTCAGTAAGAGCATTGAAGATGGGTCGTGGCTGGGTCTTCCAGCATGACAACGACCCGAAACACACAGCCAGGGAAACTAAGGAGTGGCTCCGTAAGAAGCATCTCAAGGTCCTGGAGTGGCCCAGCCAGTCTCCAGACCTGAACCCAATAGAAAATCTTTGGAGGGAGCTGAAAGTCCATATTGCCCAGCGACAGCCCCGAAACCTGAAGGATCTGTATGGAGGAGTGGGCCAAAATCCCTGCTTGCAGTGTGTGCAAACCTGGTCAAGAACTACAGGAAATGTATGATCTCTGTAATTGCAAACAAAGGTTTCTGTACCAAATATTAAGTTCTGCTTTTCTGATGTATCAAATACTTATGTCATGCAATAAAATGCAAATGAATTACTTAAAAATCATACAATGTGATTTTCTGGATTTTTGTTTTAGATTCCGTCACTCACAGTTGAAGAGTACCTATGATAAAAATTACAGACTTCTACATGCTTTGTAAGTGGGAAACACTGCCGATTTTGCAGGTTATCAAATACTTGTTCTCCCCACTGTATCTATCTATCTATCTATCTATCTATCTATCTATCTATCTATCTATCTATCTATCTATCTATCTATCTATCTATCTGTCTATCTCTCTGTCTATCTGTCTATCTGTCTATCTGTCTATCTGTCTGTCTGTCTGTCTGTCTGTCTGTCTGTCTGTCTGTCTGTCTGTATAATCTGTAAATAGGGGGAGCTGTAGGGCCACAGTCGGGACCTGACAATAGTCTTTATATGTCAGCTCTGAGTGGGAAGGATTGAGGAATTCGGGCTGAGGTCAGGTCAGATGAAGTGAGAAGGAACAAAATCACTAAATTTCTGCCTAGCAACAGAGATGTAATTGGCTGACCATATGTGTGAGGAGGAGACTCCGCATAGAAAGGGTTAAATACCAGTGCTTGCGTGAATATGTTTTTTGTCTTATGCAGCTGTGTGACCCAGTGGGTGAATAAACTGGTCATCCGTAAATGTTTTTATCTGGTTAGTTAGAACCTAACAGTTGGTGCTGCGAGCAGGGTTCACCGCGATTTACAGTCGAACCAGAGAGTCCGAATCAGTGAACATCAGTGGCAGAACAGCATCCCAGAGAACACTTTTTGTCAAATCAAACCGGTTTCGAATAAACAGTTGACGATATTTGGTGTGAAATGCATCATAAACAATACATGTGCTTGTATTTATTCCGCCAAATTATTCGGAGAAAAATAAACAGACTTGGTGAGAAAGGGCCTTAAGTCTGAACCTACAGGAACTATTCTGTTAGGCAGAAGTCGGTTTTTACAAGTTTTTTACGTATTTTCCATGGTACAGTCTAAGCTAACGTTAGCACAGTGTATTGCTAGCAGATGCAAGTGCATAGTCGAGCTAGCTAAGAGAGAGAGTTAGCATCGTTATGGATGGCAGAAAAAGATTTGAGACAGACGTCGAAGTGGGAAAACAACATAATTAAAAAGGGAGTAAAACGAGTTCTATATCGACATAACCTGAAAGCCCGCTCCGCAAGGAAGAAGCCACTGCTCCAAAACCGCCATAAAAAAGCCAGACTACGGTTTGTAACTGAACATGGGGACAAAGATTTTGGAGAAATGTCCTCTGGTCTGAAGAAACAAAATCTAGAACTGTTTGGCCATAATGACCATCGTTATGTTTGGAGGAAAAAGGGGGAGGCTTGCAAGCCGAAGAACACCATCCCAGTCGTGAAGCACGGGGTGGCAGCATCATGTTTTGGGGGTGCTTTGCTGCAGGAGGGACTGGTGCTTCACAAAATAGATGGCATCATGAGGATGGAAAATTATGTGGATATATTGAAGCAACATCTCAAGACGTCAGTCAGAAAGTTAAAGCTTGGTCGCAAATGGGTCTTCCAAATGGACAATGACCCCAAGCATATTTCCAAAGATGTGGCAAAATGGCTTAAGGACAACAAAGTCAAGGTATTGGAGTGGCCATCACAAAGCCCTGAACTCAATCCTATAAAAAATGTGTGGGCAGAACTGAAAAAGCGTGTGCGAGCAAGGAGGCCTAGAAACCTCACACCAGTTCTGTCAGGAGTTCAGCCAAGTTAAACATTTTAAAGGCAATGCTTCCAAATACTAATTGATGTACACTTCTGACCCACTGGGAATGTGAAGAAATAAATAAAACCTGAAATAAATCATTCTCTCTAATAATATTCTGACATTTCACATTCTTAAAATAAAGTGGTGATCCTAACTGTCCTAAAACAGGGAATTCTTACTAGGATTAAATGTCAGGAATTGTGAAAAACTAAGTTTAATTGTATTTGGCTAAGGTGAATGTAAACTTCCGACTTCAACTGTATATATATTTTTTAATTAAAAGTCAAGAACTTCCCATTATTCACCCCGTCCTCGTTTCGTTTCACTGGTTCTTCTCCTTTTCAGTTCCATTCTAATATGTTTAAAAACCGGTGCCGAATGTTTTCAATTGTCATTCGGCACTGGGTTTTCCATATTTGTGCGTTCGTTATACATATGATGAGGCGTAAAAGGTCTTTATAGATCTCTTTAAATGTTCCATCGATTTTCCCATACTCCAATATCTTGCTGACAGCAACCTGAGACCTGACTGAGGCCAGGTCTCTGGCTCCCTCTAGGGGGAGCTGTAGGGCCACAGTCGGGACCTGACAATAGACTGGGGTGTTTTCGGTTTAGTTCATTTCAATCCCCAATTAGAGGCAGCTGTCTCGAGCTGTCTCTAATTGGGGATTCTATTTATGTTCCATTGTTTTCCACCTGCGTTGTGGATTCTTCTGTGTGTTCATCCATTTTTGTGTGCACGCCAATTCATGGCCGCTGCCTCTCCTTTGTTTTGGTTTGGGATTAAAGGAATGTCTATTCACTCCAGCTCTGCTCCTCGGGTCCTGTATCATCACGCCCGTGACACTTTCATTAGTTCCCAGATTTCCTTCATTCTGCTACATTCTCCTAATAAGTGTTCATTACATGATGGCATTTAGCATTTTTTTGTTTAAACATAACAGCTCCATTGGAATACTGCTCTCACCGGTAGCCTTCGCACTGATAGTCTTTTTACGAGGTTGTTCACATTCTGATATAGCGAGGTTTCTACCACGACTCGGATTTGACCCGGATTCAGACACAGGAGGCGGATAGTACAGTTCTCATATAAATTATTATAAATACGGGGCAGGCAAAGGGCAGGTCGAGGACAGGCAGAGGTTTGTGATCAGATCAGAGTCAGGCAGGTACAGGACGGCAGGCAGGCTCGGGGTTAGGGCAGGCAGAATAGTCAGAACCGGGAAAACTAGGATACAGAACTTGAGAAACAGGAAGATGGGAAAACACGCTGGTAAGACCTGACAAGACAAGACGAACTCGCAACGGACAAACAGAGAACACAGGTATAAATACATAGGGGATAATGGGGAAGATGGGCGACACCTGGAGGGGGGTGGAGACAAGCACAAAGACAAGTGAAACAGATCAGGGTGTGACAGTATCTGTACATTATCATTTCACCATAAACGTCATTCACAATGTAATCATCGATGTCTTCACTTTACTGAGTACACAAATTCATTTGTAGGTGCCTGAACTTTTCAGTAAAGTCGCCATGTACCCTTTACAGCATGCAGCCGTTCTAATTCAATTTATTCTTATCCAGCCTTTTCCTTACACACCCTACAAGGTCACGGCAGCCATTTTGCTCCTCCCCTATCTCCTCAAAGAAGATCCAAGTGGGCTGTATGTCACAGACAGGGTGTGTATTTCCCAGCAGACAAATAAATAAATACAAAGTTAGTAGTAATACTGTGTAAGTCAAGGTGTGTTCAGTTGTGAATTTACTGTTTGAAATAGTAACCTTAATCTTTTTTAAATTATTATTATTTTTACAGTGTAAAGTTCCATTTGCGGATTAGAGCAACGTCCAGCTCTTCTGGATGAAGAGGAGCTACTCACTGAAGAGCCGGTGGTCATCACTGAAGAGCACTATGCTGTTCATTCCGAAATGGGTTCTGGGAATTGATAATTAGTAAATGACCAACAAATTTTGTGCGAATGGCAAGCTTTTTGCTGTAGAGAGGGACAGGGGGACAAGAAAACACGAGGTCAGTTGTGACAGCCAAATTACTGAAATTCAAAACCACTTAGAAATCTGTTATTAACACTAGATATTGTAAGAATTATTTCTGACTTATAGTTATAATTATTCTTTACTCCTCTTACACCGTATAAACTAGAAACACCATTCATATTTTAAAACGGGTACACTGGTCTGGAATAGCGTGCTTGCATACAACTTTTTGAGATCTTTTATACTTTTAAACTATTAAACTTTTGTACAAAACATTGTCCAACATCCACTTTCATGGGATTTCCTCAGCATTTTAAAGGTCCCATTGTGACATCATCACTCCCAACATTGTATTCTATTCACTGTAAGCACTAACTTTTGACACAAATCAGCTACAGTTGAAGTCGGAAGTTTACATACACTTAGGTGGAAGTCATTGAAACTCATTTTTCAACCACTCCACAGATTTCATGTTAACAAACTATAGTTTTGGCAAGTCGGTTAGGACATCTATTTTGTGCATGACACAAGTAATTCTTCCAACAATTGTTTGCAGACAGATTATTTCACTTATAGGGAAATTATGTGGATATATTGAAGCAACATCTCAAGACATCAGTCAGGTAGTTAAAGCTTGGTCGCAAATGCGTCTTCCAAATGGACAATGGCCCCAAGCATACTTCCAAAGTTGTGGAAAAATGGCTTAAGGACAACAAAGTCAAGGTATTGGAGTGGCCATCACAAAGCACTGACCTCAATCCTATAGAACATTTATGGGCAGAACTGAAAAAGCGCGTGCGAGTAAGGAGGCCTACAAACCTGACTCAGTTGCACTAGTTCTGTCAGAAGGAATGGGCCAAAAATCACCCAACTTATTGTGGGAAGCTTGACCCAAGTTAAACAATGTAAAGGCAATGCTACCAAATACTAATTGAGTGCATGGAAACTTCTGACCCTCTGGGAATGTGATGAAAGAAATAAAGGCTGAAATAAATCATTCTCTTGTCAGGTTTAGTGTCCAGAGACCTCTCTGGATAACTCCATGTTAGTTTTGTTGTTTGGTCCCCAATTGGAGGCAGCTGCGCTGCATTGCCTCTAATTGGGGATCCCATTTAAGGGTGCTGCCTCCCCACGTGTGTGTGGGTCATTGTTTGTGTGCATGCTTATGCACCGACATTGTTTCTTGTTTTTGTTGAGTTTGCCTAAATAAAGATATTGAACCACCATTGCTCTGCGCCTTGGGTTCTGTCCTCCACTCGCCATGACAGAATGGCCCACCACCACAGGACCCAGCAGACCAAAGCCCTGGAGCTGGAGCACGAGCCAGGGCAGCGGCGACATCGCTCCCCGAGGCTCCTGGGCTGGTCCCCAGCCCGGTACCTCCAACGCCGGTTCTCAGTCCGGTACCTCCAGCGCCGGTTCCCAGTCCGGTACCTCCAGCGCCAGTTTCCAGTCTGGTACGTCCAGCACCGGTTCCCAGTCCGGTACCTACGGTGCCGGTTCCAAGCCCAATACGTCCTATGCCGGCTCCCCTCACCGGCCCACCAGTGCGTGTCCTCAGCAGACACAATGCAAATAGTCTGGGTAGCCATTTGATTACCTGTTCAGGAGTCTTATGGCTTGGCAGTATAAGCTGTTGAGAAGCCTTTTGGACCTAGACTTAGCGCTCCGGTACCGCTTGCCATGCGGTAGCAGAGAGAACAGTCTATGGCTGGGGCGGTTGTAGTCTTTGACAATTTTTTGTGCCTTCCTCTATCTAGGTGGGTGAGGGCAGTGTGAGATTGCGTCGTCTATGGATCTGTTGGGGCGGTATGCAAATTGGAGTGGGTCTAGGGTGTCTAGGATGATGGAGTCTTGAGACATATTCCAATCAGCACTAGCAAAGCAGTCCTGTAGCAAAACCTCTGATCCTGGTGACCATTTTTCTATCCTTCTGATTCCTGCTTACAAGCAAAAACTAAAGCAGGAAGCACCAGTGACTTGCTCAATACGGAAGTGGTCAGATGACGTGGATTCTACTCTACAGGACTGTTTTGCTAGCACAGACTGGAATATGTTCCGTGATTCATCCAATGGCATTGAGGAGTATACCACCTCAGTCACTGGCTTCATCAATAAGGGAGTTGACAACGTCATCCACACAGTGACCGTACATACATATCCCAACCAGAAGTCATGCATTACAGGCAACATCCGCACCGAGCTAAAGTCTAGAGTTGCAGCTTATAAGAAATCCCGCTCTGCCCTCAGATGAACCATCATCAAACAGGCAAAACATCAATACAGGACTAAAATTGAATCCTACTAGACCGGCTTTGACGCTCGTCGGATGTGGCAGGGCTTGTAAACTATTACGGACAACAAAGGCAGACCCAACCGTGAGCTGCCCAGTGACATGAGCCTACCAGACAAGCTAAATGCCTTCTATGCTCGCATTGAGGCAAGCAAAACTGACGCATGCATGAGAGCACCAGCTGTATCGTGTTTTGTTTTTGTGTTGCATAGTTCGTTCATTTGACATTGAATAATCAGTAAATAAAAATGTTGAACTATAATCCCTGCGCTGCGTCTTGGTCGCTCCATGCACCCAACCGTGACAGACTATGGGCTGTGTACGTGCCCGGTCGTGACACATCAAGAGCATCCTGACCGGTTGCATCACCGCCTTTTATGGCAACTGCTCGGCATCCGACAGAGGGTAGTGCGTAAGGCCCAACACATCACTGGGGCCAAGCTTCCTGCCACCCACGACCTATATACTAGGCGATGTCAGAGGAAGGTCCAAAAAAGGTTCAAAGACTCCAGTCATCCAAGTCATTGACTGTTCTCTCCGCTACCACATGGCGAGTGGTACCGGAGCGCCAAGTCTAGGTCCAAAAGGCTCCTTAACAGCTTCTACCCCCAAACTATAAGACTGCTGAACAATTAATCAAATGGCCACCTATTTACATTGGTATTGGACATACAGTATTCGACATACGGTATAAGGATATTTTATCAAACCTAAACTAAAGTCTACAGTCAGTGACACATTAACCTCTCCTAAACTCTGTTTGTGTCCCAAATGGCACCCTTTAACCTACAGTATATAGTGCACTACTTTTCACCAGGACCCATAGGGCTCTTGTCAAAAGTAGTGCACTAGGGAATAGAGAGACATTTGGGAAGCACCCTCTGCAAATGTTTGTTGGCCCATGTGAGGCCTTAGGTCAGTATCAGTTTTCTGTCGCATGTCACTCTGTCATATGGTGGTGAGATAATGTGCAATGAGAAGAGTACACAGTAACACAGTAACTACTCCAGTCTAGTCTAGACTCATAAAACTACATCACTGGCATGGCATTGTGCTTTGTGGTGGACTCTGGCCTGGAATGTTGGAGTTATTAACCATTCCATTGAATTTTATTGCCATCATCTTTAACAGTGCATTTTTCTTATTGTAATCATCTTTAACAGTGAGTGCATATCTAATAGCAACATTTAAGGGAACTGAAATAGTATCCATATGCTGTGAGTGGCTTTGTTCAGGGCCCAATACCATTGACTCCATGTCATATGGTTATAGAAGTGCATTTAGTGGGAATCTATTATAAAAACTCATTATAAACATTATTACAGCCCAGTTTGTTTTGGGGAAAACAGCTGGACACTGATACCAACAAGGGTCACTGTGTATTATTCTCCATATAAAAAAGATATAAAAACAACGTAAATGTTTTGGATTTTTGTTGCACTGCACAGAGGTTTCCTTACCACCCGCCCCCTTCTCCCCTTCTCCCCTCACACGATCAAGTGGCCCCTTCACATAACTTATCTACCACTGTAGGAAACTTTACCGTACACTGATGGAGCACGTTCGCAACAAAAACTTGTAAACAATAATAGATAGTTTACTGTGAAGAATTGTTGCAAATGTATCGGACTTTATGACCTTCTTTAGTATACAACGAAAGTAGGCCATTTGTTCTTTGGACTATTTCAACGATTGTAGGGTAAGCGACAGGAGTGCGACACAAAGTAAGTGAAATGTTGAAATAAACCAATAGATCTGTATAATTTAGTGAAACATTTTGAGTCATTTGTGTAACATTTCTACCTCGTATTTCATTATGGTTTTAGTCATATACATAAGACGTATTGATATTGTTTTGCTCATTTTGGGCTTCTACAATCACACTTAAACACCCTTGCTGCGCACCACCAGAAAGTGCAGATAAGGATTTTGTGACGGCGGCGGCATGGGGGCTGGTTTTTGAAATTTGAACCATGCAGAGAAGCCTCATAGGAGCAGCGAATGAGCTATGAAATGGGACTATATGCCCATTACTCTACTGTTTTAGAAAAAGGATCATATAATATTACATGAAGCATGACGTTAAGGCAAATATATATATAGGCGCACCAAAAATATACTTAAAAATGCAATTGTTACTTGCCCAATAGTGAGCCTCTTGTTGCAGTATTATTGTTTTATTTTTAAAACCCTAGAAGTTGATAATTGTATTGCAATAACTACTGTACTTCCAAGATTGATCGTATTATTTCATTATTTCAACTAAGTATTTTTCCAATGATCTGTTTTGATGATTGTTTTTCTGATGTAAATACATAGACCTTAAAGTTGGCTGAAATACTTCAACTGTATAAATATACTGTACATTCATGTTTGTTTGGGATAATCAAATGTACAACATACATACAGTCAAAGCCTCCCAGAGTGTGGAGGTGAAGCGCCATAGTTGTTTCCTCAGTTTGAATTGAAAGCCATCATTAGAGGGTTGATAAACTTAGAATGGGCTAAGAAAATAGAGGGAGGAAGTACATGATGTACTGAAGATATCTTAATTCAGCTAAAATAATGGAAGAACATTTTGGGCCAGATTCCCAGACACATATTATGTTTAGTAAAAGCCTAAAAAGCATCTCCATTGAAATAGTTTTTTAGTCCAGGATTTTACTTGATCTATGTCCGGGAATCCGACCCTTTAAGCTGCTAAGAACTACAACTTTTTTTCGCTCAACTAATTCATCTTTATTCTCAATTTATTTTTTGAACCCCCAGGTGCAGTGAGTGAATAACGTTCTACCAGGTATAATAACAGAGGCTTCCGGAAAAACAACAGCAACCAAAGGTTCTGAAGTCTGAACACACCCTGGTCCTGACCTTTGACCTCTGACCTCTAGCCATGTCTCAGAGTAACCCCTCTTTCCAGCTCATCCAGACTCTGAAGAGGTCTCCTGCCATGTTCCGCCGCCGGTTCCACCTCCGGCCAGACCGCACCGCCACCCTTTCCCACGGGGACCCCCTCTACAAGGTGCACTACCTGGGCACTGAGAAAATCTACTCCCTGGATATGGAGCAGGCCCAGGGGGCTATAGGCCTGCTGCTCCAGCAGCGGGCTCCGGAGGCCCCTGAGAAACTTGGCAAGGAGCACGCTCTGGTGGTGCGGCCACGTTACATAGAGGTGAAGGAGATTGCCACGGGGAGACAGCTCACTAAGACCTATCTGAGAGACATAGCATTCTGCGCGGCCGACACCAAGCACCCCAATGTGTTCCTGTACATCTGTAAGCAGCAAGGCCAGCAGCTGCAGTTACAGTGCAGGGTATTCTGGTGTATCAGTGCTGAGAGAGCTAAGGACATCACCGCCTGTCTGGCAAGGAGCTTTCAAACGGCTCTCACTGATTGGCAGGGGCAGGGTAGCGAGACCAATCACATGGAGAAAGGGGAGGGATCATCGGAAGTGGTTGGACTGTCAGTCAACATGAGCCTTCATCCTAATACCTCCTCCACTCTATCGGGAGATCTAAGGACAGGTGAGAGTGTTTTGAGACTATTTTTTTATTACTATTCTGTATGCTACCAGTGTTTGAAATTGATTATGTTTGTTTCAAGTTTGTGTCCTTTTAAATATATTTGAATTTATTTGAAAATTAATGTGTCCCTTTGAGTTCTAAAGAGGTTTCAACGAAGCAACTTATTGTTTCATTTGCGAGTCAGTGATATGGACTTGGTGTTGCTAACGGTCCTGTTTGTGAAGACAGGTCGCTGGAGGAGGAGGAGGAGGGGTGTGGCTACTCCATGTCCTCTCAGAGCGATGAGGAGGAAGGGGAGGATAGGCAGCACCCCCGCCATCACCAATGACGGCACACAGTCAACCATTGATATTTGACTTTGACTCTATCTCTGCCAACTGATAATCTATTGGGCCTAGCAGAGCCTCTCTAGCTCCTGCAGTGCCCACCAGTGTTGAAGAATTGACCACTGCCAAACTAAGAACTACATTTTGTGTGTACGCAGGCCAGCTACACTGTGTGTCTGTCATGAGAGACTGCTGCCAACCGGATCTTTATTATGGATTTGAATAAAGCTAAGGGTGTGAATCAAAAGCCCCACCTGCCACAGAGGTCTGAGTGTTTACTCCTGAGCACTATTTTGGTTTGGTGTGAACTGGACTCCCTCTGCTCAGTAGTGTTATGTTTCCCTCTGGTAATAATTTAGCATCATCATATGACAAACATGAACACCTAGACAGGGTCAGGAGCATACTAGGTATTTATTTACTTTTAGCTCATTGAGCTAACTAGATGTGTGTCTGTAACTAGATTTCTATCCAATTGGTGACAGATTTTCATGCAAATATTTTAAAATCAGTTTAAAAACAACAGCACATTTTCCCACCAAAGATGTGTTTCCATCAAATAAAAAGCTGTGCGTGATGACATAGTGCACATAAAAATTATGCATTTCGCTGTTAAATTCCTGTGTAAAATTGTTAAATGGGTTTCCATCGCATTTTCAACTCTACTTATGGTTTTGTTTACCTTTATTTAACTAGGCAAGTCAGTTAACAACAAATTCTTATTTACAATGATTGCCTACTTGTAAATACCCCCCCCCCCCCGGCCAAACCTTCCCCTAACCCGGAGGACGCTGATCCAATTATGCACTGCCCTATGGGACTCCCGATCACGGCCGGTTGTGATGCAGCCCGGGATCGAACCCGGGTCTGTAGTGACGCCTCTAGCACTGTGATGCAGTTCCTTAGACCGCTGTGCAACTCAGGAAGCCAATATAGCGAATGTGCCCACTCTTGAATTGGCACATTCGCTCTAGCCAACAACTCACATAATACAATATGGGTATAGCCTACATGATGAGATTACTATGGACAAAAGAGAGAGATTATTTGTATTTATCAAACGGCAGCCAAGCATCGATCATCATGTCACCCGCATAAGACCCTCAATATTTATTGGAAAGGAGCATCAATAAACTGCACATATTGGGAGGACCACAAAACATGTCATAGCGTGACTCCAATTTGAATTTGTTATCATAGTTATTCCCAGCTAGCACAGATTGATCCTGTAACGTTCCCTATTGGTTCTCCTTTGGTTCTTAGAATAATAACTTTCTGGGAACGTTGTGGGAAAGTTCTTTTTCTAAGAAGCAAAAGGAGAACTTTAGGGAACGTTTCTATTTTGGTAAGGTATAAACACATTGTTGTGAGACCGCTCAAATATAAGTTATTTTTTGCAGTGGTGTAAAGTTCTTAAGTAAAAATATTTAAGTAGTTTTTGGGGTATCTTCTTTACTTTACTATTTATATTTTTTACAACTTTTGCCTTTACTTCACTACATTCCTAAAGAAAATAATGTACTTTTTACTCCATACATTTTCCCTGACAACCAAAAGTTCTCGTTACATGTTGAGTGCTTAGCAGGAGAGGAAAACACTTATTAAAATGCTGAAAGCTATTTTTTTTTTTATATAGAAACTGATTCTTTTAACATCACTTTCTGTTTTACTTTTAGGATGGATGGATGGATGGATGGATGGATGGATGGATGGATGGATGGATGGATGGATGGATGGATGGATGGATGGATGGATGGATGGATGGATGGATGGATGGATGGATGGATGGATGGATGGATGGGGAAATTACTTTGTCAAGCAACTACGAAAAACACAGGACAGGTGCAAGATGCCAGAATGAAATACACAAAAGACAGATACACGATACATGATACATTGTGCGGCAGTAGTGTGGCCCTTCCAGCTCCCCAGGCCACACACCCTCACGGCTGTCCCACCCCTACTTTGCTCACAACACCTCTGTTGAGACAATCAGTGAAGAGAGAGCTAAAGAGACTACATCAGTGGAAAGCGGCAGGCCCTGATGGCATCAGCCCAAGGGTGCTTAGGGTCTGTGCTGACAAACTGTGTGGAATACTCCAGTGACGCTTCAACCTTAGCCAGAGCCTGGAAAGGGTCCCTGTGCTGTGGAAAACATCCTGCCTCGTCCCAGTGCCCAAGAAGGCACACCCCGCTGTCCTGAATGACTTCAGACCTGTAGCGCTAACATCCCAAAGACCCTGGAAAGGTTAGTCCTCGCTCAGCTCAGACCCCTGGTGTGTACATCACTGGACCCCCTGCAGTTCGCATACCAGCGCAACATTGGGGTGGATGATGCTATCATCTACCTTCTGCAGAGGGCCTACTCTCACCTGGACAACGCAGGTTGCACTGTGAGGGTTATGTTTTTTTGACTTCTCCAGTGCCTTCAACACCATTCAGCCCCTGCTACTGGGTGAGAAGATGAAGAGGATGAAAGTGGAAGCACCCTTAGTCTCCTGGGTCACGGACTACCGGATCTGTAGGCCACAATTTGTGCGACTACAGAGCTGTGTGTCAGAACGGGCAGTGAGCAACACAGGGGCCCCCCAGGGAACGGTCCTGTCCCCCTTCCTGTTCACTCTCTACACCTCGGACTTCAGATATAACTCTGAAACATGCCACCTACAGAAGTTCTCGGATGACTCCGCAATTGTAGGGTGCATCAGGTGGGCAGGAGGAGGAGTACAGGAGCACAATCAGTGACTTTGTGTTGTGGTGTGAGCAGAACCACTTTCAGCTCAACATCAGCAAAACAAAGGAGATGGTGGTGGACTTCAGGAGAACCAAGGCACAACTGACTGCAGTCCCTATACAGGGGATGGATGTGGAAATGGTTGGGTCATACAAGTTCCTGGGAGTCCATATGGACAACAGGCTGGAATGGGCTGGTAACACCGGGGCCCTGTACAAAAAGGGCCAGAGCCGACTCTACTTTCTGAGGAGGCTATGGTCCTTCAACGTGTGCAGTAAACTACTGCATACCTTCTACCAGTCTTTTTTGCAGTGTTGTGCTGGGGAGCCAACATAAAAGCCGGTGATGCTTCTCGGGTAAATAAGCTGATCAGGAAGGCTAGCTCTGTCCTGGGGATGAGCCTTGACACTCTAGAGGAGGTGGCGGAGTGACGGATCCTGGCCAAACTGCTGGCCATCATGGACAACGTCACCCACCCTCTGCATGCCATGGTTATGACGCAGAGGGGCACCTTCAGTCACAGACTGATCCCACCAAGGTGTGCCCGAGAGCACTACAGGAGGTCCTTCCTGCCATCGGCAACACAGACCTGTAACTGTTGGGGTGTTAGGACCTAGTTTAACAATTGTGCATCCATCCGTGAGTAACTCTGGTCCGTAATCACTCATTCACTCAGGACTTATTTATTCATTCAGGTCTGTATATACAGTGGGGAGAACAAGTATTTGATACACTGCCAATTTCGCAGGTTTTCCTACTTACAAAGCATGTAGAGGTCTGTAATTTTTATCATAGGTACACTTCAACTGTGAGAGACGGAATCTAAAACAAAAATCCAGAAAATCACATTGTATGATTTTTAAGTAATTAATTTGCATTTTATTGCATGACATAAGTATTTGATACATCAGAAAAGCAGAACTTAATATTTGGTACAGAAACCTTCGTTTGCAATTACAGAGATCATACGTTTCCTGTAGTTCTTGACCAGGGTTTCACACACTGCAGCAGGGATTTTGGCCCACTCCTCCATCCAGATCCTTCAGGTTTCGGGGCTGTCGCTGGGCAATACGGACTTTCAGCTCCCTCCAAAGATTTTCTATTGGGTTCAGGTCTGGAGACTGGCTAGGCCACTCCAGGACCTTGAGATGCTTCTTACGGAGCCACTCCTTAGTTGCCCTGGCTGTGTGTTTCGGGTCGTTGTCATGCTGGAAGACCCAGCCACGACCCATCTTCAATGCTCTTACTGAGGGAAGGAGGTTGTTGGCCAAGATCTCGCGATACATGGCCCCATCCATCCTCCCCTCAATACGGTGCAGTCGTCCTGTCCCCTTTGCAGAAAAGCATCCCCAAAGAATGATATTTCCACCTCCATGCTTCACGGTTGGGATGGTGTTCTTGGGGTTGTACTCATCTTTCTTCTTCCTCCAAACACGGCGAGTGGAGCTCTATTTTTGAGCTCTATTTTTGTCTCATCAGACCACATGACCTTCTCCCATTCCTCCTCTGGATCATCCAGATGGTCATTGGCAAACTTCAGACGGGCTTGGACATGCGCTGGCTTGAGCAGGGGGACCTTGCGTGCGCTGCAGGATTTTAATCCATGACGGCGTAGTGTGTTACTAATGGTTTTCTTTGAGACTGTGGTCCCAGCTCTCTTCAGGTCATTGACCAGGTCCTGCCGTGTATTTCTGGGCTGATCCCTCACCTTCCTCATGATCATTGATGCCCCACGAGGTGAGATCTTGCATGGTGCCCCAGACCGAGGGAGATTGACCGTCATCTTGAACTTCTTCCATTTTCTAATAATTGCGCCAACAGTTGTTGCCTTCTCACCAAGCTGCTTGCCTATTGTCCTGTAGCCCATCCCAGCCTTGTGCAGGTCTACAATTTTATCCCTGATGTCCTTACACAGCTCTCTGGTCTTGGCCATTGTGGAGAGGTTGGAGTCTGTTTGATTGAGTGTGTGGACAAGTGTCTTTTATACAGGTAACGAGTTCAAATAGGTGCAGTTAGTACAGGTAATGAGTGGAGAACAGGACCTGTTAGAAAAACTAACAGGTCTGTGAGAGCCGGAATTCTTACTGGTTGGTAGGTGATCAAATACTTATGTCATGCAATAAAATGCAAATTAATTATTTAAAAATCATACAATGTGATTTTCTGGATTTTTGTTTTAGATTCCGTCTCTCACAGTTGAAGTGTACCTATGATAAAAACTACAGACTTCTACATGCTTTGTAAGTGGGAAAACCTGCAAAATCGGCAGTGTATCAAATACTTGTTCTCCCCACTGTACATACTCATGTACAGTTGTTATATCATATCACGTGCAATATTGCAAGTAATTATTGGACTTAACTTACGTAGTCATTCACTCAGGAATGCATATTAGTATCCTGTCAGTTGTATCTTTTTTTCACTGCTTTTAGTATATCGAATGTGCAATACGTGCAGTTATCTGTAATTAAACCCTGTGCACTAAGGACTGTATTTTAAGGGAATTGCTATTATTACCCCAAATTACCTCATACACACTTAGCTATTTAAGTATCTCTTCCTGTCATTTACCTGTACAGTTAATGTAACCATGCAAATATTCACTTACCTGTAAATGTAACTGTATATTTACCTGTACAAAATATTCACTTACCTGTTCATTTAACCAGTATGTCTATTAAGTAAACTATTATTACCCTCACTCATATCATACGCATTTTTAGCTATTGAAGTATTTCTCTGCCATCAACCTGTATAGTATAGTTAACCATCCACCATCCACCAATGTATAGTGTGCATATTCAGCCAACCACCCATACTATGCAATGTCTTTTTATAGCTTTTTTGCACTCCAGACTTCTTGTATTTCTATACTTTTTCATACTGCCGCTCTATGTATCACGTATCGTGTATATGTATTTTGTGTATTTTCGTTCTGGCATTTTGCACCTGCCCTATGTTTTGTTGTAGCTGCTTGACAAAGAAATTTCCCCTCGGGGATCAATAAAGTATCTATCTATGAAAAAGTATAACAATTCAAGAAGTCTGGAGTGCAAAAAGCAATAAAGCCACCACAGAGTTGATAAGTGCATGAGAAAACAATACATTTACTAAGTGATTCATCGGCTTCTGATTCTTTGTCTCATTTGCAGCTCCATTTTGTCCAGAAGTCTACTAGTTTAAGTTGAGCAGGTTTACTTTACTACTACAATAGACACTCACTGGACAGTTTATTAGGTACGCCAGCCTGTTCACCACGAAAATGGATTGCTCCTGCAGCTATTAGTCCACTTGGCTACTACTTTTTTTACAGATGGAGCAATTATGGGGCACCACCACTTGTGAACACCTACTCAACCACTAAGGTAAATGGCTTACAGTAACTTGATAGCATTGAAACATTAACATCAAAACAGTGGACCTTATTTTGTAGTGTCATACTTTAGAGCCTGAACTTTCAATGAAGTCTAACATACATTAGACGTCTGTTAATGTTACCATGTGATTAATTTTGTCTCAGACGTCTCTTCACCCAACCGTACCGCTAGACCGCAAAGGTAAAAGGCTTACAGTAACTTCATATATTCACACCAAAACAATAAACCTTATTGTGCGGCGCCAACTTTCAAATGAAGCGTGACATACAGTCCCAGTCTCTCCACTCGTCCTGCAGTCTCTCCACCCGGAAGAGGAGGACCTGCCCTCTGTGACAGTAAATAAACACTGAAGCATACAAATTTAGTAAAAAATATGTTCCTTGTTAGATTAAAGCTAGAAACCATAAAAAAGCGATCTCCCCGCCTCCGTTTTGGTATAAAGCTGAGGGATATCATAGACAGATTATCTTTTCTGTTGCATTTGTTCCTACAATCCTCTCTCTCTATAACTTCCGTTATGTATATTGTTACTATAGAAGCGTGCCAACTTAAGTTTGTACAAATCAAATCAAATGTTTTTGTCACATGCAGCGAATACAACTGGTGTGTAGACTGTACCGTGAGCCGTTACTTATGAGCCCTTTCCCAACAATGCAGTTAAAAAGTACGAAAATTAACAAATAGATAAAAAGAAAAATAGTAACACGATAAAATAACAACAATGAGGGTATATACAGGCTATATACTGTACAGTTCAAGGAGTACTGGTTCCGAGTCAGTGTACTGGAGTAGGAGGTAGTTGGGTTGATTGAGGTATTATGTACATGTAGGTTTGGTTAGGTGATTGAAATACTATGTACATGTAGGTAGGGGTGAAAAGCAGAAAGTCTGAGTAGCAGTTTGATTAACTGTTCAGCAGTCTTATGGCTTTGGGGTAGAAGCTGTTCAGGAGCCTTTTGGTCCCAGACTTGGCGCCCTGGTACCGCTTGTCGTGCAGTAGCAGAGAGAACAGACTGTGACTTGGGTGGCCTTCCTCTGGCACCGCCTGGTATAGAGGTCCTGGATGAAAGGGAGCTCGGTCCCAGTGATGTACTTGGCCGTACGCACTACCCTCTGTAGCGCCTTGCGGTTGGATGCGATCAGTTGCCATACCAAGTGGTGATGCAGCCAGTCAAGATGCTCTAAATGGTGCCGACAGGGCAGGAGATGCTGTGCAGATGCAGTTGAAGTCAGGTCACAGGAAGGGAGGGCATTGGTGAATCAGACACAACCGGGTGGGCTCAAGCACGTCTCTGTCCTTAGACAATAGTTAAAAGAGGGAGATAAATAATTATTGGCAACATATGCAAGATCAAAGTATACCAGCAGCAGTATTCATTAAATTTCATAGTCATGAGTCCGAGTCGACTCCAAAATGCCTCTGCCTTTGTCTCATTCATCTGTCCTTTCTCCTGAAGTGTGCATTTGTACACTTCCCTTCATGTATTTGTAACAAAGTTATTGAATATGGTGGAAAACACCCTCAAACTTATGCCTGATCTTGGATATGCCGCCAGTAATGATTTATCTCCCTCTTGTAACTATTGTCTCCTGCCCTGTGCATTGATTTGGATTATCCATCCACATGGCGTCTCACAAAAATGCAATTCCACATCCAAGCTTTGGATAAGTGGGAGACCCTGGTTTACATCCCACCAGTTGCACATTTCACTCACTCATTTTAACTTTTTTAATTAACATGCAAATCTCAATCACATAATGCTATGACCAGTGGCGACCCGTCATAATTTTTGTTGTTGCCTGCTTTGCACGTTATTTTGGCATTAATATATGTCACATATCAGTATGCAAACAATATTTAGCTTTCATGAGTAAGGCAGCTCCAAAATGCAGGTGTTTCAGCCTAGCTCAGTGCTTTCTGTGGTGGTTGGGCAACCTGCGGAAAATATGGAGTGTAGGAGTTGGTAATGTTCTCTACTTGCACCGTGATTGGCTCAGTGTTCTGTCACTCATGGGGACACTACGTCACCGCAAAATCTAAGGGTAGAGCTCGAAAATTCATGGATGGATGGATGGATGGATGGATAGAAGTGCCCATCCAAGAAGGCTCAAGGTCATCGGCCACAGATAAAATGATGTCAAATCACTTTATATATATCTACAGTAGCTTTGATTGGACTGATCATGTCAACATGACACTTTCAAAATCTTAGCTAGCAAGCTAGCAATCATCATTGTGAATCAAGTCGACAATCTACTGGCAAATCCTTTTAAATCCTTTTCATATGAAGTGAAATAATGGAGAGAAATTATAGATAAAACTTATTGGTGCTCATTGGCCATTGGACATTAACCTTACACAAGTTTGAAATCGCAAATTCAACAATGATTGGTTTGGAAGGAATAACTGCAAGCATTGCAAAGCTATCACTACCCTGCTATTCAGTGGAGTGGGTGTGTGGTCCCAAGTCTGGGTTTAATGGTCTCTTTTCCAAGCTTAAACGGATAAACATTTAACATTGGCCATGCTGTCAATCCAGCATGACTTCTGCCGAGCTCAAAACAACTGGAAACTCGTAACTGGGTAATCTGACTTCAGTGAGTTCAAGGCACCTGGGCCTGAGTTCAAGACGCCTCTTTCTAGAGCTCCGACCTGTAGATCACTGACGTCATCATGATCCGACCTTGTTTTTTTCCGACTTCCCTGTTGTCTTGAAAGCACCATAAATCTAGATTTGCCCAGAAGAAGGACCGCCGCGCCAGCATCCTGTTCAAGTGAGCACAGCGCAACAAGGTGAGTCCATGTATGTCTTGTATGCTGCTGCTTAAATGCTGTAATATGCCAGGGAGATATGTATACTGTCTGTAGCTAAGAAAGTAATACTAAGTGTATGTTGTGTAGTAAGCTGTTAGTAGCCCATGTGCCTCACCCTAATAATTTGGTCACTTTTCCCCTCATAACTTCACCTACTGTTCTGACTCGGTGGTGCACATGTAGCCTATAGCCTGTGTTAGATAAATATAATCATTGAATATTGTAATAGCTTTCATGATCTGCTTTAATGCCCCCTTTATTTATCCTACGGTTCTGACTTGGTGTACATGGAGAATACTGTAAGAACGGCCCATGTTCTGAATTCTGTCTCTGTACATTTCAAAAGTTCTGAACAAATAGTTATATTGACTACGTCCATCCTAGCTCGCTCATTAATGTCTTAATCGACATTACGGATTGCCTTCCTTATGCCATAGTTTGTACATTTCAATTGTCAGTACATTCTTAGAAGTAAAGGTGCTATCTGTAACCTAAAAGGGTTCTTCAGCTGTCCCCATAGGAAAACCCTTTGAAGAACCCTTTTTGGTTCCAGGCAGAAACTTTTTGAGTTCCATGTAGAACCCTTTACACAGAGGGTTCTACATGGAACCCAAAATAGTTCAGCCTGGAACCTTTTTTTCTAAGAGTGTAGAAACCACATTTGTTTAAGCTAGTCAGGCATATCAGATATGTTTTTGTAAAAGGCTGAATTAACTGTTTCGTTGCCAGACAAGGCTCTGCTGATAGCCAGGTGTAGCAGTGGTAAGGTGTTGGGACTGCTGTTGGGACTCTGCTGTTGTTGGGACAGCTTTATATAGGCCCTAACAGTTTGTGGGCACAGTTGTTCACTGTTAAAGTGCAATTAATATATTGTTCATGTTGTGTTGTGGTATGTAGTGGCTTTGCTGGCAGGCTTACAACATTTTACATATTTTTTGCCCCATCAAGATTTACATGCTAAAATCGCCACTGTCTATGCCAATTGGTTACATTAAATTAAATGTATCAATAAAACATAACATTAAGACAGTCTGCTGGAAATTGTTTTATCAGAGATGGTTGGGTTCCCTATCCCTGTGCTTGATGGAGGGAGGGAGAAATGTCCATAAAAAAATCGGAAGACTCGACTAGGATCAAGCGAGCGAACACTGACAAGGCCCGGTTTACTAGCTTATTGAAATTTTCCTCGAACGTTTCCACCAAATAATCACAAAAACCTATTATAATCGTAAAATCATATAATCTTGTATATATTTAATTGTGTATATTGTTTATTTGTAAAAATATATATATATATATATATATATATTATGCTCCATACATACAGTGAGCTACAGTAGAAACGACATACATAAACTATTATAACGTAATAAGGCACTTACTTTGATAGAAACACACACATTTCCAGTTATTATTATTGGTTTGTTTTCATTTGGCTAATTTAGCATAGCTCTGTTCTGCCCTGCCCCCTTGTGGAGCTCAACAGTTACTGTTTCTTACTGTTATAACTCAAATTTGTGATTTTGTCAATGCAAAATACTATTTTATAGCAGTGTTTATTATGTTACTTCTTTGTAATATTGTATTCTAATTACTAATAATTCCTCTTTATTATGTACTTTCAGAAACCACACACACAAGCACTATTTGCCAATATCATAAATGGAACTGGAGCTGGACATCTTTCGAGCTGAAGATTGAGGCTAGCTTTTGTATGCTAGCGTACACGCCTTAACAGTTTTACAGCGATAATTATCTCTCTGTCTCTCGCATTTTCAGTATCGTGAGTAGACCCACAGTGTATTTCTTAGCTTACTGCGCTTTTGTGTAAAACATCGCAAAAAATTACGCTGAAATGGTTTGAACGTAATACATTATAAAGTAAAACCGTTCCCTTGCTGAAGGGGATCCTATTTGTGCTTGAAAGTGAGATTTCTGTAGAAATAGGATTAGCTGAGCACGACGCTACAGCAAAGAAAGGAACAGCAGCCATTTTGTTTTCTTGTGCCACATTGAATCTCCTCAGCCTTGGGCGATGGAAGTCCCGCCCTTCTGTGCTCTAGTTCGAGTTCAGCTTTGTGCGATCAGTGACCTCTAGTGGTGAAGAACCGCAAGTCATAATTTATTTGTGGAAAAAAATATTTTGTGTGGAAGCAGAACGTGTTCTTTTAGTGTGTAACTACTGGTTACATTTATGATATCCAGCAATCTCAATTGATCGGATATCATTGTTTCATTCAATTTAATGAGTTCAATTGTCGGACAGACCTTTTAAACTTTTCCATATTAACCCAGATGAACCAAAGCTCTCAGGTTAATTAAAGTAGAATCCCCAGATAGCCTATACAGGTATGATTAATCATTATCATTGACTAATCAATTCAATTTGCTTTCAAAGCGAATTGGAACCAAACCACCAATACTGATGATAATCCAGCTAATTTGAATTCTCATTCAATTTAATAGGTTAAATTGTTAAACATACACTACCGTTCAAAGGTTTGAGGTCACTTAGAAATGTCCTTGTTTTTTAAAAAAAAGCATTTTTTGGTCCATTAAAATAACATAAAATTGATCAAAAATACAGTGTAGACATTGTTAATGTTGTAAATGACTATTGTAGCTGGAAACGGCTGATTTTTTATGGAATATCTACATAGGTGTACAGAGGCCCATTATCAGCAACCATCACTCCTGTGTTCCAATGGCATGTTGTGTTGGCTAATCCAAGTTTATCATTTTCAAAGTCTAATCGATCATTATAAAACCCTTTTGCAATTATGTTAGCACAGCTCAAAACTGTTGTGCTGATTAAAGAAGCAATAAAACTTCTTTAGACTAGTTGAGTATCTGGAGCATCAGCATTTGTGGGTTCGATTACAGGCTTATTATTTCTGATCAATTTGATGTTATTTCAATGGACAAAAATTTGCTTTTCTTTAAAAAACAAGGACAAACAAGTGACCCCAAACTTTTGAATGGTAGTGTACCTTTTCAGGTCCTTCCAATTAAATGAGACAACTTAAACTTTTCCATATTAACCTAGCTCTCTCCAGTTTAGCCCTGATGTATCGCCATCAGACATTAGCATCGGTCCAATACCGCAGTGCACAGCTGAAGCACAAGCAAGAAATGGTTGATCTGAAGGAATAGGTGGAAAGAACTGGGAAACTAACGACAAAAGCAGATGAGGAAAACATTCTGTTAAACAATGAACAGAGTTTGAAAACGGAACAATTTAAAGTATTTGCAAAAACTTATGACGATGAACGAGCACAAACTCTTCAACAAAATCATCTTCTACACGAACAACTCGATTTAGCCAAAACTAACTACGACAAAGTCCACGCCAAACTAGATAAATCTGACGAGTTATCTACAAACAGGATAACATGCATGCAGTTTTGTTGAACGTTACTCAAAGTAGCAATGTTCTAGTCCAAATGCTGCAGACCAAAGACGATCAGTTAATGAACACAACGACCAAGTTGGATGACAAATCAGCGGGACTCATTGAAGTCGCTGACCGATTGAATGATGAGAGAACTCAGGTGATGAAGATGGAAATATTGATTTCTAAGCAAGCGGAAGAAATCTCATCACTCCGTACTCGAGACCTCTACCTGCAAACCATGTCAGCTAAGCAAGTTCGACACTCATGTGTCTGAAATAAATACTCTAAGCGCCCAAGTGGACTCTGCTTAGGTACCATCTGTAGGAACTCCAGAACAGTCACGCGCTACAGCGTGACTAACCAACAGAGCAACCTAGTCTGCGAAAAGAAGACGAAAGTAGCTTTCAGACTTTGACTCTCGCAGTTGTCACTCAGTCTTCCCCTCTTGGCCATTCGGCACATAATTCTCCACAGGATGAAGTAGACGCTCCCCGCACACTTGGCACGGAACGCATTGACAAACTTGTCAAAAACTTGTCAAAAACGCACCTTTGACCCCATTCCAGGTAAGCCTAACAACACTGAGACGTTACCTGTTGAAGCGAACATCGAATAGTCACGTGATAAGGTTCATACGCATCCAACAGCAACACGTGCAAAACAACTATTTTAAGCTCGGAATGAACACCCACAAGCTTACTATCATAGGCTTTGTTCAGCTTACTTTGGCCTTTTCACTGAAACAGGAATGGAAGAGCCGTTACCATTCAAACAAATGTTTCTGTTTAACATGTATCCCAGCTTTTGAGGCATCACAAGTGCCCAGCTCTGAGATTCCTGACATCCCGGTTCTGAAGTTTGAACAGGAGCACTCACTCCAGTTAGAGGGTGCATTGTCAGGTATTGAAGTGTCAAGAAATGACGCACAGCAACGGTTTCTATCACGAAACCACAATACCAATACCTACCGTGGTCGAAAAAACTGTAAAGTATGTGGCCAATGAAACGACTACCGATACAATCGACCGGATCACTATGTTCCTGCACCCCATCTACCCGAAGTGTCAGAACACAAGGATGACAAAGGGTTCAATGACGAACAAAACATACGCGAATACTCTCTAAAACCTCTGTTAAGAGAAGTAAAGAAGCGGAAAACATTTGATAAACCAGACAAGTCACTATCACTAGATGTGGAATTGCCAGACAACAGGTCTGCAAGGACATTAACAATCTCACCCCTATCCAGGGCCCGCTCGATTAAGACACAGCCCAAAGGTCAAAAACTTTGCAAGAGACAATTCCACTCGAAAACCGAGAAGTCAATCTGTCTTCACCATGGACAGAAAGGACACATCACGTCGTTGCGAACGACCACTCCACTTTGTGGGGTATAAGACCACAAAACGCAACTCAAGGCGCCCATACATGGAAACAGTCCTGGAGGACTGCTTAACCTGTCATGCGCTAATTGATTCGGGCAAGACTATATTAGTCATCTCTCAAACGTTGTTCGATGATCAAAAAAATGCTTTGAATCCAGCTAAACCTTTGTTGAAAACAGAACGATTTAAAGCTTTCCTTCGAGGTGTCACTCAGGCTACCTCGCCTCTCATAATCATGCTGAATCTACGCTTCCAAGACGTATCGCTTGTTCACCCTGTGTATGTCACCAGCCTTGAATCTGAGCTACTCGGAGTAGACTTGATGGATCGTTTTATCCCTCTGATGGATTGGAAGACCAACCAAGTATGGTCACAGGCAACTGTGCAGTCTCCACTGACCATACTGCTGTCTCCTACCACAGTCACCCACAAGGACCATCTATCAAAAGGACCCCTTTTGAAAAAGATGTCTCGAAACCTCTCGGTGCTACATCTGACCCAAGGAGATATTAGATAGCTCGTCACAATCAATCAGCAAACCAGATTTACAAGCCTTTTCATGATTTCGAGCCTGCAGTCTCTGTGAATGACCAGCTTCCCTCCTCCTTGGAGTCACGCGATACTGTTGCTGAGATTAACTTCTCTTGTCCTCCGGACACTTCCGCAAGCACTGCGGCCGTCTCAGGATTAAAAGCATCGACGGGCAGAGAGTACTCTGCTTCCGAAGATAAATGTTTCGCTTTGAGGGGGACTGAAACCCCATACAATGAATCCTCCCACAACTGACCCGATGATTCCCACTTGTGAAACACTGCCAGATCGCAAAATAATTTCCTCGTCTCGGCAATGAAACCGTCGCTGTGGTGACTGACAGGCCTCGACAGCCACTGAGCGTTTTGAAGAACAAACACCAGGAGATTTGGTTGAATGGTTACAGCCAATCTAAAACCTACGCTGTTGCTGACAACTCGTACACAGGGTCCAACCTTTTCGATTGTGCCTTGGATACCCACACCAACCGCTGGTGGGGGGGTCCCGAGACACAAAAGGGGGGAATACCAGCCCAGACCAATGAGCCTCATCGAGGCCGGTGCGGGGGTCGAGACTACGTGCAACACTGTACGAGGCCGCCAGAGCAGGAAACAAAACTAGTTGTAAACTTCCCCATGAGAAATAGAGAGGAGCGGATAGGCACCTCGACAGGGATAACTCAGAACACATCTGAGATATCACTGAGGTGTACCACACTGGTCGTAAAGGAAGTCCAGTGGACTTTTCCACCTCCAAAACAAATGGCAACAATAATCTTTCCCTGCCATGTGTAGTAGCCACTACATTGCAACTAGTCAAGTGCTCTAATAATTTATTCCGGTAGGATAACATTTCAGAATGAATCGGTAAGATACCTGGTCCCCTTGAGTACCAGTACCAATGCCAGCAACAGTCAGTCCAGCTACAATCAGTAAGTTGCCCTTGACAACAGCGACAGAGTAGTTAGGAGTCACTCAGATTGCAACACGTGGAAGGGAATCTCCATAGCACTCTTCCAATGGTTAACACACTGTCAGGCTCTGGCCATAGAGAAGCCTAGTTGCTTCTCTATGTAGCTATGGTCAGACTCTGACAGTGTCTTTCTTTTCTGTTTCTGTGTGGGTTTTGGGTGGATCCCTAATTAGAGGCAGCTGCACCGCATTGTCTCTAATTAGGGATCTTATATATGTTAGTCTGTCATTCACTCTGGTGTGGGTCGTTATCGTTATATGTCGCAGTCACGGTGAATGTAAGTGTGCCTTTGTTACGTCCGTTCATTTCGTGTTTGTTTTGTGAACGTGACGTTTTATACATTCGTGTGTTTGTTTGTTGTTAGTTCGTTCATTTTTGTAAACTTAGATTACATAGTAAAGTAAGCAAAATGTCGAACTACTATCCCTGCGCTGCACCTTGGTCATTCCCACACCCACATCGTGACAGAACGACCCACCACTACCAGACCAAGCAGCGTAACTGGGGAGAGACGGAGAGAGAGGAGGTGCCGCCGCGTTATGCGCGACGCGCGTTACGGGGAAACGCCCGCAAACAACCCCAAGAAAATTTCGGAGAGGGGCTATGGGGGTGGTCTGGCCGCGAAGAAGACGAGCCAGTACCACTCCCCATATGGAGCATGGAGAGGCCGAAGTACCAATGGGGGGCTCAGAGGAAGGAGCAGGAGGTTTATTTAGAGGAGTATTATGGAGGAGTTCTGGAGGAATTGAGGGAGATAGAGATAGAGGTCGAGAGGGAGATGACGGAGTGGTCCAATCCGGGTCCGATCGTCTACTCCACTCCCGTGCCGGAGCAGTCTGCTCCACCGGTGCCCAGTCCGGGTCCGGTCGTCTACTCCACCCCCATGCCAGAGCAGTCCGCTCCACCGGTGCTCAGTCTGGGTCCGGACCTCTACTCTACTCCCCACATCCGACCTCCAGTGAGTGTGCCCAGCAAGGTGCTTCCAGTGCCGGCTCCACGCACCCGACCTCCGGTCCGCCTTCCCAGTCCGGTACCTCCCATGCCAGAGCAGTCCGCTTCACCGATGTCCAGTCCGGGTCCGGACCTCTGCCCTACTCCCCGCACCCGACCTCCAGTGCGTGCGCCCAGCCAGGTGCTACCAGTGCCAGCTTCACGCATCCGACCTCCGGTGCGCCTCCTCAGTCCGGTACGACCCGTGCCGGCTCCCCGCACCCGACCTCCAGTGCGTGCGCCTAGCCAGGTGCGTCCTGTGCCAGCTCCACGCATCAGACCTCCGATGCGCCTCCCCAGTCCGGTACGTCATGTGCCGGCCCTCCGTAGCCCGGAACCTCCAACGAAGGTCCGCAGCCCGCAACCTCCAGCGAAGGTCCGCAGCCCGCAACCTCAAGCGAAGGTCCGCAGCCCGCAACCTCCAGCGAAGGTCCGCAGCCCGCAACCTCAAGCGAAGGTCCGCAGCCCGTCACCTCCAGCGAAGGTCCGCAGCCCGCCACCTCCAGCGAAGGTCCGCAGCCCGCAACCTCCAGCGACGGTCCGCAGCCCGCAACCTCCAGCGAAGGTCAGCAGCCCGCAACCTCCAGCGAAGGTCAGCAGCCCTGAACCTCCAGCGAAGGTCAGCAGCCCTGAACCTCCAGCGAAGGTCAGCAACCCTGAACCTCCAGCGAAGGTCAGCAGCCCTGAACCTCCAGCGAAGGTCAGCAGCCCTGAACCTCCAGCGAAGGTCAGCAGCCCTGAACCTCCAGCGAAGGTCAGCAGCCCTGAATCTCCAGCGATGGTCAGCAGCCCTGAACCTCCAGCGATGGTCAGCAGCCCTGAACCTCCAGCGATGGTCAGCAGCCCTGAACCTCCAGCGATTGTCCGTAGCTCGAAGCCTACAGCGAAGGTCCGCAGCCCGCAACCTCCAGCGAAGGTCCGCAGCCCGGAACCTCCAGCGAAGGTCCGCAGCCCGGAACCTCCAGCGAAGGTCCGCAGCCCGGAACCTCCAGCGAAGGTCCGCAACCTCCAGCGAAGGTCCGCAGCCCGCCACCTCTAGCGAAGATCCGCAGCCCGCCACCTCTAGCGAAGGTCAGCAGCCCTGAACCTCCAGCGAAGGTCAGCAACCCTGAACCTCCAGCGAAGGTCAGCAGCCCTGAATCTCCAGCGAAGGTCAGCAGCCCTGAACCTCCAGTGATGGTCAGCAGCCCTGAACCTCCAGCGATGGTCAGCAGCCCTGAACCTCCAGCGATTGTCCGTAGCTCGAAGCCTACAGCGAAGGTCCGCAGCCCGCAACCTCCAGCGAAGGTCCGCAGCCCGGAACCTCCAGCGAAGGTCCGCAGCCCGGAACCTCCAGCGAAGGTCCGCAGGCCGGAACCTCCAGCGAAGGTCCGCAGCCCGGAACCTCCAGCGAAGGTCCGCAACCTCCAGCGAAGGTCCGCAGCCCGCCACCTCTAGCGAAGATCCGCAGCCCGCCACCTCTAGCGAAGGTCAGCAGCCCTGAACCTCCAGCGAAGGTCAGCAACCCTGAACCTCCAGCGAAGGTCAGCAGCCCTGAACCTCCAGCGAAGGTCAGCAGCCCTGAACCTCCAGTGATGGTCAGCAGCCCTGAACCTCCAGCGATGGTCAGCAGCCCTGAACCTGCAGCGATGGTCAGCAGCCCTGAACCTCCAGCGATGGTCAGCAGCCCTGAACCTCCAGCGATGGTCCGTAGCTCGAAGCCTACAGCGAAGGTCCGCAGCCCGCAACCTCCAGCGAAGGTCCGCAGCCCAGAACCTCCAGCGAAGGTCCGCAACCTCCAGCGAAGGTCCGCAGCCCGCAACCTCCAGCGAAGATCCGCAGCCCGCCACCTCCAGCGAAGGTCAGCAGCCCTGAACCTCCAGCGAAGGTCAGCAACCCTGAACCTCCAGCGAAGGTCAGCAGCCCTGAACCTCCATCGAAGGTCAGCAGCCCTGAACCTCCAGCGAAGGTCAGCAGCCCTGAGCCTCCAGCGAAGGTCAGCAGCCCTGAGCCTCCAGCGAAGGTCAGCAGCCCTGAGCCTCCAGCGAAGGTCAGCAGCCCTGAGCTACGGTGCTCAGCCCGGGGTCAGCCGTCTGCTCCGCTCCATTGCCAGAGCAGTCCGCTCCACCGGTGCCCAATCCGGGTCCAGCCGTCTGCTCCGCCGCAGTGCCAGAGCGGTCCGCTCCACCGGTACCCATTCCGGGTCCAGCCGTCTGCTCCGCCCCAGTGCCAGAGCGGTCCGCTCCACCGGTACCCATTCCGGGTCCAGCCGTCTGCTCCGCCCCAGTGCCAGAGCGGTCCGCTCCACCGGCACCCATTCCGGGTCCAGCCGTCTGCTCCGCCTCAGTGCCAGAGCGGTCCGCTCCACCGGCACCATTCCGGGTCCAGCCGTCTGCTCCGCCCCAGTGCCAGAGCAGTCCGCCCCACCGGTGCCCAGTCCAGGCCCGGTTGTTTTCCCAACTCCATGGCCAGAGCCGGTTGCCCCACCGGTGCCCAGTCCAGGCCCGGTTGTTTGCCCCGCTCCATGGCCGGAGCCGTTTGCCCCACCGGTGCCCAGTCCTGGCCCGGTTGTTTTCCCCGCTCCATGGCCGGAGCCGTTTACCCCACCGGTGCCCGGTCCGGGCCCGGTTAATTGCCCAGCTCCATGGCCGGAGCCATTTGCCCCACCGGGGCCCAGTCCGGGCCCGGTTGTTTCCCCGCTCCATGGCCGGAGCCGTTGGCCCCACCGGTGCCCAGTCCGGGACCGGTTGTTTTCCCCGCTCCATGGCCGGAGCCGTTTGCCCCACCGGTACCCAGCCCGTGCCCGGTTATAAGGAAGGGGCATGGGAGAAAACTGTCCACTTCGCCGGAGCCAGAGCCGCCCCCGATGAACTAGTCTTCCCTCCCTATTAACCCCACCTTGTATTTGTGTGTTTTTTTTTGGGCGTCCGGGAGTCCGCGCCTTGGGGGGGGGGGGGGGTACTGTCAGGCTCTGGCCATAGAGAAGCCTAGTTGCTTCTCTATGTAGCTATGGTCAGAGTCTGACAGTGTCTTTCTTTTCTGTTTCTGTGTGGGTTTTGGGTGGATCCTTAATTAGAGGCAGCTGCACCACATTGTCTCTAATTAGGGATCTTATATATGTTAGTCTGTCATTCACTCTGGTGTGGGTCGTTATCATTATATGTCGCAGTCACGGTGAATGTAAGTGTGCCTTTGTTACGTCCGTTCATTTCGTGTTTGTTTTGTGAACGTGACGTTTTATACATTCGTGTGTTTGTTTGTTGTTAGTTCGTTCATTTTTGTAAACTTAGATTACATAGTAAAATAAAGTAAGCAAAATGTAGAACTACTATCCCTGTGCTGCACCTTGGTCATTCCCACACCCACATCGTGACACACACATGGCACTAATAAATACAACCCTCCATTCAGGAGAAAAATTATTAGAAGTCATGAACCATGGTCACGACTGGTTCAGTGCTTATAGAGTACTTCCGTCGTGAGGTTAGCTTCTCCGTGGATAACATAGCTATTAAAGAGACTTCTGACTTCTTCATACCTATCGCCACTACAATGGTGGAAGACACAGTGACTTGTAGTAAAATCACTACAGACTCCCTCGACACCAATTCTTACTGACCTCCAGGCATTGACCTGAAAATTACCTGTTTACGTCAAACTCATTCTGAACAAGTTGTAGTCTACCAGGACACTTGGTTTTCTTCCCTTGGCATGCACGCTTGTGTAAGCATAAACGCACATGTACAACGGAACATTCAATGAGGATTTATGCTAGGATCACTTAAGGGTCAGAGCGAAACGCCAGCCTGGGTAAAATTTTCAATTTATCCTGAGGCCTTTGACCCTACAGCTACCATACTCATCAGTTTCTCCCCAGTACTCCATAGGTCATCCCTGTAGACTGCCCAAAACTAGTGCCTTACAGCTGTAGACTTTTCATGTAGTTATCAACGTAGGATAGTGCCTAAGCAACACACCACTAGGTAGGAAAACCCTAGACATGACGTTAGAGACAATGCCATGATAGTCATTTAGCCAAGACCTCGGACGTATATAGAATACAGTCCAATTAAATGATTAAGGTGGGATGACTATATGTTTTTTTTGGTTTATGCTTTCATTCATTTTGTTTCATTTCCTTTGACACTTAGGAAGTGATAGAGCCATAAACAACTTCCCCATATAACTATCAGTTAGTGCCACAACGCCGCTCATTTGGGAGTAAATGTAATTATATATTTTGTGTGTGTGTGTTGTTAACATCTGCCTAAGTTACTGCCCAGATCTTCCAGTCTGGATGTAAGGTCCTGACTGAGGCCAGGTCTCTGACTCCCTCTAGGGGAGTGGGATGGCCACAGTCAGGTCCTTACATTCACTAGGTTGGTGTTGGGTTTTGGGTGATCCGCAATTAGAGACAGCTGTCGTGACACTGGACGACCAGACGACAGGTCCGGAACGGTGGTCCCCAACCCGGACATCCCCTGGCCATTCCTGTGGTGCTTTGCAGGGACCACTGTAGAATGATCACACCTGTGTGTTGGTACGTGTGAAAAGGTTAATGACGTGGCACTCATTCTGACAACCCATTCATCCGTAAAGCAGCACACGGTCGTAAACCACTTGTCAAATGCTGGTGGTTTACAGCAGAAAAATGCTGCAGTAGCTGTTTTCAAAGTATTTCTGCCATTTGGTTTCAAACTGCTAAACGCACAAATAAATACGAATCTATAACCTACCTTGCGCAGTAACACTGCCTGGCTAGAGAGCTTTGTGCACTGTGCTGATGATAGATTCTTTTTTGGAGGCACTGCGCACAGGCATGAAAGTTGGTCAAATTTACTTGAAAGTCTACAAAGTGAGACTTTGTCCCCTTGTTACTTGACGATTTAAATTGTTTTGTTCACAAGGTCAGTTGTTTTTCAATGTTAGTTTGAGTCTACTGCTTCAACTGATAGCGAAAAGATGCTGTCTACTACTAGTCAGATCCAAAATCTCACACGTGACATGACTTGAGTTGGAAATCTCCTGCCCTTAAAGTGGCAGCTGAACATTTTGTCTCATCTGATATTTAGGTTAAAAGACTTGGGTCACAAAAAAAGAAATTGAGCAATATACTGTATAACATTACCTCTTACTAATACATTTGTTTAGTTTAGTTTTTTAAACATTACGCATGGTTATCAGTTTTTTGTGTTTTTTTAGGTAATTATGATAAAAAAAATATTTTGGCTGGTAAAAAATCAGAGTGGCTGGTAGGTTAAGGCCCTGTATACAAGTGTGATTGCTCACACTTTAGAGAGGTGTGTGGCCACTTGGAGACAACAGTTTTAGACCTCCCACTCAAACCCTTGTCATCTTTTGTCTTACATGTCAATTTTAGCATGTCAATCTTGGTGGGGCAAAAATATATAATCATGTTTTAGATGCATGCCAGCAAAGCCACTACACAACACAACACTAAACAATACATTAATTGCACTATAACCGTGACAAACAGTGCCCACAAACTGTTAGGGCCTACATAAAGCTGTCCCAACAGCAGAGCTTTCTTTTCAGCACCATGGAGTGAATCCTTACCACCTCTACACCTGACTATCAGCAAGGCCTTATCTGGCAGCAAAACAGTTAATTCAGCCTAATTTACACCTTTTTTTAACATATCTGATATGGCTGACTTGCTTAAACAAATGTGGCTTCTACTGACAATTGAGATGTACAAACTATGAAATAAGGGAACGACGAGCGGATAAGAGGCAATCCGTAATTTCGATTGAGACATTAATGAGCGACATTAATAACTATTTGTTCAGCACTTTTGAAATGTACTGCGACAGAATTCAGAACATAGACCGTTCTTACAGTGTACTCCCTTTACACCAAGTCAGAACCGTAGGATAAATAAAGGGGGCATATAAGCAAAAATTAAAGCAATTACAATATTTGATTAATACAGTTCTCTAAAACCTCAAGTCAGAACAGTAGGCTAAGTTATGAGGGAGGAAAGGGACCAAATTATTAGGGTGAGCCACATGGGCTACTAACAGCTTGCTACAAAACATTGATTTAGTATTACTTTATTGGCTACAGTATACATATCTCCCTGGCATATTACATCATTTATACAGTAGTATACAAGACATCTTGTGCAAATATCAGTTATTTTTATGTCTTGGAAGTGTAAGGGCCTGACTGAGGTCAGGTCTCTGACTCCCACTAGAGGGGGTGGGATGGCCACAGTCAGGTCCTTACATTCACTAGGTTGGTGTTGGGTTTTGGGTGATCCCCAATTAGAGACAGCTGTCTTGAAATGTCTCTAATTGGGGAGTATATTTATGTGCACTTCACATCCACCTGCGTGTGGATCATTGTGTGTGTGTGTGCTACACAGTTCACGGTGCTCACTATATTACGTTTGTTGTTTTTGCTTTCGTGTTAGTATTAATAAATATGTTTGCTCTCACCTCTCGCTCTGCGCCTCGTTCCCTCACCCGAGACCGTGACAGGAAGACTTAAAACATTCCTTTTTATGATTTTTAGTTTTATTTGCCCGTATAAAGTCAGTTATGGCCGAGTATACTTTTAAAAAGGTTTTCAGTGGGGTAATTGGTATTACCGAGAATAAATATAAGAACTAACTGTTAATATTTAATTGTGCAAGCCTGTGTGTGTGCCAATCAGACAGCTAATTTCTCCAAACCCATTTTACAAAACTAATTGATAACTAAAATTATAAATGTGTTAATTGTTTATATTTAACTGTGTAATCCCGGGAGTGTGAGTTTATACACATCTTCTAAATAAAATGTTAAATATATTTTGTTTCCTTCATGCATCCTTATGAGAAACGTTCAAGGAACATTAAGAAAACCATTCCTGCTAACCGTTAGTGAACATTGGCATACTTCAGGGAACATTCTCTGCATCTCAAACCTTTTTTCTTTCAAATGGACTACTTTTCATTGGAATGAAAAGGCAGAGACACATCCAGACACATCTTATTTTAGAACACTGAGAAAGACAATCAGTCACTTTATTCCCATTCATTCCCATTATGCCTACAGGGTGAAATTCTAATCTATACAGTCATGTGGCGGCGCTATTACATATGGATTAAATATATTTATGCTGGAATATACAGAGTACTAGAATAGACCAGAAAGAGATGAGAGATTAGCATTTAACAATGTACATTTGGTAATATGAAGCAGCTTCTTTGACACACATACAGACAGGTCGTGAGTACAAAAGGCTTGGCATTATGGATAATAATTTTTCACAATGCTAGTGTAATGTGCAGTGTGTGTTGAACCATCCTTGAGCACCAGGACCTGGATAGGATCACACCCCTCCCACAGAGGTGTATTCAACGAAACGTTCAAAACACTGCAGATTGAAATTGAAGGAATAAACCAAATGATTCCGTTAAACATGACAGACAATCCAACTGTCTCTGTTCTACAAAATATATCTGAACATCCTAAAACACTACGCCCTCTTGAACAGAGCCCTGATCCCCATGCCCTCTCCACCCAACAGACCTGACCTCAGTGTTTGATTTAGCCTGACTGGAGTGCCAGATGGGTTGGGTTTGTACTTTTGGGACTATTCCATTGGTTCCATTGTGTCAGGCAAGCTCAATTAAGCGCAGATAAAGCATTTGCAAGGAAACAAATACTATTTGAATCCAGATATGCACCCCTCACCTCCCCCTCAGACGTCGGCACTGTTCGAGCCTAGCCCCCTTCCACCACACAGACACATGCAGACAAGCACACAGCAGCCCCCCACCAGGAGCATGCCCAGGAAGATGTACACCAGGGTGGTGGTCCAGAAGGCAAACAGATACAGGGTTTTGTTGCAGTGGAGAGACTCTGCCACGTTATAGTTGGCAGGGAATATAGAGTAGATCCACACGTTGCCTGGAGATGGAGAGATAGAAGAGAGGGTGAGGAAATACAGTGCGGAGAACAAGTATTTGATACACTGCCGATTTTGCAGGTTTTCCCACTTACAAAGCATGTAGAAGTCTGTAATTTTTATCATAGGTACTCTTCAACTGTGAGTGACGGAATCTAAAACAAAAATCCAGAAAATCACATTGTATGATTTTTAATCAATTAATTTGCATTTTATTGCATGACATAAGTATTTGATACATCAGAAAAGCAGAACTTAATATTTGGTACAGAAACCTTTGTTTGCAATTACAGAGATCATACGTTTCCTGTAGTTCTTGACCAGGTTTGCACACACTGCAGCAGGGATTTTTTTCCAGATCCTTCAGGTTTCGGGGCTGTCGCTGGGCAATACGGACTTTCAGCTCCCTCCAAAGATTTTCTATTGGGTTCAGGTCTGGAGACTGGCTAGGCCACTCCAGGACCTTGAGATGCTTCTTACGGAGCCACTCCTTAGTTGCCATGGCTGTGTGTTTCGGATCGTTGTCATGCTGGAAGATCCAGCCACGACCCATCTTCAATGCTCTTACTGAGGGAAGGAGGTTGTTGGCCAAGATCTCGCAATACATGGCCCCATCCATCCTCCCCTCAATACGGTGCAGTCGTCCTGTCCCCTTTGCAGAAAAGCATCCCCAAAGAATGTTTCCACCTCCATGCTTCACGGTTGGGATGGTGTTCTTGGGGTTGTACTCATCCTTCTTCTTCCTCCAAACACGGCGAGTGGAGTTTAGACCAAAAAGATGGATCATCCAGATGGTCATTGGCAAACTTCAGACGGGCCTGGAAATGCGCTGGCTTGAGCAGGGGGACCTTGCGTGCGCTGCAGGATTTTAATCCATGACGGTGTAGTGTGTTACTAATGGTTTTCTTTGAGACTGTGGTCCCAGCTCTCTTCAGGTCATTGACCAGGTCCTGCCGTGTAGTTCTGGGTTAATCCCTCACCTTCCTCATGATCATTGATGCCCCACGAGGTGAGATCTTGCATGGTGCCCCAGACCGAGGGAGATTGACCGTCATCTTGAACTTCTTCCATTTTCTAATAATTGCGCCAACAGTTGTTGCCTTCTCACCAAGCTGCTTGCCTATTGTCCTGTAGCCCATCCCAGCCTTGTGCAGGTCTACAATTTTATCCCTGATGTCCTTACACAGCTCTCTGGTCTTGGCCATTGTGGAGAGGTTGAAGTCTGTTTGATTGAGTGTGTGGACAGGTGTCTTTTATACAGGTAACGAGTTCAAACAGGTGCAGTTAATACAGGTAATGAGTAGAGAACAGGAGGGCTTCTTAAAGAAAAACTAACAGGTCTGTGAGAGCCGGAATTCTTACTGGTTGGTAGGTGATAAAATACTTATGTCTTGCAATAAAATGCAAATTAATTATTTAAAAATCATACAATGTGATTTTCTGGATTTTTGTTTTAGATTCCGTCTCTCACAATTGAAGTGTACCTATGATAAAAATTAAATTGTAAGTAGGAAAACCTATCAAATACTTGTTCTCCCCACTGTATAAGGGAAGGCTGACCATTTTGAATACATCATAGACTGGTTTTGTGGGTTCCTGGGCACAAATTAAGTCTTTGACAACAAAAAAACATGCTTAAAAGGAGTTTTCCATTGAAAGTGCTTCTTAGTCCAGTGAAACCTGTTTTTGTTTGATTTAATTGTTATTTGATTGTGTTACTTGTTATGTTATATACTCCCTCCATTTTGTTTGCTAGGCAAAAGATAACTTGGTTTATGGTAGCTGAAATAGGGAGAGGAATAAATGAACTTATGAACCGTTACCTGCTTCTGATTTTCCTGTCATGTACTTCCTCTCAAGTTCATTCTCAAATAACCTGTGTTTCCTATGGTAGAACTGTTATTCAGAGCTCCCTATGCTCTTGGGGCCTGATTCCGACCAGAGTTAAGCATGCATAAATGGAATGTAATTCCCTTTTTATACACTTTTCTCTCTATGCGTATTCTGACCTATTCACCCACTATTCAATTGGGGTGGAGACAGAATTGTGAAGGTGTCTACAGATACACAGTGTTCTGACCTTGACTTAATTCCCTAATAATGCCACCACCTTAACGCGTGAGGAAATCATGAATAAAGTCTAGTGAACCTGCTGGTTCCAAGTGGAAATAGCATCTACTTCATTTTCCAGATAGAAATAACACCATTCTCCATGCACTGTATTGATAAGAGCTATTGGTAAGAGCTAGGTAAATTAGTAATCCGTTTGGATAAGGGAACTGTAGAGAAGACACTTGATTTAGATATATTTTACCTTATAATTGCTGGAGACAAATGTGAAACCAGTCATATGGCAGCAAACTGAAGCATATCAATGTGAAGAATTTTAAATGTACAGTTTTTCAACTTGAAACAGTTCTTGTGCAGATGTTGCTTCCTGAGGTAGTGAGTGTTGCAACCGAGGACAGACGCGCTTCAGCACTCGGCGGTCGCGTTCTGTGAGCTTGTGTGGCCTACCACTTTGCGGCTGAGCCGTTGTTGATCCTAGATGTTTCCATTTCACAATAACAGCACTTACAGTTGATCGGGGCAGCTCTAGCAGGGCAGAATTTTGACAAACTGACTTGTTGGAAAGCTGGCATCCTGAGCTCTTCAGTAAGGTCATTCTACTGCCAATGTTTGTCTATGGGGATTGCATGGTTGTGTGCTCGGTTATATACCTGTCAGCAACTGGTATGTCTGAAATAGCCAAATCCACAAATTTGAAGGGGTGTCCACATACTTCTGTATATATAATAAAAAAATACATGTATGCTAATTAAATCATTATGGAGCGGAGCACAGACTAAGCCGTAAAAGTTTGAACCCGTCGCATGGTGCAATATTTGGCTGTGTCATCACACAGTTCCATGGTTAGTGCAGGCAATAGACAAGGGTTGAGCCTACTATTGTACTGTACACTATTCTCCCTATTATAATTATATGTACACTAATCTTCCAACATTACCATGGGTTAAATAACTGAATGTGGCAATTTTCCAACACTTTATTTCATGCGTAAAGGCTCTCCAAATAATCTACAAGATCAGAGTATTTTGTACCAGTATAAATGTACCAGTTGGTGTTAAAACTGAGACTAATATGCATATATTTAGATGGATTTCTTTCATTGATCCCTAATATTCTGAACCCATTCTCTCTATATATTCTATTCTTGACAAAATTGGGAGGGGAGGGTGGCCAATTCTAATGAAAGGTGTACTGTATTTAAAGGGATGGTTTAAGATAAATATACCGAAAACCCCATTGAATGAAAACTCCACCAGAAAATCTGTTGGCCAGCAAGTGGGAGGGTTTTCAGCAGTTGAATGAAATGTATTCAGAGTGTGTAAGGTAGCCACACCTGCAGAGCCTGTTACATGACTAAATAAGGTAAGACCACCTAAAGCGAGATCGATTCAAGACCAAGACCAGAGCAAATTGAGTCAAGACCAAGACCGGAGGGGGGGTGAGACCAAGTCAAGACCGAGACCGGGAGGGGGAAAAGGGGTCCTAGACAGAGTCAAGAAAAATGAGTCCAACTCAAGACCATAATTGCAATTTTGTCAAATAGCCACCATAATAACAGTTCAAAATTTCCAGTATTTCTACGCCTTCAGAGAAGGGTTAAGGATTTATAAAATAATTATTATAACAATTCTAATTACATTATTATTTTCAATGATGTCTTGATTCAATTTCTTTAGTTTTTGTTGGAAAGGAAATATCTAATCAGGATTTTTCTTTTGTGGTCTCTGGGAAGATAAAACTATCTAGCTAAGTCACCCATTGGCTAGGCCATCAGAAGCTAGATAGAAGGCATAGGCCATTCAACTGTATTAGGGCAACATTTTGGATCACATTGTGACTTGTAATGGGTGGGTCCGTTTTTACAAAAATGTATGGAAACGTATGCCTTCTCAAAGGCCAACAGGTCACTGCGCAATAGCGAGCAGTAGTTCTCAGGGTCTAACTAGCTATCTTTTGTTGTAGGTGAGTTTTCAGAGGCTGTAGCAGGTGTTATCAAAGAGGATGTTGTTGCTAATTTCTTACTTTCTCCCTTTTCAAGAATAACTTTCAACAAGAAGTTAAGTTTCAAATTATCATCATCTGGAACTGTGTTTTTTATTGCAGCTCACTTGATGTTAGTCATCTCTTTGAAAATAACTTGTGTGGAACATTGTTGCATTTAAAAACTTTATGTCACCGGTGACTTTGTGTGCTAAATGTAAAATGTTTTTTTGCAATGGGAAGTAATACTTGTGCCTCGTCCCAGTGCCCAAGAAGGCACACCCCACTGTCCTGAATGACTTCAGAACTGTAGCGCTAACATCCCACATCATGAAGACCCTGGAAAGGTTAGTCCTCGCTCACCTCAGACCCCTGGTGTGTACATCACTGGACCCCCAGCAGTTCGCATACCAGTACAACATCGGGGTGGATGATGCTATCATCTACCTTCTGCAAAGGGCCTATTCTCACCTGGACAACGCAGGTTGCACTGTGAGGGTTATGTTTTTTTACTTCTCCAGTGCCTTCAACACCATTCAGCCCCTGCTACTGGGTGAGAAGATGAAGAGGATGAAAGTGGAAGCACCCTTAGTCTCCTGGGTCACGGACTACCTGACCGGTAGGCCACAATTTGTGCGAATACAGAGCTGTGTGTCAGAACGGGCAGTGAGCAACACAGGGGCCCCCCAGGGAACAGTCCTGTCCCCCTTCCTGTTCACCCTCTAAACCTCGGACTTCAGATATAACTCTGAAACATGCCACCTACAGAAGTTCTCGGATGACTCCGCAATTGTAGGGTGCATCAGGGGTGGGCAGGAGGAGGAGTACAGGAGCACAATCAATGACTTTGTGTTGTGGTGTGAGCAGAACCACCTTCAGCTCAACATCAGCAAAACAAAGGAGATGGTGGTGGACTTCAGGAGAACCAAGGCACAACTGACTGCAGTCCCTATACAGGGGATGGATGTGGAAATGGTTGGGTCATACAAGTCCCTGGGAGTCCATTTGGACAACAGGCTGGAATGGGCTGGTAACACCGGGGCCCTGTACAAAAAGGGCCAGAGCCGACTCTACTTTCTGAGGCTCAGGTCCTTCAACATGTGCAGTAAACTACTGCATACCTTCTACCAGTCTGTGGTGGCCAGTGCCATCTTTTTTGCAGTGGTGTGCTAGGGAGCCAACATAAAAGCCGGTGATGCTTATCGGGTAAATAAGCTGATCAGGAAGGCTAGCTCTGTCCTGGGGATGAGCCTTGACACTCTAGAGGAGGTGGCGGAGAGACGGATCCTGGCCAAACTGCTGGCCATCATGGACAACGTCACCCACCCTCTGCATGCCATGGTTATGATGCAGAGGAGCACCTTCAGTCACAGACTGATCCCACCAAGGTGTGCCAAAGAGCGCTTCAGGAGGTCCTTCCTGCCGGCGGCTATTAGACTATTTAATGCCTCACTGGGGTGCCGTGCCATCGGCAACACAGACCTGGAACTGTTGGGGTGTTAGGACCTAGCTTAACAATTAGGCATCCATCCGTGAGTAACTCTGGTCCGTAATCACTCATTCACTCAGGACTTATTTATTCATTCAGGTCTGTATATACTTACTCATGTACAGTTGTTATATCATATCACGTGCAATATTGCAAGTAATTCTTGGACTTAATTTTGTCAGGCTCTGGCCATAGAGAAGCTTTGCTTCTCTATATTTCTATGGTCAGAGTCTGGCAGATCTATTATTTCTACGTCTGTGTGGTGTTGTGTGTGTGGGATCCCTAATTAGAGGCAGCTGCTATGCATTACCTCTAATTAGGGATCTTACTTATATGTCTGTGTTCCACTCCGTTGGCGTGGTTCATTGTTATGTTGTATATTGTCTCGTGTCGTGCTACGTGTGATCTTTATTATTATCATTTGTTATTTTGTATGGTTCGTCAGTTCAGTTCAATAAACATGTCGAACTATCGATACGCTGCGCCTTGGTCTCTCTACACACCCGAACGTGACAGAATGAACCACCACCCGACCAAGCAGCGTAAAACTGGAGCTAAGGAGGAGAAAGGAAGACAGCGGCGTTATGGAGGTAAAGGAGCCCGTAGTCAACCCCAGGAAAATTTCGGGGGGGGCTATGGGGGTGGTCTGGCAAGGAAGAGGACGCGCCAGTACCACTATCCATTTGGGATTCGCTGATGCCGAAATACAAGTGGGGGGCGCAAAGCAAGAGGGAAGAGAAGGAGTTAGAGGCATATTATGGAGGCATATTAGAAGAGATGAGGGAAAAGGAGGAATATTTGGAGAAACATTTTGGAGAAGTTCTGGAGGAAATGTGGGAGATAGCAGAGGAGGTTGAAGAGGAAATGTCGGAGTGGAATAATCCGTGTCCAGTCGCCTACTCCACTCCCGTGAAAGAGCAGTCCGCTTTACCGGTGCCCAGTCGGGGTCCGGCCGTCTGCTCTACTCCAGTGCCAGAGCAGTCCGCTCCACCGGTGCCCAGTCTGGGTCCGGCCGTCTGCTACACTCCAGTGCGCCTCTCCAGTCCGGTACGTAATGTGCCTGCTCCTCGCACTCGCCCTGAGGTGCGTGTCACCAGTCCGGTGCCATCAGTGCCGACTCCATGCACCAGGCCTCCAGTGCGCCTCTCCAGTACGGTACGTCATGTGCCTGCTCCTCGTACTAGCCCTGAGGTGCGTGTTATTGGTCCTGTGCCACATGTGCCGACTCCACGCACCAGGCTTCCAGTGCGCGTCTCCAGTCAGGTACGTCCTGTGCCTGTTCCCCGCACTAGCCCTGAGGTGCGTGTTATTAGTCCTGTGCCACATGTGCCGACTCCACGCACCAAGCCTCCAGTGCGCCTCTCCAGTCTGGTACGTCCCGTGCCGACTCCCCGCACTCGACCTCCAGTGCGTGTGCCCAGCCAGGTTCCTCCAGTACCGGCTCCACGCACCAAGCCTCCAGTGCGCCTCTCCAGTCTGGTACGTCCCGTGCCGACTCCCCGCACTCGACCTCCAGTGCGTGTGCCCAGCCAGGTTCCTCCAGTACCGGCTCCACGCACCAAGCCTCCAGTGCGCCTCTCCAGTCTGGTACGTCCCGTGCCGACTCCCCGCACTCGACCTCCAGTGCGTGTGCCCAGCCAGGTACCTCCAGTGCCGGCTACACGCACCAGACCGTCGGTGCGCCTCATCAGCCCGGAGACTCCCGTGATGGTCGACAGCCCGGAGCCTCCTGTGATGGTCGACAGCCCGGAGCCTCCCGTGATGGTCGACAGCCCGGAGCCTCCCGTGACGGTCGACAGCCCGGAGCCTCCCGTGACGGTCGACAGCCCGGAGCCTCCCGTGACGGTCGACAGCCCGGAGCCTCCCGTGACGCTCGACAGCCCGGAGCCTCCCGTGACGCTCGACAGCCCGGAGCCTCCCGTGACGCTCGACAGCCCGGAGCCTCCCGTGACGCTCGACAGCCCGGAGCCTCCCGTGACGCTCGACAGCCCGGAGCCTCCCGTGACGCTCGACAGCCCGGAGCCTCCCGTGACGCTCGACAGCCCGGAGCCTCCCGTGACGCTCGACAGCCCGGAGCCTCCCGTGACGCTCGACAGCCCGGAGCCTCCCGTGACGCTCGACAGCCCGGAGCCTCCCGTGACGCTCGACAGCCCGGAGCCTCCCGTGACGCTCGACAGCCCGGAGTCTCCCGTGAAGCTCGACAGCCCGGAGCCTCCCGTGATAATTATATGGCCGGAGTCGCCTGCCACACCGGTGCTCAGTCCTGGCCCGGTTATTTGCCCCGCTCCATGGCCTGAACTTTTTTCCCCACCATTGTTATTTAAAGGACCGGTGGGTTGCCCCTTTATATGGCCGGAGTCGCCTGCCACACCGGTGCTCAGTCCTGGCCCGGTTATTTGCCCCGCTCCATGGCCTGAGATTTTTTCCCCACCATTGTTGTTACCAGGACCGGTGGGTTGCCCCTTTATATGGCCGGAGTCGCCTGCCACACCGGTGCCCAGTCCTGGCCCGGTTATTTGCCCCGCTCCATGGCCTGAGCCTTTTGCCCCACCATGGTCATTTCCAGGACCGGTGGGTTGCCCCTTTAAATGGCCTGAATCGCCAGCCACACTGGGGCCCAGTCCGGGCCCAGTAGAAGTAAGGAGGAGGACATCCACTTCGCCAGGGCCGGAACCGCCACCGGCGAGGGTTTATGGTTGATGTTTTTCCCTCCCTGACCCTTCCCTCATGTTTATGTGTTTTTTTTTCTTGCGGTCGGGAGTCCGCGCCTTTGGGGGGGGGTACTGTCAGGCTCTGGCCATAGAGAAGCTTTGCTTCTCTATATTTCTATGGTCAGAGTCTGGCAGATCTATTATTTCTACGTCTGTGTGGTGTTGTGTGTGTGGGATCCCTAATTAGAGGCAGCTGCTATGCATTACCTCTAATTAGGGATCTTACTTATATGTCTGTGTTCCACTCCGTTGGCGTGGTTCATTGTTATGTTGTATATTGTCTCGTGTCGTGCTACGTGTGATCTTTATTATTATCATTTGTTATTTTGTATGGTTCGTCAGTTCAGTTCAATAAACATGTCGAACTATCGATACGCTGCGCCTTGGTCTCTCTACACACCCGAACGTGACAAATTTACGTAGTCATTCACTCAGGAATGCATTTTAGTATCCTGTCAGTTGTATCATTTTTTTTTATTTTCATTGCTTTTAGTATATCGAATGTGCAATACGTGCAGTTGTCTGTAATTATACCCTGCGCACTAAGGACTGTATTTTAAGGGAATTGCTATTATTACCCAAAATTATATCATACACACATTTAGCTATTTAAGTATCTCTTCCTGTCATTTACCTGTACAGTTAATGTAACCATGCAAATATTCACTTACCTGTCAATTTAACCAGTATGTCTATTAAGTAAACTATTATTACCCTCACTCATAACATACGCATTTTTAGCTATTGAAGTATTTCTCTACCATCGACCTGTATAGTATAGTTAACCATGCACCATCCGCCAATGTATAGTGTACATATTCAGCCAGCCACCCATACTATGTAATGTCTTTTTATAGCTTTTTTAGCACTCCAGACTTCTTGTATTTCTATACTTTTTCATACTGACGCTCTATGTATCGTGTATCTGTCTTTTGTGTATTTTCGTTCTGGCATTTTGCACCTGCCCTATGTTTTGTTGTAGCTGCTTGACAAAGATTAGGAAATGCTTAGCCTAATGGTTGTGTTTATGTAATATTATGATTGGGAACTATTGTTGAGCCCGAGTGAATGGACTGCTTCTCCTTTAACATTATGCTGTGTGTGACTGCTGTCTTTCCATCGGCCCTATGCAGTGGTGTAGTGGTGCCTGGAGAAGTGGGTATACTAAAAGTTTGCAAAACAATTCCCAAATGGCCTGCCCAGCTAAGGAAATATTTTTCAGATTTGCACTCTCTAAATCACACCTTTTTTTTAAAATAGAAAAGCAATAAAAATGTGATGTTCTAAGTCTACAACATTGCTTAAACCACATTAGGAGACCATTTTGGAGGTCTGGAAAAAATACAAATACACTACGGGCCAAAAGTTTGGAATATTATTCATTCAAGGGTTTTTCTTTATTTGCACAATTTTTTACATTGTAGAATAAAAGTGAAGACATCAAAACTATGAAATAACACATATGGAATCATTTAGTAAGCTGGTTGAGAGAATGCCATGGGTGTGCAAAGCTGTCATCAAGGCAAAGGGTGGCTACTTTGAAGAATCTCAAATATAAAATATACTTTTATTTATTTAACACTTTTTTTGGTTACTACATGATTCCATATGTGTTATGTCATAGTTTTGATGTCTTCACTTTTATTCTACAATGTAAAAAATAGTGCAAATAAAGAAAAACCCTTGAATGAGTAATATTCAAAACTTTTGACCGGGGGTGTATCTTGCATTACTCATCTCACATATGTATATATACTGTATTCTATACCATTCTACGGTATCTAAGTCACTTTAATAATGTTTACATATCTTTCATTACTCATCTCATATGTTTCTTTGCAGCAATTCGACCATGATTCACACAGTCTCCTCTGAACAGTTGAGATGTGTCGGTTACTTGAACTCTGTGAAGCATTTATTTGGGCTGCAATCTGAGGCTGGTAACTCTAATGAACTTATCCTCTGCAGCAGAGGTATTTCTGGGTCTTCCATTCCTGTGGCGGTCCTCATGAAGCTGGTTGAGAGAATGCCAAGAGCGAAGCTGTCACCAAGGCAAAGGGTGGCTATTTGAAGAGTCTCAAATCTAAAATATATTTTGATTTGTTTAAAACTTTTTGAGTTACTACATGATTCCATTTGTGTTATGTCATAGTCTTGATGTCTTCACTTTTATTCATCAATGTAAAACATAAAGAAAAACCCTTGAATGAGTAATATTCCAAACTTTTGACCGGGGGTGTATGTAAACATTTTTAAAGTGACTAGTGTTCCATTTCTTAAAGTGGCAAGTGATTTCTAGTCTATATATATATAGACTAGAAATCAGACTGTTAAATAGCCATCACTAGCACATTAGAGGCTGCTGCCTATATATATATATAGGCAGCAGCCTCTAATGTGCTAGTGATGGCTATTTAACAGTCTGATGGCCTTGAGATAGAAGCAGTTTTTCGGTCTCTCGGTCCCAGCTTTGATGAACCTGTACTGACCTCGCCTTCTGGATGATAGCGGGGTGAACAGGCAGTGGCTCGGGTGGTTGATGTCCTTGATGATCTTTTTGGCCTTCCTGTGACATCGGGTGCTGTAGATGTCCTGGAGGGCGGGTAGTTTGCCCCTGGTAATGCGTTGGGCAGACCGCACCACCCTCTGGAGAGGCTTGCTTTTGCGGGCAGTGCAGTTGCCGTACCAGGCTCTCAATTGTGCATCTGTAAATGTTTGTGAGGGATTTAGGTGCCAAGCCAAAGTTCTTTAGCCTCCTGAGGTTGAATAGGCTCTGTTGCACCTTCTTCACCACATTGTCTGTGTGGGTGGTCCATTTCAGTTTGTCAGTGATGTGTACGTCTTCTCCACTGCAGTCCCGTCGATGTGGATAGGGGGGTGCACCCTCTGCTGATTCCTGAAGTCCACAATCATCTCCTTTGTTTTGTTGACATTGAGTGAGAGGTTATTTTCCTGGCACCACACTCCCAGAGCCCTCACCTCCTCCCTGTAGGCTTTCTCGTCATTGTTCGTAATCAAGCCTATTACTGTTGTGTCGTCTGCAAACTTGATGATTGAGTTGGAGGCGTGCTTGGCCACACAGTCATGGGTGAACAGGGAGTACAGGAGTGGACTGAACATGCACCCTTGAAGGGCCCCAGTGTTGAGGATCAGCAAAGTGGAGGTGTTGTTTCCTACCTTCACCACCTGGGGACAGCCTGTCAGGAATGAACTGCCTGAGGGGAGGACTGATGGTGGAGTGGGCCTATCAAGGACAGTTCTGGGAGATTCAGGATGGCATTGACATAGGACATGTGAAGGCCCAATAAGTTGATGGCATTTTTTGTCAATGAGTGTCAGGTATTTTTGATTCATTGTAGTGAACACCTGCCTTATGCACTTGTCATGTGTGGTTGCATCCCCCCTCATACATCATAACTGTCACCAGTGGTGCGTATTCATGGATGCCAAGGGAAGCCAAGCCCCCCCCCCCCCCCCCCCCCTCAAATAATAGATTTTGTCTGTGTTTCATAATTTTCCTTCAATTCGCAAGAGGCTGAATGTATCTCACAGGAGAAAGCATCAGAGTGAGCAAACAGCGCCCCTCTGTTTCTCTACATGTAGGCCATCTATCTGAAGCTGTATGGTCCAAACGAGTATGACATTGTTGCCGACCGTAGAATTGAATGCAAGGTAAGCCAGCAAGCATTTGGCCTCCGCTGACAAAAAATATATAACAAAGTAACTAATCAGAGTTGAGGTAAAGGTGAATGGTCCTGGCAACAAACAAAAAGTGTCAAGGGCAGCCAGCTTGGATATGGTGTCTCTCCTATCAAAATCGCTTTGAGAGCATATTATTAACAGACACAACTTGAATTGTTGCATCTCAGTGGCTGGCTAGCTAGCTAAAATTGTCCATTTTCCTAAATTAGCCATGGATGGAGAAGTTTTTACTTCATTCTCCGTACTGGCCAATGATTATAACAATTCTGATCCAACCATTCATTATTACATTGTTGTGCCCCTGGCCTGAGAGTATGGAAGTTCAATGTGTAGCTAGATGTAGAAGGCCAATGTTAACTAGCTAACGTTGCCCATCAATGGACGCGGTGCAATCCCGCCTCTCCCATCTCTTCATTGGTTTTTAGGAGCATATACCCAGGTGGGTGATTGAAAGATGAACTGAGATCCACACTCTAGTCCAGTTGGTGGTGGTAATGCACCTTAAAGTTGATTGCCAACCGCCATATAAAGTCCAAATAAGACGAAGAAGAAGACTGAAGGAGGTATACTACTAGAAACTAACTCGGTTGACCCTTAAATCTGTGGATGAATTGTCGGAGGAGAGGACCTTGTGCATTTCAGGTAAAATAACAACCCAATGTTTATATCCCAGGACAAATTAGCTAGTATCAGCCAGCTAGCTAAATGGCCATGAGTGTTTCATGCGTTTCAACGTGCGTGTCCTAATCGTGGCTGGTGTGGATGGACAAAATCAACATGTGCGCGACGCGCACACGTGCCCGGTCTAGTCAGCATGTAAGCAGAGGTGATTTGATTATGTAGAAATGTTGAAATGGTGCAGGAATAGTAGAGGCAGCTCCTGTTTTCTTTGTGACTTGCGGTAACTCTCTGTGGTTGTAAATCAATAGTTGTTTAGTGGTCCGAAAATGTCGGAAACATTCATTTAGCTGGCTGGTGACCATGCAGTAGGTCATGTAACTGTTACATGCAATATGCTTTGTGGACTTCACCTGACAGAGGTTGCTCTCCAGTTTTGTGAATAAACAAAGGTGTGGTTGAATTTATTCTGCCACTGTCTTCTTACTCTCTGGCTTCCCTAGTGATTTTACCCATGCACCGCTACAAACTGTCACCAAGTCAACATATACAGCAACTCCAGGGCATACAGCCAGGATAGCGGACATGATTGTCTGGAAGAAGCAATGTGCTGGCTCAACCCAAACTAGATAACAGTGTACCAGAACATCCCAATGTGCATCACAAATGCAGTGAGCCAGTGGAAGGTCATGTTGCATTCAGGCAGACCGATTGGACTAGCAATTCATAAAATCTCACTTCTAAAGGAGGTGACTTAAGAGCCCAATCCTGAAGGGGAAAGTTGGGCAGTGGCGGTCAAGACGGCCGGTCTCACGGTAATTGACCGTTAATTAACATAAACAAGTTGAGCATCTCCAAGCACCGTACAAGCAGCTGATGCAGTGCCTTTGGAACATCTATATTTTAAAAAGTCTAATAAATCAATTTAATATAACCCATCACAATAAATCCATTATTTATTTTAAGCAGGTCTAAAGACTATGTTATCTGGCTATGCACCATGCCATAGGCCAGGGTTCCCCAACTGGCGACGGGTGGTTTTATTTGGCTCCCCGAAGTATTCTGAGCAGAAAAATATATCTATATTTCTTTATTATAATTTTTTGTATTTTCATTGTTGGACAAAATACTGTAAAAACCTCAGGATATGAGCTCCAAGTGAAATCCTCAGCAATCTACACACAATACCCCATGAAGTGGGTTGAAAACAGATTTAGAAATGTTTGCAAATGTATTATAAACCAGTCCATCCAGTATGCATAATAATATTGTCCACACTCAAAGCCGATTACTAGAATTTGTTTCATTTTGGAGTACAGGCTAGACCAATTATGTACCATCTTAAATTATATTTTTAAATGTGTTTCTGCCGTGCGTAATATGAAGTAGGCTATGTTTTGTATAACAGCACAATCATTATTTTAATTCAGGTTTTCTTTTGGGCATGGGCTCATATATAGGCCTATGCATATGCATATGCATAAGCTCTAATATATGGGTGTTTTGAATTAATCATCACCTTAGAAGGCGCTGTCCATTTTGTTGTGTTAGGCTTTGAAACAACATCCACAACAACTATGTTTTCCACTCAGTTTCAACCTGTTGTTGAACTTCTTTCTTCAAATTGATCACAGTGAGGTGAGTTTTAAAAGCACATACTGTTTTGATGATAAGTGTTTGATGTGATTTTCAATTGCATTTGCATTGATTCAAGAGTGGTTAGTGGGACAATAGAGCCCTGAGTAATGACTGCCAGTGTGGCGGTAATATGGTCACCGCAACAACCCTAAGTGGGGGCAAAGTGCAGGGCTAGGGAGAGGGCCAGAGTTCAGGATTGGATTCGCTTTCCATTTGTTGGAGCTTTCCATTTACCTCATTGATCCTCAAAGAGGCTTGTGACATGGAATACTTGGTGCTGCCTATTTATACACTGGGGGCCAAAAGTTTGGAATATTACTCAATCAAGGGTTTTTCTTTATTTGCACTATTTTTTACATTGTAGAATAAAAGTGAAGACATCAAAACTATGACACAACACATATGGAATCATGTAGTGACCAAAAAAGTGTTAAACTAATCAAAATATACTTTATATTTGAGGTTCTTCAAAGTAGCCACCCTTTGTCTTGTAGACAGCTTTGCACACTCATGGCATTCTCTCAACCAGCTTCATGAGGACCGCCACAGGAATGGAAGACCCAGAAATACCTCTGCTGCAGAGGATAAGTTCATTAGAGTTACCAGCCTCAGATTGCAGCCCAAATAAATGCTTCACAGAGTTCAAGTAACCGACACATCTCAACTGTTCAGAGGAGACTGTGTGAATCATGGTCGAATTGCTGCAAAGAAACATATGAGATGAGTAATGAAAGATATGTAAACATTATTAAAGTGACTTAGATACCGTACCAGCCTCAGATGGCAGCCCAAATAAATGCTTCACAGAGTTCAAATAAGAGACACATCTCAACATAAACTGTTCAGAGGAGACTGTGTGAATCAGTTCTTCATGGTCGAATTGCTCCAAAGAAACCACTACTAAAGGACACCAATAAGAAGAAGAGACTTGCTTGGGCCAAGAAACATGAGCAATGGACATTAGACCGCTGGAAATTTGTCCTTTGGTCTGGAGTCCAAATTTGATATTTTTGGTTCCAACCTCAACCAAATTTAGATGGTTTGGGATGAGTCAGACCGCAGCGAAGGAAAATCAGACAATAAGTGATCAGCATATGTGGGAACTCCTTCAAGACTGATGGAAAAGCATTCCAGGTGAAGCTAGTTGAGAGAATGACAAGAGTGTGCAAAGCTGTCATCAAGGCAAAGTTGGCTACTTGAAGAATCTCAAACATAAAATATATTTTGATTTGTTTTTGGTTACTACATGATTACATATGTGTTATGTCATAGTTTTGATGTCTTCACTTTTATTCTACAATGTAAAACATTTTGCAACCCCCGAACCAACTATAAATTTGACATAGAATTTCATATACAAATACTGAAAGCCTTTAATGAGTTGTACAACATGAAAATATTGTCCCATTTACATTGTGACATTTATTGACGATCCCCAACTATCCCCAGAGATAGGCTATCCAAAGTCAACCCAACTTTGCCATGGTTGCACACCAGCCGGCTGAAGCTAATTGGCAAAATAATTTGGCTCACTCATCCCCCCGGCGAACATACACGAGACACCCACATCAAACCTCACCCCAAAACCAACTCACGTTTGAATTCAGTCAGAAATGAGGCAGAGCGAGAGGATTTACTCCGCCTAAAATCTGTCCGTGTGAGATAAGCCCTTTTTCGTATGGAGGTCTATGAGTGTCAAATTACGTGAGGCTTATTTGATCAAATAGAAGTTTCATAATGTTTAGGCTGTTACCAATGTACTGATATAAGTGGATGCACGTGGCGTTCTGGCAACTATCTGCCCCCTCATTGGCAAGAATGGTCCCACCTGCCTTCAATCATTGAGGAAATGTATTATCATTGTTAGAGCGTTCACTCGGTTCTGTCACAGTGCGTATTATATAAGGGACGATATACGGAGCGCTAGTTTCAAGTGTCATCCTTTTTATTACGGAGATGTTCTCACGAAGCACGATAATAAACAAGGAGAGTGGAAAAACAAAATAACAAGCTACAAACAAAACAAAGTGACTTACATGGAATGCTGCTGGCAGTGCAGGCAAACGAATGAACAATGATCCACACACAGGTGGAAATGTGTGGAGCCTATATACTATCCCCAATCAGAGACAACGCTAGACAGCTGTCTCTGATTGGGGATGATAATCTCCCTAGTTAGGGTGTGATGACTTGGTTGTGTGCCTCTCTCCTCCCCTAGGTGGGAGTAAGAGGCCTTACCACAACCAAGCCATCACAGTACCCCCCCCCCCCAAGGTGCGGACTCCCGATCGCACAATAAATCCCCCCTCTCCTGAAAGGAAAAAACAAAAAAATGTCCAAAAAACTAGGGGGGACATGGCGGGGTACTGAGATGGTTGCTGGTGGAGGCTCCGGTTCTGGTTCCGGGCGTGGCGCAAGCTCTGAGAGTAGCTTCTCTCCTACCTCTCTGTTGCACGCCCGGTCCAGTCCGGACCCCAGCGCGATGGTTCCCCTCTCAGTACTCCCGCCATTTACCAAGTCCTGTCTGGACCCTGGTGTGGGAGCCCTCGACCCTGGAGAGGGGCTGACCGCCGGCCCCGGACTGGGCACCGGTGGAGCGGACTGCTCCGGCACTGGAGCGACGCATACGACCGGCCCCGGACTGGGCACCGGTAGAGCGGACTGCTCCGTCACTGGAGCGACGTAGACGACCGGCCCCGGACTGGGCACCGGTGGAGCGGACTGCTCCGGCACTGGAGCGACGCAGACGACCGGCCCCGGACTGGGCACCGGTGGAGCGGACTGCTCCAGCACTGGAGTGACGCAGACGGCCGGACCCGGATGGGGCTCCGGTGGAGGTTCAGGTCTGCTCACCTTCCCCGGAGCTCTCGGGCTGCTGACCCTCCCCGGGGACCTCGGGCTGCTGACCGTCGCCGGGGACCTCGGGCTGCTGACCGTCACCGGGGACCTCGGGCTGCTGACCGTCACCGGGGACCTCGGGCTGCTGACCGTCACCGGGGACCTCGGGCTGCTGACCGTCACCGGGGACCTCGGGCTGCTGACCGTCACCGGGGACCTCGGGCTGCTGACCTTCACCAAAGGCCTCGGGCAGCTGACCTTCACCAAAGGCCTCGGGCAGCTGACCTTCTCCGGAGGTCTCTGGCAGCTGACCTTCAACGCAGGCTTCGGGCAGCTGACCTTCTCCAGAGACCTCGGGCAGCTGACCTTCACCGGAGGCCTCGGGCAGCTGACCTTCACCGGAGGCCTCGGGCAGCTGGCCTTCACCGGAGACCTCGGGCTGGACGCCGTGCCCACCCTGGGCACCGACGTAGAGGTGGTTTTCAGCCCTGTCGCAGGTCTGGCTGTCGACCCCAGACTGGGCGCCGACACGCTATGGAGCTCCTGCTCCACAGCGGGACTGAACGTCGTGCCCACCCTGGGCACTGACGCAGAGATGGTTTCCAGCCCTGTGGTTGGGCTGGCTGTCGGCCCCAGACTGGGCACCGACGCGCTATGGAGCTCCTGCTCCACAGCGGGGCTGAACGTCGTGCCCACCCTGGGCACTGACGCAGAGATGGTTTCCAGCCCTGTGGTTGGGCTGGCTGTCGGCCCCAGACTGGGCACCGACGCGCTATGGAGCTCCTGCTCCACAGCGGGGCTGAACGTCGTGCCCACCCTGGACACCGACGCAGAGATGGTTTCCAGCCCTGTGGTTGGGCTGGCTGTCGGCCCCAGACTGGGCACCGACACGCTATGGAGCTCCTGCTCCACAGCGGGACTGAACGTCGTGCCCACCCTGGGCACCGACGCGGAGATGGTTTCCAGCCCTGTGGTTGGGCTGGCTGTCGGCCCCAGACTGGGCACCGACACGCTATGGAGCTCCTGCTCCACAGCGAGGCTGAACGTCGTGCCCACCCTGGGCACCGACGCAGAGAGGGTTTCCAGCCCTGTGGTGGCGACCGTCGCGGTAGCCTCCGTGCGAGGGGTAGGCACGGGGCGTACTGGACTGGGGACACGCACCATAGGTCTGGTGCGAGGAGCTGGCACGGGTCGCACCGGGCTGGAGATACGCACCATAGGTTGGGTGCGAGGAGTAGGCACAGACCGTACCGGGCTGGGGGAACGCACCACTGGTCTGGTGCGAGTAGCTGGAACGGGCTGTACCTGGCTGGGGAAACGCACCGTTGGGTCGGTGCGTTGAGCTGGCACGGGTCGCGCCGGGCTGGGGAAACGCACCATAGGTTGGGTGCGAGGAGCAGGCACAGACCGTACCGGGCTGGGGGAACGCACCACTGGTCTGGTGCGAGTAGCTGGAACGGGCTGTACCTGGCTGGGGAAACGCACCGTTGGGTCGGTGCGTTGAGCTGGCACGGGTCGCGCCGGGCTGGGCAAACGCACCATAGAGCTGGTGCGCGGAGCAGGCGCGGGCCGTACCGGGCTATTGTTGCGCACCGATGGTTTGGTGCGCTGAATCGGTCTCCTCCTCCTCCGACTCTGGACCGGCGCTGGAGGCACCGGACTGGGAACTGACGCTGGAGCACGACTGTGCCTGTCGTCCCTACTCCAACGCCAATCCCCATCCTGTGAGGGTTCCTCCGGGAACCCCCACGAGTGAGGGAACAGAAGCACATCGCTGTCGTCTTCCTCCGACTCCTCTCTGTACTCCTGCTCCCACGGCTGTAGGGGCTCCTCCTGGAACCCCCACGAGTGCAGTGGTCGGGGCTCTTCTCCCTCGATCCCCGACCACCCCCATAGCCCCCCCCCAAAATCAGTTTGGGGGTTTTTCTGGGCTCCAAGCTGGTCCTTCGCTTTAGTTCGGTAATTTTCCCCATACCGAGGAGGATGTCTCCCAAAGTTATCCCCAGTTGCGTCCCAGGGTGGTGGATCATTCTGTCACAGTGCGTATTATATAAGGGACGATATACGGAGCGCTGGTGAAGTGTCATCCTTTTTATTACGGAGATGTTCTCACGAAGCACGATAATAAACAAGGAGAGTGGAAAAACAAAATAACAAGCTACAAACAAAACAAAGTGACTTACATGGAATGCTGCTGGCAGTGCAGGCAAACGAATGAACAATGATCCACACACAGGTGGAAATGTGTGGAGCCTATATACTATCCCCAATCAGAGACAACGCTAGACAGCTGTCTCTGATTGGGGATGATAATCTCCCTAGTTAGGGTGTGATGACTTGGTTGTGTGCCTCTCTCCTCCCCTAGGTGGGAGTAAGAGGCCTTACCACAACCAAGCCATCACAGGTTCTCTTGTCAATATAATATATAATTTTTTATTCAGTCATGGCCGCTAGCGTTTCTTAAACGAGGCCAAATCAGAAAGTGCAATAGCCCTTAAAGTAACTACAACTTCCCTTTTTACATCTCACTGTTGTTCACACCATTAACAACCACTCTCATTATCTTTTCTCACCTGCTATGAACCAGCAGAAGAGGAATAGTGACACCAGAGAGTTCCAGGCGGTACAAAGGCTGCTGAGAGGGCTCTGCTGCTCCCCCTCACCCTGCTCCCTGGTGCAGGGTAGGCAGGACAGGAAAGCCAGGGATAAGGTAAACACCCCCATCACCACCAGGTAGATGGGGATATAGCGCTGCTGGGTGCAGTTCTCCAGGAACATACCACCTAGTAGGGAGAAGAAGGTGTACTGGTGTCAGAAAGCAGGCTAAACAAAAGTAACTAACATTAGATCTGCAGGAGTGTAGTAGTTGTTGATCGGTTAGTGTATGTGTGTGTGATAATAAAAACACTTAATTAATAGTATATGATACATACCTATTGCGATCTGGGCGATTGGCAAGGCAGTCATGATGAGTTTGGATATGACTGAAGGCACAGAGGATCAAGGCAGACAATCACAACAGTTATCTTTCAATGCATTCATGATGATGTGGCAAGTTACAATTAGCTTTTTGAAAGTCCTATATCTTGAAAACTTGATTCCTGACATGCAAAACATTTTGGGACTGTATCAACTGTGGACACAAAATATGAGTGGATTATTCCTTTCAGTGGTGTACAGTGGCTAGCTACAGTTACAGTCAAGCTACCTCAAAATACTGGGTAGAGAAAATAAGGCTACAGTTGCATCAGATAAAACATGCGGTCACAAGTGGTTACATATAATGGCACATTATACACTATACACCCACACACAGTCACCCATACATTACCACATAACACAAAACAAAAACACAGCTTGGAAATTGTATGTAGGGTAGCATACCAAGCACAGGTGTACTTGGTTTGGGTGCTTGGCGTATGTTCTGCAGTAGAGTCCCGTCCTCCATCTCTGCTGATACTCACTGACCTGCAGAGTGGGGCAGACAGTGACCTGTTAGAATCTAGAGTTCATCATAATCACCATCATTTAACTCTGTGACTGTGGATGGATACACATCAACCGGGTCGTGTTCATTAGGCACCAAACAGAAGAAAACTGACTGAAACAGGGAGGTACTACCAGGGGTGTATTCAATAGTTGAATACCGTAGCAAAACGTTTTGCAACATAAACCGTTTACTCCAGGCGCTCTTCAACATGATGTAAAAGCTGCTGGGTTCATAAACGGAAGTTGTAGCGTATTTTAATTTGACGGTTTCCACGCGTTGCCATTCCATTCCAAATAGTCTGCTAAGTATTTGACATGAGCTGCACATCTATAAATTATCGATTCTTTCATGCTCTAAATTGGAGTGGTCCATATGGTCCTTTCCAATGTTTTGCAACAGAATCCGACTAATAAATACACCCCTGGACTCGTCCAAAAAGAAACACCTGTTTTAGTTTCCGTTGCAAAACATTTTGTTACAGCGTTCCCTAATGAACAAGACCTAGGTCACTAAACAAGTATACCAGGGCCCGGTTTCCCGAAAGCGATGGAACAAGTGTTTTAACAATGCATCTTCCATACAAAACGGGCAAAGATGTAGCATGCATTTCCCAAAATACCATGCAGAATGAGCGTTTGCTAAGTGCGTCGTTAAAGCATGTGTCGATACTGATAGGATCTAAATAAAAGTGCTGCTCTCAGATCAGCATTTCCCATTCAAATTCCTACTAGAGAGATATTAGCACCTATGGCTACAAAAAACATAGGTATAAGCCACCATAAACTGGCTTATTCTAAAACATAGGCTACCCAATAATAATGCACTAAATCAAGATTTGGCACATCATTGCGCAATGTTAGGCTTTAAAGTGTGACCAATTTGGTCACATATGCAGACCGAATATTTTGCCATGTGACTTGCAGTTTATTTTGGGAGCACCAAAATAACCCAAAATTTGACCCAAAATAAATCCTATAAAAACTTCTCTACACTGCTCAAACAGGCTGCATAACTGTAGTTTTTGTGTTTCATCAACTTAAATCTGAACAAAAACATATTTATGCTCATGTTCATTGAATATTAGGGATATCAACACACTATCCCCATCTGTTTCAATGCAGACTGGGATTAATAGGAGCATACTTGGTTTAATTGGAACAACAGTGATTTATGGTGATCTTCTCATACAATATTTGGAAACCACTGGTTTGAAATATACAAATACTGTACACTATAGACTATAATATTATGCAAAGTTAGTATTGAACAATATTTATTTATTGACATTCTCTATAGATACTGTACCCTTTAGGCCCACCTGAGATAAATGTCAAATGTACAAAAATGTATAACAATGCAAGTTTATTTAACAGTAGAATAAGAGAAAATGCATTAAAGAAAATGTAAGCTGTGAATGCCTGAAATCTATTATGTTGTTGTATTTCACCAATTTATGTTGCTACTGTGTGACTGACATGCAGGCACGACTGCTAGCATGAAAACCCCATCTTTTCAATTGGCAATTTTTTTAAATTAATGCCCATGAAATACCATATGTGCCTATATCAGAACATTAATCTCTTAATTTTTCATAAAGTATGATCACATCTGAGATTGTAGAAAAAAATAGCTGAAAAAAATAGCTTATCTAAGGGTAGCCTCAACACCGAAGTTTTTTTGCAACATTGAAATTGGGTACTGGGAACTGTCAATAACTTAATAATAAACCATCTGATTGGCTTAGAATAAAAACTGTTATGGATATAACAACCAGTCTTTTTTATTTGAAGCCAAAGACGGAAGTGGGCTTTATAGGTACGCTTAACCTACTGTTGGATGAATACATGGCTACTAGCAGTGTGTATTATATTTTGAGTTAGCGATGTAGTTAATGTGATTTGAGTTTCCACTTCCTCAGGTGTTGAATTAGACCATGATATTAGTTAGTGCATAAAGACTGTATGTAACTAATCTCTATTGAACAAAACACAAATCAGGAAATTCTGGAGTCCTATTTTGACAGTAAAATATAGCAACTATAGTCTAATTGTCGGACTGGGCACCGGTGTGGCAGACGACTCCGGCCATGGAGCGTGGCAGACGACCGGTCCTGGAATGGGCACCGGTGTGGCGAACGGCTCCGGCCATGGAGCGGGGCAGATGACCTGGCCCGGACTGGGCACCGGCACAGCGGAAGGCTCTGGTCTGTGGACCATCACGGGAGGCTCCGGGCTGTGGACCGTCACGGGAGGCTCAGGGGTGTGGACCGTCACGGGAGGCTCCGGGGTGTGGACCGTCACGGGAGGCTCCGGGCTGTGGACGGTCACGGGAGGCTCCGGGCTGTGGACCGTCACGGGAGGCTCCTGGCTGTGGACCGTCACGGGAGGCTCCGGGCTGTGGACCGTCACGGGAGGCTCCGGGCTGTGGACCGTCACGGGAGGCTCCGGGCTGTGGACCGTTACGGGAGGCTCCGGGCTGTGGACCGTCACGGGAGGCTACGGGCTGTAGACCATCACAAGAGGGCGCACGCACTGGAGGTCGGATGCGGGGAGCCGGCACTGGGCGTACTGGACTGGGGAGGCGCACCGGAGGTCGGGTGTGTGGAGCCGGCACTGGAGGCACCTGGCTAGGCGCATGCACTGGAGGTCGGTTGCGGGGAGACGGAACTGGGCGTACCGGACTGGGGAGGCGCACTGGAGGTCGGGTGCATGGGGCTGGCACTGGAGGCACCGGGCTGGGCGCACGCACTGGAGGTCGAGTGCGGGGAGCCGGCACTGGGTGTACCGGACTGGAGAGGCACACTGGAGGTCGGGTGCGGGGAGCCGGCACTGGGCTTACCGGACTGGAGAGGCGCACTGGAGGTCTGGTGCGGGAAGAAGACACAGGACGTACCGGATTGAAGGGTGGAGCTGGATATCCAGCGCGGGAGTTAGGCACACTGTAACCAGAACTGAGGATGCTCACTCCGGGCACCATTAGCTGCAGCTCCGCATCACTGTATTTGTCCTCCTCTCCATGCTGCCGGCATTGCTCCAGCACTTCCATCACCCTCTCCTTAAGGTACTCCTCTTCCTCCGCTGACTTCGACCCCCAGTCATACTCCGCCTCATCATAACCCTATTTCGTCCCCCATCGGTCCTCCTCACCTTCGCGATACCACAGGGAGAGTGGTACTGGCTCTTCCTCCTCTCGGCCAGACCACCCCCATAGCCCCCCCAAAAAATGTCTCTTGGGGTTGCCTCCGTACAGCTCGGCGTCTTGAGCCCCGATGACGACGCTGTCCTCATTGCTTCTCCTGTAGCTCCTTCTCCCCAGTATAGCGCTGCTTGGTCTCGCTATGGTGGTTCATTCTGTCACGACTTGGTGTGTAAATCGACCAAGGCGAAGCGCAGTAGTAGTTCGACATAATCATTTAATAAATAAATATACTTTATGACGAACTATAACAAAACAAGAATGACGTATAACAAAGACACTTACACTTCTTTTCCTAGACTGACATACAAGACAATGAACATGACAACTAATATGGGACATGACAACTAATATAGGATCAGAGACAACGCATAGCAGCTGCCTCTAATTGGGGACCCAACACAACACTACACAGAGCTAGAATAACTACATCTGTTAGGCTCTGACCATGGCTAAATAGAGTAGCAAAAGGCTTCTCTATGGCCAGAGCCTGACACAATCACTGGATTAGGTTGCACAACCAAAATATCTTGAGTCATGCATTCCTGCTTGGATGTGTTAGATCAGGTCTGGGCAAAGGCTGACCGGGGGGCCGTATGAGGCCCGCAACCTGATTCAATACGGCCTGAGGAATCATACTAAGATCACATAAAGAATTTGCGATAGTGTCACGAGACGGTGCATACATCGACCAAGACGCAGCGCAGGGATAGTAGTTCGACATCGTTTATTATTACTATGTAATATAGTAATATGGTACGAACTACCAAAACAAACAAACACACGATGTACAAACGTCACGTTACAAAACAAACACGAAATGAACGGACGTAACAAATGAGCACACTTACTTTCACCGTGACTGCGACATATAACGACAACGACCCACAACCCAGTGTGAAAATTGCAAGCCTTTGTAGGATCCCTAATTAGAGACGATGCGCTACAGCTGCCTCTAATTAGGGATCCCACACAAACCACCACCAGTACATAGAAAGAATAGAACTGTCATACTCTGACCATGGCTACATTGAGAAGCAAATAGGCTTCTCTATGGCCAGAGCCTGACAGTACCCCACCCCAAGGCGCGGACTCCCGGACGCCAAAGAAAACACACAAATACAAGGGGGGGTTAATAGGGAGGGAAGACTAGTCCATCGGGGGCGGCTCTGGCTCCGGCGAAGTGGACAGTTTTCTCCCATGCCCCTTCTTTATAACCGGGCCCGGACTCGGTACTGGTGGGGCAAACGGCTCCGGCCATGGAGCGGGGAAAACAACCGGGCCCGGATTGGGCACCGGTGGGGCCAACGGCTCCGGCCATGGAGCGGGGAAACCACCGGGCCCGGACTGGGAACCGGTGGGGCAAACGGCTCCGGCCATGGAGCGGGGAAAACAACCGGGCCCGGACTGGGCACCGGTGGGGCAAACGGCTCCGGCCATGGAGCGGGGAAAACAACCGGGCCCGGACTGGGCACCGGTGGGGAAAACGGCTCCGGCTCAGGAGCGGGGAAAACAACCGGGCCCGGACTGGGCACCGGTGGAGTAAACTGCTCCGGCCATGGAGCTGGGCAAGGCACCGGACCCGGACTGGGCACCGGTGGGGTAAACGACTCCGGCCATGGAGCGGGGAAAACAACCGGCCAGGACTGGGCACCGGTGGGGCAAATGGCTCCGGCCATGGAGAGGGGCAAACAACCGGGCCTGGACTGGGCACCAGTGGGGCAACCGGCTCCGGCCATGGAGCTGGGAAAACAACCGGGCATGGACTGGGCACCGGTGGGGCGGACTGCTCAGGCTCTGGAGCGGAGCAGACGGCTGGACCCGGAATAGGCACCGGTGGAGCGGACTGCTCTGGCACTGGAGCGGAGCAGACGGCTGGACCCGGACTGGGTACCGGTGGAGCGGACCGCTCTGGCACTGGAGCGGAGCAGACGGCTGGACCCGGACTGGGTACCGGTGGAGCGGACCGCTCTGGCACTGGAGCGGAGCAGACGGCTGGACCCGGACTGGGTACCGGTGGAGCGGACTGCTCTGGCTCAGGAGCGGAGCACTGGAAGCACCTGGCTGGGCGCACGCACTGGAGGTCGGGTGCGGGGAGTAGAGCAGAGGTCCGGACCCGGACTGGACATCGGTGAAGCGGACTGCTCTGGCATGGGAAGTACTGGACTGGGAAGGCGGACTGGAGGTCGGGTGCGTGGAGCCGGCACTGGAAGCACCTGGCTGGGCACACTCACTGGAGGTCGGATGCGGGGAGTAGAGTAGAGGTCCGGACCCAGACTGGGCACCGGTGGAGCGGACTGCTCTGGCATGGGGGTGGAGTAGACGACCGGACCCGGACTGACTTCTCTATGGCCAGAGCCTGACAGATAGTAAAGTTTTGAAAAACGTATTTGTTATTCAAATGAAAAGCCCAATGAATACTCGCCTTTGTGTAATGATTTCACTCCAACCGCTTGTAGGACATTTATTTTGAAGGCACGTAAAAATAACAACCGCACGAGGACAGGCTGACACACACGTCACAGTAACAAATAATAGCTAGCTACAAAAATGAAATCTCCCCTACCACACAAACGTGAGATGGCCGAGTTTGGGAAGGTGCTTAAAAGGGTGTGGGACCTTAAGTCGGAGATTGCTGAATTTCCCTCAAATGCAAGATAAAGAATGGTTGGCTGATTTTGCCTTCACCGTGGACATCACAGCCCTCATGAATTAACTGAATTCCAAACTACAAGGGAAGGGCCTTTTTGCACATCAGATGTACAGCCTTGTCAAAGCTTTCAGGGAAAAATTACTCCTCCTGACCCGCCAAGTAGAAGCCAACAATCTCACCCACCTTCCGACACTACTAGTCTATCAGATGACCAGTGGGAGAAGTATACGTCGCTGCTGAGTGCTTTGAACTGTGAGTTTTCTCGTCGTTTTGAGGATTTCAAAGTGTTGGAAAATTACATGCTGTTGACCTGACCTGCAACTTGAGCTTTTCGATCTTCAGTCTGATGCAGTGATTGGAGAACTGTTCAGATATTGTCACTGACAAGGTTCAATGCATCTCTCGATGAACAAAACTTTCCAAAGATTAAGAGTCATGCTCAGAAAATGTTTGTACTGTTTGGGTCAACCTATGTATGTGAACAGATATTTTCAGTGATGAAATATAACAAGTCAAGGCACAGATCATCTCTTACTGACTCTCACCAATCCTGCGCATAGAGACGTCAGAAACTATACCTGACTTTACTGCTCTAGTCAACGCCCATCATTTAAATGTAATGCTGAGCTCTCTCTCTTCCTGGTGTTTTTGTGCATAGCTGTTAACAAGAGTTCTGTCTGGGGTGCTGAATGCACAGTGTACTTTTCCCTCCGTGTAGTTCATTGCATGTTTAATAATGAAAATACCTACCAAAAGGAGAACATGGATGTGGTTTATTTCTGTGCATGTTAAAAAAGAAAAATAAGTAGCATATCTGGACGTGATTTACAGTAGATATACTGTATCAGTCAACACAGTCATGCACATGATGTATAATCCTGTAATATGATTCTGGTCCACGATGGCAAAAATATATTCTAATGTGGCCCTCCATGGAAAATAATTGCCCAGGCCTGCGTTAGATGAAACAACTTATTTCTAGAATACCTCTATTTATTATACGTCAAAATAAAGTACTATTAATGTCTTTATAAGATGATTGGAGCTGTAAAAGTTAGTGGCATCAGTTACACCAGGGGAAAATGTTAGTCTGGAGCCCTGTAATAGTAATTAACACTTGGGGTAGTTGTTGATTCAGAGGAACACATATAACAAGCACTAATTTGCAATATAGCCTAAGTTAACTTGGCTTTTATAATGTATAAGGCTTAAGCAGACAGACAGACAGACAGACAGAACAGGAAGAAGCACAGAATGAGAGCAGAGAAGATGCAGAGACAGACAGCATAACAGGGATGCAAACAAAAAGGCTAGAGCAGAGGCACAGTTATAGTGGTGAGTTGTATCTCCAGTGGTACTTTTACATATTGTATTTGTTTTAAGCCTGAGCTGGTAAAAAAAAAAAAAAGAGGAGGACCACGTCTCGCCAGTACTGGTACAGAAATGGTTGAGAAACGCTGTACTGTACTGCAAATGTTGTGTCAGCACTATTGCCTGTGTCTTAGCAGGGGGTGTGTGTGGATGGGGTGTGTGTATGATTGGGGGTAGCCGATAACTTGACCAAGTTATAACTACAAAGTTGACTACAAATACAAAGTTGCCAATGTCTGTACAATTGATACAAACAAACCGAGATGACTGCATTGAAATATAAACAGTAGGCTATAGGCCTATTTCAATCAAACTAGTTATATATTGCTACTTGTAGGCTACTGTCTGTAAATTGTCTCAATATACACTGAACAAAACTATAAACGCAACATGCAAACATTTCAAAGATTTGACTGAGTTACAGTTCATATAGGTAAATCTGTCAAATTAAATAAATTCATTAGGCCCTAATCTATGGATTTCAAATGACTGGGAATACAGATATGCAGAAAACCAGTCAGTATCTGGTGTAACCACCATTTAACTCATGCAGTGCAACACATCTCTTTCGCATAGAGTTGATCAGGCTGTTGATTGTGGCCTGTGGAATGTTGTCCCACTCCTCTTCAATGGCTGTGCGAAGTACAGTTCAATCCGTGAAGAGTACACTTCTCCAGCGTACCAGTGGCCATCGAAGGTGAGCATTTGCCCACTGAAGTCAGTTACGATGCTGAAATGCAGTCAGGTAAAGACCCTGGTGAGGATGACGAGCACGCAGATGAGCTTCCCTGAGACGGTTTCTGACAGTTTGTGCAGAATTCTTCGGTTGTGCAAACCCACAGTTTCATCAGCTGTCCGGGTGGCTGGTCTCAGACGATCCCGCAGGTGAAGAAGCCGGATGTGGAGGTCCTAGGCTGGCGTGGCTACACGTGGTCTGCGGTTGTGAGGACGTACTGCCAAATTCTCTAAAACAACGTTGGAGCAGCTTATGGTAGAGAAATTAACATTAAATTATCTGGCAACAGCTCTGGCGGACATTCCTGCAGTCAGCATGCCAATTGCACGCTTCTTCAACTTGAGACATCTGTGGCATTGTGTTGTGTGACAAAACTGCACATTTCAGAGTGGCCTTTTATTGTCCCCAGCACAAGGTGCACCTGTGTAATGATCATGCTGTTTAATTAACTTATTGATATACCACACCTGTCAGGTGGATGGATTATCTTGGCAAAGGAAAAATGCTCACTAACAGGGATGTAAACAAATTTGTGCACACAATTTGGGGATCTTTTATTTCAGCTCATGAAACATGGGACCAACACATTTTGGTTTAAAATTTTTGTTCAGTATATTTCATGATCTGTAGCCTTATCCGAGAGCAGTGTTCCATTACTTTCGATCCTATCAGTATCAACACATGCTCCAACGACGCACTTAGCAACCGTTCTTTCTGCGTGGTGTTTTGTTACATCTTCGAACGTTGTAGGAAAGATGCATCGTTAAAACACTTATAAGCGTAAATTCCATCACTATCGGGAAACAGGTGTGGTGATGATTTGTCGGCACAGATGTTTTGTTTAAGCTACATAGCAGGTTAGGATAATTAATTTGGCAGGTTGGGATAATTCATTTGGCAGGTTTGGATAACGTGGCGGGTTAGATTAATTAACGTGCCAGGTTAGTAGAACTAACGCAGCAGGTTAGGTGAATTAATGTAGCAGGTTAGGAGAATGAGGTTAAGGTTAGGAAAAGGGTTAGGGTTAGGCTAAAAGCCAATTCATGCTTGATTCGAAAACGTGGTCGGAGGCGCCATATGGATGGTGTGACACAATTGCGGAGCCTCCAGAGGCATGCAGAGGCCAAATTGAGCTTCGTACCGCAATTTTGTAACAATGCAGAGGGCTCCGTAAAACGCAGCATTGACATGATTGGTTAATGGTAGGTGAGGGCGGGAGGTCCTGTATAAACACAAACTCACTCTTCCCTGACAACAGCTCTGCGATGCTCTGCGAAGCGCAAGAAGTATGAATGCCCTGACTTCTGCAGAGGCCATATTACCGTAATCACCAATGCAGACATCAGATTGACCATGCAGCACCTTTTAGCTACAATGCTACAGTTGTCAACAACCGTTGTCACCGACACGACCACTAGATGCAGCTCTAGACCTTCTCCATCTAGCCACAACAGCAGCAACGTAAACAAACCATCTGTGGTGACAAATCATCAGTATAATAACACTGGTTCCTGTTCTATTTGATCACAAGAGAAACCTCTGGGAACAAATGGCCTATCACATGGCCTAAAACATGCTGCATGGACAGAACCCCTAGTAACCCACAGTAACCCAATTACCTAGTAAATCTGAACAGGCATGACTTTCCACATCTGAGGCAAACAATGCAGCAGTCAGCCTCATAATAAAAGCCAAGGATATCTGGCTTAAGACTTTGCGAGTTCAGTGGCTGAGCCTTGTGCTGCTCTAAGAGGGTAAGAATGTCTCTGAGTACAGAGTAGTAGACGTACTAGAACAGGGTCTTATTATATAAAGAGGAGACTGTATGGAGAAACTTCTTAGAATGGCCCTGACTTTTTTTTTTGACAAGATGGTTTCAGTTTAAGATTTCAACCACATTCCATAACCCAACATTATGTTACCTACTACAGCCTGAGCCTCCAAGCCCATACTCCAAATGGCATTGCTTATAGTATTCTCTGCATGGGCTTCATTCCATTATGTACAGAATTGTCCAGGTTAAAATAACATTTATATATTTCAGGTGATGATTGTGTGTGTGTGTGTGTGTGTGTGTGTGTGTGTGTGTGTGTGTGTGTGTGTGTGTGTGTGTGTGTGTGTGTGTGTGTGTGTGTGTGTGTGTGTGTGATAATATCATAGCTGTGGTTGGTTGATACCCGATGCTCCAAACCAACCAATCCAAACGAAGCTACAAGTAGTTTTAACTTTTCAGATCAAGCTCTGGATCAAGTATTACACAGAAACCAGCTCTTGCTGTGAAATTGGCTCTCCTCCAGCAGAGGATTACAATCTCACATCACCAATCACATGCTTTTTGCATTTATTTTGGTCTTGTGAAATAGAGCAGCCACTCACCACTTGACTAATATTTTGTAGTTATGGCTACAAAGGTTATGGATATGGTGATGACCTAAATTGGCCAAACAATTTATTGAGATGTAATGTTAACATTGTACAAGGATTGATATGAATTACACGATTGATCAAATCAAACCATGTTAATTGTCGGTAATCTATCCGTGAACAATTAAAATAAAATGATCAAAGCAGCCAAATATCTCACTTGCTGTTACAACATTAGCCTCCTACGAACCGATGTCGCAAGCTTTCGCTATAAGCGAAACAATGTAAACTCGTGAGATTAGGATGGTTCGTACGAGGCTAACAGGTGAGGCACACCTGAAAAAAACATTTATCGGATGTAAAGAATGGAGACTTTCGACTTTTTGCAACTAAATCAAGTTTACATTAGACAAATTCAGGTAGGTCGCTCCCCGTTTCGTTCTGTTTGCTTCCGTTTAAGGACACTTTTGCAACAGAATGGGCGGAATGAATACACACACATTTTCTTAGTTCGAGGAAAGTTTACAGTATCCGAAAATAATATTTTACCTGTTGGTCGTAGTTGTGACAGTGTACAAATCACCAGTGAATGCGATAGTGTCATAGAATTAGAGGCAAACGAATGTATCTTAGAGGCGAAATTAAAGTAAAGACAAAAACTAGACTGAGGGGATTCAGCTAATTATATTCTGTAAACGTCGTCCCTCTTTCCCTGTTGCTCCGCTGGGGTGGAGTGAGCGAGGGTGGGACCAGCCCAGCAGATCACGCTGTTGGTGACAATGGTCCGTGATCGTAAGGATCAAAACCGCAATGTATCATGGGTCAATGTGACCCAAAAATAATAATGAGTCGTTATTTATTATGAAAGCTGATTTGTAGATCAGTCAGTCGGCAAACCCCTGCAGTCGTTTTTGATGCTCTCGAACACGGCCAATGGGCGTGTTAGAGTGGTAAACCGAAAGTAGTCGACTGTAGTCGAAGGGGGAGGTAGGCCTACATTTGCACCGAGAGCAAGTTTGACAACACCTGCTATTTCGAGGAAACGTGACAATAGCCAATTGGCGACTCGTTTTCATGCAAATATTCAAAAATCCGCATAAAGAAATGTGGCCTAACAAATACAAATCTAAAGTTCAATGTGTTTCCATCGCATGTTAAACTTTACCGATAGTTTTGTCACAAAAACTGTTGCATTAAATAGCAAATGTGTCTACTCTAGCCAACAGCTCACAGATACAAGCTAGTCTACATGATGAGATTATTATGGATAAGAGCAATAATAGTTTTATTTGTCAAACGGCTGTCAAGCATCAATCATCATGTCACCAGAATAAGACCCTCGATATTTATTGGAAAGGAGCATCAAGCTCATCATCTTGCACATTCACCACCCTGTGAGAATTATGCATTTATTGCAGTGAAAGTATACAACAAATCTCAGGAACAGGAGTGGAAAATATATAATATTTATTGAGAAATTGTGAATGAGTGTAATTGACACAGTTATGTAAGCAGACTAAGCAGAAACATGTTTTTTCGTTTTCATTTCCTTAAAACCTGTCAAACTGATGACATTTGGACATTTTGCACAGGACCAATCTTTCCACTGTTTTGGAGTTATTGGGATTTCTCCCTGGTCCCTAAACGAAACCAACAACTTTACTTGTGTTAACTAGATTACTAAGGCATTAATTCTATCGATGTAAGGCATTATTCTGGTGAGCACTAATTTATGTAGTCTTCTGGTGTAACATGTTATGACAAGAGAAACTGTATCAAGTTCAAGCTATTGACAAACTAATGGCCTACCAATGTTTTAAACAGAAACGTGTCTAAATTAGGGGTGAAAGTAGACAGTAGTCAATTATACTAAATTAATTATAGTAATCTATTATGGTGGGTCGAACCGGTAGCCTACTTTATGAACTGATTTGTTTTACAATCCGATGCAAACATCATCACATAACACCCATGATATGTGAAACTGAGCCTGCAAAGACCGCAAAAACAACGGCAAAAACTAAATTAAATGAGATGTTTACATCCCGACTTAGATCAGCTTAACCCAGGCATCTTATCCGCGTTTCTCAATACCAGGATACAAGCTTTTTTTCGGGTTATTGTAAAAGGGATATGATGTTTATGTGCATTAACTCAAAAACAGAATACTTGAGTATCCCCAATCATAAGAGGATATTGGTGTGCATGTAAACGTATTAAGTGTGGTAGGACCACACAAAGTATAATATCGCGTTACCTAGGTACTTTATTGGTCCCGAAGGAACATTTCTTGATATGGTGGTTATTATATTGATATTTGCACATAAAGACGTTTCCACCACCATTTATCGCATAATTAATTTTACCTACACAAAAAGATCACTCAATGTCTAACGAACAAATGATTTTTCAGCATTGATATAATTATACTGAAACTGTTTCCATCACAGCTGTAGTAATTTACTTTATATGGTATGACTTTACTTGCATAAAAACTGTGGATGGAAACGTGGTTACTATTACTAAACAGCTTTCCATCCAACCTTTTTATGCGAATAACGTGAAACAAAACAAAAACTAAATATGGACAAAACTAAATATGCTAGACAAGGCGGGACCTTTTTGCGTTGGTAAAACGAATTATGCGAGAAATGTCGGTCGAAACGCTTTTATGCACACATATTGATATAATAACCGTCATATCGAAGAAAACTTGGGAGTCACGCAATAACATGTTGTGTGGTCCTCCCACTACTACTCATCTGTAAAGCATACTGTTTGAGCTACAGATGAAATCAATTATGATGAACTTCACAGGGTGGTGAAAGTGCAAGGTGATGAGCTTGATGCTCCTTTCCAATAAATATCGATGGGCTTATTCTGGTGACATGATCATCAATTATTGGCTGCAGTTTGACAAATAAAAATAAACTAGCTATTTTGTCCATAATAATCTCATAATGTAGGCTATATGTGCGCTCTAGCCAACAGCGGTCAGGTAGCCTATCTGCTGGCCCTGTTGGCTAAAGCGCACGTGCCAATACAAGAGTGGGCACACTCGCTATAGCAATGGAAACCCATTTAACTTGGATTTGTTATTCGGTACATGGGAATTTAACCGCAAAAGGTATTGTTATGCGCATTATGCACAGCCTTTTATGTGCAATAAGTCAATTTGATGGAAAGATATCTCTAACCAAGTTTCCATCCACAGTTTTTATTTAAGTAAAGTCATACTGGTCATTTATAGGGCCGGTTTCCCTGACACAGATTAAGACAAAAATTGCCAGTGTAGAAATCCCCTACAATGACCCAAGTGTTGGCTATAATATGTATTCAATTTTATTCACACATAATAGACTATCAACAAATTTGAATTTCTTTGGTGACAAGAATATTAGACAAGACCGATTGTAGAGAATAACATGGGGCACAACATTATAGTAACATCTAGATAAATACATTAGCTACAGTGCATTCAGAAATTATTCAGACCCCTTGACTTTTTCCACATTTTGTTACTTTACAGCCTTATTTTAAAATTGATTAAATAAAACATGTTCCTCATCAATCTACACACAATACCCCATAATGAGAAAGCGAAAACAGGGTTTTAGTGCATTCTGATCATCCTTGAGATGTTTCTACAACCCAATTGGAGTCCACCTGTGGTAAATTCAATTGATTGGACATGGTTTGGAAAGGCACACACCTGTCTATAGAAGGTCCCACAGTTGACAGTGCATGTCAGAGCAAAAACCAAGCCATGAGGTTGAAGGAATTGTCTGTAGATCTTCCAAGACAGGATTGTGTCGAGGCACAGATCTGGGGAAGGTTACCAAAAAACGTCTGCAGCATTGAAGATCCCCAAGAACACAGTGGCCTCCATCATTCTTAAATGGAAACAGTTTGGAACCACCAAGACTCTTCCTAGAGCTGGCAGCCCGGCCAAACTGAGCAATCGGGGGAGAAGGGCCAAGAACCTGATGGTCACTCTGACAGCGCCTAAAGGACTATCAGACCATGAGAAACAAGATTCTCTGGTCTGAGGAAACCAAGATTGAATGCCAAGTGTCACGTCTGGAGGAAACCTGGCACCATCCCTACAGGGAAGTATGGTGGTGGCAGCATCATGCAGTGGGGATGTTTTTCAGCGGCAGGGACTGGTAGAATAGTCAGGATTGGGGGATACATGAACAGAGCAAAGTACAGAGAGATCCTTGATGAAAGCCTGAGAGGATCTGCAGAGAAGAATGGGAGAAACTCCCCAAATACAGGTGTGCCAAGCTTGTAGTGTCATACCCAAGAAGAATCGAGGCTGTGTTTATTTTTTTTACATAACAATATGTGGAAAAAGTCTAGGGGTCTGAATACTTTCCAAACGCACTGTATATTGTCGCAAGTAGGATATTTAATTTATTTATGTTAGAAATGTGGATCACATGTAAGCCAATGTAATTAGATTGTACGGATAAAGATGAATTTAAGCTCTAAATCAGCCTTTCGTCGCGACCCAATATGATAATATTGTCAGATTAATGTACATTATAATTATTTAATTAATTACTGCAACTGATTTGGCCAAGTGCAACTGCATTCTCTGCTTAGCAGCAGTGTCTCTGCTCAGTTTGGCATCTGCGCGAGTGGGAGATGCCCGTGTGCTTCTCGTTTGGGCTCCCGAGTGGCGCAGCGGTCTAAGGCACTGCATCTCTGTGCAAGAGACATCACTACAGTCCCTGGTTCAAATCCAGGCTGTATCATATCCGGCCGTGATTGGGAGTCCCATAAGGCGGCGCACAATTGGCCCAGCGTCGTCCAGGTTTGGACGGGGAAGGCTGTCATTGTAAATAAGAATTTGTATCAAATGGACTCAATATAGCCAGTTCTGACTGAGCTACGATATGTTTCTCTTTCTTGGTTTCATACTTTGAGAAATAACGAGGAGCGCCCACAATGTGTTTTTTGCGGGGAAGTGCTTAGTAATGAGTCTCCCAAAACTAACAAATTAACGTCCTGACCAAACATCCACAGCATGAAGGTAAACCCAGGAAATTATTTCAGAACAGGGTAGAATGTTTCAGGAAACAGTGCTTCCGACAGTGGAAAAGTAAGTCAGTTAGCAGGGCATTGTGGACATTTTCTTACAGGTGATGATAAGCAGAAATAAGGGAGTACTATCTCTCATAGTAGTAGATGTGAGTTTCTCTTTCAAACAATCCCCTTGTACACAGCTAATAGCTAGAAAACGTTAGCCAAAGCAAGTTAGTTAGCTACTGTACTTAGTGCAATCCTAAATACAGATGATGAAAAATTCAGGCCAACTGTACATCTTACTTTATAAATTATTGTTGAAAACAAGTCTAGGTTGGAACTGTTGCTGTTAAAATACAAGTAATAATTTTTATTCTGGAATAAACTGTTTGAAGCAAGATGTCTTTTGAAACAAACACACTCACACAGTTCTGGGTTGCTCATCTACAGCAGGAAGTGGTCCCCTGCCTGACTGAGAAAGCAGTAGATGCAGTTTGGCACCACATACAGTACCTATGCGAGTTAGGATTCTCAACTCTGGCATACTTAAAAATAATAGCCACACACCTCTCATTAAGACTGTGTGTGTGTTTGTTTTCTGGTCTACATCTGTGTGATGTGATCAATAATTTTATTCCAGTTCAAAAAAAATAAAAATGTATTGTATTTTAACAGCAACAGTTCCAATCTAGACCTTTTTTTCAACAATACTTTCTACAGTATGATGTATAGTAGGCCTGTACTGTCATCTGTACTGTTACTTAGGCTTGCATCAAAAACTGAGCCTGTCTGTGTGTTCTATTCCATCAGTTTATTCCAGTTCAGAATAAAAATTATTTATTGTATTTTAACAGCAACAGTTTCAACCTAGACTATTTTTAATGGAAAATAAACATGAATTGCTATTTATATGGGTATTTCATTTCATTGTTATTTGTTTTTGTTAATATTGCATTTGTTTTAGGCATAAGGGCAATTAAATGTACCAATATTTACGTATAGTTGCCTGTTTTCATAAACTTGGGTCCCAGGAAAACAGAATTTCTAATTTGGGTCCCAGGCTGAAAAGGTTTTAGAACCCCTGCTCTAAATAGTAATCCATCCAAAACGGTAAACATGCATTGATAATAACCAATGATAGGTGGCGACATCAACCATTTATGAGCATGTAGTGCCTTTTGCTTCCAAAAAAACTGAAGAAGGTTGTCTCCCACAATGCTTTGGTTCTGACGTCAAGTTGAAATTGGTGAGGAGCAACTGCAGAAATTTCCAGTCGACAGCAGTTCAAAGTTCATGACCTTTGACCACAGGGTTATTGTAAAGGTCATGTAGTCAGACAATTTGTATACCCATAATGCTGATGTTGATGACCAAAATGTTTTAATGAAATAGTAAACAATTAAATATATATGTAAAATTGAATCAAACAATAATGTATGTTGATGTTGATTATGTTAAGCTGTTGATGATATTCAATATGCTATAAACAAATGTTTTTTTAACAGTTTCACTCAATTCACTCTAATTAACTTAATAATTATGACACACCCCTAACTATTGTCATTCGTTGCACTAATTACACTGTTTGTCTACATAACCTGGTTCAAGGATTCATGACATTACCCTGAAGAAGGCACAGTCATGCCGAAACGTTGGTGATTTACCCAATAAATTACTGGGAGTCAATGATTCCTAAATGCAGTCAAAATCGGTCCCTTCACTTTGTGTCCTTGAATACAAAAGGTTTGAATAGTTGGGTGAAACGACAGAAAATTACATCCTATCTACAACACTTAAATACCGATATAGCTTTCTTGCAGGAAACACACTTTAAAAATGACCATGCAAACTACCTCAAAAGAAGTTGGGTTGGCTAAGTCTACCACTCGCGGTTCAATGCCAAAGCCAGAGGGGTCGCCATCCTCATAAACAAGGACATTCCATTTCAGGCTGAAGAGGTGATTGCTGATGTGAATGGCAGATTTGTCATAGTCTCGGGTCAACTGTTCGCCAGCTCCGTTACTTTAGTTAATGTTTACGCTCCGAACTATGATGATTATAACTTTTTTGACAAGCTATTTTCTACAATACCCAGTCATAGCAACTACAACCTGATAATAGGGGGTGACTTTAACTGTGTACTTAACACCATATTAGACAGATCATCGCCCAGGACTCAACCCCTGACTAAATCCGCTAAAGCCGTCAACAACTACATGGCTCAGAATGGTATTTCGGATATTTGGAGATTTATGTTTAATGACAGAAGAGTATTTTCCTTCTTCTCCAATGTCCATCACACACATATACCCGCATAGACTACTTCCTCTTAGACAATAGATTACTGGGAAATGTTAGCCTGTGCTCTTATCACAGTACTACAATATTGCTGTTTCATTTCAAGTAGCTTTGCCCAACTGCACCAGGGTCTCTTGTAATTGGAGACTTAATCCCCTCCTCCTGGCTGATGAACAATTTGTAAATTCTATTCCCTCTCAAATACAATTTTTTACTGACACGAATGCCTCTCCAGAAATCTCCCACTCAACCCTATGGGAGACCCTCAAAGCATATCTTTGTGGACGCATAATTTAATACTCCTCCGGGGCAAAGAAAGCAAAAGACTCCAAACTTAAGGACATATCTGAATCTATAGCAAAGATTGATAGCCTTTACTGCTCCTCCCCCTCCCCAGCACTCTTCAAAGAGAGACTACGCCTGCAGACAGAATATAACTTGCTTTCCACCGATAAAGCTACATACTTAATCACGAAAGTGCGCTGTAATGTGTACGACTCAGGTGATAAGTCCGGCAAGCTGCTAGCTCAGCAAGCTCAATCCTCTCGATTTATCCCCAAGATTCGTAATGCCTCATATGAAATAATTACAGATCACACAGAAATCAACAATGCCTTCAAGCAATACTATTGCAACGTATATAAGTCTCAAACAATTATAGTCTCGACAATTCCACTCAGATTAACCTCTTCCTTGATGCCCTATCCTTCCCCTCTGTTCCACCTGAACAGAACTCTCTGCTGGGAGGTGAGATCACCAATGTAGAGATTCTGGAAGTCATCAGGTTCTTGAAATGCAACAAAGTGCCTGGACCGGATGGTTATACCTCAGAATTTTATAAAAAAAATTGCACCTGAGCTGTGCCCACTCCTTCAAGCCATGTTTAATGAATCTCTATCATCTGGTCATCTTCCGCCAACTTTACGACAAGCTGCAATAACACTTCTACCAAAAGTAGGTAAGGACCATCTCCAGTGCGCCAACAAAGGCTTTAGGTACCTTGGGGTTGAGATCACCCCCACTTTTTCATCCCTCTTCACTAAGAACTTTGGCATTTTATTCAATTTGTTTTTAAAAGACATGGCTAGATGGGCGAACCTCCCACTTTCCATAGTTGGCCGAATTAACCTCATTAAAATGATTATACTACCAAAATGTCTATACCCTTTTCAAAACATTCCCATTCTGATTAAAAAATAAATTATTTAATTCCCTGGAAAGGTACATAACTGTGTTCATTTGTAATGGTAAACCGCATAGAATTAAGAGGAGCTCTCTTCAGAGACCCAAAAACCTTGCAGTCCTTACCTAACTTTATGTTTTACTACTGGGCATGCAATGTGGAGAAGATATTACACTGGACTGGGGCAGACTCACCTAGTAAATGTGAGGCCTGGGTGCAAATTGAATATGCTGGAAGTCAATTAAATATAGGCTCTACGTCAATTAAATATGCACCCCCCCCCCCCCCTCAGGGTCAATTCTGTTCTAATCCAGTGGTTCAGCACTCACTTAGAATTTGGTCACAATTTAGAAGACAATTCATCTTAAGCACAACATCCGTGCACTCCCCCATCAAGAACAACCTTAACTTCCCTCCATCTCTCTCTGACTCTACTTTTGTAACTTGGGCCTCAAAAGGTATTAAATCTATTGCTGATCTATATGTTGACGGCAAGTTTGGATCATTTGCACAACTTTCTCAATCGTTCAATTTACCAAATTCTCACTTCTTTAGATATCTCCAAGTTAGACACTTTGTTCAGAAAAGCATGGCTTCCTTCCCAGACCTCCCGACAAGTAACCCGGTTGATCAGATCTTATCTTTATCTCTACATCGCAGAGGTCTCACTTCCGCTCTCTACACCAATATATCCAATATTTTCCCCCACTCACTACAAGTTGTTAGGAGATTATGGGAAGATGACCTTGGAAAAGAAATCGAAGATGATCAATGGGAGACAGTACTACACTTAATTCACGCCTCCTCCCCTTGTGCTAGGCAGAGTTTAATAGAACTCAAAGTTGTCCTGAGAGCTCACTTGACTGGGGCGAGACTGGCGAAGATGTTTCCCGATGTAGACCCCTCATGCCCTCGCTGCATGGGTCAACCAGCAGACTATATACATATGTTCTGGTCCTGCCCCCACCTTAACTCATTCTGGGCCGGAAGACTGAAATGGTGATGTCAAAGTGGAGCAATGAGGCCCCCCCCCCGCCCCCATTTCCACTACCACTGATTTTACTTTATTACCCTCCATTCTTTTTTATTATTTAATCCACTATATTTTTATTAGTACTATTGTAAAAAAAAATATATATATATATGTTTTATTTGTATCCCTTAAATTGTAATCACATGAAGAAGGCAGCTGTTCTATGTTCTCTTTGTATGCTCTTGTTCACATGGTGTACTGCGAACTGGTATATGTTCAAATTGAAAAACAATAAACATTACTTAAAAATAAATTACTGGGAGTGTGCGACTCTCTTTATTATTTTTATACCCATAATGCAACACACTTTGAAAGGCTGTGACCAACGTCTTGACAAAAGTGATCCACTCGAACGTGCCCATTGTCTATTATATTGACAAGATAGTCAGTGACCGCTCTAACAAAGTTTCCACTAGTTACCACAGCCACAAAGTCAGAATTGGCTATATCAAAAAAGTTTATGAAAACAAAAATGTGCTTTTTGGTCTTAATTAAAGTTTAAGGTTAGGCATAACCCATAACCCTAGGCAGTGTGGTTAAGGTTTAAAATCACATTTTAAGAAGAGAACTTTGGCGGCAGGTAGACTAGCGGTTAGAGTGTTGGGCCAGTAACCGAAAGGTTGTTGGTTTGAATACTGAACCGACAAGGTGAAAAACTTGTCGATGTGCCCTTGAGCAAGGGTACTAATCCTAATTTGCTCCAGGGGTGCAGTACTACTATGGCTGACCCTATAGTTACTCCAGACTTCTTGTATTTTCATACTGCCATACTGTATCGTGTATCTGTCTTTTGTGTATTTTTGTTCTGGCATTTTGCACCTGCCCTGTGTTTTTTTGTAGCTGCTTGACGAAGAAATTTCCCCTTGGGGATCAATAAAGTACCTATCTAGAAAAATGTAGGCCGTCATTGTAAATACGACTTTAGAACACATTCAGTGCACTGGTTTTCACAGCCTTTCTCTGTTATTTTGAGATGAGCTAAAGCTGCAGCAAGAGGGTAGAAAGTCTACAATGCTGGCCATATCAATATTTTTTATTCGGACGTTTCTGAAGGGATTTTGGGCTGTAAAGGCTAGCAGATAGCCACAATGAGGTTTGTTTTGAGAAAAGTCAGCTAACCTTATTTAGTAGCTAGTTACAGAAAAAAAAGCCAACAAAATGTTAATACAAACAGCATATTATTGACCTAAAAGGTTAGCTGTGTTAGCCCAGTTGCTAGCTTATCCAGGGTCAGTGATACATTTATTTATTTAACTAGGCAAGTCAGTTAAGAACAATGACTGCCTACTTCGGCCTCCCCTAACCCGGACAGCGCTGGGCCGATTGTGCGCCGTCCTATGGGACTCCTGATCACGGCCGGTTGTGACAAAACCTGGGATCAAACCAGGATCTGCAGTGATGCCTCTAGCACTGAGATGCAGTGCCTTAGACTGCTGCGCCACTCAGGAGTGCCTACATAGAGCAACAATATCCTGTCTATCTATGGGAACAACTGCAATCATTTTGCAAGCAACATTGCTGAAATTAATAAAATAAAATGAACCTCAAAATTGTACCTGTAAATGCTCATCTCCTGTAGCCTAATTGCCATCTTCTTATTTTCATACTGTACCTAAATTACAAGGGTTGGATTTGCACTAAACAATTTTATGTCAGGCATGTACAAAATCTGGTATACGGTTTGCCTCATATACACTAAACAAAAATATTGTCAGGCTCTGGCCATAGAGAAGCCTATTTGCTTCTCTATGTAGCCATGGTCAGAGTCTGACAGTTTCTATTCCTTTCTGTTTCTGTGTGGTTTTTGGGTTGGATCCCTAATTAGAGGCAGCTGCACCGCATTGTCTCTAATTAGGGATCCTATATGTGTCTGTATGTCCTACACCTTTGTGTGGGTCGTTATTCCTCCAGTCACGGGTGAAGTAAGTGTTCTTTGTTACGTTCTGATGTAGTGTTTTATTTTGAATGTGACGTTTGTCGTATCGTGTTGTGTAGTGGTTTGCATTTTAAGTTTTATTATACATAGTAATTCATACAAGAAAGGATTACATAGTAAAATAAAATAATGTCGAACTATCCCTGTGCTGCGTCTTGGTCTCTCCATACCCCAAATTGTGACAAATATAATCGCAACATGTAAAGTGTTGGTCCCATGTTGAACAAACTTAAATAAAAGACTCCAGAAATGTTTCATATGCACAAAAAGTATATTTCTCTCAAATTGTGTGCACAAATTTGTTTACATCCCTGTTAGTAAGCATTTCTCTTTTGCCAAAATAATCCATCCACCTGACAGGTGTGGCATATAAAGAATCTGATTAAACGTCATGATCATTACACATGTGCACCTTGTGTTGGGGACAATAAAATTGACATGCTGACTGCAGGAATGTCCATCATAGCTGTTGCCAGAGAATGTAATGTTCATTTCTCTACCATAAGCCTCCTCCAACGTCGTTTTAGAGAATTTGGAAGTACGACCAACCGGCCTCACAACCGCAGACCACAGGTATGGTGTTGTGTGGGCGAGCAGATTGCTCATTTCAACGTGGTGAACAGAGTGCCCCATGGTGGCGGTGGGGTTATGGTATAATCTAAGGACAATGAACACAATTGCAGTTTATCAATATCAATTTGAATGCACAGAGATACCGTGACGAGTTCCTAAGGCCCATTATCGCACCATTCATCCGCCGCCATCACCTCATTTTCAGCATGATAATGCACGGCCCCATGTCGCAAGGATCTGTGCACAATTCCTGGAAGCTGAAAATGTCCCAGTTCTTCCATGGCCTGCATACTCACCAGACATGTCACCCACTGAGCATGTTTGGGATGCTCTGGATCGATGTGTACGACAACGTGTTCCTGTTCCTGCCAATATCCAGCAACTTTGTTGCATAGTGTTGTGGGACAACATTCCAAAGGCCACAATTGTCACGGAAGGGTGCATACATCGACCAAGACGCAGCGCAGGGATTATAGTTCGACATTCTTTATTATTTTATACTATGTAATAAACATGTACAAATGAACAAACTATAAAAATCAAAACAAACACGAAAAGACAACACGTCACGTTACCCAAAAGATACACGAATACACGGACGTAAAAAAGGCACACTTACTTTCACCGTGACTGCGAGATAATACAGACTCAACATATATGGGATCCCTAATTAGAGACAATGCGGTGCAGCTGCCTCTAATTAGGGATCCAACCCAAACCCCACACAGAAACATAAAGAGCGACACTGTCAGACTCTGACCATAGCTACATAGAGAATTAAATAGGCTTCTCTATGGCCAGAGCCTGACAACAATCAACAGCCTGATCAACTTAATTCAAAGGATATTTGTTGCGCTTCATGAGGCAAATGGTGGTCACACCAGATCCACACCCATACCTTTTTTGTAAGGTATCTGTGACAGTAATGTGAAATCCATAGATTAGGGCCTAATGAATTTATTTCAATTTACTAATTTCCTTATATGAACTGTAACTCAGTGAAATCTTTGAAATTGTTGCAGGTTGCGTTTACAGTATTTATTTTGTTTATGTTATGCAGGAATGCACAAACAAACACATGTGTGTACCCACACACACATGCGCGTAGGCACAAACACACCTGAAGAATCCTGCTGTGGAGAAGTGGAAGCAAATTAGTCTTCATCCTCATCCTCAGGCTCCGAGATTATTTCTGAAGAGGCCTGTGTGGCTGAGGAGGTAGATGGCTCCTCATCCTGGCCAGTGCCAGAGGGTGCTCCAAAATATTTCAGAGGTGCCCCTGAATTTGCATTGAAATACAATATATGAGTCTGACACCCTAAATACATTTGTTGCACAATTAAATATACTGTAATTTCCCTTTTGCAAAGTTTTAAGTTTCCATATTGTAGGTAACAATGATAGATTTTATTATTACTGGGTATGTATGTGGGATGTTCCACTACTATAAATGAACCACTGTCTACAGACCCTGCTGACTGGCCTTCAATTCTGACTGACAGAATTCGGACACAACTAGTTTGCAGAGGACCTAGTGAGGTACCACCTAACTTTTTTTTCACAAGGAATGATAGTGATGGAAGAAGTTGCCACCACCAGTATTTCAGGAAGACCTTGGTGAGTGGTGAAAAAATCTCTAGAAGTTGGTTGGTGTATTTTGAAAGAAACAACAGCTTCTTCTGCTTCCGCTGCAAACTCTTTTTTAAGAAGAAAATTAATTTAGCAAACTCAGGACTGACAGACTGGAAACTTCACATGACAGCAGACCAGAACACCAAAACTGCATGAAACGTGGAAAGAACTGGCAGGGGCACCGCCAGGGATTTTGGGCCCCATGAAAAGATATCACATTGGGCCCAACCACCACAGGCCACACCAACCCTGTGCAATTGCTGTAACCACACACCTCCAGAACCCAATCGACCCATTAAATAAACCCAATTGACCCTTTAAATAACTCTACCTTTGCAGGCTTGCAACTCTCTTGTAGTCCAATATGTACTGTATGATATTTACTGACAGTGAGCTGTGAAAATATAACACTGTGCAGACATGCATGCAACATTCTGTATACAGTCTTGCATCACTATTTGATGCAAGACTGATACCCTCTATAAGAAATGTGATAAGACCATCTTTTACAGTCTAAATGTAATTTTACTGGTACAATTCTTGAATGGAAAATGCTCTTATCATTAATGAATAACTTAAAATAAATATAACTTAAATATACTTTAACCTCTTCAATTAAAATACATTAACATTATCATCTATAGAATGATATAACAAACAAAATAAAATCAGCAGCAGATTTTGTAACTAAGTATACATACCAACTAGAAAATAAGCAGCTGTAAAAGTGGAAATGGAAAACAAAATGGAAGTGGAAATGAAAAGGCCTGATGGTGGCGCTAGAGGAAAGGTCAAGTGGTCACCAAATCAATAGGTTTCTTCCACTTGGGGTCTTGATTGTGCAAAACAACGTTTATGGAAATCCAGCCATTACTTTGAGATATATCTTGTTCTCAGTCTTGTTCTCAGCCTGTGGGCATCATGTGTGTAGTGATCCAATATCCATAGCCATGCCATTTAACAGTTATCACTGGTCCTTGCTCAGCCTTACTCACCAAGAGCCCAGGGCTGAGCCTTCTTGTTAGCAAAGTCACAGTCAAAGTCTTTGAAGTCTAGCTTTCTAGCTAACCGACTTTCGATGGACAGCATGGCAAGACTGCAAAGCCAGTCTTGGGACATAGTGGACCTCAAATAGTTTATCCGTTTTAGTTTACTGAAAGCTCTCTCACCACCAGCAACAGTCACAGGCAGTGTGCAAAATATATCTAAAGCAATGCACACAGCTGCATCTTACACATTGCATTCAAGAGACCAAACACTGAATTTTCTGTGAAGATATTAAGTAACTAATGTTAGGGGAGCAAAAGTAGCCTATGTCACTATGGACTAAATTAACAGGTTAATTTCCACCACTCACGGATTACGCCCACCATGATGCTCCACCGGAACTCCTCACTTGCAATTCACTGCTAGCAAGTTCCGTTTGCTCCTGGTTTGGGAGCAGGACTGAACCATTTCATGTGAATAGAGGGGGGTTGGGCAATACAGAGGCTCTCTAGATGTTTATTTTTTAACAAAAACAAGAAAAAAAAAGAAACCATTAGTTGTATTAGTACATTGTAAATCAAATATTATATTAATGAAGAATCGTCCTAACTTTTCCCCCTCATACGGCGCCCCTGAGAACTGGCAATGAGGATCAAAAAAGAGGAAACAATTGATAAGCATGAGATGGCACTTATGGAGGCTGAGAGGATAAGATGGAGAGAGGTGTTGACACGTCTGCCTGCTATTGTGCAGTCTCTGGCAATTAGAAATCTGTCACTAAGGGAACACACAGAAACACTGTACTCTCCATCAAATGGAAATTTCCTCAAAGACGTTGAACTAATGGCACAATTTGATCCGGTCATGAAAGAGCACCTTAACCGTGTCCAAAAAGGGACCTTGAGTCACACCACCAGCTACCTTGGCCACCAAATACAGAATGAACTCATTGATTTGTTGAGCAGCAAGGTCATTTCAATAATGGTGAGTGACATCAAGCTGGCAAAATTATTCTCTATCATTCTAGATTGCACCTCAGATGTCAGCCACACTCAACAGTTGTCAGTTGTGATTAGAATTGTGTCACTGAAGGAGGAGCCTCACATAAAGGAACATTTTATGGGGTTTTTGGAGGCAGAGGAGTCCACGGGCCAACATGTGGCATCCCTGATTCTCAAAAGATTAGAGGAGCTAAAATTTCCTTTTGAGGACTGCAGAGGACAGTCTTATGATAATGGGGCCAACATGAAAGAACAACCATCCCAATAATGAGGGCAATAAGTACAACTACTAACAGATTGGATTAGTTCAGAAAAGTGTATGTTACTTATTTTTGTGTAGCATCAAATTAATCAACCAATCAATGTACATGTAAAAATACAGATATTAAAAGAAACAAATCTGAAAATCCCCCTGCAATAGAGCATGCTGGGAAGTATAATATGGCTCTATGTAGAACCCTTCTTGCCTTCCAAAGATTCATTAAAAAAAACGTTCTTACAAAAACAGTTCTTAGGATGGTAAAAGTTCTAGGTAGAACCCTTTGCCTTACAAATACCCCTTGTCTTCCAAAAGGGTTCTTCATATCAAACCTGTTCTTGGTAGAACCCTAACCCTCCGCATAGAACCCTTTTGGAACCCTTGTATCTTAGAGTGCAGAGAATCGATATTTGGCTAGCCTGATCCTGTAACATCCCACTGTTGAGATTGCTTACGTTTATAAGAACTGAGGTCGGGCCGTTTATATAATTTAGTTTAACTTTACTCAGAAGTATGCTTGCATTACATGGTTCACATGGCATTTCACTCACACTGTCTGGCTACTGTAAAACAAGGAACTGGAATCCCACAGTACAAATGCACGGACTGGATTATGGCATAATGTTCACTGCATTACAGATCCCAGATCTGTTTATGCATGATTACTTAGAGGATTACTTTTAAATTCAGAAAGCATGTTTGCGGAAAAAAATCTTTAACACTTCTGTTTCCTCAATGACATTCAAATCAGCATTGAAAAAAGGCGCACGTTTACGTTTGTTCCACCTGAGGGAGTCAGAGACCACTATGATGACACACCACATGTGTTTGATGGATCGCGGGGAAAGAGCAGGAATAGGCTTTCGTAGGCTCCAGTCCAAATTATGTCTTCCAATGGTGCAATTGCTGTCAGCATCCAAAGATTATCCAACTTGAATAAACGCTTGACGGCAATACGGATATAACTGCTGCTCTCTCATTTAGCTATTTGCGCCTTACGGATTGTGGTTGTTGTGGATGGCTGTTCACAAATCTAAATGTGTATTTGAACTCAATAATAGTTTAATTCAAGAAGTTTAAGATGCCTATCAATCATTGTTTTTGAAACCAGTGGACAGACAGTGAAAAATGTGCTCTTGCAACAGCTGCATAGTGCAGATCCAAGCCTATGGAATAAAAGTGGGGATTTTATTGCTCAAACTTTTGATAGACTTAAAGGGGCAATCTGTAGTTGCTAAATCCATTTTTGGACTTATATATTATATATGCAGTACCAGTCAAAGGTTTGGACACACCTACTAATTCAAGGGTTTTTCTTTATTTTTACTAATAGTGAAGACATCAAAACTATGAAATAACACATAAGGAATAATTTAGTAACCAAAGAAGTGTTAAAAAAATCAAAATATATTTTAGATGACAACAAAATCATAAACAACAGAGTAGGGCTGGCTAATAAATCCTTAGTTTTGGGGTCATGTTCAGGTAAAACAATTTGGCTAATCTATACTTCCATATTTCCAAGTCCTATTCTTGAAGATCAAGGGATATAAAATGTATTGAAATGACTGGAATTCTGATAGACTTAGTTTTTTAATGTAAAGATATAATTGAATCGTATTCTTATATGTAGTAGAAAGCGATGAGTTAGAAGAAGCCTACATAACCAACCCATAAAGTAAAATGTAACATCCATACAGTCGTATGAAAAGGTTTGGGCACCCCTCTGAGGCTGCATAATAATTTACTCTGTCGTCACAGAAAATGATCACAGTGGCATGCCATTCATTTTCTAATAAAAGCTGAATACTGGGGTATTGTCCAGACAAAGATTTTTAGTGTAGCAATATTAAGTTGTATGAAATTAAATCAGATGTGAAAAATAGGCTATGCAAAAATTTGGGCACCCTTGTCATTCTGTTGATTTGAATACCTGTAACTACTTAGCACTGATTAATTGGAACACACAATTGGTTTGGTGAGCTCATTAAGCCTTGAACTTCATAGACAAGTGCATCCAATCATGAGAAAAGGTATTTAAGGTGGCCAATTGCAAGTTGTTGTTCTCTTTGACTCTCCTCTGAAGAGTGGCAACATGGGGGCCTCAAAACAACTCTCAAATGACCTGAAAACAAAGATTGGTTTAGGGGAAGGCTACAAAAAGCTATCGCAGAGATGTAAACTGTCAGTGTCCACTGTGAGGAAATGGAAGACCACAGGCACAGTTCTTGTTAAGGCCAGAAGTGGCAGGCCAAGTAAAATATCGGCGAGGCAAAGGCGAAGGATGGTGAGAACGGTCAAAAACAGCCCACAGACCAACTCCAAAGACCTACAACATCATCTTGCTGCAGATGGTGTCACTGGGAGCTGGATATTTCAACAAGACAACAACCCAAAACACTGCTCAAAATCTACCCAGGCATTTATGCAGTGGAACAAGTACAATGTTCTGGAATGGCCATCCCAGTCCCCAGACCTGAATATCATTGAGAATCTGTGGGATGATTTGAAGCGGGCTGTCCATGCTCGGCAACCATCAAACCTAACTGAACTGGAGATGTTTTGTAAGGAGGAATGGTCCAAAACACCTTCATCCAGAATCCAGACACTCATTAGAGGCTATAGGATGTGATTTTTCTGTTGGGGTGCCCAAATGTATGCACCTGTCTAATTTCATTTTGATGCATATTGCACATTTTTCTGTTAATCCAACAAACCTAATTTCACTACTGAAATATTACTGTGTCCATAAGTTATTTGATAGATCAAAATGAAATTGCTGATCCAAACACCCAACTATTTATAAATGGAAATTGTCAGGGGTGCCCAAACTTTTTCATACGACTGTATATAGCCAGCTATGTACATTTTAACATTGATTTATCCTGCAATAGATGTAGTTCAATTGGTAACATATATTGTTGTCTTCTTCTAATACATCTTAAAGGGAAAGTCATCTAAAAGTAACGGAATGTAATCAGATTACGTAATCCAAAATGTACATTACATTACAATAGATTTGTGTTTTTCTTGGCTAGGTAGCTAACGTTAGCTAAATAGCTACTGTAGCCACAATGGAGCCAAATTGAATGTAATCTATCTAGCTAACTAGTTATTTTAACTAGCTGCTGTTAGCATATGTGACCCGATTTAGGAAACTAGGCGTATGTCGTAAATCACGACTTCACAGGAGAGCCTTTTCAACTTAATTTTTTTTTTTTTTAATCAAAACGCGTTTTTTGTCAGAAATGCCTACTCGAACATGTGAACTTTCATGTGCCTTAATACCAAACTTGTATGCCATCTGTAAATACGAATAAAGTTGTTAAATTACAAGCCTAGTCGGTTTAGCCTCAGAAATAGACAGGAACCTTCCAGCTAGCCATGATTGGCTGAGATAAATATTTGTCTGCGGTGTAGCATTTTGTGTCTTTTTGTGTACTGCAGTTGTTTCGAAAGATATAACGTTAGCCATGGAGGACTGCAAATATGTTGCTGTGCTCAATAACATTGCTGCCCTGAATTTATAAGGCGCTATCGACAAAGGTCAGTGGGAAAAATCTGTGGTGGACTACTCTGGAGGACGATCGTGCCATGGTGACTCTCTCTGACTCTGAAAATGAATCAGACGATGAGGAAATCCCTGATTTAGGTAAAAACATTTGAATTTAAGAAGACATAGTAGAGTCTTCTGATGATGGTGATGGGGAAGAAATGGCGATCAACAACAGTGTTGTAGTCACCAAGGTAAAGTTGGTTTTATATTCACACATTCGGACATTCAACAGACATTTATCAGGCATTCAACAGACATTCACCAAAAACTATTTAAAGCTGTATAAATCAATAGCTAATTCACCGTTTGTCACAGAATCATCAAACTAGATATGATTTATTCAATAAATGTCTAGTATACTTTTACAACCTTTGTTTTGAATACAAATTCCAGATTTGATGGAAATACATAATCTATTAGATGCCATTTAAAGTTGTATAAATCTATAACTAATTCACTATTTGTCACAGAATCATCAAACTAGGTATGATTTATTCTATATATGTCTAGTATACTTTTACAACCTTTTCTTTGGGTAGAAATTCCAGTTTAGATTTTATAGAAATACATAAATCTCAAATATTGCATTTAAAGATGAAATCAATAACTAATTCAGTGATTGTCGCAGAAAAAAGTGAAAATATGCATTTATTTGCAATATCTTTAAAGAAATTATAATTGCAAGGGCAATTTGTTCTATATGAAGTTAGACAATGTTTACATAAAGTTGTACAATGTTTACAATCTTAAATTGTATGCCAAATCAATGTTTGCATTTTTAGTGCAAGAGTTCCACATTTTAAAGTAGTTACAAGGCACAACATTTATTTTTTTTAATCGTCTCTAATTTAACAGCAAAGAGGCCCCTTCCAATCATTTTCTATTTTGGTTTTGTTGAAGTCCTGACAAGCTGGGGCTTTGTCATCCCCAGACAAGCTGAATGGTACACAGAGCATTCTATCTGCAGTATTAAATACATAAAAAAGGGTTATATTTATTTACATGTAAATTACTGTTCTGGAATACCCTATTTCTGTTACATGCTTTTGCAATTAGGAACATTTTCAAATTGAATTGGATTTTTGTTAAATTGCCAAATTGACATTAAATTACATGCATTTGACAACAACCCTGACAGAAGCACACATAACTGAGGTGTTAATCATTGTTGAGTATTCAGGCAATATACATAAATCATCAAACGTATGCGTTGATAAAAAAGGTATCACACATCAATGTTGTAATATCAAACAATACAATAATGTCAGTCTTTGAAATTCGAATCAGTTTAATCGTCACTTGTGCCAGATACAGTGTGTCACATCAAATCAAATTGTATTGGTCACATACACATGTTTAGCAGATGTTAATGCGGCTGTAGTGAAATGCTTTTGCTTCTAGTTCCGACAGTGCAGTAATATCTAACAGTAATATCTAACAATTACACAACATATACCCAATATACACACATCTAAGGAAGGAATGAATTAGGCCTATTTTTCACAAGAATAGGTCATGGGAAAAAGTAAGTACACCCCCCTGGAAAGTTCTCTTATTTTTTTACATATTTGGACAGATGGATATGTAATCTTCACTTCAACACTATTGACAGATAAAGTTTACCCAATTTAACAGACTTAGAGACTTCTATGAGCATCTTTCGGTCAGCTCTTGTGCTGACTTTGGTGCGACGACCTGTCCTAGGTAGTTTGCCAGTGGTCTGGAATTGTCCTCGGACAGTGGAATGATGTACTTTGAATTGCTTGGAAATGAAATGATGTACTTCGAATTACTTGGAAATGGATTTGTAACCCCTCCCAGACTCATGGGCATCAATAATCTTTCTTCTGAGGGCCTCGGGTAGGTCTTTTGATCTTTGAATGATGTGTTACCACACACCTATACGGTTAAGACCAAACCAGACCAATTTTCTCTCTAATGTTTTCTAATAATTTGCACTTGTTTTGGTATACCTAATTCTAATTTTAGCCATTTTATGTGGATGGAGCATTATTCATGTGCTAAACAGTGAGTAGTGTAATAAAGATTTAAGACTAAAAGTGGTAGAGCCTACAATAAGGAAAAATTCCAGGTAAACAGAAAGTTTTGAATTGGTGTAGACAAAGGAGAGCTCTCCAGTAGGTACCAAATATTTCAAAATTCATTATTGATTGATTCAGTGTTTGTGTTATTGATGACCACATTGTTATTAGCACCCTACTCATGAAAAAATTGTTAAATATTAGCCATAATAATAATATTAATACTAATGCTCATTTAAATGAATAATGAAGATTTCTTACAAGTCTATATGGTTAAGAATGTTTTTAATCTGCAAGAGCGCTACCCCTGGTGGATTGACGCTGTACGGCACACAATGAGTTGCATAATGCGAGCCGTACTTTACGTCGTAACACATCACGATGTGACGTATAGCGTCAGAGGGGTCAGTTGTTATATATTTTTTTAATACTATTGTCCATTAACATGTCAATCGAAGCTTGAATAGAAACCTAGCTAACACCCCATATTTTGATGTTAACACAGTCGCTACAGTCCCATTAGTTATGTGGCACTATATTGGATCACTCCAATATGGTATCCTTCCGCGCGGCAGGATACAATTCGAGTAAGAATTTCAGATTAGTTCCGTGTACCGGGTAGTGCTGCGGCTGACCCCCCTTAAATAATTGCCGCTTCACTACTTCCACCTCTTCCTTTTCTCAGCTCATTCCGGAAAGGATTCGCTTTTGAATAGCTCTAATATGTTAGAGTGCATCAAATAAAATAACATTTTACAGTGTGTAGCTAGGGTTACTAGTTTTCTGTTGTACTTACAGGTAAGACACTAACTATCCTAGTTTCCACTGGAAACTCACATCTCAGATCTATTAAACTGAGGGTTTCAGTATACAGTCGTGGCCAAAAGTTTTGAGAATGACACAAGTATTGGTCTCCACAAAGTTTGCTGCCTCAGTGTTGATGATGGCAATTTGCATACACTCCAGAATGTCATGAAGAGTGATCAGATGAATTGCAATTAATTGCAAAGTCCCTCTTTACCATGAAAATGAACTTAATCCCCCCCAAAAAATGTCCACTGCATTTCAGCCCTGCCACAAAAGGACCAGCTTCCATCATGTCAGTGATTGTCTCGTTAACACAGTTGAGAGTGTTGACGAGGACAAGGCTGGAGATCACTCTGTCATGCTGATTTAGTCAGAATAACAGACTGGAAGCTTTAAAAGGAGGGTGGTGTTTGAAATCATTGTTCTTTCTCTGTCAACCATGGTTACCTGCAAGGAAACACGTGCCGTCATCATTGCTTTGCACAAAAAGGGCTTCACAGGTAAGGATATTGCTGCTGGTAAGATTGCACCTAAATCAACCATTTATCGGATCATCAAGAACTTCAAGGAGAGAGGTTCAATTGTTGTGAAGAAGGCGTCACGGCGCCCAAGAAAGTCCAGCAAGCGCCAGGACCGCCTCCTAAAGTTGATTCAGCTGTGGAATCGGGGCACCACCAGTGCAGAGCTTTCTCAGGAATGGCAGCAGGCAGGTGTGAGTGCATCTGCACGCACAATGAGGCGAAGACTTTTGGAGGATGGCCTGGTGTCAAGAAGGGCAGAAAAGAAGCCACTTCTCTCCAGGAAAAACATCAGGGACAGACTGATATTCTGGAAAAGGGACAGGGATTGGACTGCTGAGGACTGGGGTAGTTATTTTCTCTGATGAATCCCCTTTCCGATTGTTTGGGCTATCTGGAATGATACCAACTCATCCTCCGAGAGCAACTTCTCCCAACCATCCAAGAACAGTTTGGTGACGACCAATGCCTTTTCCAGCATGACCAACTATGGCTACTATGGCTGACCCTGTAGGTAGGCCGTCATTGTAAATAAGAATGTGTTCTTAACTGACTTGCCTGGTTAAACAATTTTTTTTCAGTAGTTATCAGTAGTGACAAACCTACCCACACAAATGGCAGTAGTAATTCAATAGGGATTGAGCATTTACCACATTCAATATGAATGTGGTAAATGCACTATTTTTGCACACAGGATGTGCCTAAAAGTTATTGTTCATTATAAAAACAAAATTTCTAAAACACCAACCTCTCTCAAACATTGTGGTGGTTTTGGGGGACATACAGGGGATATCCAAGTGTTTTTTTTCCAACTTCTCCAAAGTGCCTGAAAGCTTAGCCTAGGTGGACATTCAATGTTGCCGTTAAGTCATACATCATCAGATAACATTGACAATTAGGCTAGATATGTTCCTACCAACCTAAGGATTAATTTCATATCCCCCATGTAGCTAACATTATAGCTCAAACAGACCAAAGTAAGATGTTTGCTGAAAACGTTGTGTAAAATAAACATTTTGACTCTCGGGGCTGGTGATCAATAACAGTAGGTCACAGACAGTCAAATAAGACATCCTCATGATCTGTGGAGTCATGGCTTTCGGTGTGTATCGACGTATTCAGTGTTTGTTTTGTTTATGCTTCACAACGCTAACCGGAATGTAGGGCAGGCGTTAGGACTAAATAACATTAGTGAAGGAATGCGCACTAATGCCCTGGACCAGAGCTAGAACAGGCACAGCTCTGCATGCTGCTCGTCAATAGAAGTGATGCTGCATGACTGACATGCGTCTTCCAGCATCAACTCACAGACAACGGCTCCTTGTCAAGAATGAGAAAATAACGGAAGTAGTCCAACAGAACTTATGTATGGCAAATGTTTGTCACCATTCCTTTCCCAACTCTTCTATTTGATGGTCAGCAAAATAACCTGCTACTGAATTATTTCTCATGAACGCAGTGTGTGCTACTGCCATCATCAGCTGTCAACCATATCATTTCCCTCTTCCACTCTTATAATGAAAAAAACTAAGCAGTCGCCATAAAATCATTACAAAATCAGTTTTATTATAGGGTGTAAAAAAAGGAACTTTAAATCAATTAGAACGTTGGTTGAACCATTATAAATGCACACACAGCTTTTAGGCGAGTGTGAATGTATGTACAATAAGAAAACGAGGAGAGATGCAATTTGTGCACTTTACTGCATGTACCCATCCATTCATCCCTCTGCTCTCTATCCATCATATTTTCACATAATATCCCGTTTTCTGACAATTCCTTTGCTATTCCAGTAGCTAGTTTCTACCCCTCCATCAAAAGTCCTCCCTCCCCAGGCCCCTAGTCTCTTTTCAATCAGAGGTAGAGGTCGCGGTAATCGTCACCATCAGCCAATCAGAGGGCTGTAACCACACTCAGCCAATTACAAGCCAGTGTCTGTGTCAAATGGCACCCTATTCCTTATATAGTGCACTACTTTTGACCAGAGCCCTATGGACCCTGGACAATTTTTGAATAGAGCTCTTTGGGCCCTTGTCAAAAGTAGTGCACATAGGGAATAGGTTGCCATTTGGGACACACCGAGAGTCTTAGTGCGGGGACTATGTGCTGGCGCCGGGGGAGTCTGAGCGTTCCATCTTCATCCCGGCTTCCAGCAAGATGGGAGATGTGGAGGGAGGGAGCACACCACTCTTACTTTCCAGAGGGGAGGCGGCCGACGAGGGAAGGGACACCACAATGTACTTCTGGAGGGGTCGCGACCCCCCCAGGCCGCCGGCTCCTCCGGACTCCAGCTTGACCAGAGGCTGCAGGGTGGAGGTAGCGCTGGCGACCGTGCTGGTCACGGAGGAGGCAGACGAGGAACTCAGAGTGATCACCTGAAGTAAAGGAGAGGAGAATATTACATTACACATCACCACTACTAGGGCATCTAGATAATGACACTTATCAGAGAAACTTACATTTCTATCAAAAAGTGAATGTATAGGATATCAATGACTGTATATTAAATGTTTATTTACGACCACACCTTATATGGGAATCTAGGAGGACACTATTTCAAAGAAAATCTAAAACAAACAACAAAACTGCAGTCCACAGTACCTGCTGGGTGGAAGATGCCCCTGAGCTGGTTGCCATGACGATGTACTTGGTTGCCGGGGGCGATGGCTGTGTTGGGGTGCCAGGTCGGGTGGACATGAGGGTGAGGGAGCTGGGTACCTTGATGATGCTGGGGGTACGGGACCCCCCTGACCCTCCTATCCCACTCTGAGACACAGTTAGGGTGGGCCGAGGCTGCAATACAGACAGATACAATACAATTTCTATGTTACTTCAAACGAACAGGATGAAAGTCGCTGATATTGTCAGTTCACATCAACCTTTTTTTACACCATCATTTACATAAAATGTCATGTTTACCTAAACCGAAGCCGGGTCAACAGGTGTTAGATGTCCAAGCGCCCTACCTGTGTGATGGTGAGTGTGGTTCTGTTGACCTGCTGGGCCTGTAGTGCTGCCTGGGCCCTGGCCTTGACCACATGAGAACACAGCATGGGCCCAAGGTAACCGTAGTCTACCCGGTACTGCTCCACGTTGTCAGGCAGGGGACGAGTTTTAGCGATGACGCTGGCACAGTGTTTCTGAGAGAGAAGAGGATATTAGTCAAGTATCTCTATCTCTCACAGGTGGGTATGTAACATTAAAGGCCAGTTTCTCAGACACAGATTAAGCCAGTCTTGGACTAAAAAGCATGTTCAGTGGAGCTTTTAAGTTCAGAACTAGGCTAGTCTGGGATACCGGCCCTAAATGTATGCAGAGGTGTCTATAACACTATATGTTGTTTATGGTCCTATTTGTTTTAACAATCAGGTACATGAGAAGAAAACAGAAACATGCTCTATCATAAAGAAACATCATAAATGGAATGAACATACAGTGCATTAAAAAATGATTCAGAACCCTTCCATTTTTCTACATTTTGTTACGTTACAGCCTTATTCTAAAATGGATTAAATAAAAAATGTTTGTCATCAATCTACACACAATACCCCATAATGACAAAGTGAAAACAGATTTTTTAGAAATGTTTGCAAATGTATTAAAAATAAAAAACAAGTATTCAGATCCTTTGCTATGAGACTAAAAATGTAGCTCAGGTGCATCCTGTTTTCATTGATTGTCCTTGAGATGTTTCTACAACTTGATTGGAGTCCACCTGTGGTAAATTCAATTGATTGGACATGATTTGGAAAGGCACACCTGTCTAAATAAGGTTCCACATGTCAGAGCAAAAGCCAAGCCATGAGGTCGAAGGAATTGTCCGTATCGCACAGACAGGATTGTTTCGAGGCAATAATCTGGGGTTAGGTTCCCAAAAACATCTGCAGCATTGAAGGTCCCCAAGAACACAGTGGCCTCCATCATTCCTAAATGGATGAAGTTTGGAAACTGAGCAATCGGGGGAGAAGGGTCACGGAAGCCACTCCTCAGTAAAAGGCACATGACAGCCTGCTTGGAGTTTGCCAAAAGGCACCTAAAGGACTCTCTGTTCTGATGAAACCAAGATTGAACTCTTTGGCCTGAACGCCAAGTGTCACCAATGGTGAAGCATGGTGGTGGCAGCATCATGCTGAGGGAATGTTTTTCAGCAGCAGGGACTGGGAGCCTTGTCAGGATCGAGGGAAAGATGAATGGCGCAAAATACAGAAAGATCATTAATCAAAACCTGCTCCAGAGTGCTCAGGACCTCAGACTGGAGCGAAGGTTCACCTTCCAACAGGACAACGACCCTAAGCACACAGCAAAGACAACTCAGGAGTGGCTTTGTCTCTGAATGTTTTGTGGCCCAGCCAGAGCCCAGACTTGAACCGGATCAAACATCTCTGGAGGGACCTGAAAATAGCTGTGCAGCGACGCTCCCCATCCAACCTGACAGAGATTGAGAGGACCTGCAGAGAAGAATGGGAGAAACTCCCCAAATACAGGTGTGTCAAGCTTGTAGTGTCATACCCAAGAAGACTCGAGGCTGTAATCGCTGCCAAAGGTGCTTCAACAAAGTACTGAGTAAATATCTGAATACTTATGTAAATGTGATATTTTGTTTTTTTAATTTTCATACATTTGCAAAAATGTCCCCCCAAAAGTTTTTCTTTGTCATTATGGGGTATTGGGTGTAGATTGATGAGGACATTTAAAAAAAAAAAATCAATTTTAGAATAAGACTGTAATGTAACAAAATGTGGGAAAAGTCAAGGGGTCTGAATGCCGTACGAATGCAATGTAAATGAGTATTACAATTTGAGTTAACAATAAGGAGTAGAAAAATAACAGTGTGTTTGGCTCCTCACCAGTAAAAGGCTTTGGACGTGGTCTGCTCCTATCTTATCAATGTTGGAGACAACTGGTCCATCAGACACTGCTTTGATACGAGCTCCTTCTACAGTGAGCCTGGGCAAGATCAACGTCTTGATCACCTGGAGAGAGAGAGAAGAGGGAGGTAGAGGGAGGGGGCGAGCGAGAGAGGGGGGCGGCAGTGAGAGAGGAACATAAAATTCAAAATCCCAATTAGGATCTGGCTAAAAATTGTTACAGAATCCATTGGCCTCTATGGTTGTGAGGTCTGGGGTCAGAATTCTGCTAAAATATCCTTTGTGTACAACGAAAAACTCTAAATAATGCATGCAGAGCAGAATTAGGCCGATACCAGCTAATTATCAAAATCCAGAAAAGAGCCGTTAAATTCTACAACCACCTAAAAGGAAGTGATTCCCAAACCTTCCATAACAAAGCCATCACCTACAGAGATGAACCTGGAGAAGAGTCCCCTAAGCAAGCTGGTCCTCACAAACACAAAATAGACCCCACAGAGCCCCAGGACAGTAACACAATTAGACTCAACCAAATCATGAGAAAACTAAAATATAATTACTTGACACATTGGAAAGAATTTACCAAAAAAACTGAGCAAACAGAATGCTATTTGGCTCGAAACAGAGAGTACACAGTGGCAGAATACCTGATCAAAATGTGACTGACCCAAAATTAAGGAAAGCTTTGAATTGGATAGAGCGACTGAGAGAGAATTTTTTCAAATGTGCAAGAGACAGAAAGGCACAACTAACGTCAGGTCCTAGTTCAGACAGTCCAGCGATGCAGCCGTAGCGTGTAGTCCACTGAGTCTTGTCATCCAACCAGCTCTGAGAGAAAGAGATGGAAGGTGATGTTCATGGCTAATAATAATAACACTGCTTATTGTCTGTTGTCTCAATCCCAGTATTATATGTTAAATTAAATGTTTTTTTGACGAAAGACACACCCTTATGAATAAAAGTTGATAAATCGGCTGTATCCTCACATACCTTGGTAAAGGTCTTGGTGATGCGTGACTGGATGTTGTTGGTGGTGGTGCTGAAGGTCTTACAACTCTGGGCCATCAGACGAGCAGCAAAGTCCCTCAGAGCCCAGTGGTTATCCACGTCAGGCCGCAAACACAGCTGCTTACTCACTATACACGTCACCACCGCTGGGATCAACTCATGAAGCTAGACCACGACCAGGGAACCAGGGAGAGGAGCAAAAGAGGGACACATAAGGGCATGTGTTATGATCAGCACTGAGTTGGTCTGTCTGTACTGAAATACTCTATAAATAAAGTAATATTATGATTTGGTTTTCAGTTTACTGTGTGTAATATTGATCTGCATCATAGTTTTCATGCGTTTTGATTCCGTTTTCAGCTTACTGAGTATGGTATTTGGCTTTGTTAGCATCTGATAGGTTCTGTATCATGGCTGTGCTTACATATTTCTCTAGATAGAGTGTGGGGTTGTCCATGAGGGCCTTGACCATCCTCATCAGGTAGATGAGCAGGGCCAGGTTGTTCTGCACCACGTTCACACGGACCTACAGGAGAAGAGAAGGACGTAAGAGAAAAACAAGTTTAAGGTAACAGAGTCAGATCCCTACTGCACTGAGACACATCAGCATCACCAGGGTCGTATTTATTAGGTACCAAGCAGAAGGAAAATGTAGGGAAGCACTACCTGGAAACAATATATATATATTTTGTTCTTCTATTGCGTTCCCTAATGAACACAACCCAGCAGAACACCATCTAGGAGCGTAGATGACAGGTCAGAGCAGGGCTCTAAATAAAATATTCTCATTGAGATAAAGCCAATATTGGGCCTATATGAATTCAAACTACTTTTAAAGCACACATTGTGCCCTAGAAACGAATATGTAACACTGTAAAGACATTTGTTTATTATAAAACCTAAGACATTGATACAAATACCTGTCATTGAAATAAAGTAATCTGTGGAATATTAGGGCTGCTTTTCAAAAACATAAAAGACACACCCTCCTCCACTTACCCTTGCCTTATTGCCTTGGGGGTATCCCCGCGGCCATCTTTGCCTTCGGTCCAAACAATTATCCAAGCAAGGGAAGTTGGTAGTGTAAACCCCTCAACCCTCGTTTGTGATCGAGTTTGCGAGTGTACAATTCTGTTCACTCTGGGGCCTGAAACGCCCCGTAATTCAATTTGCGATGATCCACTAAGAAAAGTCAGCCAAAACTTTCAATCAACAACAATATGGAGAAGTCAACATACAAGTGTAAGTATAAACTAATGTAAATAAGTTAAACTGTGCTAGTAATGCACATGACGGCACAAACACGTATCGTAAAAGTAATGATGTTTTTGTTTGATTAGCTTTTGGAAACGTTAGCTAGCGCATACAACTTTCCCTGACATCCCATTTATACACTATAACTTTAGATTTACCTGATATCGTCGGATGGTTAGCATTCAATGTCTGCGGATGTGTTGTCTTCTAGCCAAGATATGAAATACAATTATAATTGACTGTAGCTTACACTACCGTTCAAAAGTTTAGGGTCACTTAGAGATTTCCTTGTTTTTGAAAGAAAAGCAAATGTTTTGTCCATTAAAATAACATCAAATTGATCAGAAATACAGTGTTAATGTTGTAAATGACTATTGTAGCTGAAAACGGCAGATTTTTTATGTAATATCTACATAAGCGTACAGAGGCCCATTATCAGCAACCATCACTCCTGTGTTCCAATGGCACGTTGTGTTAGCTAATCCAAGATTATCATTTTAAAAGGATAATTGATCATTAGAAAACCCTTTTGCAATTATGTTAGCACAGCTGAAAACTGTTGTGTTGATTAAAGAAGCAATAAAACTGTCCGCCTTTAGACTAGTTGAGTATCTGGAGCATCAGCATTTGTTTGTTCGATTACAGGCTCAAAATGGCCAGAAACAAATAGCTTTCTTCTGAAACCCGTCAGTCTATTCTTGTTCTGAGAAATTAAGGCTATTCCATGCAAGAAATTGCCTAGAAACTGAAGATCTTGTACAACGCTGTGTACTACTCCCTTCCCAGAACAGCGCAAACTGGCTTAACCCAGAATAGAAAGAGGAGTGGGAGGCCCCAGTGCACAACTGAGCAAGAGGACAAGTACATCACAAGTCCTCAACTGGCAGCTTCATTAAATAGTACCCGCAAAACACCAGTCTCAACGTCAACAGTGAAGAGGCGACTCCAGCTATTGTAGCAGAGTTGCAAAGAAAAAGCCATATCTTCCTCTGTTCAGTGTCTGTGTTCTTTTGCCCATCTTAATCTTTTATTTTTATTGGCCATTCTGAGATATGGCTTTTTCTTTGCAACTCTGCCTAATAGTCCATTAAAAATCAGCAGTTTACAGCTACAATAGTCATTTACAACATTAACAATGTCTACACTGTATTTCTGATCAATTTGATGTTATTTTATCGGACTAAAAAATGTGCTTTTCTTTCAAAAACAAGGACAATTCTAAGTGACCCCAAACTTTTGAATGGTAGTGTATATAAAGCACACACAACAGCTACCGGTAGTTCCCTGCTAACTGAAAACACAACCGTGGGACAAACGAGGCAAAGGCGGTCCATTTAAAATGTATTAATTCTTTCCTCGCCCCTTGCCCTGCAAGTGTCAACTCATCATACGTAATCAGAAGTGTCCACTTAATTTGAGGGCTGAGGGGAGAGGGTATGTCTTTTACGTGTTTGGAATGCAGCCTAGGTTTCTTATACATTGTGTAAAAGCAAAATGTTGCTATTGAGATGCATTACTTTGCAAATTGTACACTCTTTAAAAATGTCAGGATTGTGATGATGACGTGCAAGAGATCTGTCATTCATTCATTGCTATGATCATTATTGATGCAATCCCCTCTGGATTTATTGTACTTTTTAAGGATGAGGCCAACTCTGGCCTCTTCTTTACCATCTCTTGATCCAGCTAACTCACCAGTGGGCAAGATATGTTTCTCTCCTACTCTCCTACAATAGGAAAAGGCACACCTTATTTCAATATGTTGTTGTTTGTATCATTTCAAAGAGCTGGAGAACAGAGCCAAACACAGCAAAAAATGCGTCACTGGCCCAATATTTTTAGAGCTCACTGTACATTTTTACCCTTCTACTTAAAAATGTGATATTTGGTTTTAAAAAGTATAGCAAAGACTATGCAAAGACTTTCTTCTTAAATCAACCTCATTGTTATTTTAGCTAAATTCCATATTCATAAATGTGCGTTTGAGTTTAAAAAACTATATATTTTTTTTATTATATTACACAATATGAAAAAACAATTATCATAACTAAAAGAAATCAAAACCTAATGTTTGTACTTTTTACAAGGTCTATAGATAATGTATTGTCTGTATTCCCTTACTGTTGTTTGTATACTCCGTTGTATATACAGTTGAAGTCGGAAGTTTACATACACCTTAGCCAAATACATTTAAACTCAGTTTTTCACAATTCCTGACATTTAATCCTATTAAAAATTCCGTATTAGGTCAGTTAGGATCACCACTTTATTTTAACAATGTGAAATGTCAGAATAATAGTAAAGAGAATGATTTATTCCAACTTTTGGGATGGTGTTCTTCGGCTTGCAAGCCTCCCCATTTTTCCTCCAAACATAACGATGGTCATTACGGCCAAACAGTTCTATTTTTGTTTCATCAGACCAGAGGACATTTCTCCAAAAAGTAAGATATTTTTCCCCATGTGCAGTTGCAAACCGTAGTCTGGCTTTTTTTATGGAGGTTTTGGAGCAGTGGCTGCTTACTTGCTGAGCTGCTTCATGAGCGATATGACAGCTGCGTGGTCCTATGGTGTTTATACTTGGGTACTATTGTTTGTACAGATGAACGTGGTACCTTCAGGCGTTTGGAAATTGCTCCTAAGGATGAACCAGACTTGTGGAGATCTACTATTTTTTTTCCTGAGGTCTTGGCTGATTTCTTTTAGTTTTCCCATGATGTCGAGCAAAGAGGCACTGAGTTTGAAGGTAGGCCTTGAAATACATCCACAGGAACACCTCCAATTGACTCAAATGATGTCAATTAGCCTATCAGAAGCTTCTAAAGCCATGACATAATTTTCTGGAATTTTCCAAGCTGTTTAAAGGCACAGTCAACATAGTGTATGTAAACTTCTGACCCACTGGAATTGTGATATAGTGAATTATAAGTGAAATAATCTGTCTGTAAACAATTGTTGGAAGAATTACTTGTGTCATACACAAAGTAGATTGCCAAAACTATGGCTTGTTGACATGAAATCTGTGGAGTGGTTGAAAAATGAATTTTAATGACTTCAACCTAAGTGTATGTAAACCTCCGACTTCAACTGTATATTGTATATTTTGAATTGCTTGACATTTTCTTTACATAATAATTGCTATGATCATTGATCTCCCGAAGAAGCTATTCCTTTTCCTTTCTATCTGTGCCCCAACATGTTTGGATATACTGGTAAAGTTACCAGGTTGTTAGCTAGGTAGCCAATGAGGTAACATGACTATACAAAGTGTAAACAAACGGTTAATGACACGTGAGCAGTTTTAGAAAGGCCCACAACAAATGTAAAATGCAGTCATATCATATATCGGTGATCAGCTATAGGAAGAACAAAGAAAAGCAGTTTTTCGCTGTAGTCATAGTGTGACCATGACGCTATCTAAATCTGCACTCACTTTTTTCTCTAGGACTCTCAGAAACAACGGTACAGAGTAGCCTTAACATTTAAACCATTTTTATCTAGGAATCTTTTTGTTTCGTAGACGCACAGTGCTCCCAAAGTAAAACTCCTGGTCGCACAGCTAATACTTCGTTGCATATGTGACCAAATTGGTCGCACTTTAGAGCCCTGGGTGAGAGTAATTGACAGGAAAACCAGCTCACCCCTTCAGAAATAAAAGTGCTGAATCTGGGGAGCATCTGGTAGAGCCCAGGGTCTGTGGCGATACTCTGTAGAGCCTCCTGAAGGAGACAAGAGAGACATACTGGGTCAGAGAGATGACATGATGCAACAATAAGAAAACCAAATACACATGCATACATTCAACTGCCAAAATAAAGGAAACACTTGAGTAAATGAGGGAAACAAAGTACACCGAGAGAACAACACATTAGGAACGCCTTCCTAATACTGCCTTCAGAACAACCTCAATTGGCATGGACTAAAAGGTGTTGAAAGCATTACACAGGGATACTGGCCCATGTTGACTCCAATGATTCTCCCAGTTGTGTAAAGTTGGCTGGATGTCCTTTGGGTGGTGGACCATTCTTGATACACACGGGAAACTTGACCATGAAAAACCCAGCAGCATTACAGTTCTTGACACTCATAAATCTTTTGTATTGCCCAGTCACCCTCTGAATGACACACATACACAATCCATGTCTCAATTGTCTCAAGGCTTAAAAATCCTTCTTTAACCTGTCTCTTCCCCTTCATCTACACTGGTGACATCAATAAGGGATCATAGCTTTCACCTGGTCAGTCTATGTCATGGAAAGAGCATGCTCCTAATGTTTTGTACACTCAGTGTATATTAAAAGCAGGTTCTTCCACACAGGTGTGGTTAAGCAATTAACATCCCATCATGCTTAGAGTCATGTATAAAAATGCCAGTTGACCATCATTTTGGCTACCATGGCTAGAAGAGATCTCAGTGACTTTGAAAGAGTGTTCTCACAGGAGCATAAAGTATGTGTGTGTGTCTCAGTCACCAGATCTCAACCCAATTGAAACACTTATGGGAGATTCTGGAGCGGTGCCTGAGGCAGCGTTTTCTACCACCATCAACAAAACACCAAATTATGGAATTTCTCGTGGAGGAATGCTGTCACATCCCTCTAATAGTTCCACACACTTGTACAATCTATGCCAAGGCACAATGAAGCTGCTCTGGCTCATGGTGGACCAACCCCCTATTAAGACACTAGTTGGTGTTTCCTTTATGTTGGCAATTACCTGTATATACAAACATACAAATAAGTATTCAACCCCTTTGTTGTGGCAAGCCTAAATACATTCAGGAGTAAAAATGTGCTTAACAAATCAAATAATATGTTGCATGGACTCATTCTGTGTGGTTTTTTTTTAAACACACATAATTTTTGAATGACTACCCCATCTCTGTACCCCAATCATACAATTATTGGTAAGGTCCCTCAATCGAGTAGTGAATTTCAAGCACAGAAGACCAGGGAGGTTTTTCAATGCCTCGCAAAGAAGGGCATAAAAAAGTAGATGCTGAATATCCCTTTGAGTAGAGTATGGTTAAGTTAATTAGACTTTGAATGGTGTTTCAATACACCCAGTCACTAAAAAGATACAGGTGTCCTTTCCTAACTCAGTTACTAGAGAGGAATGCAACTGCTTAAAACAGTTACAGTTTAATCGTTGTCATATGAGAAAAATTAGGATGGATCAGCAGCAATGTAGTTACTCCACAATACTAACCTAAATGACCTAAATAAGTGAAAAGAAGGTTAGCCTGTACAGAATAAAAATATTCCAAAACATGCATCTTGTTTGCAACAATGCACTTAAGTAACGCTGCAAAAGAATTGACTTTTTGTCCTGAATACAAAGCATTATGTTTGGGGCAAATCCAACAACACATTGAGTACCACTATTCACATTTTCAAGAATGGTAGTGGCTGCATCATGTTATGGGTATGCTTGTCATCGGCAAGGACTTTTTTAGGATAAAAAGAAACGAAATACAGTTAAGCAAAGGCAAAACCCTAGAGGAAAACATGGTTTAGTATTTTTTCCAACAGACACTGTGACCTTTCAGCAGGACAGGTGTGCAAAGCTCTTAAGAGACTTACAGCTGTAATCGCTTAAGAGACTCACAGCTGTAATTGCTGCCAAAGGTGTTTCTAACATGTATTGTCTCAGGGGGGTGAATAAACAAGATTGTTTTATTTTTAATACATTTTTAATACATTTTAGAATTGTTCTACCACTTTGACAGTACAGAGTACTGACAGTATAGAGTATTTTGTGTAGCTCGTTGACCAAAAATGACAATTAAATCTATTTTAATCCCACGTTGTAACAAAATGTGGAAAAAGTCAAGGAGTGTGAATACTTTCTGAAGGCAATCACCTCAAGCAAAGAAGACTGTATAAAATAAATAATGAGCTATATTGTGTGCTCCAGAAAATTATTTATACTAATAAAATTGCTCTGAGAACGAGATTTTGTAATAATATACAGTGGGGAGAACAAGTATTTGATACACTGCCGATTTTGCAGGTTTTCCTACTTACAAAGCATGTAGAGGTCTGTAATTTTTATCATAGGTACACTTCAACTGTGAGAGACAGAATCTAAAACAAAAATCCAGAAAATCACATTGTATGATTTTTAAATAATTAATTTGCATTTTTGACATAAGTATTTGATCACCTACCAACCAGTAAGAATTCCGGCTCTCACAGACCTGTTTTTCTTTAAGAAGCCCTCCTGTTCTCCACTCATTACCTGTATTAACTGCACCTGTTTGAACTCGTTACCTGTATAAAAGACACCTGTCCACACACTCAATCAAACAGACTCCAACCTCTCCACAATGGCCAAGGCCAGAGAGCTGTGTAAGGACATCAGGGATAAAATGGTAGACCTGCACAAGGCTGGGATGGGCTACAGGACAATAGGCAAGCAGCTTGGTGAGAAGGCAACTACTGTTGGCACAATTATTAGAAAATGGAAGAATTTCAAGATGACGGTCAATCTCCCTCGGTCTGGGGCACCATGCAAGATCTCACCTCGTGGGGCATCAATGATCATGAGGAAGGTGAGGGATCAGCCCAGAACTACACGGCAGGACCTGGTCAATAACCTGAAGAGAGCTGGGACCACAGTCTCAAAGAAAACCATTAGTAACACACTACGCCGTCATGGTTTAAAATCCTGCAGCGCACGCAAGGTCCCCCTGCTCAAGCCAGCGCATGTCCAGGTCCGTCTGAAGTTTGCCAATGACCATCTGGATGATCCAGAGGAGGAGGAAGAAGAAGGATGAGTACAACCCCAAGAACACCATCCCAACCGTGAAGCATGGAGGTGGAAACATCATTCTTTGGGGATGCTTTTCTGCAAAGGGGACAGGACGACTGCACCGTATTGAGGGGAGGATGGATGGGGCCATGTATCGCGAGATCTTGGCCAACAACCTCCTTCCCTCAGTAAGAACATTGAAGATGGGTCGTGGCTGGGTCTTCCAGCATGACAACGCATGACAAACACACAGCCAGGGCAACTAAGGAGTGGCTCCGTAAGAAGCATCTCAAGGTCCTGGAGTGGACTAGCCAGTCTCCAGACCTGAACCCAATAGAAAATCTTTGGAGGGAGCTGAAAGTCCGTATTGCCCAGCGACAGCCCCGAAACCTGAAGGATCTGGAGGTCTGTATGGAGGAGTGGGCCAAAATCCCTGCTGCAGTGTGTGCAAACCTGGTCAAGAACTACAGGAAACGTATGATCTCTATAATTGCAAACAAAGGTTTCTGTACCAAATATTAAGTTCTGCTTTTCTGATGTATCAAATACTTGTCATGCAATAAAATGCAAATTAATTACTTAAAAATCATACAATGTGATTTTCTGGATTTATGTTTTAGATTCCGTCACTCACAGTTGAAGAGTACCTATGATAAAAAGTACAGACTTCTACATGCTTTGTAAGTGGGAAAACCTGCAAAGTCGGGAGTGTATCAAATACTTGTTCTCCCCACTGTATATTTTTTTTTTAAAGTGTCAATTATTGGCAACCCTGTTTTCAATACTTTGTACACCCTAACCTTGAGGATAACGGCACTGAGCCTTTTTCTATAACGTTTTATGAGATTGGAGAACACATTGGGAGGGATCTTAGACCATTCCTCCATACAGAATCTTTCCAGATCCTTGATATCATATGGTCTGCGCTTATGGACTGCCCTCTTCAATTCAAACAACAGGTTTTCCAATGACAGTGTTGATGCAAAATGTTGATTTTGTGACCATTTAACCATTTCTTGGGATTTTGATGTGTACTTGGGTTCATTGTTTGGCTGGAAGATCCACTTGTGGCCAAGTTTCAGCCTCCTGACAGAGGCAACCAGGTTATTGTCTAAAATGTACTGTTACTTGGCAGAGTTCATGATCCCATTGACCTTAACAAGGACCACATGACCAGTGGAAGCAAAACAGCCCCATAACATTAAATATCCATCACCATATTTTACAGTGGGTATAAAGTTATTTACTACATCTTTCTTTTGATGCCAAACCCTGTGCATGGCCAAGGACTTTCCTCTCATCTGACCAATACTCCAGATGTTTACATTTGTTGGTTGCTCTCAATAAAGGCTTTTTTTCTGACAACCCTTCCAAAGAGCCTATTGGCATGGAGGTGGCATCTAATTGTAGACTGAGACCCCAAGGTGCAACCAAGTTTTGAAATTCTCCAACTGTGGCCCTTGGACTTTGACTCCAAAACCAGATTCCTCACTATGCATGGGGACAAGATACACGTGTCCTCTATCAGGCAGGTTTACCACCCCACTCCATCCAAAGAACATCACTCCAGACACCACAGCAGCACACAAGCTGAGCACCCTTTAACCTTCATTAAGGCTGGGCAATATGACCAAAATCTCATATCCCGATATAGGTCATTTCATATCCCGATAACGATACATATCCCGATATAGCACATTTTCTGTAAATTCAATGAATAAATACCACATGTAAAGGCTTATTTCTTATTACATTTTGAATAAAAGGTACTTACTCATATTTGATTATTTCATCCTATGTAACAAAATATAACATTTATGTATAAAATCTAAAAAGGTAAATAGAAAACACTTCACCTATAGTTGCAAACTAAATAAATACAGGCCTAAAATGTGAATATGGTCAAAAATATAAAAACCAAACATATAATACTCTAACAGTAGAACTGTTTGAATTGTAGCATCAAACAAATTGACCTGACAGATATTGGTTTAAAAAATACCAAATGTAAACATGGAAAACTTTCAAGTTTAAACTATAGCAGCAAAATAAGGCTCACAAATAAATATATAAAATATAACAAGTAAACAAAACACTCGTTTTGAATTATAGCATTATATGACAACAACCAAAGTACTGCAAACAAAATCGATATTTGGCAACAATGCCTCTTGCACTCAACAGTACTTATTTTGGGTTTCATCTGTAGATTCTCTCCGTACTGTTTCACATGATTCTTGCGTAGGTGGTAAAAGAGGTTAGTGATGTTTGAGCCTGTTGTCGGGAACGGCCTGCAGCATATTTTGCAGAGGGCGTTTTTTTTTTTTTTCTGGTCCGTGTCAGACTTTTCATACCCAAACCACGTCCATGCGACCGAAGTAGCCCCTCTTTTAGGTACGAGCTCTGTGTCTCCGTGCACTGTGTCACATTCACTCTCCTCCCTGTTTGTTTGTGTTGCAAATTTCCTTCCACACGGCACGTGTCCCAATTGACGATAGAGCACAATAATAATCGTTATGTTATCAAACTTAGTTTTTTCTTTGCATAATTATGCATAGCTTAACGCATTATTAATACTTGTTATGTTTTGTGTTTCTTTTTGTTTTTCAAGTCTTGTGCTATCACTCTCTTAGGAATTCAAAGGAGGAAGTCAACAGCTCCTGCTGAAATGTCATTATCAGTTGTACGACGAGAAGGGGGAATAAGAGTGTGCATACTGTGACTATAGATCAGAGACCATAAGTCTCATAAAGTTTAAACATACAAAACAACAGAGAATGTTAATCATGTTTTATTTTCTGTTCATGTATAATTAATTTCAAAGGTTATATAATGTTGAACAGTATGGAGGTACTATTCAAAAAGGGGGGACTGTTATTTTCTAGTTTGGAATACTTGCTATACTAGACATTAATGAATACATGTATAAGGAATGTATATGGTTGGGTCAATGGAGGTTGGATAAGAAATAGTGGTCTGGGATGTTATTAAGTGAGGGAAAAGGCAAACACTTGGTTGCGGTCACTGATAAGGTTGGATAGCTGTGGATTAGGGAGGAATGTGGTCCGAGGTCAGGTCAGGTGAAGTGAGAAGGAAATGTTTTATTACACACATCACTTAACTTCTTGCCTAGCAACAAAGGTGTATTGGCTGTCTAGATGTGCAAGGAGGAGACTGCCTAATAGTAGAGTATAAATACTTGGGCTGGTGGAAACAGTATACTCAGTGTATATTCAGAGCCATATTCCTGTAAAGCTCAGATGATCTTGTGACAATTAAGCAGAAGTGCTGCTGTGGTTGCAGTTTCACATGGCTTATCTGAAGACTCTTCTTTTATGGTGCTGCTATAGGCCACCAAGTGCAAACGGTCCGTATCTGGAGAATATTAGTGTGACGTTGGATAAGGTCTCGGATGCCAACAGTGAAATGTATTTTCTTGGTGACCTGAACATTGACTAGTTATCATCACAATAACAGCACTTACAGCTGACCTGGGTAGTTCCAGCAGGGCAGAAATTTGACAAACTCACTTGTTGGAAAGGTGGCGTCCTATGATGGTGCCACATTGAAAGTAACTGAACCTTCAATACGGGGCATTCTACTGCAAATGTTTTGTCTATGGAGATTGCATGCCTGTGTGCTCAATTTTATACACCTATCAGCAACAAGTGTGGCTGAAATAGCCAAATCCACTAATTTGAAGGGGTGTCCACATAATTTTGGCCATGTAGTGTAGCTCAGTATTTGTATTGTTTATTTTGCAGTCTTTTGCTCATCTTTATCAAGTGTGCCAATCATTTTGGAGGAGACACACACAACTCTCTCTCGCATACACACGCACACGCACACACACAGTTGACTCACAGCTCTCTTGGCCTCACAGGATCCGACACAGGCCTCCGTGATTTCCTTGTAGTAGAGCTGCTGTTCCACTGAGAGCTCATGAGTACTGCGGGGTTTCATCTTCATCAGACCATCCTTCTTACCTGGGAATGGGGATTTAGAAAAACACACAGGGAAAGAGAGAGATGCAAACAAATGTTTATTAAATAGGAATTGCTTTTCCTTAAAAAGGGGCTATCTGCACTTGCTGCATCCATTTTTGGACAAATTAATGATATGTTCCCATTGATTCTTGAAGAATATAACTTATAAATGCCTCAAAGTGCTTAAAAGCCAGTACCAAAGTGAGCGTCTCCTCCTCAATAGGAGGCCAATTTATTTTAAAAGTACACCAGAGGGTGCTTAATGTTATCGTCTTTCTGTAGGAGCACAGTCACTGCTCCAACATTGGTATACAAAGCAAATGGATGACCGAAATCCGGAGCAGCTAACACCGGTGCAGAGACCAAAAGGGTCTTTAGCCCTATTCGGATGGGATAGTTTTACTGGGGGAGGTGGGGTAATGTAATTATGTGCACGAGCACAAAACACCACATCTAGTCCCATCTGAATCTGCTATGTTAGTAATTTTTACATGGCAGGAGAGTAACATTTCCAACCAGCATAACCTACTATTTTTTCACTAACTCCAAGGTCCTCTGATAAAACTATATGTATCAACTTTCACAGTGAAAGTTTACATACACTTAGGTTGAAGTCATTAAAACTCATTTTTCAACCACTCCACAGATTTCATGTTAACAAACTATAGTTTTGGCAAGTCGGTTAGGATATCTACTTTGTGCATGACACAATAAATTCTTCCGACAATTGTTTACAAACAGATTATTTCACTTATAATTGACTATATCACAATTCCTAGTGGGTCAGAAGTTTACATACACTAAGTTGACTGTGCCTTTAAACAGCTTGGAAAATTCCAGAAAATTATGTAATGGCTTTAGAAGGCTAACTGACATCATTTGAGTCATTTGGAGGTGTACCTGTGGATGTATGCCTACCTTCAAACTCAGTGCCTCTTTACTCGACATCATGGGAAAATCAAAAGAATGACCAAGACCTCCACAAGGCTGGTTCATCCTTGGGAGCAATTTCCAAACGCCTGAAGGTACCATGTTCATCTGTACAAACAATAGTATGCAAGTATAAACACCATGGGACCACGCAGCCGTCATACCGCTCAGGAAGGAGACGCATTCTGTCTTCTAGAGATTAACGTACTTTGGTGCGAAAAGTGCAAATCAATCCCAGAACAACAGCAAAGGACCTTGTGAAGATGCTGGAGGAAACCGGTACAAAAGTATCTATATCCACAGAAAAACGAGTCCTATATCGACATAACTTGAAAGGCTGCTCAGCAAGGAAGAAGCCACTGCTCCAAAACCGCCATAAAAAAGCCAGACTACGGTTTGCAACTGCACTTGGGGACAAAGATTGTACTTTTTGGAGAAATGTCCTCTGGTCTGATGAAACAAAAATAGAACTGTTTGGTCATAATGACCATCGTTATGTTTGGAGGAAAAAGGGGGAGGCTTGCAAGCCGAAGAACTTGTGTGTGGGGGTGCTTTGCTGCAGGAGGGACTTGTGCACTTCACAAAATAGATGGCATCATGAGGAAGGAAAATGATGTGGATATATTGAAGCAACATCTCAGGACATCAGTCAGGAAGTTAAAGCTTGGTCGCAAATGGGTCTTTCAAATGGACAATGACCTCAAGCCTACTTCCAAAGTTGTTGCAAAATGACAACAAAGTCAAGGTATTGGAGTGGCCATCACAAATATGTGGGCAGAACTGAAAAGGTGTGTGCCAGCAAGGAGGCCTACAAACCTGTCGGGAGGAATGGGCCAAAATTCACCCAACCTATTGTGGGAAACTTGTGGAAGGCTATCTGAAACATTTGACCCAAGTTAAACAATTTAAAGGCAATGCTACCAAATACTTGAGTGCATGTAACTTTCTGACCCACTGGGAATGTGATGAAAGAAATAAAACCTGAAAGAAATCATTCTCTCTATTATTATTCTGACATTTCACATTCTTAAAGTGGTGATCATAACTGACCTAAGACAGGGAATTTTTACTAGGATTAAATGTCAGGAATTGTGAAAAACTGAGTTTAAATGTATTTGGCTAAGGTGTATGTAAACTTCCGACTTCAACTATATATTGTGTATAGCTGTTTTAAAAAATGTATGCTATATTCCTTTGTATCTCAAAAAAATATATGATCCATGCGGGGCAGATAAATCGCTCCATTCGAGGTTGAAAACCAAATGGCCAATAACCTATCATCATACTTATTGGCAGACTCAACAGCCTTGGTTTCTCAAGTGACTGCCTTGCCTGGTTCTCTAACTACTTTGCAGACAGAGATCAGTGTGTCAAATCGGAGGGCCTATTGTCCGATCCTCTGGCAGTCTCTATGGGGGTGCCACAGGGTTCAATTCTTGGGCCAACCCTTTTCTTTATATACATCAACGATGTCGCTCTCGCTGCTGGTGACTCTCTGATCCATCTCTACGCAGATGACACCATTCTGTATACATCTGGCCCCTCTTTGGACTCTGTGTTTACTAACCTTCAAACAAGCTTCAATGCCATACAACACTCCTTCCGTGGCCTCCAACTGCTCTTAAACGCTAGTAAAACTAAGTGCATGCTTTTCTATCGAACGCTGCCAGCACCCGCCCACCGGACTATCATCACTACTCTCGACGGGTCCGAATTAGAATACGTGGACACCTACAAATACCTAGGCATCTGGTTAGACTGTAAACTCAACTTCCAGACTCACATCAACCATCTCCAATCCAAAATTAAATCCAGAATTGGCTTCCTATTTCGCAACAAAGCCTCCTTCACTCATGCTGCCAAACATGCCCTTGTAAAACTGACTATCCTACCGATCCTTGATTTCGGTGATTTATTTACAAACTAGCCTCCAACACTCTACTTAGCAAATTGGATGTAGTCTATCACAGTGCCATCCGTTTTGTTACCAAAGCCCCATACACTACCCATCACTGCGACCTGTATGCTCTCGTTGGCTGGCCTTCATTATATATTCGTCGCCAAACCCACTGGCTCCAGGTCATCTATAAGTCTTTAATAGGTAAATCCCCGCCCTATCTCAGCTCACTGGTCACTATAGCAACACCCACCCGTAGCATGCGCTCCAGCAGGTATCTCTCACTGGTCACCCCCAAAGCCAACACCTCCTTTGGCCGCCATTCCTTCCAGTTCGCTGCTGCCAGTGACTGGAACGAATTGCAAAAATCATTGAAGCTAGAGGTTCCTATCTCCCTCACTAACTTTAAGCATCAGCTTATCGATCACTGCAACTGTATATAGCCCTTCTGTAAATAGCCCACACTACTACCTCATCCCCATATTCTATTTATTTTTGTTATTTTCACAAATCTTGCACTCCAGTATATCTATTTGCACATCATAATTTGCACATCCTTCATTCCTGTGTTAATGATGATAATCTGTAATTTATTTCACCACTATGGTCTATTTATTGTCCTACCTCCTAACCTTACTACATTTTGCACTACATTTTGCACTCTGTATATAGATTTTCTATTGTGTTTTTGACTATGTTTGTTTACTGTGTAACTCTGTGTTGTTTTTGTCGCACTGCTTTGCTTTGTCTTGGCCAGGTCGCAGTTGCAAATGAGAACTTGTTCTCAACTGACCTACCTGGTTAAATAAAGGTGAAATAAAAAAATAAAATAAAATACTAGGTCTGTCATACTAGATTTAAGACAAATTCAAGTTATGAACAGTAGCCTATTTCCCAAATATTACAATACTGTTGTCCTAAAGTTGCCGCTTTAAAAAAGAACAAGAATGAAAGTCGGAGTCTATAGAACTAGGCATAGGCTATTCTCGATCACAACTTTATGAGAGAAACAATAGCCTCTTAAGAGAGGAGGATGAGGCAAAGCAATTATTATCCAGTTCTGAAGACAGTAGACTTTGCTTCTATACAGCCCATGATTTATAAATAAACTCACTACGGTAAGAAAGCCTGTTCCTCATCAGTTGACTATCTCTTTGGTCCATCATGTGTGCAAGACACACACACACACTCACACCTGTTCCATTTTGAAGCTCCACCAGAAAGGAATATTAGAAAAGATTTGCATGTACATAGCCTCTGCCCAGGCTTTCAACAACACTATCTTTCGTCACCATCATTCATCCAGTTGTAGCATACGATTTCGCACTATATATATTTTAGAGAAAATAATCAAAATCTACTTGTACACGTATAAGATGGCGTACAGTACAGACACATAGACAGACGGATGGAGAGAGAGTAGACAGTACAAACAGAGAATACACCGACCTTTAGCCTCTGCAGATGTAGCTCCCTGGCCCTTCTGGATGGAGCCCTCCTCCTCCTGACCAGGCTTGACCGCTTTGAGGGGCTCTGTAGATTCAGCCTTCTGTTGCTCTTTGGGGGCTGAGGGAAAGAGAATGGGAGAGAAGGGAGATGGTATATACACAGTGTAAATATACGTACACATACTGCAAATGTGGTTATTTCAAGAAGAATGCTGCTTTTCTCAAGTAGATGATAGAGAAAGATGGACACAGACAGACAGACAGACGTCTCACCTGGGGGTGGGTTCTCTGGTATAGCAGGCTGGACACCTTCAATACTTAACCAGTGAGCTGAGGAACAGAAAACAAGGAAGGAGTTACAACAAGAGCTTGTATAATCAACAAACTCAAACACTGTTGTTCACAACAATACTGTCATAGGACGTGTGGATAACACAGTACATGTGAATATACTTACTCAACGCAATCAACATCAATAAAGGTATACCTTTACCTTTGAAATAGTTTAAGATAAACAGTATATAGTTGCGTTTTTGTAAAATATATATATATTTTTTTTTAAATACCTTTGAGCGAAACATCAAGGGGGACTCTAGGGAGGGGTGTGTTGATGATGTCACTGAGGTCCACCTCCTTCTCCTCGTAGAAGTGAAGCTCTCTCCCTCCTCCGCTGGCGAAGCGGAACGGGATGAACTCCTGCGACTGGAACCCATACAGAGGCTGTGGAACACAGAGAGCACTGGGATGACTAATATTGTGATGGTTGTATAGATATAGACAAACTGAAATGGTGCATGTACCAGCGTAGTGACTTCCATCAATAACTTTACCACCAATTAATATATATCATTAAATTCATAAGTCTGCTTATGCAAATGACAGCTACAATTTTCCTTTCAATATAACCTATATATTTCATTGAGTTCCTGCGAAAAGTTCTCAAAATAAATAACAATTTCTGCATGATGGCATAGTATAGTCCCCCTCACCTCTACATTCTTCAGTTTAAGAGCATGATCTATGTCGCTGGTCGTCAGTTTACATCTCTTTCCGTGGTGCATAAACTTCAACGCATCCTAGAACACAAAGGTAAGGGGAATTTAAAAAATATGAGCAAAGAATCACATTTCATGACATAATTACTGTGTGTTCATTGGTATTGATATGAACTGAGGTGCGACAAGTCAGAGTGAGTCATCCAATAAGATCACAGTTTATCATTCTCTGTTGCAAATCATTTTGCTACGGTGTGCCCTACAGAACACGGCCCTGCTCTTACCTGGGCGATCTCCTTTATTCTGTAGCTGACCTCCTCGCTCAAGGCGGCACAGCTCTCCTCCTGTAGCTGCCCCACTCCTATGGACTCTGCCATGGCCTTCATTGACTCAGTTGGCAGAACCACAGTGCACTGCTTCGGCCTCCGCTCCTCAGCCATGGTGGCTGTTGGATAAGAGGGATAGAGCAGAGGTTAATGAGGAGGGATGTCAAGCTGGAAGAAAATATACAGTTACTTAAGACTGTAACTACTGTTCCCTGAAGAAGGGAAACGAGATACAACACCGTTATGGGGTGTTTGCGTGCTAGCGCCCTCTACTGAAGAACATTAGAATCACGCCTGACAAGGACGCCTTCCACAGGTGATAACCTGAAGCATGGATTAATTCCTTCAATTCAGTACCACTTTTCACGGGTCCAGAACTGGGAGGTGAGGGGCCGAACAGATGTTGTACGTTGTTTCCCTTCTTCTATGGCTTGGGGGTAGAAGCTGTAAAAGAGCCTTTTGGACCTAGACTTGGCGCTCCGGTACTGCTTGACGTGCGGTAGCAGTGAGAACAGTCTATGACTTAAGTGACTGGAGTCTTTGACACATTTTTTGTCCTTCCTCTGACACCGCCTAATATATAGGTCCTGGATGGCAGGGAGCTTGGCCCCAGTGATATACTGGGCTGTACGCAGTACCCTCTGTAGCGCCTTATGGACGGATGCCGAGCAGTTGCCATACCAGGCGGTGATGCAACCAGTCGGCTTTGTGGGCACTATGGTGTTGAGCTGTAGTCAATGAACAGCATTTTCACATAGGTGTTCCATTTGTCCGGGTGGGAAAGGGCACTGTGGAGTGCAATTGAGATTGCGTCATCACTCATATCATACGCATTTTTAGCTATTGAAGTATTTCTCTGCCATCAATCTGTATAATATAGTTAACGATGCACCATCCGCCAATGTATAGTGTACATATTCAGCCAACCACCCATACTATGCAATGTCTTTTTATAGCTTTTTTAGCACTCCAGACTGTATTTCTTTACTTTTTCATACTGACGCTCTATGTATCATGTACCGTGTATCTGTCTTTTGTGTATTTTCGTTCTGGCATTTTGCACCTGCCCTATGTTTTGTTGTAGCTGTTTGACAAAGAAATTTCCCCCCGGGGATCAATAAAGTATATATCTATCTATCTGGGTCTGTTGGGTCGGTATGCAAAATGGATCTAGGGTTTCCGGGATGATGGTGTTGACGTGAGCCATGACCAGCCTTTCAAAGCACTTCATGGCTACCGGCGTGAGTGCTACGGGCGGTAGTCATTTAGGCAGGTTACATTCGCTTTCTTGGGCACAGGGACTATGGTGGTCTGTTTGAAACATGTAGGTATTACAGACTTGGTCAGGGAGAGGTTGAAAATGTCAGTGAAGACACTTGCCAGTTGGTACATCCATGTTCTGACTACATGTCCTGGTAATCCGTCTGGCCCCGCGGCCTTGTGAATGTTGACTTGTTTAAAGGTCTTACTTACATCGGCTACGGAGAGCGTGATTACACAGTGGTCCGGAACAGATGGTGCTCTAATGCATGCTTCAGTGTTGCTTCCCTCAAGGCGAGCATAAAAGGCATTTAGCCCGTCTGGTAGGTTTGTGTCACTGGACAGCTCGCAGCTGGGTTTCCCTTTGTAGTCCGTAATAGTTTGCAAGCCCTGCCACATCCGACTAGTGTTCAAGCCGGAGTAGTAGGATTCAATCTTAGTCCTGTATTGACGCTTTGCCTGTTTGAGGGTTCATCTAAGGGCAGAGCGGGATTTCTTATAAGCGTCCGCATCCGCGTCATCTTACCACTTCCGTATTGAGTCACTGGTACTTCCTGCTTTAGTTTTTCCTTGTAAGCAGGAATCAGGAGGATATAATTATGGGCAGACGTACCAAACGGAGGGGGAGGGAGAGCTTTGTATGCGTCTCTGTGTGTTGAGAAAAGGTGATCTAGAGTTTTCTTTCCTCTGGATGCACGTGACATGCTGGTAAAAATGAGGTAAAACGGATTTAAGTTTGCCTGCATTAAAGTCCCCGGCCACTAGGAGCGTCGCTTCTAGATTGGCATTTTCTTGTTTGCTTATGACCTTATACAGCTCATTGAGTGCGGTCTTAGTGCCAGCATCGGTTTGTGGTTGTAAATAGACGGCTACGAAAAATATAGATGAAAACTCTCTTGGTAGATAGTGTGGTCTACAGCTTATCATGAAGTACCTCGAGCAATACCTCGAGACTTCATTAATATTAGACATCGCGCACCAGCTATTATTGAAGAAAAGACACACACCACCACCCCTCATGTTACAGACGTAGCAGTTCTGTTCTGCCGATGCACGGAAACCCCATCCAACTGTATATTATCTGTGTCGTCGTTCAGCCACGACTCGATGAAACATAAGATATTAACGTTTTTCATGTCCCGTTGGTAGGATAATTTTGAACGGAGTTCATCCAGTTTATTTTCCAGCGATTGCACGTTGGCCAATAGAACGGATGGTAGAGGCGGGATACGCACTCGCCGACAAATTCTCACAAGGCACCCTGATCTCTGCCCCTGTACCTCCGTATTTTCTTCACGCGAATGACGGGGATTTGGGCCTGGTCTCGGCAAAACAGTATATCCTTCGCATTGGACTCATTAAAGAAAAATCTTTGTCCAGTTCGAGGTGAGTAGCAGCAACATTATGTACAAAATACAAAGTACAAAATAAGTTACAATGCAAAAAAACACACAAAATAGCACAATTGGTGCTACAATCTGGCAATGACATTGGTAAAAGACTGGAATAATAATTTATTGAATGCATTAACAGAAATTATTAGAAATTATAGGAATGTACTACTGGTGATATGTAATGGGGAATTGATAGGCACTAACAATCAAACGCAAACAATTCACACAATGAAGTTATGAAACAATGAATGTGCACAAATTGGCTGGAGAGAGATGTGCATTGTGCATCTTAGCCACACACACTCCTTCTTCCATCCCTGAGGCCTCCGCAATGGATTAGTTCACTGAGATTGCTGCGAAAAAGACAGATGTCTCGTGTGCCATACATTTTTTAAAATAAATATATATTTGCTACTGTTCGACAAAAAAAAATATTGGTCGACCAGCAGCCTAATGACCAAACAATCGACCAGTCGACTAATTTGCGTCAGCCCTAGGTCCCAGTTGCTTCTTGTTGAATAGTCAGAAGATAATGTTAGCTCGCTATAGCCTCTTCTTCCATTTCTGATGAATTTTCTTTCTAGCTGGCAAAATAAGTGAGCTAGATTTTTTTGTGTACTGCCATATGTCGATAATATAAGTTTGTCACTTGTATGGGCCAGTAAATATCCTAAACCTAGACAGTGATAGCCGCACGCTAAAACTGGGGAGAGAGGGAGGAGAGAACTCACTTTCTGCTTCATCCAGGGGTTGTAACCGGTTCAGGGAACAGAACAGAAAACCAGTTTTGGAGGAACAGAACCAGAACTGAGAACAAAAGTGATATAGATAGATAGATAGATAGATAGATAGATAGATAGATAGATAGATAGATAGATAGATAGATAGATAGATAGATAGATAGATAGATAGATAGATAGATAGATAGATAGATAGATAGATAGATAGATAGATAGATAGATAGATAGATAGATAGATAGATAGATAGATAGATAGATAGATAGATAGATAGATAGATAGATTTATTGATCCCCGAGGAGGAAATTTCTTTGTCAAGCAGCTACAACAAAACACAGGGCAGGTGCAAAATGCCACAACGAAGGTACACAAAAGACAGATATACGATACATGATACATAGAGCGGCAGTATGAAAAAGTATAGAAATACAAGATATCTGGAGTGCAAAAAAAGCTATAAAAAGACATTGCATAGTATGGGTGGCTGGCTGAATATGTACACTATACATTGGTGGATGTTGGATGGTTAACTATACTATACGGTCGATGGCAGAGAAATACTTCAGTAGCTAAAAATGCATATGATATGAGCGAGGGTAATAATAGTAATAATAGACTGGCCAAATTAACAGGTAAGTGAATCTATGCTGTTCTGGAGCATTACCGTTATTTTAAAAGCATGGGAACCGGTTAATAACGTTATTTTACAGTCATTTTTTTCCATTCCCACAAAAAAACGCAACAAAGCACCTATGCAAAGCCCTCACTGTCACTCAGAAAGTTATTCCATTGTCTGACTGCCAACAAGCTGAAAATCTTTGCCAATGTGTGCATGATTCATAAGAGAACAATGGACTAACTTTTTCAATGCTAGTTAGTTGTCATGTTTCACATTGGACTTAATAACTACAAAAACGTAAGACATGTTTTTATTTTCATTCTGGTGCCGCTCTGCACAAACAAGATTGTTAGCTAGCTAGCTTGTTAGCTAGCTCTGGTCTAGCTCTCGAAAACTCTAGGCAGCATTATGTGTAATGTAATGGAACAGAGTCATGATCAAAGGCTAGCTCTGGTCCAACGTTAGTTAATGCAACTCTCTGAAGTTCAAAGACATTTAAAGTTCCTTCACAGAAGCCGCTCGTCCGTAGGTATAATTCTGTGGGCTTAATTCAGATAATGCATGTCATAAAAAGATGCCCAGCATTTTCCTCAACCGTAAAATGTCAGTCACATGTCACCACCTACACTACACTTGTCTGTCCAATGCATGTACACAGCTTTCCTGCTCCATAGCAAGCTGCTCTATCCATTGGTGAAGTAATGTAATGTTGAGCTAAACCGATTTCAGAGGATTAAAAAGTAACAAAAAGGAACTATAAATTGTTACTTTTTTTTGGTTCGAACCGGTTTAGTACTTTATTTTACTGTTCGGAATGGAACAAAAAAAATAATGGTTCTGTTCGGAACTAAACGATTGGAAAAATATTTTTGTTCCAATCCCTGGTTTAATCTGCCGCTGGCTTGCTAATGTTCACTCAAATACGTTTTTCAACATGTAATTGATTAAATTAGATTTTTACTAAGTGCCACTTGGTGCACACCAGCTTACCATGTTTGATAGGCTACAGGCAATATGTGTTCCTCCACTGTGTGAGTCATAGAAATTACGATCTTGCGTTCTGGGTTTTCCAGCAGTCTTTGTGGTTTTTATATGCAGGGATCATATATTGTACAATTGTAAACTAACAAATAAGTTTTTATAACAAATTATTTTAAGTTAGATTCCATGTACATTAGTTAATACAGTGCATAGGAAAGTATACAGACCCCTTTACTTTTTCCACATTTTGTTACGATACAGCCTAATTCTAAATTGGATTAAATAGAAATATTTCCTCATCAATCTACATCTAATACCCTAATAGCGAAAACAGGTTGTTGTTTTTTTTTGCAAATGTATTACAAATAAAAAAACAGAAATAATAAGTATTCAGACCCTTTGCTATGAGACTCGAAATTGAGCTCAAGTGCATCCTGTTTCTATTGATCATCCTTGAGATGTTTCTACAACTTGATTGGAGTCCACCTGTGGTAAATTCTATTAATTGGACATGATTTGGAAAGGCACACACGTCTACATAAGGTCCCACAGTTGACAGTGCTCCGTTCATCTTTCCCTCGATCCTGACTAGTCTCCCAGACATGCCGCTGAAAACATCCCCACAGCATGATGCTGCCACCACCATGCTTCACCATAGGGATGGTGCCAGGTTTCTTCCAGAAGGGACGCTTGGCATTCAGGAAAAAAAGAGTTCAATCTTGGTTTCATCAGACCAGAGAATCTTGTTTCTCATGGTCTTCAGGTGCCTTTTGGCAAAATCCAAGCGGGTTGTCATGTGCCTTTTACTGAAGAGTGGCTTCCATCTGGCCACTCTACCATAAAGGCCTAATTGATGTTGTGCTGCAGAGATGGCTGTCCTTCTTGAAGGTTCTCCCATCTCCACAGAGGAACTCTAGAGCTCTGTCAGAGTGACCATCGGGTTCTTGGTCACCTCCCTGACCAAGGCCCTTCTCCCCCGATTGCTCAGTTTGGCTGGGGCGGAGAGCTCTAGGAGTCTTTGTGGTTCCAAACTTCTTTGGGGACATTCCAAAGTTACACTTCTCCAGATCTGTGCCAACACAATCCTGTCTTGGAGCTCTACGGACAATTCCTTCGACCTCATGGCTTGGTTTTTGCTCTGACATGCACTGTCAACTGTGGGACCTTATATAGAGAGGTGTGTGCCTTTCCATATCATGTCAATTTAATTTACCACAGGTGCATCCCTGGTAAAGATCTACGTCAGCCCTGCCAAACATTTCTCATATCTGGGAGATTACCGAGGGGTGCAGCCTCCACCCCTGATGGCTGGATCTGGGTTTGTGATTGAATCAATCACAAACCCAGATCCACCCTCGTATCCTGCAACTCAGAAACCACCAAGGTACAGGCACCCAGGGGAGAAAAGTAAACTTCAGTCCCACCAAACCTTCTAAGGAAAGTTATATGTTGTCACACAAGCTGGTTCGATCCAGGGCAGCCTGAGCATGCAAGTTTCAATTACACTTAGCATAATATATAATTTAATTACATCAGGCATCATTCTAATGTTCTTCAATAGATGGTGCTAGTCTGTGATATCCCCATAGCTGTGTTGTACAGAGTTGACCGACAAAGGGAACTTTTGCTGGTTTTGAGTTCTAATGTCCATGTATTATAAATACCTTCTAGATGCATCTTAGAAAAAACCTACTGTTCTGAATCAATCAAAAACTACTCATCTTGTTTTGAACACAAAGCATGCATCTGAATCCAGGCCATGTCCCAGACTGTCACTGTATCTAATGTCAGTCTTCTGGCAATTCATGAATGAATGGTGGAGAAATGCAAGATTACATGTATCAAGGGGGAAACATGACGTCTCTTTGTAAAATTACAGATCAGATGATTGAGCAGGACCACTGGTCTGCTTTCCCTTTCTACTGTAAAACGTCACTAAACACAAGATTCTAACTCTCATAGAGAGCATAGTAATGGCGTCTTTTTGTAGTCACTAACTCCGTCATGGTTCGTTGGACAAAGCCAATGGGGAAAGTTGTAGGGTTTTTGGATTAACGCAGAAAATACGTTTTGTTCTATGATAATTTTCATGACCTAACGTCACTTTTTGTGAATTTAAGCATTTATGTAATCAGAAAAAGCACATGAAGGATTCATAATTCATAAAGGTCATGTCAACTGACTGATTTTATCTCATAGAATAAAAAGTATAACATATCCTAAGGCTGTGTAAACCTCAGACCTTATTTTCGGCGTTTATCCCAAAACCCGATTCTCCCCCCCCCCATGAATGGCTGAACGAACTAGCCGTAACAGTCAAATGGGGTGTATTCATTACGCCAATTGTTGCCAAACGTTCCGTCTATTGCAAAACGTTTTTCAACAGAAACAGTTTCCTCCAAACGGAGAGTTTCTATTGGCCAAATTCAGGTAGTTCCCTCAGTTTCGTTTGCTTCCGTTTGGTTCTTAAACGTTTCCGTTGCAAGAGGTAATTAATACACCCTGATGTTCCCTCATTCTATCAAAATGGGCAAAAGCTTTACATGCATGTGTATTCTAATTTCCATGGGATCAACAGCCTAGCAATATGAGTTATATACATTTCATCTTTCAAACTCAAAGAGCAAACGGTAGTCATCGAAATGTAATAACTTGCTGGCTAGTTAGTAGTTACCATACCTAACAAGACCATTCCAGTTTATACAGTCTTCTGAGATCATTAACTACCCTATAGTTAGCTAGCGAACTACAAATCAGAACCAAAAGCAACACATACAGCAAACTCTACAAAATATGTTATTTTAACAATTTTTAAACAGGGCAAGCCAGACAACTTGGTGCAATTTGTTGATATACTAGCTAGCTAGTTAGCTAACGTTCGCTAATGCTAGCGAGCCAAGTTGATTAGCCTAGCATAGCGCTCTTACCTTTGTAAAGTTACCAATACGGCCGTTAAACAGCAACAGGAGAAAGTTAAAACGAATAAAAAAGAAACGAATATTATTAAAATGTTTGATAGTGGTTCGTTTGCCAATTTAGATGATTACAGTATATATTCATTTGTAGATTTATTTTAACTGCTTTATGGTCTGCAGCTCTGACCCCGTTTTCTGAAAATCCGCCATTTTGTTTTACCTTTCAAGGTCCTCAAACATGTTTACGTAAATTAAGTGACATCCTATATTTTGAAGCGTCTTACATTTGTATCTCTGATGCTATACACTTTTATGAAGTTTGTCTTATTGTAAAATATAGTATAAATAATTATTTCGTAACAATTTACTGTTTGAAAAAAAAATACATTTTATAAATAATGTACACTATACATCTGTAAGGATTAGTTGTATGTTTTTATCAATCGGCTAGTTCTGCCTGGCAGTGATTGATCCACTTTTACTAGTCTAACCTTCCTTTATTTAACTAAGCAAGTCAGTTAAGAACAAATTCTTATTTACAATGAAGGCCTACCCCGGCCTCCCATAACCCGGACTAGGCTGGGCCAATAGTGTGCCGCCTTATGGGACTCCCGATCACGGCCTGGAATCAAACCAGGGTCTGTAGTGACACCTCTTGCACTGAGATGCAGCGTCTTAGACCGCTGCGCCATTCGGGAGCTCTAAAAGATGAAGATAGAAGATAGAATCCACAATAGGCAGTGATCATTTCCCAGTCATGTGCAACATAGATCTTGACGTACGTTTTCAGAAAAGTGAACTGGTTTCAAATTGGTGCATTGACAAAGCAAACGGGGATCCTTTTTTAAAAACTATTCAACCACTAAACTACTGGAATCTGTTATTATTAACTTTTTATTGTAAATAAAAAGCGTCCATGCGCATTGAAATCTCCACACCATATCTCCTTAACTAGATTTTACAACTATGTTTAATTCAGATACAGAGATGGGCATACAAGGATAATAGTAATTAAACAATGTGATATTACCCCCTTCTCTACAAATTTCCACTGACACACATTCATGTTCTTTGAAACCATGAATCGCTCAATGTGCTACAACTTCTTTGATAAATGTAGCACACCCACCATCCGAACCCTCTATTCGATACAATTGGCCCAGTGTCGTCCAGGTTTGGCCGGGGTAGGCCGTTATTGTAAATAAGAATTTGTTCTTAACTGACTTGCCTAGTTAAATAAAGGTTAAATAAATAAATTCATATCCCACTCACATATTCTAGCATTGGAGGAGGACACCAATGTAAGATCTAAACATGACAATGTACCTCCAGTCTACCTCCATGTCCCCCGACCATCATTTATACACTTTGTGTGAAAAGGAGTCATAAATAGTCAATGGAAGGGTCGGTAGAAGACTCTGCTGCATCTGTGAATTCAATCATATTGGATGCTTCCTTATTGGCTATTCCAATAAGAGGGGGGATGGTAGACGAAAGATAGTTCCCTGGTGGACTTAAGCATGTAATAAGGCCATCCATGATCGTGATAATGCGTTAAAAACTTTGATGTATAATTTGACATTTGTTATCATGATAGTCTTTCAGAGAAATAGAGCATTAGTTATGAAATTTATTAAGAACGCAAAGAAAGGTGCATGGCGGCCCCACCTGTTTTGTATGTTATTTTGGCATTAATACGTGTCACAAATCAGTTTGCAAGTAATTGAGTTAATAAAGCTGCATACAAACATGGTCTCTTTTTTGCTTTCTTGAGTAAGGCAGCTCCAAAATGCAGGTGTTTCAGCCTAGCTCAGTGCTTTCTGTGGTGGTGAGGCAGCCAGCAGAAAATACGGAAAGTAATGGTTGGTAATGTTCTCTAGTTGCACTGTGATTGGCTCAGTGTTCTGTCATTAATGGGGACACTACATCACCGTAAAATCTACGAGTAGAGCAAAACAAATTCAAGCCCGTTGGGTGCTGCCATAGAGTTACAATAGAAGTGCCCATCCAAGAAGGCTCAAGATCATTGGCCACAGATAAAATTAGGTCAAATCACGTTATATCTACCGTAGATTTTATTGGACTGACCATGTCAAGATCATACTTTCAAAATCTTAGCTAGCAAGCTAGCAGTCATCGTCATGAATCAAGTCGACAATCTACTGGCAAATCCATAACAATCCTTCTCATATGAAGGGCAATTGTCAAGATTATATAGATAAAACTTATCGGTGCTCATCGGCCATTGGACATAAACATCACACATGTTGGAAATCGCAAATTCAACAATGAGTGGTTTGGAAGGAATCAATGGCTAACTGCAAACCTTGCAAAGTGGAGTGGGTGTGTGGTCCAAGTCTTGGTTTAAGGGTCTCTTTTCCAGACTGAAAAGAATAAACATTCAACATGTAAATCCAGAATGACTTCTGACGCATTCAAAACAACGGAACTGGGAAATCTCAGACTTCAGTGAGTTCAAGACAACTGGGAACTCTGAAAAAAACAAGCTCTGATTAGGAAAATACGTTTTGAATGGTCAACCAACTTGGAATTCCAAGTCGGGAACTCGGGCCTCTTTCTAGAGCTCCGACCTGAAGATCACTGACGTCATGATTCAATCTTGTTTTTTTCAGAGTGCCCAGTTGTCTTGAAAGCACCGTAAATCCAAAGAATGCTAGACTTTGATGACAAAGTTTGATGTCAAAATTTGCCCACAAGAAGTACAGCCGTGCCAACCTTCTGTTCAAGTGAGCACAGCACAACAAGGTGAGTCTAAAAATGTTTTGTATGCTGCTGCATAAATTATGGAATTTGCCAGGGAGAGATGTATACTGTAGCTAAGAAAGTAATGCTAAGTGTTTGTTGTGTAATAAGCCGTTAGTAGCCCATGTGCCTCACCTCCCCTCATAATTTAGCCTACTGTTCTGACTTGGTGGAGCACATGTAGCCTATTGCCTGTTTTAATAATGTAATCATTGAATATTGTAAGAGCTTTCATTGTCTGCTTATATGCCCCCTTTATTTATCCTACGGTTCTGATTTTGTGTACAGGGAGAATACTGTAAGAACGGCCCATGTTCTGAATTCTGTCTCTGTACATTTAAAAAGTGCTGAACAAATATCTATCTTGACTACGTCCATCCTAGCTCGCTCATTAATGTCTTAATCGAAATTACGGATTGCCTCTTATCTGCTCGTCGTCCCCTTATGCCATAGTTTGTACTCAATTGTCAGTAGAAACCACTTTTTTTTAAAGGCAGTAAATGAGGCCGAATGAACTTTTTTGCTGCCAGAGGCTCCGCTGATAGCCAGGTGTAGCAGTGGTAAGCATTTACTCCATGGTCCTGAAAAGAAAGCTCCGCTGTTGGGACAGCTTTATGTAAGCCCTAACAGTTTGTCGGCACTGTTTGTCACCGTTATAGTGCAATTCACGTATTGTTTAATGTTGTGTTGTGTAGTGGCTTTGCTGGCATGCATACAAAAACATTGTTTTGAGTTTGCCCCACCAAGATTTACATGCTAATATCACCACTTTTCTGTAGGAAGGGAAACAATTGAGGGATGTGTGGAAAATGTTAGAGGATGATGGGGAAAGTAAAGACAGTACAGATACATGTGTTAGCTGAGGAAGATGTTATGGCTGCTTCAAACAAAGAAAAAGCAGACACTCTAGGAAGAGCTTTTGCAGCAGTGCATAAAGTTTACAATCTAAATGAATGTAAAATATGCAAGGAAGAAAAGCTAAGAATGCATGAAGATGTATACTGTAAGTGTGATTCTGGAGAATCACTGGATGCTAAATTCATCCTGTTTGAAATAACGAGGGCTATGGTTGGAGGGGTATGGTTGCACTGCTCCAGTTGAGGATAGATTATCCTACAGATGTTTTGGGAAAGATTTTGAGTGTAACAAAATATGGAGGACAGGAGTGCTACCATCAGGATGGAAACGTGCTGTGGTTTTGCCTTTTGTGAAGCCTGGTAAAAATGTATCCAATCCTGCTAGTTATAGACCTATTGCACTTACATCAAATCTCTATAAATTAATGGAAAAGTTTATTGTAAGCGGATTTATGTATTATCTGGAACATAGGGGTCTATTAAGTCCATACCAGAGTGGATTCAGAAAAGGAATCACTACCCTTGATGCATTAGTTAAAGTTAGTACTGAGGTGACCAAAGCTTTGGCAATGAAGTGATGTCAATACTATATTTTTATATTAAAAAAGCATATGATACAATGTGGCGGGATGGTCTACTGATTCAATTGAATGGAATGCGTATTAATGGAAAATGTATATCTAGAATATGGATTTCTTGTTTGACCAAACCTTCCAGGTCAGGGTGGGATTGGAGTTATCGAGAGAATATGAGGTGGAAAATGGAACTCCACAAGGTAGTGCTATTAGTCCTATCTTATTCATGTTGATGATTGATGGTATCTTTGGGAGATGATGGTGCCATTTGGAAAAGGGGAAGGAATATTCCTTATGTAATAAAGAAAATGGAATAGTCCTTACCATGGGGTTTCAAGTTATCTTTATATAAATCTTGCCACATGTTGTCCGCTAACAAAAAGGTTAAGGAAGATGTCAGTGTTCGATTATATGGAGAACAAATGGAAACCATAGTATTTGGGGCTATGGTTTGATGAAAAGTAGATAGATAGATACTTTATTGATCCCCGAGGGGAAATTTCATAGTCAAGCAGCTACGAAAAATCACAGGGCAGGTGCAAAATGCCAGAACGAAAATACACAAAAGACAGATACACGATACATGGAGCGGCAGTATGAAAAAGTATGGAGTGCAAAAAAGCTATAAAAAGACATTGCATAGTATGGGTGGATGGCTGAATATGTACACTATACATTGTTACAGAGTGTTAGGTGAATATATTTTTTTTAATGATACAAATAATGCAAGTTGATATAGATAAATAAGGAGTATTTGCATGGTTAACTATACTATACAGGTCGATGGCAGAAAAATACTTAAATAGCTAAAGGTGCGTATGATATAAGTGAAGGTAATAATAGCTTACTTAATAAACAGACTGGTTAAATTGACAGGTAAGTGAATATTTGCATGGTTACATTAATTGTACAGGTAAATGACAGGAAGAGATACTTAAATAGCTAAATGTGTGTATTATATAATTTAGGGTAATAATAGTAATTCTCTTAAAATACAATCCTTAGTGAGCAGGGTTTAATTACAGATAAATGCACGTATTGCACATTCGATATACTAAAAGCAATGAAAAAAGATACAACTGACAGGATACTAATATGCATTCCTGAGTGAATGACTACGTAAGTTCAGTCCAAGAATTACAATATTGCACGTGATATGATATAACAACTGTACATGAATATGATCCTAACATCCCAACAGTTCCAGGTCTATGTTGCCGACGGCACGGCACCCCGATGAGGCATTAAATAGTCTAATAGCCGCCGGCAGGAAGGACCTCCTGTAGCGCTCTCTGGCACACCGTGATGGGATCACTCTGTGACTGAAAAAGCTCCTCTTCATCATAACCATGGCATGCAGAGTGTGGGTGACGTTGTCCATGATGGCCAGCAGTTTGGCCAGGATCCGTCTCTCCGCCACCTCCTCTAGAGTGTCAAGGCTAATCCCCTGAACAGAGATAGCCATCCTGATCAGCTTATTTACCCGAGAAGCATCACAGGCTTTTATGTTGGCGCCCCAGCACACCACTGCAAAAACAAACACACACCACAGACTGGTAGAAGGTATGCAGTAGTTTACTGCACACGTTGAAGGACCTGAGCCTCCTCAGAAAGTAGAGTCCATCTGGACCTTTTTGTACAGAGCCCCGGTGTTACCAGCCCATTCCAGCCTGTTGTCCATATGGACTCCCAGGAACTTGTATGACCCAACCATTTCCACATCCATCCCCTGTATAGGGACTGCAGTCAGTTGTGCCTTGGTTCTCCTGAAGTCCAACACCATCTCCTTTGTTTTGCTGATGTTGAGCTGAAGGTGGTTCTGCTCACACCACAACACAAACTCATTGATTGTGCTCCTGTACTCCTCCTCCTGCGCACCCCTGAGGCTGATGCCATCAGGGCCCGCCGCTTTCCACTGATGTAGTCTCTCCAGCTCTCTCTTCACTTGGTTGGTGGTGAAAGCCAGCCCAGGTGGGGAGGTGGGGGGAAGTGGGTGTTGAGGATCAGTCCAGAGGGAGCAAGGGCAGATGTGGGGTGGGGGTCGCTGCTTGTCTAACAGAGGTGTTGTGAGCAAAGTGGGGGTGGGACAGCCTGAGGGTTTGTGGCCTGGGGAGCTGGAGGGGAGGTGGACAGGGCCAGTATCGAACCTGTTAAAAAATTGGTTCAACTCATTGGCTCTGTCCTAGGTCCCCTCCGTCTGCCCACTGTTTGACTTTTTGAAGCCAGTGATATTTCTGATACCCTTCCACACCTCTCTCACCTGGCTCTGCCTCAGCTTGTCCTCCATCTTCTCCTTATACCCTCTCTTCTCATTCAGCAGGGCCTTCAGGTCGCTGGTGACCCAGGGTTTATTATTTGGAAAACAGCGTACCTTCCTGGTGGGTACTGTTTTGTCTACACAAAAATTAAATTAGTCCGTTATGCAGTCAGTAAGTCCATCAATGTCCTCCCCATGAGCCTCACAGAGCACATCCCAGTCTGTTTTTTCAAAGCAGTCCTGTAGGGCCTCATTCGCCTCCGGAGACCATCTCCTAATGCTCCTAGTGGTCGCAGGCTGCTGTTGGACCATGGGCCTGTAGATTGGGGTGAGGTGGACAAGGTTGTGATCCGATCTACTGAGGGGAGGGAGTGCAGTGGAGTTGTATGCATCCTTCACATTAGCATATAACAAGTCCAGAGTTTTATTATTCCTGGTTGGGCACTTCACAAACTGTTTGAACGTGGGCAGCGTTGAAGAGAGAGATGCATGGTTAAAATCCCCAGAAATGGCAAAGAAAGCACTGGGATACGCTGTCTGTAACCTCGCGATAACAGAGTGGATGACGTCACACGCTGTGTTTGCGTCCGCGGAGGGTGGGATGTGAACAATAACAGCAATGGCCACTGTGAATTCCCTTGGCAAATAGTAGGCTCTCAGGCTAGCAGCTCAATTTCAGCTTCCCGGTAGTCTCTTTGCCCGTGGACCAGACACTCAAGCTCGTCCATCTTGTTATGCAGCGATCTCATATTGCCCATAATGATAGACGGTATAGCCGGCTTGTACTTCCTCAGATTTGCCTTACACCTCAATCCCGCCCTGCGTCAACGCCGTCACCTTTTCAACTCGTCTGGAATATCGAACTTTTGCCTGGGGTGCAGCAGCGCTGCGTGTGCTAAATCCAGGACCTGGGCTCGGTAGTAAATAATTGAGGACTCGCGTGTACGTTCGGCGCTGAGAAAAATAAAAAGTGCCTCAGTGATAAAAAGGACCGCTAAAACTTTCGTGCCCCGGACTGGGCACCAGTGGAGCAGACTGCTCCGGCACTGGAGCGGGGCTGACGACCGGTCCCGGACTGGGCACCGGAGGAGCGGGTTGCTCCGGCACTGGAGCGGGGCTGACGACCGGCGTTGGAGGTACCGGGCCGAGAACCGTCACTGAAGGCCACGTCTCGAAAGAGAACCGCCAGACGCGCCCTCCCCTTCCTCCTCCTCCTGGTGCTGGCTCTGTGGAGGCTCTGGGTTGGGGATCAACACGGGAGACTCCGTCTCTTCGTCCGGAAAGAGAGCAGCCAAATGTGCCTTCCACATGACCATGCGGCTCTCAAACGTATCCCCTCCCTCCTCCTCCTGGTGCTGGCTCTGTGGAGGCTCTTCCCACAGCCCCCACGAGTTGGGAGACAGAAGAACGTCGTCCTCCTCTGATGACTCACCGTCCTCCCGCTCCCATAGCGGTAGGGGCTCTTCAACGAACCCCCACGAGTGTTGCAGCAGGGGTTCCTCGTAGCTCCCCTCCGACGGGCCCCATAGCCCCCCCCCCAAAAAAATACATGGGGGTTCCTCTGGGCTGAACGCTGGGCCTGCCCCCTGGCACACCGACGTAGCGCCTGCCGGTGTCGTTGCTGCCCTGGGTTCGATGCTCCTCCCAGGACTGAACAATGGAGGTACTCCTCTTCGGAGACAAGCTCCTTAACCTTCATGAACTCCTCCATTGTCCAGCTCTGTGCAGTCCTGGTGTACCAGTATTAATCCAAAAACCCAACAAAGGAGCGACAGCAACCATGAACTAGCGTGAAAACAAAAAGGAACACACACAAAAACCCACAAACACATGTGGGAATGCTGAACATAAATAGGCTCCCCAATTAGAGGCAATGTGACGCAGCTGCCTCTAATTGGGGACCAATTCCAAAACTGAAACATAGAGATTTCCAGAGAGGTCTCTGGTCACCAAACCTGAAAACCATAAAGGTTTCCAGAGACCTCTCTGAACATAAACCTTACATTTGTCAATTTGTTTACTGTAAAATAGCCTTGTATCTGGTCAAACACATTTCTTTCCAAAAGTTTACTAAAGGTTGTGTGATGGAACATTTTATGTTGGTGCTTTTATATTTATACATTTCTGTGTTCTCTGTTTGTGCTTTTCTATAAACCAATTTCTGTGTTCATGTACTTTAAGTGACTGATCCTCACTATCAGTGCAATTTGGCAGTACGCCCAGAACCTTGGTTAGAGAAAAGGGTTATCTCAGTTTCAAGGTCTCAAATTAGAGAGAAGTAGCCTTGTGAGGTATTGGTCTGTCACATGCATGACCCAGTATTGGTCAGTCACATAAATGAAGCAAACGTTAATGATTAATTAATTATGAATAAGCTAAATCATGCATTATGAATGCAGTATATAAGAGAACTAAACGGGACTGCCCCGTTAGAGCTCCTGGCAGACATACACTATGGTGCATCAAGTTTGTTGGAACCTCTCCAGTGCGCTGACAATAAACAATTATTAATTTAAGATTGAATTTCCATAACAGTTGGTAACAGGCTGATTGGTCGGCTATTTAAGCCAGTAAAGGGGGCTTTACTATTCTTAGGTAGGGGAACAACATTTGCTTCCCTCCAGGCCTGAGGGCACACAATTTCTAATAGGCTTAAATTGAAGATATGGCAAATAGGAGTGGCAATATCGTCTGCTATTATCCTCAGTAATTTTCCATTCCAAGTTGTCAGACCCCAGTGGCTTGTCATTGGTGATAGACAACAATTATATTTTTCACAATACATTTTTCACCTCTTCCACACTCACTTTGCGGAATAAAAAATTATAATGCTTGTCTTTCAAAATTTGGTCAGATATACTTGGAAGTGTAGTGCTCCAAAGCTTTTTACAATCATTCTTTATTTATTCCACAGGGATTTAACAGTTTTTACAGTCATTTTCTTAATGGGTGCATGCTTATTATTAACTGGGATAAGCACGTGGTCTGCGGTTGTGAGGCCTGTTGGACGTACTGCCAAATTCTCTTAATGTTTGAGAAATGAACATTCAATTCTCTGGCAATTCCTGCAGTCATTCCTGCAGTCAGCATGCGAATTGCACGCTCCCTCAAAACTAAAGACATCTGTGGAATTGTGTTGTGTGACAACTGCACATTTCAGAGTGGCCTATTATTGTACCCAGCACAATGTGCACCTGTGTAATGATCATGCTGTTTATTCAGCTTCTTGATATGCTACACCTGTCAGGCGGATCGATTATCCTGGCAAAGGAGAAATGTACACTAACAGGGACGTAAACAAGTTTGTGTACAAAATTTGAGAGAAATAAGCTCTTTGTGCATATGGAACATTTCTGGGATCTTTATTGTAGATTATGATACAACACTTTACATGTTGCGTTTTATATTTTTGTTCAGTATACTGTAGTTTGACAATATGTTTCTGTCTTTATCATTATGCACTGCACACTAGCTAGAGTAATGTGAAATATTGCCTTATTTGTTAAGTGAACGCCAACTTAAGAGCTTTAAGCAGTGGGGAACCGTCAGGGCCCTCTACGCCGTCAGAGAAGGCCTAAGGATATATACAAATCTGTATATATTTTTATATATTATAATTTTGTTTTCATTGATTTAATATTTTTCGTCTTAATTGTAATGATCTTCCTATTGAATTTCTTCAGTTTGTGTTGGAAAAAGAAGGGTTAATATCCAAGAGAAAAAAATATCCAATCAGAATTTTTCTTTGGTAGTCTCTTGGTAGAAATAAACTAGCTGGGCTCAATGCTCATTGGCTAGGCCCTCAGGCTTTGAATAGAAGGCACCAGCCAAAGTCATTGACATTGACTTCAATTAGAGCAGCATTTTGGAAAGACAGTAGAATCAACCAATCACAAATTGTCTTGTAATAGGTGGGACAATTGTATGATGCCTCACTAATTCAGAGCCAATAGCGAGCCTTATCTTGTTTTATCACGCTATATGAACTTGCCATTGCCCATTTCATAAAGAAGGACAGGAGAATGGACTTCGTTTTTAAATTATAATCATAATGATGAGTGGAATTTTTGTTTTCATCTACAGCTTGCTTTTTGTTGCTATCTCGTTCATATCATTTTGAGTACAATGTGTAAAATATTATTTCAACTTTAGATCACTGGTTGTGTGGTAAAAACAAAGGTAATGACGTTGCAATTGGAAGTACTGGGTACATGACATTTTGTGTCGTGATGCATTTTTTTATTGTTGTATGCTGGAGAACAGCGAATACAGCGCAACTTTTTTTCTCTCTGACAGCATATACTGTCCGTGGTCTTGAAACAATGTGAGTAGTTGTGTGGTTGAATTTATTCCGCCACTATTTGAGTGACTGTTTGTTTTGGCAAATGTTTCTTTGAAACGACGCAACCGTATTTTCTTCTAACGTGGATCCTGCTATCGACATTTGCAACCTTTGTGTACGTGTGCTGCTTCTGTGAGCCACAGTCGAGGCTCTGTCATCAAATAATTGCTTCTCCTACATAGGTCTGCAAAAGAAAGGTCTCAAGTCATGCTCTGTATACACAGGCATCCGAGTTCTCTATCTATATGTATGACGTCAGATATTTTTCCCTTAATTTAGGGCCTAGCTCCAATAGTCATGGTTCGTCAGTGGCTTTAAGATAATATCCTTTGCAGTGTTTTTTTACGGGGTGTTTCTAATGGGTTAAAGAAGGTCAGTGCAGTTATGTAAAGGTTAATTATTTTTCATTATAATTGAGGGCAGATTCAACCCAACTCAGATGTACAAATTATCAGGGGGCATATTCCGTAGATTCGACCAACAAGATTGTTGCACATGGAGAGTATGGAAACTCTTTTCACATGTTCCTAATATTCCTAGATTACTTTGTTCTGCATTGAGTTTGCAAAGCCAGACCTATCGCCAGTCCTGGCTTAATGTGAACTAGGTTATCACAAGTCCCAAGGTTCCTGATTAATCAAGTTACAGGGCATTCCTAGGAGAATTGGGCTTGCAATGTTGGGCTTGTTATAAATGGTCTTATGAGGAACAAGGTCTTGGGTCTGGTTTCACGACAACCCCCCACTCCCCCAATTATCATATTTATGTTAATCGTATCAGCCGTCTGTGGCATATGGTGTCTTCACGTGTTCGTGTGAAAATGGGAAGTCGTATGTCCGACATTATTGTGTTCAAGTGCTTTCAAAGTTGGAACAATTCTTCAACCTATAAGATTTTAGCTAGCTTGATAAACTTGCTAACATTGCTAATAAAGTTAGCTAGTTTAATTAACATGATAGTCAGACTAACTAGATTCATTATCCATATTTATAAGGTTGTAATTGTCAAACGGATATATCTTTTGGTTTAAAAGCTTAGTGGTGAAAGGTCACAACTCGGCAACTCAGTTTCCCACTTGTAATTCCGACTTGGAGGGTCATTCAAGTGAAATTTTCCAATGGGAACTAGGAGCTTCCAAAAACACATTGACACGGCAGTAGGCCTATCCTCTGCGACTACATTGCAGGCACATGCCAGGTCTTAGATACTTTATTGATCCCCCGGGGGGGAAATTTCATTACGACTGGATAGGTATTTAAAATATCAGCTAACCACAGATGATATAGCAGTCTGATGGAAAACCGCACAGTCGATGAAGTAGCACGCAACCATTGGTTGATGAAACGCCTACACATCTAGTTGGGCAGGAACTCTACCTTTGCTACTGTCAGAAATGCACACGAGATTGCCACACTGTTCTTCAGATTTTAACAAGCCAGAGATGAGAAATTATCAGGTGACGATTCACAATATGGCTGAGTTTTAGACAGGTGGCCCAATTGTTCATTTTTTCCACTGATTGGTATTTTGGCCAATCAGATCAGCTCTAAAAAAGAACTGATATAAAAAGATCTGTGATTGGTCAAAATACCAACTAGTGGAAGAAATATCAGAATTTGACCAATAAACATTAATGTGGGCGTGGTCTGGCACATAAACGCATATAAATCAGTCAAGGATATTTTTAACAATTTGGTACACATGGAAAAAGTTTTCCCTTTGTCTATAAATACCACACTATGGTGATACTACCTCTGCACACTACCGCTCTATGTATCATGTACCGTGTATCTGTCCTTTGTGTACTTTCGTTGTGGCATTTTGCACCTGCCCTGTGTTTTTTGTTGTAGCTGCTTGATAATGAAATTTCCCCCCCGGGGATCAATAAAGTATCTATCTATCTATCTATCTATCTATCTATCTATCTATCTATCTATCTATCTATCTATCTATCTATCTATCTATCTATCTATCTATCTATCTATCTATCTATCTATCTATCTATCTATCTATCTATCTATCTATCTATCTATCTATCTATCTATCTATCAGAGGTCAGGGGTATTCATACTTCTTGCACTTTGCGGGGCAGCGCAGAGCTGTTGTGAAGGAAGTGATTTTGTGTTTATACAGGACCCCCGCCCCCACCCACCATCAACCAATAATGTCAATGCAGAGCTATATGGAGCACTCCGCATTGTTACAACATTTGGGAGGCGCACAGCGATGAGGTACAGATCTCAATTTGGCCTCTGCATGCCGCCGGAGGCTCCGCAATCACATCAAACCCTTCATACGGAGTGTCTGAACACATTTTTGGATCATGCATAAATTGGCTCTCATCCCTATCCGGAGAATCAAAATATACATTTTCATTTTTGAAAAACTAAATGCTAATTTAATCCTAGCAGATTGCCAAAATCCAATAAAATAACTTTTGAAAAAATGGCGCATTATGAACTACATTACCAGCAAACATATTTGAATAAAATTACAGAGAGCCTACTTTTGAAAAACTAGATGATTACTTCGATGATTACTTTTAAATTCAGAAAGGATGTTTGCAGAAAATGACCTTCGACACTTCTCTGTTTTCTCAGCATTGAAAAAAGGCGCAAATGTAAATGTTTTCAACGTGAGCGAGTCTGACCACAAGTCACAGACCACTATGATGACACGCCAAATGTGTTTGATGGATCGCGGGAAAAGAGCAGGAATAGGCTTTTCTAGGCTACAGTCCAAACTATGTCTTCCAATGGTGTGACTGCTGTCGGCATCCAAAGAGGTAAGTATGACCGCGCTATGGAAATCACTTATTGATCTACCTAGCGCATTAATGTGAATCACACTGCTGCTCTCTCATTTAGCTATTTACGCCTTACGGATTGTGGTTGTTGTGTATGGCTGTTCACAAATCTAAATGTGTATTTGAACCTAATAATGGTTGAATTCAACAAGTTTAAACTGCCTATCAATCATTGTTTTTGAAACCAGTGGACAGCCAGTGAAAAAAGCGCTCTTGCAACAGCTGCATAGTGCGGATCCAAACCTATGGACTAAAAGTGGGGCTTTTATTGCTCAAACTTTTGATAGATTTAAAGGGGCAATTTGCAGTTGCTACATCCATTTTTGGATTTATACATTATATATATACACAGTACCAGCCAATCACGGCTGGTTGTGATACAGCCTGGATTTGAACCAGGTTGTCTGTAGTGACGCCTCTAGCACTGAGATGCAGTGGGAGTCCCAAGGTTTGTGACAGCGTGACTCTGGGTCCTGTGATTATTTTGCCTACAAAATATATCTAGTTCTTATTAAACAAAGAGTTAGTGATATGTTATGTGATTTGTCTTTGATAGACCTAATTGACAGATACCAATCAGACTTCAAACATTCTGTTTTGACCGTATGCATCTGGGAAAGCAGGCTGGGTCAAATCCTATATATCAGAGCATTGGATAAACTTTAATATTACTGCCACAAGTTTCCCTGGAATAAAACATATCTGTTACAAGCCGATTTTGTTGTGCCATGTGAAATGCCTATCATGATTAGTCATATAGAATCTGTTGGAATTTCAATTGGATGTCTCGAGTGGGGAAGGGGATATAGGGGCGTAAAGATACGCCTATGTAGTCTATAACGTCACACGCCGCGTTGGCTACTAGCAGCGCAGGGATAGCTTTGTGCCCCCTCCTCCCTTACCCAGTTGATGCCGAAAAAGTTTTAGGAAACTACGAATTTCAGCGTATCTGAGGGATTTCAACTATCTACTGGAAAGAGACCGAATAATTTATTTATGCAAGGTATCTGCAAGTAACCAACCGAAGGATTTACATGGTCGCGATTCGGAGGTAGAATACTTTACGGTCAGATCTCGTCCACTCGTATAGTTCTAATCAGTGTGGAGAGTTTTGAGGGACCTAAAAGGGCTGGTGAAATGGCGGAAACCAAAATAATCTACCACATAGACGAGGAGGAGACGCCGTATCTGGTGAAGATCTCTATTCCTTCTGAAGATATAACACTGTTGGATTTCAAACAAGTTTTGAACAAGCCGAATTATAAATTTTTCTTTAAATCTATGGATCAGGATTTCGGGTAAGGAAGGCTGTGAATGTGATGATGCTGTGAAGCCTGGCTGGCTACTCCAGCTATGTTTTGCCTTAAATGGCCTAGGCTAATTATTGTTGGACAGAACTAACATCTGTCACGAGGCATGCATTCAATTATTCGACAAGGAAATGGTACTGGTATTCAGATATTGTTTCTTAACGTATGCCTGTCCCATGTCAGTTTACCAATAACTATTGCTGTAGATGTTGTTTTTACAGTGATAAACTGCTGACTTTGCACACAGTCTTTTTTTGGCTAATAATTCTGAAAAGGCACCACTGAGTAGCCGACTAAACTCAACTCCACGATTCAACTCCACGTGAACACCTAGTGCTGGAGGATTGGAGCACCGACATGACCTATACAATTACGTTTTTATAAACATCGAGGGATTTCAGCACTCAATGAACAACCCGCATTTATACTACACACACATGACATTGTCCTGCGTAAATGCAGGCTATTCGTTGGGTGCTGAAATCCGTCGTTTTTTATATCTATATTTTATGTGGCTTCAGAAACCCTGTCCGCCCACACCAGTGGCGGCAGAACTCTATCTTAAATCGTGGAGTTGAGTTTAGTCGGCTATGACTGAGTTGCTACAATGTAACAAGTTTGGCTCTCTTAGCAGACAAAGTAACTGATTGTAACAGAGTTGATGCACTTCAGAGAAGGAACAAAAACACTAAATTTAAAGTACTATGCTCACACATGATGTAGCTATTTAAGTCTCCTTTATCCACCCCTGAATCCGTATTGCTGTCCTTGAAATTCAGGGGGTATATATCTATTATAATCATGTAGTAATATGTAGGCCTAATAATAACCAATAATTAGACTGATGGTATATCATGATCTGCTAATGGAACATGGGCCTATATTTAGTTATTCTTGTTTTTACTATCCCAATATTCAGGCAGTTCAACTCTCTATTCAACAGCACTGTTTAAATAGAGATGATGTTATATAGTCTATACAGCTCTGGGGGTCTTCAGTCTTTCTATCCCTCTGTGTTTGAATATGTCCCAAATGGGACCCTATTCCCTATATAGTGCACTACTTTTGATTAGGGCCCTATGGGTCCTGGTCAAAAGTAGTGCACTATAGAGGATATGGTGCCATTGGAACACAATCTCAGTGTTTGGGCTAAGTGCCACAACTCTCCCCTCTCCACAGCAGCTGCACTTCCTCTTCACCTAAAGCCCATTCCTTCTCAACCCTTAAGTAGAGTCAGGAGAAAACACAGACTGTCGACTTTTCTCTTTAACAAATTAGCCTTTCCTGCTCTGCTCTGCCTGAGGTTACATTCACAGTTCCAGCGATTTAAAGCATGACCGCCATGCTTTAGCAACTTCAACCAATGAAAACACACACACACACACAGGCGCCTAAGTGATGGAGCAAATGGAGCAGCTGCATCCCCACTCTCAAAATAGGGGTGCAAATGTATGTTTTTGCACCCCTTCTTTTTCACCAGAAAAGCATCATGATCCATTGGGTACATTTTCATTTTCAATGATAAGTAATGTTTTGCGCTAGCCTGTGTTAAAATAGATATGTCCTTTTGTTGTTGCTTAAAATGAAAAGGCACCTGCAAAAGAAAATGGTTTATCTACTTTGTTGTGCTGTTACATTTGTATCGTTGTTTCATGTCTGATGCACTCAGTGTTATTACATATAATTTGAGCTGTATGCACCAGTTGCACATTTTCTTATTTCACTTTTACCTGTAAGAACCATGATGAAAACAATTCTCCCCAAGCTGTTTACAGGCATTTTAAAGCTGCAATATGTCACTTTTTGGGCAAACAGACCAAATTCACATAGAAATGTGAGTTATAGAGCTGTTCTATGTGCACTTTCTATACTTCCGTTTTTGTGTCTTACTTTTGGTTTTGTACACCATGTGAAAATACAATATTTTTGTTTATGGAAAATATATTTCACAGCGGTTTAGATGGTACAATTATTCTCTACAGTATACTTGCTTGTTTTGAGTACAAATTAAATTAGGTGAACTATTAGAATTTTAGCAACCAGGAAATGTCAGAGCGTTGTCTGCATAGGGCACCTTTAACAATATGTATTTTTACCATATATTTCCCAATGTCAATGTTAAATCATATTGTTACTTTTGTAACTTAATGAAAAAAATGTAAGTCCTGGCTGAGACCCATATGCAAATGCATCGTAGCTGCTTCGTGCTTACAACGTAGACAAGCTGTGTCTGTATGCGCCTAAGTGCAAAATGTTAAAAGCGCAGGATATACAGCGGGTGAAATAAGTATTGAACACGTCACCATTTTTCTCAGTAAATATATTTCCAAAGGTGCTATTGACATGAAATGTTCACCAGATGTTGGTAACAACCCAAGTAATCCATACATACAAAGAAACCAAAACAAATAAGTTCAGAAATTAAGTTATGTGTAATAATGTGAAATGACACAGGGAAAAAGTATTGAACACATAAAGAAAGGGAGGTGCAAAAAGGCATGGAAAGCCAAGACAACAGCTGAAAACTATCAGTAATTAAAAAGAAATCCAGCCCCCTTTCAGTGCAAATTAATATCAGCTGGTTCAGTCCCAACTGATGGCCTACAAAAAGGTCTCATTGCCAAGGTGTCACACAAGACACATCTCATGATGGGTAAAAGCAAAGAGCTGTCTCAAGACATTCGCAACCTAATTGTTGCAAAACATAATGATGGCATTGGTTATAGGCGCATTTCTAAGCTTCTGAATGTTCCAATGAGCACTGTTGAGGCCATAATACGGAAGTGGAAAGACAATCATTTCACCATAAATTTGCCTCCACCAGGTGCTCCTTGCAAGATTTCTGACAGAGGAGTGAAAAGAATAATCAGAAGAGTTGTCCAAGAGCCAAGGACCACTTGTTGAGAGCTTAAAAAAGACCTGCAATTAGCAGGTACTGTTGTCTCAAAGAAAACATTAAGTAATGCACTCCACCGCCATGGCCTGTATGCACGCTCACCACGCAAGACTCCATTGCTGAAAAAAAATCATGTTGAAGCTCATTTAAAGTTTGCTGCACAACATTTGGAAAAGCCAGTGAAATACTGGGAGAATATAGTGTGGTCAGATGAGAGCAAAATTGAACTGTTTGGATGTCATAATACACACCATGTTTGGAGGAGAAATGGCACTGCACATCACCCTAAACACCATACCAACAGTAAAGTTTGGAGGTGGGAACATCATGGTGTGGGGCTGCTTTTCAGCAAATGGTACTGGCAAACTTCACATAATTGAAGGAAGGATGAATGGGCAAATTTACGAGGAGAACCTGGTGGAGGCAAATTTATGGTGAAATGATTGTCTTTCCACTTCCGTATTATGGCCTCAACAGTGCTCACTGGAACATTCAGAAGCTTAGAAATGCGCCTATTACCAATGCCATCATTATGTTTTGCAACAATTAGGTTGCGAATGTCTTGAGACAGCTCTTTGCTTTTATCCATCATGAGATGTGTCTTGTGTGACACTTTGGCAATGAGACCTTTTTGTAGGCCATCAGTTGGGACTGAACCAGCTGATATTAATTTGCACTGACAGGTGGCTGGATTGCTTTTTAATTACTGATAGTTTTCAGCTGTTGTCTTGGCTTTCCAAGCCTTTTTGAACCTCCCTTTCTTCATGTGTTCAATACTTTTTCCCTGTGTCATTTCACATTATTACACATAACTTAATTTCTGAACTTATTTGTTTTGGTTTCTTTGTATGTATGGATTACTTGGGTTGTTACCAACATCTGGTGAACATTTCATGTCAATAGCACCTTTGGAAATATATTTACTGAGAAAAATGGTGACGTGTTCAATACTTATTTCACCCGCTGTATGTACCTTGATAAAATGGCTTTGCTTGGTAAGTAATATTGACCAAATAAGCAATTTCTACCCTTGTTGCATCAGATATCTATGCTGCTGAGACAAGTTTTATACATTTTCATAGTGACACTGACAGCTCTTCAAACCCAAAAAAAATAGTCCATGTCTGAGGTAGTGATGGGCATGAGACTCGAAGGAAGTCAAAACTATTTTTAACAAGATTTAAAAATATATATAATTAAAATACTGTAAAACTATTTGGTTGAATGTGCTTTTAATTTTTAATTTTGACTCTAGTGTACCGTAGGCCTAAATGTGCATTTGTGGGGCACAACAGAAAAGAAACCAAGCCAAGCATCATGCAGTATTTCTTTACCTTTCCCCTCTGTGTTTCACTCAATTGCGTTCTGACCGCTCCCTCTACGCAGGCTTCCCGAGTGTGCACAAGCTCCCATTAGGCCTACAGAAATACATTTTGATAAACATTCAACTGATGGGACACACAAGCTACATTCCTTGTCAAATGACGACAGTTTTATCACAATTTCAAAATGGACTGGTTGATTGATGTAGGGAAATGTGTTCCAACGAGCTGCAGTTTTGGAATAATTGTGTCCAGTCTATGTTACGCTTAAGGTGTCCGCTTGCTTTCCATCTGAAACAGTTCGGAACGGTTCGTGAATATTTTATACAGTTGAAATCGGAAGTTTACATATACCTTAGCCGAATATATTAACTCAGTTTTTCACAATTCCTGACATTTAATCCTAGTAAAAATTCCCTGTCTTAGGTCAGTTAGGATCACTACTTTATTTTAATAATGTGAAATGTCAGAATAATAGTAGAGAGAATGATTTATTTCAGCTTTTATTTCTTTCATCACATTCCCAGTGGGTCAGAAGTTTACATACACTCAATTAGTATTTGGTAGCATTGCCTTTAAATTGTTTAACTTGGGTCAAATTTCGGGTAGCCTTCCACAAGCTTCCCATAATAAGTTGGGTGAATTTTGTCCCATTCCTCATGACAGAACTGGTGTAACTGAGTCAGGTTTGTAGGCATTCTTGCTCGCACACACTCCAATACCTTGACTTTGTTGTCCTTAAGCCATTTTGCCACAACTTTGGAAGTATGCTTGGGGTCATTGTCCATTTGGAAGACCCATTTGCGACCAAGCTTTAACTTCCTGACTCATGTCTTGAGATGTTTCTTCAACATATCCACATAATCTGCCTTCCTCATGATGCCATCTATTTTGTGAAGTGCATCAGTCCCTCCTGCAGCAAAGCACCACTACAACATGATGCTGCCACCCCTGTGCTTCATGGTTGGGATGGTGTTCTTTGGCTTGCAAGCCTCCCCCTTTTTCCTCCAAACATAACTATGGTCATTCAAGTCCTTCTGCTCACCCGACTTAGAATATCTAACAATCAAATGCCTACCGTTCTACCTCCCCGGGGGAATATTCAGCATTTTCTGTACATATTTCTCCTCAAGCCGATACCACGTCAGTCCTCAAAGAACTTCATTGGACTTTATGTTAACTGGAAACCAGATATCCTGAGGCTGCATTTATTGTAGCTGGTGATTTTAACCAAGCAAATCTGAGGATAAGGCTCCCGAAATTATATCCGCACATTGACTGTCATACTCGTTGGGCTAACACATTGGATCATTGCTACACTTCCAGCCAAAATGGAAGTTCCGCCCACCATTTAGCAAATCATACCACGATTCCATTTTGCTCCTCCCCTCCTATAGGCAGGAACTCAAACAGGAAGTTCCCGTGGTCAGGTATATTCAGCGCTGGTCTGACCAAGCTTCAAGATTGTTTTGATAACGTGGACTGGGACATGTTTAAGTTAGCTTCGGAAAATAATATTGACATATATGCAGACACAGTGAATTAGTTTATTAGGAAGTGCATAGGAGATGTTGTGCCCACTGTGACTATTAAACCATTGACAGATGGGAGCATTTACGTGAACCACCGCATTTAACCAGGGCAAGAAGACTGGGAATATGGAAGTAATGCAATTAAGCAGGCTAAATGTTGATATAGGGATAAAGTTGAGTAACAGTTCAATGGCTCAGACACGAGACTCATGTGGCGGAGTCTATAGACAATCACGGATTATAAAAGGAAAACCAGCCACGTCGCGACACCAAAGTCTCGCAGGCTTAAGACATTCTTTGCTCTCTTTGAGGATAATACAGTGCCAATGACGCGGCCCGCTACCAAGGACTGTGGGCTCCTTCTCAGTGGCTAACGTGAGTAATACATTTAAGCGTGTTAACCCTCGCAAGGCTGCAGGCTCAGATGGTATACCTAGCCACGTCCTCAGAGCATGCACAGATCAGCTGGCTGTTGTTTACAAATATATTAAATCTCTCCCTATCCCTGTCTGTTGTCCCCACATGCTTCAAGATGGCCACCATTGTCCCTGTACCTAAGAAAGCAAAGGTAACTGAACTGAATGACTATCGCCCAATAGCACTCACCTCTGTCATCATGAACGTCTTTGAGAGACTAGTCAAGGATCATATTACCTGCCACCCTAGACCCCCTTCAATTTGCTTACCGTCCCAATAGATCCACAGATGATGCAATCGCCACCACATTACACACTGCCCTATCCCATCTGGATGAGAGGCATACCTATGTAAGAATGCTGTTAATTGACTATAGCTCAGCATTCAACACCATAGTTCCCTCCAAGCTCATCAAGCTCGAGGCCCTGGGTCTGAACCCCGACCTGTACAACTGGATCCTGGATTTCCTGACGGGTCGCCCCCTAGTGGTGAAGGTAGGAAACAACACCACCTCCTCACTGATCCTCAACACTGGGGCCCCACAAGGGTGTGTGCTCAGCCCCCTCCTGTACCAACAATGATGAGACTACAGGGAGGAGGTGAGGGCTTTGAGTGTGGTGCCAGGAAAATAACCTCTGACTCAACGTCAGCAGAACTAAGGAGATGATCGTGGACTTCAGGAAACAGCAGAGGGCGCACCCCCTGATCCACATCGATGGGACCGAAGTGGAGAAGGTGGAAAGCTTCAAGTTCCTCAGTGTACACTTCACTGACAAACTGAAATAGTCCACCCACACAGACAGTGTGGTGAAGAAGGTGCAACAGAAATTTGGCTTATCACCAAAAACCCTCACTAACTTCTACATCTGGGACTCAATTTGTGTGTCCATATTGCATCACCCATCTCATATGTACATACTGTATTGAGATGGTTGTTTAGCAGTTGGTGGTGTAGTACAGAGTACTACACCACCAACTGCTAAACAACCATCTCTAGCACATCAGAAACTGCTGCCTATAGTCATAGATTAGAAATCACCGGCCACTTTAAGGAAATGAAACTCTATTCACTTTAATCATGTTTCCGTATCTTAGTCACTTAATTTGTGTGTCCATATTGCATCACCCATCTCATATGTACATACTGTATTGTACTCTATACTACACCACTAACTGCTAAACAACCATCTCTAGCACACCAGAAACTGCTGCCTATAGACATAGATTAGAAATCACTGGCCACTTTAAGGAAATGAAACACTATTCACTTTAATCATGTTTCCGTATCTTGCACTACTCATCTCATATCTTTAAACTGTACGCTATACTATTCTTCGTTATCTTAGTCACTTAATCGTGTTTATATACTGCATCACCAACCTATTAAGTGTATACTGCATACTATACAGCTTACTTTGCCACTGTATCTCAGTCCAATGCCGCCCTGACATTTGTTATATTCTCAATTCATTCCTTACTTAGTTTTATGTGTATTTGGGTATATGTTGTGAAACTGTTATATATATATAACTTGTTAGATATTACTGCGCTGTTGGAGCTAGAAGCACAAGTATTTTGTTACACCCGCAGTAACATCTGCTTACCACGTGTATGTGATGAATTAATTAGATTTGATTTAATCAGTCATATTTTTATTTATTTAACCTTTATTTAACTAGGCAAGTCTGTTAAGAAGAAATTCTTATTTACAATGATGGCCTACCTACATGGTCAGCCATAGTAGTACATCGCCCCTGGAGCAAATGAAGGTTAAGTGCCTTGCTCAAGGACACATCGACCAGTTTTTCACCTTGTTGGCTCGGGTATTCGGACCAGCAACCTTTAGGTTACTGGCCCAACACACTAACCGCTAGGCTACCTGCCGCACAAATTAGGAACCAATCCTAGTTGTGTTTCTAACAGAGATTTTAATTTCTGTCACAACATTTTAGCAAATGTTTGAAAATGACATTTTATTGGCTTCTTCATTACAGGAGTTGCATGTTCTGTTGAGATTAATTACCATAATCTAAATATGATTTCTGTCATGCTGAGCACGGTGAGTGGACGCCCTAATGGGTTATGCACCCAATGCATATGGGTTCGTTAAATTTGTCTGGCGCCACATTTTCCAAAAGGAAATCCTGATACACACACACACACACACACACACACACACATGCACACACACACACTACATGCACACACACTACATACAAAAGCTATTTTCTACCTGAGACAAATCTTATTATGCCATTAGTTTGAGTGCTGGCCTCCCTGGTAATTTAAGTCCCCCCACCCCCGTCTACAACTGGCTAATTGTCTCCTGGGTAATACAGCTATACTGGAGGCCCCCTGACTGTTCATTTAACTTATGGACTGCTGACATGCATTAGGCTATGGGACAGTGGGACGGACGGACGGGGGGGGGGGGGAATGTAGGCATTGAACAGCTATGTCTACTCTACAACATCCTGTAGCTGCCTGTTACCATGTACAACTACTATTTAATAAAATAAATATATATATTTTATATTTTTTTAAATATGTGTGATTCATTTAATTGAATAAATGTTTTCTCTAAATAAGTGTTGTATAATCTACAGGTCAAATACACTATTTCAAACAGTCGGCAATAATCTAATGAATTCAGGTCTTATACCTAGGCTAAATAAAAGCCTTCCACAACCATATTTACTTTATTTTTATTTAACGTGGCAAGTCTAAGATCAAATTCTTATTTACAATGACTGCCTACCCCGGCCAAACCTGGATGACACTGGACCAATTGTGCACCACCCTATAGGACTCATGGCCGGATGTGATGCAGCCTAGATTCGAACCAGGGACTGCAGTGATGCCTCTTGCACTGAGATGCAGTGCCTTAGACTGCTGCGCCTCTCAGGAGCCCCATTTAAGTCCTACTAATAATTTAAATTATTTTATTAAAGTAGTTTAACCTGTCTTATTATTATATATTTTTGCAATAATCACTGATATGGCTTTCAAGTCTATGAAAATGCACTTTAAAAAAAACAAATTTAACTAAAACCATGCTTAATTCACATTCACTAATAATGACTTCTTGTAGCAGGCATTAGGCTATAGAAAATTAAAACAGGTTTCAACAATCTATCAAGCCCACATGCTAGTGATTATCCAGCTAATCTTTATTTCAAATTTAGCCAACTTGGATCTATTTGCTAGCTAACAAGGTTGAACAGAATTGTTATGAACACACCCTTCTGGCTGTCTCCAACTGTTTTAAAAGCATGTTAGCCTGTCCACTTTGTTCAGATGTTGAAATCAAGTCGCCAATACTCAGAATGAGAACCAGTTGTCAATTCCCTATATATTTGTGTTTTATGCTTATTGCACATTTATAAAACACTAGACAGCTAGTATAACAGTCTTTGGCTAAAATACTGATAGCAGTACCCCAATGCCGTGCACAACAAACTGAGCATTAATTTTATACTCTCGTTTTAGTAGTCTGCTCTGTGAGCAATTTGAGTAGTTTAAACATAAAAAGGGTATTGTTACCAAAGTTAACACTTTCCTCTATTACAGTAAAATATTGACTCAATATGTTTGTGTCCATATGACCGATTCTGTTGGGCCAAACCTCATACAAATAGTGAGTTGAAACTTCTTGTCAGAGAGGAAGGCGTGAGAGACGGGAAGGGGCTTGACGTGTGTAAACTATAGAGAAAAAAGAGAAGGGAGAGTTTTCACACTCTCAAATCTGTCCAAAATAGGCCCGATGTGTTTCTATGGGCTGATTTTGAACCTAAACTTGTTGCCTGCCTCCCCGCCTTTGGGACAACGACTCCCTTTGTTAGTGCGGAGACGTGCATCTCTTCATTATATACAGATCTCTGGTGTAAATGGGGAGGTGCACAGAAGGAGCAAACGATATAAGACAAAAAATACAAAACGAGAACAAGAGGCCTTAAATGCTCATACAAACAAAAAATAACAAATCCTTGATTCTTGCGATGCAGGCATTTTGGAATGCCTGGCACAAAAACATAAATTCTAATTAATCTAATGTATTCGACATCGCCCAGCCCTACTTAATTCCTTTCAAAAGTTTGTCAAAGTCATGAAGTAAAGTTGCAGAACATTATTCATGGTATTTTTCATTACCTCAATATCTATTAGAGGCCTGTGAAGGTGACTTTTCTTGACCAGAGTGAGGCGTTTTATTTGCAAGTGAAGATGATGATGATGATAATAGCCGGCAACTATACAATATACAGCGGGTGAAATAAGTATTGAACACGTCACCATTTTTCTCAGTAAATATATTTCCAAAGGTGCTATTGACATGAAATTCACCAGATGTTGGTAACAACCCAAGTAATCCATACATGCAAAGAAACCAAAACAAATAAGTTCAGAAATTAAGTTATGTGTAATAATGTGAAATGACACAGGGAAAAAGTATTGAACACACTGATATTTATTTAATACAAAAGCCTTTGTTGGTAATGACAGCTTCAAGACGCCTCCTGTATGGAGAAACTAGTCGCATGCATTGCTCTGGTGTGATTTTGGCCCATTCTTCCACACAAACAGTCTTCAAATCTTGAAGGTTCCGTGGGCCTCTTCTATGAATCTTGATCTTCAGTTCTTTCCATAGATTTTCAATGGGATTTAAGTCAGGTGATTGGCTGGGCCATTCTAGCAGCTTTATTTTCTTTCTTTGAAACCAATTGAGAGTTTCCTTGGCTGTGTGTTTGGGATCATTGTCTTGCTGAAATGTCCACCCTCGTTTCATCTTCATCATCCTGGTAGATGGCAGCAGATTTTTGTCAAGAATGTAAAATTGCCCATTCATCCTTCCTTCAATCATGTTTGCCAGTACCATTTGCTAAAAAGCAGCCCCACACCATGATGTTCCCACCTCCAAACTTCACTGTTGGTATGGTGTTTTTAGGGTGATGTGCAGTGCCATTTCTCCTCCAAACATGGTGTGTATTATGACATCCAAACAGTTCAATTTTGCTCTCATCTGACCACACTATATTCTCACAGTATTTTACTGGCTTTTCTAAATGTTGTGCAGCAAACTTTAAACGAGCTTCAACATGCTTTTTTTTTCAGCAATGAAGTCTTGCGTGGTGAGCGTGCATACAGGCCATGGCGGTGCATTACTTACTGTTTTCTTTGAGACAACAGTACCTGCTAATTGCAGGTCTTTTTGAAGCTCTCCACAAGTGCTCCTTGGCTCTTGGACAACTCTTCTGATTATTCTTTTCACTCCTCTGTCAGAAATCTTGCGAGGAGCACCTGGTCGAGGCAAATTTATGCTGAAATGATTGTCTTTCCACTTCCGTATTATGGCCCCAACAGTGCTCACTGGAACATTCAGAAGCTTAGAAATGCGCCTATAACCAATGCCATCATTATGTTTTGCAACAATTAGGTTGCGAAGGTCTTGAGACAGCTCTTTGCTTTTACCCATCATGAGATGTGTCTTGTGTGACACCTTGGTAATGAGACCTTTTTGTAGGCCATCAGTTGGGACTGAACCAGCTGATATTAATTTGCGCTGACAGGGGGCTGGATTGCTTTTTAATTACTGATAGTTTTCAGCTGTTGTCTTGGCTTTCCATGCCTTTTTTGCACCTTGCCTTTTTTGCATTTTAAAATTAATATATTTTGGTATAAGGTTTTGTTATTGTGACCTCCCCACAGTTTGTTGGAAGAGGAAGTTTAAACTAAGTCTATTAGCTAGAAACGTATCTTGGCAGCGTAGAGAATTTTGCCGTTGTAAAGCAAATTTTCTGCAATTCTACACTTTTATTGAGCTGAAAGAACATTTAGCAGTTTTGAAGCTAATTTCCAGCAATTCATTATTTTGCATTGGCTAATGCTGTGTTCCTGTAGACTTCATCATTGCGCTAATGCTGTTAGCATTGGCTCATGAAACTACCTCTAACTTCCTTCATACTGGATGCAGGGACATACAAATGGTATCCACGATGGTATTTGGTGCAGCTAGCGATATTCAAAAATATTTTTCATTAAAAAAAAAAAAAGAAATACCCCAAAATATTTCCATAAGAAAATAATCATATGCGAACCTCCTGCAGTACCTCCACGGACCCCAGTTTGAAAACCCTTGCTCTAGAGCAAGGACATGAACTGAACGGAATCAAATTACCATGGAGATCTTGCAAAGAAAAACAGGCTTCAAATATGCCTGAAACCGGCAGCATGCAGATCTGTTCCCTGCCTCTCTCTCTCAAACAAAGAAATTACAGGGTTCTTGTAGGAATACCCACAAGGCATCAGCCAATGGGCATACATTTCACCAGAGGAAGAGGCGGATCGAAATGGTTTACTCCGCACAAAATCTGTCCATAAAAATAAGACCACGAAGTGAGGAGTTTTTGTATCAAGGGCAATCGGTGTCGAATTTGGTAAACAAAAAATGTAATTGCTAATTTGCTACGTGAGGCTTATTTGATCTAATATACGTCTTGTAATGGTTTAGGTTGTTATGAAAGCACTGATTTGTGGACACATGGCACCTTTGATATCGGAGTTGTGCCTGTTCACACACGTATCTGCCTTCTCATTGGCTAGAAGGGTTCCACCTGATCTTGCCGCCTCCTGCCTGCCTTCCATCTTTTAAGGACATGTATTTACATTGTTAGAGCGGTCACTCAATGTCTGATTAAACCTTTCCTTGGTTTCTGGTGATTAATTCTAACTGACTGAACCAATAGGACCGGGGTGCAGGTACCTACCCACCCTTTTTGCAGTGTCTGCCTCATACATCCTTTACTGGTACACGCCCATCACACATCTGTTACCAGGCTGTAAGGTTTAATAGTTTCTCCTGTGCCTCTGAACTCAGATCAGTAACATTAACTACTGACTTACTCCATTAAAATCACCCAAATCTCTGGTGCCATTCTTGTCTATAACACTCCCCTGGGGTCAGAGTGAACTGGGGTGGGTTAACAGCCTCTTTCAATCTCGCCAACCCCATCCCTGTACAGTTTCCACCTCTGTATTGCTCAGTTAATGTTGGTGCTATTTACATCTATACAGGTATCCTGACCATAGTCATCTGCGCAAGCCCAATACTTGTATAATATCCTCTTGGCTCACCGCCTTTACTTCATATTGTCCCCAAATATGTTCAAACTGTAGCCCAAGGGCAACTAGCAGTAGGTCCCGTACAGAGGTATAATGCATAAGTATGAACACCTTTCTCTCGACTACATGCTCCCCACTTAATGGAGAGGTTATCAATATTTATTTTGAAAACCACATCCTGCCTCTCTCTGGCCACTATGTTATAATACTCACATCTAGTGGAATCCTTAAAAACAAATAAGTTCAGAAATTAAGTTATGTGTAATAATGTGAAATGACACAGGGAAAAAGTATTGAACACACTGATATTTATTTAATACAAAAGCCTTTGTTGGTAATGACAGCTTCAAGACGCCTCCTGTATGGAGAAACTAGTCACATGCATTGCTCTGGTGTGATATTTGGCCCATTCTTCCACACAAACAGTCTTCAAATCTTGAAGGTTCCGTGGGCCTCTTCTATGAATCTTGATCTTCAGTTCTTTCCATAGATTTTCAATGGGATATAAGTCAGGTGATTGGCTGGGCCATTCTAGCAGCTTTATTTTCTTTGAAACCAATTGAGAGTTTCCTTGGCTGTGTGTTTGGGATCATTGTCTTGCTGAAATGTCCACCCTCGTTTCATCTTCATCATCCTGGTAGATGGCAGCAGATTTTTGTCAAGAATGTAAAATTGCCCATTCATCCTTCCTTCAATCATGTTTGCCAGTACCATTTGCTAAAAAGCAGCCCCACACCATGATGTTCCCACCTCCAAACTTCACTGTTGGTATGGTGTTTTTAGGGTGATGTTTTTAGGGTGATGTGCAGTGCCAGTATGAACACCTTTCTCTCGACTACATGCTCCCCACTTAATGGAGAGGTTATCAATATTTATTTTGAAAACCACATCCTGCCTCTCTCTGGCCACTATGTTATAATACTCACATCTAGTGGAATCCTTATCCTGAGTCGTCTGTCTTTTAACTCTTTCCCATGGTAGAGTTTCATTTTTATTTTTGGTGAGTGGTGGATCTGGATGTATCAAAATTAAGACTGATGCAGCTCAGGGTCCCCCATATTCCCAAGAACCGCCAACCCTCTCCTGCCCTTAGTCAGTCTGCTGAGTAGCACCCCATACTCACACCTTTAGGAACACACTACAGTGATGATAGGTCGGGGTAGGGAATCTTCGTTAAGGAGGTAACCCCCGGAACCTATTGGTACTCGGTTCTGCTCCTTAACTCTGTGTGTGTTCAGCAGTGGTTGTATGTGTTCTTACCTCCTTGCAGTGGGCAACGTGGACCCAGGTTGCTCTCTTTCTGAACATATATAAACAGCAAATAGGCAGTTTCCAACAAGACCTGGTAGGGCCTTCCCAACGGAGCTGCTTCCAGTCTTTCCTTTTCAATCATTGGACCCGCACCCAATCACCTGGTTGGATAGAGTGGGTCACTCTCTCCTTCAGTTCACCTGTAGGTCACAAAATCTTTGACATACGGGTGTGATTAGCAATCAATCTTCTCATGTGTTCAGACAGAGCATTCACCGTGTCTATCTCTGCCTACTCTGGACCTCCTATCTCTACATTCTATATGGTCTCCCAAACCCTCTTCAGAGGAAGATAACCCATCTTTGTCTGCCGTTACTCTAATGGTCATTAACACTATAGGTACTCATCTTACCAAGTTTCTTCCAATACTTATATAGGTCTTCCTTAGTCTACTTTTTATTGTTCCATTCATGCGTTTAATTAAACCTGCCGATTGCGGATGACATGAACAATATTTCTTCCTGGTAATATCTAACTTCTATCATAGTCAATCACCATTTCTTTCCTTCACCCCTTGTAAGTTCTATGATCATTACTTTGTGCATATATAACACACCTGGAACACGTATACGGGTTTTTCCATATGCTACAATCATACTTCCTAATTGTTTTAAGTAATTAATTCTACCATATCTCCCCTGTTGATACATAGCTTTGCCCATGTATCAAAATTACTACATATCTAAACAAAGACTTTGGTAATATTGGTAAATTACCCTGATGCCAAATATCATCTCGGAGGATTGCCCCTCCCCTTTTCCATATTTCTAATTCTCTCTGTGTGAAGAGCAGAATGTAGCACCCAGGCTACAGTAATTAAAACACATCTGTTTATAAATCTTGGTACTCCCAAAATCGTCTCTTTTCTAGAGGGGTTCAGAGTACGCCCTTCTCAAGGTATAGTATATCTCAAATACACAACCACAGTTTGCTACAATTGTAGTTTCCTTTTGCTCACTTTATGGCCTTGTTCTACCATATACTTTAACAACTACAGTTTATCCCATCCACATCCTACACCAGTAGGGTTAGCCACCTGAATATCATCTACATCCTTCACCAGTAAGGTTAGCCACTAGAATATCGTCTACATAAATCAACATGTCTGTTTCCTCCCCTAAAAGGTAAACCCAAACCACCCTTGGCTAATGGGATGTACAGGTATGCTAAAAAACCATTTAGCCAAATTCATCATAGTTAGCTAAATATTTTCCCATCTCACTTGACTATGCAGGGTGTGTAAATCTGATACACATAGAGCTCTATCACCCTCTGATTCACTCCCTGGAGATCTAATACCATTCTCCAATCATTACCGGGAGCTGCTTGTTTTTTACTGGAAACATTAAAAAATTAAACTATGCTTAGCTTGATCCTGTTTTCCATTCTGCTTGTGATGGGTCGCATATCTTTTAACTTCTACCAATGGTGCAGTCCCCCATATTCCCACCAATGTTTTCTTAACGGCTTCTACTTATTACAGGTCTCATTCCTGTGAGGAACATGGCCTATACACATCTAATGTGGGCGCTGCCCCATCTATGCCTGCTAATGGATTAGGTAGGCTATCAATGGGCACTGGTTTGCAGGGAGACCTCCTGTTACCTCATCTTCAGACTCACTCTGGTCCTTCTCTGAGCTTTTCTCATAACTGGACTGCTATTATAAGGTTCAAGTCTCTTTAGGGATCTGGGTTTTCCACCCTTTCTCCCTCTGACTTCTCCCTGGTTTTGTTTATCTCCTGTTCTTTCCTCCAACTCCCTTGCCTCCCTGTCTCACCAATAGTTCCTTTAACATTTCTGTGATACCTATCTCTACATTTGTCTCATCCCCCTCTCCCCCCTGAGCTCCCTCAGTTTCCCTCTGATTCGGATAGGGGTTGGGGGTCCCTCACCACTACTACTTCATCATCTGGATTCTCCCTCCATGCCCGATCTACTAATGAGGGATATCATTTCAATCCAGAATTATCTATGGGTGGCCGTGGGTTCTGACTTCAACTGTTCTTTCTTACTCTGACTTCATAAAATATTACTTTTAATACAATCTATAATTAACCTTCAAATCTACCTATACCAAAATTACTCCTTTAATCAATCCTTCATCAACAAATCCTTAAGACTATAACTTAGAAGGTATGGCTTCCAGCTCACTTCCTTTCCCTGAGTGAAAAACAAATCTCTCTGTCATTAGTCAGGTCCCACTTCTAAGTGGACCCTGGTTAAACTTTCTCTCTCCAATTCAACTCTCATCTATATCTGCCAATAATATAGACTATACTAGTCTCCCTCTGGTATCTATTACCAATCTACTATTCATTACCCACTTCCCTAAGAACCTCCATTCCTCTGAGGTATCTTTCCACTAGGGATATGTGTAAACTCAACTTTTCATCTATATAATCTCCAATTCTGTGGTCCCAACTCCTTCTACTTGCTGACATTTACAAATAGCCAACTCCTCTGGTAGGAGTACAGTATCCAAAAGATTCAAAATCAACCGAGCATGTGTAATAGGTCTACCAGAAGTAGTCACCATTCCCGTTTATCCATTGTGCAGCAAATATGTGTACTATCTGTGTAAATGGTAACTATTTTTCCTTTTCCCAAACAACATGCACAAGTAAGAGCCACTATTTCTGTCTGTTATTCAGAATAATTTATAGGTAAGATTCAGCTTCCAAAATGTCTGTCTCTGCTCTGACTTTCTTATCTTCATTCATCAGGTCTCCTAGTTCTTGAGACATCTGATCTGATAGTGGAGAACCAATTCTACTCTTGGTCTGGCAGGGTACCTAACCTCCCCCCCAGGTCAAACTTCAGTAAACATTCAGGGTTCATACAGCAGGGAAGGGGCCTCAATAGGCTTGCCTCCTCCTCCCCTCTGTCAAATGCTCAAAATGTCTCTCCATAAAATTATCACAAATTGTAACCCACTCGGTTTCTCCTGTCCTCCAGTATTTTACTAATAGTCCATCTAATCTGGAATAACTAGACCAGAATTGTTTCCCTCCTAATAACATCCATGTTATTTCTCTATCATATGGTGTTTCAAACCTCCAAGTATTAACCTCTCCTGTCTCTTACATTTTTAAGTACTGAACTTGTTTGTTCCTGCATGTCTACTTACTTACCCTCTCTGTTTCTGGGTAATCAGCTATTCCACATTTCCATATTAAATATCTCCATGGTTCTGATATTATCCATATTATTCTACTTAACATCTATTTCCCTATCAACACACCCTCTCAGTATGCAATTACTTAAAAACTATTCCCTTCTAAATTATAATGGGTCAGCAACACATTGGATTCTCCATCGTCCTCATTCCTATTACCAACACAGCCCATCCCCCAACCATGCTACTATGGACTAACTTCCCCAAGCAAAGTTCCTTTGGGAAAAGGCCCTAAACTAGTTTCAAAAAGTTTTCACTCAATATAGCCAACCTAGACTCCTAGATTCCTATAACCGTTTTATCATATCTACCAAGGTTTATCGCGACGCAGCCTCTCCTGGTGTCCGTTGTTAGTTAAAGTTTAACCTACAGAATATGAAAAAAACTATCCGACACCCAGACCTTGATCAACGTTCATAACAATACTTATCCACACAATTAGTTATTCACACGCAGGGACAAACTCTTCGCTTACCTACATCAACACAATGAGTTATTCCCACACAGACAAACTCTCCGCTTACAGTTCCTCGCAAGACCTACAACAACAATAAGAGACAAACGATGCCACGTTTAAACGGCAGGACATGTTGGTTATTACCGTTCCACACAATCAGGACAAACTCGTCAGTTTATCGTCCTGTCCTTTCAACATAAAACAATACCGGTTTACACTGCAGTTACAACACAAATAACACAATTCTACGGCTTAAATTCACAATACCATTAACTTGGGTAAACGCTCCCACAGCAGGGTTTCAATATCAACTTTTCAAACGCACCTTCTTCGCAGTCTCACTTCCACAGACCTTCACTTTCCTCGGGACGAAGTGATCAGGCGCTTCCTTCCTACCGGGCAACCTGCCGGAAAGACGCACTCACCTTCCCTCACCTCCCGCTAGACTCTCTCACACCCATTCTCGCAGTCTCACTTTCTGTAACTTCCCATTTCACTTTACTTTTTCTGCTGGCTTTTCTTGCTGGCTTCCGATAGCCACACTGTTACCTCACCTAGCCTATCTACCCCTTCTGCCTGCTGTTTCCTTACATTATCCCCACAAGTTTTATGTATCGGCACATCTTAGTTTTCAATTACTCCATATTTGACCTCCCATCAAATCCATTTTATTTCCTCCACTGAGGATCCTAATAATGTTCCTCCTATCCTTAGACTCCATGTCTCTCATTCCCTGGTTAGTTTCCGGGACCGTTATTGAGGATTTACTGCCTAGACGTTTCTATCTGCCTAGATTTTTTACTGGAGTAGTTAATAGATTACTGGGTCTCACACCGCGGACGATTTTTATTAACGGATTATTAGGTCTCACACGTATACGGGTTGAGAACGCCGTTTTTTTATGACTCTCGACTGATTAATATATCCGGCCTATTTAAAGGATGTAACAATTACCTATCACACAGTTCTCTTAACTGATCAATATATCTATTCTCCTCCACTAATTAATCTCCTTAGATATCTTTTCAGACGTTATTCTTCTTATGGTGGTAAAATAAGAAATCCCCTTCCTAAAGTTCACCCTCGTTTCCTGTTTTCCCAGAATACTAGCGCGTGGTTTTCTCTGGATAAACGTCTAAAAACGAAAGCTCACTTTCTTCCTGTATTCCTCCTGACGATCCCAGATCGCCTCGATACAGGGTAGTTTATATTGGTAATGGCCTCAACTACCTGGAGTCTTTGCGGACCCCCCTTCCGTTTTGGCTCCAAACCCAATTCCTATCTTCCAATTGCATGGAATACTTCGTTGCCTTTAAAACTTTTCTCCACACAAAATTCTAAAGATAGGTCACCAGGATGGATAACCCCTAGTGGATATGGAATAGTTTAACACCTAGATCACATCAAAACCCTTATTATTCTATAATTTAATGCAATCATACAGGTATTATTCCCCCAAATCCGTATGAATAAAAATTACTGACCGTATCCTTGCAGCTGGGACTAAATGTTGGTTGGATCTCGTCACCGTTAAATGTCGCGTTACCAGTTATCACCGGCCTGAAATAAACCCTCAATTTCAGAGGTCAGGTCTTTGTATTACGGATCCTAAAGATCCGCCCGTGCACGGTTTCGGTGTTTCCCTGGGACGACAGATATCAGATTTTGAGTCCGGATCAAAGGACCAAATTGTCACAAATATTTTCAATTCCAATGTTCTAAATGAACTTTTTAACTCTATCTGTATCCTGAAGGTTGTAAATTCTTCAGTTTGTTTAAATAATACAGAGAGAGCTCCAGCTTTACAATGGTCAGGTTTTATTCAGAGAACGTTCTCCAGAAAGAAATAACAAAAAGCTTTTATACCATCCAGTCACAGTCAAGCCCCCACCCTGTTTTGTGTCCTCAGGGTCTGCCTTCAACGACACTGTCCTGTTATCTCAGGTCACTCCCCTCAAAGGCATCCCTCAGTTGCTAATGTTTACCCACCTCAGGGACAAGACCCCCACTCTGATACATGAGGGTGGTAAACTTTTATGGCTAATCTCCTGCCAGCCTAAGCCTTCACAAATGGTCTATCTCCCCCTTTGTTCATCCTAACCACATCCTGACTCATTTACCAAATGGTAACATTCTAACCTGGTCTGAACATTGTCTATGTTCGCACATTCTTAGAATCATAATCTTGTAATTCTAATACATCTCACACATTACACCGTTTCAGGGTTAAACATCTTAGTCATTAACATTAAACATACACATTTCTTTATCACTCAACTATCTTGTCAATATAATAGATAATCTTTGGTTTCAAACAATACACCTGTTCATATTATAAACAAATATACAGTGGGGAGAACAAGTATTTGATACACTGCCGATTTTGCAGGTTTTCCCACTTACAAAGCATGTAGAGGTCCGTAAATTTTATCATAGGTACACTTCAACTGTGAGAGACGGAATCTAAAACAAAAATCTAGAAAATCACATATCAAATACTTGTTCTCCCCACTGTATTTCCGTAGCACAAACGTCAATGGAGGTTTTACACCATAATTTAAGCATAAAACAACTTGTGATAGAAATGTATACGTCCCCCAGGATATACTACTTCCGCATACCCAGTAGCATTAATTAACCATGCACTCGAACACACCCTCTCTAGACTTCCACCAGGAAGCGAAGAGATGCCCCCTTCAATCAACGTTTTGCCTTAACATTTTGATTGTTAAACATTATCACATTGCACTTGTTACTTTTTGATCACTAAATGCACAAACATAAAGAGTTATAATACGGGAGACGCACAACAAAAGCTTCCCGCGCCAAATCAACTGCCAACGCTCCCAACTCAAACTCCTAATACATGTTCCTTCCTCCTTTACAGGTGATCAGCAACAATCAAGAGGATAACTCTAACCCACATTTATTATTAATAAATTAATGTCCTTCTCATAAATTGTAAATCATCATCAGTGTCTGCTTATTCATAATATCTTTAGCTCAAGTGATGGAGGACATAGGACAATAATCACGGCCATACATAGAAAAATGCCTTCTCACACTGTGACAGGCATGGACAGGCACCCAGGCATTCCAACAAAGGAGAGATGGGTGGATAAACCCATACAGACCAAATAATTCGCATTCACAACCCAGGCAGGAGGGAAAGGAATATGTAATGAAGCACCAGAAGCGGGAGAAAGAGAATGTGTGTGTGTGTGTATAGAGATGCTGTTGTGTGATAGTGGCATTTGCGTCTGGTTTCACAAACCAAGTGTATGATTTAATAACAACCATGATACTAAAAGTACCTATTTGAAATAACAGGGAAAGTAGGCTTATTATTTCATCATAAATGTTTTTGCATTATAGACTTATCAAAGCACAATTCATCCATTGTGTTTATTTGAGATAATGTTGTAGGTCTGAGTGAGTGAGCGTATGACATCCACTGCCTGAAGCATGGGCGAAATAGCAGTGGCATGGTTGAGATCTTTATCTCTCTCTGTATGTGTTGTATGTCTAGTGTGTGTGTGTTTGTATCACTTATCTCTCGATCTGTGTTGTATGTCCATAGTGTGGTGAAGGAAGAGATTTCGGATGATGCTGCCAAACTACCTTGCTTCAATGGGAGAGTTGTGTCATGGGTAAGATGTTGACTTCTTTCACCTTCTACTGATTGTGTTACATGGCACATTGTCCACCCAGTCAGCAGTAACCTCAATACTTCTCACTTGTCAATGATTACAGACAACACTAATTCTGTCAATACAGTCGTGGCCAAAAGTTTTGAGAATGACACAAGTATTGGTCTCCACAAAGTTTGCTGCTTCAGTGTTCTTAGATCTTTATGTCAGTAGTTACTATGGTACACTGAAGTATAATTACAAGTATTCCATAAGTGTCAAAGGCTTTCATTGACAATGACATTCAGTTTATGCAAAGAGTCAATATTTGCGGTTCTGAGCCACATCCTGACTGATGTCAGGCCATTCTTGCATTATCAATGCTTGGAGTTTGTCAGAAGTTGTGGATTTTTGTTGGTCCACCCGCCTCTTGAGGATTGACCATAAATTCTCAGTGGGATTAAGGTCTGGGGAGTTTCTTGGCCATGGACCCAAAATGTAGATGTTTTGTTCCCCGAGCCACTTAGTTACCACTTTTGCCTTATGGCGAGGTGCTCCATCATGCTGGAAAAGGCATTGGTCGTCACCAAACTGTTCTTGGATGGTTGGGAGAAGTTGCTCTCGGAGGATGTGTTGGTGCCATTCTTTATTCATGGCTGTGTTCTTAGGCAAAATTTGGAGTGAGCCCACTCCCTTGGCTGAGAAGCAACCCCACACATGAATGGTCTGAGGATGCTTTACTGTTGGCATGACACAGGACTGATGGTAGCGCTCACCTTGTTTTCCGGATGACCCAAACAATCGGAAAGGAGATTCATCAGAGAAAATTACTCTACCCCAGTCCTCAGCAGTCCAATCCCTGTACCTTTTGCAGAATATCAGTCTGTCCCTGATGTTTTTCCTGGAGAGAAGTGGCTTCTTTGCTGCCCTTCTTGACACCAACTTTTGGCCACGACTGTACAGTATTAATTTCTTTATCAAGAATAATAACTTGGATCTTGTTTTCACTGATGTGATTCTGCTGATGTGTTTTGACAGCATGCTAGTTTGGTAGTAGTCGAGGAGAGGAAGCATGGCGTTTGCTTGTCAATAGGTCAGTTTTTTGACTTTCTCTCTCTTGCTTTCCCCCCCCAGCTGGTGTCCTCAGACAGTCCCCTTGCGGAGCCCCCTCCTCTCCCGGTGGAGGTGTGTACGGAGTCCTCTCCCCCTCCACCCCTACCTCCCCTCCCGGTGGAGAGGACAGGGGGTATCGGAGACTCCAGACCCCCCTCGTTCCAGTAGGTTGAAGACCTACAGCGTATCCTGATACACACACACACACACACACACACACACACACACACACACACACACACGCCTGGGAGTTAAGTAAATGCAATATAAAGTGGCAGCTCCAGTTCTCCAGAGGGAGAACAGGAAAAATGCTGACTACTTTCATCAGGATGCCTTTACAATATGTAAAAAAAAATAGAGGACAGTTTTTTTTTTTTTGTTAATGACAATGGCATTCTACAACATCCTCCACATTCTCATCCCCGTCGTTCTCCCCCCTCTTTCACTCTCTCTCTCTTTCTCCACCCCTCCAGTCCCAACGTGGTGGGTAGTGTTGAAAACCTGGATGAGCGTACTGAGACCGAGTCAGTGGTGTCATTCAGAAGGGAGAGGCCCAGACGGAGGGAGAGCCTGGAGCAGCACGGTTAGTAACTGTTTGAGTGGTCCTGTGTAGTTCAGTTGGTAAGAACATCGTGCAAGAAACGCCAAGGTCGGGGGTTCAATTCCTGCAGGCATTACATACACATCCTAAAAATGGATGCGACTAAGTTGCTCTGGATAAGAGCGTCTGCTAAATGACTAAAATGTTAATTGTACTGTCGCTTTGGCAAAGTGGCATATAAGTGATATGCTCTAGTCTCGGTACTGAGGGAGTAATGTTTGGACGATGCTCGTTTCCCCTCTGATCGTCCTTATCTCTGTTGTCCCTCTGCGCTCCAAAGGGCCGCGGATGAACGGTCAGAGCCGTCGTGAGCGCCACATGGCAGGCTACGAGAGTGCCTCCACCATCATGAGCAGCGAGCTGGACACCACCAGCTTCTGTGACTCGGACGACGACACCATGAGCAGGTCAGACACACACACACACAGCATGGCCTTCAACCATAAAACTTATTTGGCCCAGCATCACAACTTTGCCTATATAATTTATATAAATGGTTAACAAAGCAAGCCCTAAAATAGAGCCTTGTGGAACCTGTTTTGTGATATCCTGGAAACTAGATTTCTTTACTGTTTCACATTGACAGTGAGTTGTGTTTGAGGTAGTTGCTTCCTTAACCAGAATGCAGGTGTTAACCCTTCCCTTTCTCCCCCCTCAGGTTCAGCAGCACCACAGAACAGAGCACGGCATCTCGGCTACTGAAGCGCCACCGCAGACGCCGTAAGCAGCGTCCCACCAGGCTGGAGAGGGTACTGCAGCTACAGCTACTTTAATATCTAATATTTATCTAGGAACATACAGTAATTCTTAGAACATAAGACTACTATAGTTAGCAGATATGGTATGGATATGAAATCTGTAGGGGACTGCAGTAGGGGCCAGTTTATGTGTCAGTATACACAGAGTGTACAAAAAATGAAGGAAACCTTCCTAATATTGAGTTGCACTTAGGGCTGTTACGATGACTGTATTACCGCCAGTCACGCGTCATGACCACAGTCAAAAGGTTGATTCACGGTAACTAGGCTCATCTAAAACTGCACGCTTGCTAACAGCCATCAAGTCACTAATGGCCTGGTACTCAGCACTCTCTTGTCCTTCTAATCACTCTGACATAAATGCAAATGCAATCAAATATAACACTTCATGATTTGAATAATCTGCAGAGGTAGCAATGGCAGAAACTAACATAAAAAAAAAAAAAATCTGGTGTATTTACTTACCTTGATTTAACCACGCCTTCCCATATGGACAGAAAAGTGTGGAAGCTCTGAGCGACCCCATCAGGCCCAGTTTGTCAACAACAGGAAGAAGATTATTCTTAAACACTGTCATGGATATTGTTTCAAAACCAAACACAACTGCTGCTATTTGGATGGATTTTGGATTCAAGTCAAATGCGAGAGGTCAGCCAATAAACCTAGGTGAAGCCATTTTGTAGAATATGCGAGAGGAAAATATTTGTTAAACACGCCAATCTGAGAAGCCACCTTTGAATTAACCACCCTGCTAAATTTGCTGAATTAGAGAAATACAAACAAGACAGCAACAAATGGCAGAGAATAACTGACCATGTGACTTGGTGATGGTTCCTTTTCATACAGTTGAAAAGCAATAATTTAAAGAATGAATGCAGGAAATGGACAATCGGTATGAGTTACCATTGAGAGAATTCTTTTCACGAACGGCTGTTCCCAATATGTATAAGAAAGTGAGGAGAAATTCTCCAAGACCCCAAAGGTCTCTCTCATAACAGATATGTGGTCTAGTGTAAACAGGACCCCATTCACGAGCTTGATTTGTTTACTACATATCCAGCGATTGGTCTCTCATGTCCCATTGTCTTGAGACGACCTATATGCCAGAGAACCATACTGTGGACAACCTGAGTGAAGCTCTCCGGTCCGTGGGCATTGGATGAAAAGAAATTGTCCTGCATCACCACTGACAACAGTTGGGTTTGCCCATGTCTTAACTGCTTTGGACACAACTTTCATCTGGTCATCACAAAAAGGTGTTGCAAGTCAGAAAGACCGCGCAACCCGGGCCTTTGGCCTCTGTAGGAAATTTGCCAGCACCTTCTCCACGAGCTGGTTGAAGAGAAGAAACCCCCATAAAGCGCAGGCGGATCTTGAGATGCCCCAGCACACGCTCATATTGGTGAGTCTTAAATTCCATTGCATTCCATTAATTTTAGGATACAATATGAGCTACAATTTCCCTATCAAGATGATAGGCCTTCAGTATATCAATCGAATGATGTGCATGTTTAATGCTATGAATTTTAGGCTATTTAAATCAAATACAAGCTACAATTTAATTATCAAGATGTTGGTCCTAGATTAATACAATGTATATAAATTGAATGATATGCCCATTGAATTCCCTTGCATTTTATTGTTTTTCATCCCGCAGGATTGTAAAACACGTTGGGGGACCAAACACCAAATGGTCTGAAGAGGTTTTTGAGCAGGTCCCGGCAATACCACGGGTATTGATTGACGATCGAGACCACAAGCATTTAGATCCGTCATGGCAGGTCATCAATGTTCTGTACTAGATCAATGCCACACTGAAGCCTGTGGCCAACTTCACTCATATCCTATCTGGGGAGAACTATGTGACAGTCGTCAGTCAAGCCCGTTGTACAACTTTTAACAGGACAGATTCTCTCTCCCAAACCCGATGACTCTGAGCTAACAAATAAAAAAAAGATGGGCAGTGTATTGCAGGACAAGTACAAAGCACCAGCTCTACAGGACTGTCAAAGCCCTGCGTACTTGACCCGTGGTGCAAAGGCCGTGTGGGAGATTGCTTGGAGGGCACGAAAGATGCCCTCCTTCAGGAGATGTTGGCACTCTGGGAAGTAGACGGAGGCGGTACAGCTGGAGATGGGGATGACGGCACAGCCCACGGCTAAAAATATTAATCTTGGTGATCTTCTTAGAGAAGAAACTGGTCCTGAAAGCTCCCCCGGTACCCTTTAGTGCGTGCCGACACCAAGATGACCCACTATACGGAAGAGGAGGAACCGGACACATCTGCTTACCGGAATAACCACTCTCGTTTTCCTTTGGCTCTACTTACTAAAAAGTATATGTACTTTTGCACTACCAGCACTGCGTCAGAGGGTGTTCAGCACGGTAGGGAACATAGTTAGCTCTTTCCCCGCCTTCACTGAAGCCAGATAAAGTAAACATGCTGGTGTTTCTTAATCAGAAACTTAGAATTACTTTGGCCCGTGGCCATTTTAAATCAGAACACGTATAGGCAATTACACTGCAGCAAGAAATGGTGCATGCCTAAACAATTCTCTCTACTATTATTCTGACATTTCACATTCTTAAAATAAAGTGGTGATCCTAACTGACCTAAGACGGGGAATTAAATGTCAGAAATAGTGAAAACTGAGTTTAAATGTATTTGGCTAAGGTGTATGTAAACTTCAGACTTCAACTGTATGTTTTGATTTCACAAGACATTCTAAGGTTTGTATCAATCACAACTATAGTTACCAAATTACTCTAAATCAAGCAAATAAGACCTGTTTCAAATTATCACTTTGTAAGCTGAACGCAGAATAACCACTCCATGTGCTTGCTAGCTCGGAAAAATATCCTTTCAATGTTATTCTTAATATAAAATCATATAATATAGAATGGCACTTCTTCATATTATAATGTTTCATAGGAAAGACCTGCCTAAAATAAATAATGAATTTAATATAATGCAATACAGGCTATTAAATGGATTTATTAGACTTTAGACTTTAAGACCAGCAGTTATTTGCATGACAATTACCAGTTGACAAAATTTCATGACTGCCACAGCCCTAGTTGCACACCTCACGTTTGCCCTCAGAACAGCCTCAATTCGTCTGGCCATGAACTCTACAAGGTGTCGAAAGCGTTCCACGGTGGTGCTGGCCCATGTTGACTCTGATGCTTCCCACAGTAGTCAAGTTGGCTGGATGTCCTTTGGGCAGTGGACCATTCTTGATACACAGGGAGAAATGACAGCATTGTTGCTGTTTTTGACACAAACTGGTGCGCCTGGCACCTACTACCATACCCCATTCAAAGGCACTTACATATTTTGGTCTTGCCCATTCACCCTCTGAATCGCACACATACACAATTAATGTCTCAATTGCCTACATTGATTTTAAGTGGATTTAACATTGCAAAAATCATTGAAACTGAAGATCTCCCTCAATAACTTAAAACATCAGCTGTCAGAGCAGCTTACCGATCACTGCACCTGTACATAGACCATCTGTAAATAGCCCACCCCAACTACCTCATCCCCATGTTATTTTCTTTGCTCATTTGCATCCCAGTATCTCTATTTGCACATCATCTATCATCTGCATATCTATCACTCCAGTGTTAATGCTAAATTGTAATTATTTAGCCACTATGGCCTATTTATTGCCTTACCTTCCTAATCTTACTACATTTGCACACACTTTATATAGATTTTCTATTGTGTTATTGACTGTACGTTTGTTTATCCCATGTGTAACTCTGTTGTTGCACTGCTTTGCTTTGTCTTGGCCAGTTCGCAGTTGTAAATGAGAACTTGTTCTCAACTGGCTTACCTGGTTAAATATAGGCGAAATAATAAAAAAACAAGTGACATCAAAAAGGGATCATAGCTTTCACTTGGATTCACCTGGTCAGTCTGTCATGGAACGAGCAGGTGTCCTTAATGTTTTGTGTACTCGTTTATTAGGTTTTTGTTTTTCTGCGTTTCAGGCGTCTTCGTTCAGCAGTGTGACAGACTCCACCATGTCCCTCAACATCATCACTGTTACTCTCAACATGGGTGAGTTCAACTGCTCTCCTCCTGGCTTCTTTCTTATTCACTACCATTTCTCCTACTTTTCTTCCCATTCTTCTTACTCCACTCAGTTCCTATCTATCACTTCACGCTCTTCCATTGCCTAATCTCTACATCTTATCTGTAAGATTCAGTTTTTCTGATCTGAAGTAAAATGGAATAGGATAATAAGACTTATGTGTTAGCTGATGTACTGTATATGTATCCTAATGGTTTCCCCCGGGCAGATAAATACAACTTCCTGGGCATCAGTATTGTGGGTCAGAGCAACGAGAGGGGCGACGGGGGGATCTACATTGGCTCTATTATGAAGGGAGGGGCTGTGGCTGCTGATGGGCGGATCGAACCAGGAGACATGCTGCTGCAGGTGACACAAATACACAATAAGTTGCGTCTCGTAGATCTGGAAAACTCTTTAAGGTCTATCCTCTCATGTTGCTTCGTCTCAGGTGAACGACATCAACTTTGAGAACATGAGTAATGACGATGCTGTCCGTGTGCTGAGAGAGATTGTACATAAACCTGGGTAAGGCATCTCCTCTTTCCCTTCAGTCTGCATCTTGCGTGCATGGCTTCTGCTCCTTATACAAAGATAAATAATTTTCATTCAATAATATAATACTTTTAGCAAAAATGTAGAAAAATCTGTAGAAACTATGAGAATCGAAAGGTTCAGAACAGAACAGTTGAAATATATATGGCAAATAAAAATTCTGCCTAGAAGGCCAGCATCCCGAAGTCGCCTCTTCACTGTTGACGTTGAGACTGGTGTTTTGGGGGTACTATTTAATGAAGCTGCCAGTTGAGGACTGTTTCTCTAACTAGACACTAATGTACTTGTCCTCATGCTCAGTTGTGCACCGGGCCTACCACTCCTCTTTCTATTCTGGTTAGAGCCAGTTTGCGCTGTTCTGTGAAGGGAGTAGTACACAGCATTGTACGAGATCTTCAGTTTGTTGGCAATTTCTCGCATGGAATAGCCATCATTTCTCAGATCAAGAATAGACTGACGAGTTTCAGAAGAAAGTTATTTGTTTCTGGCCATTTTGAGCCTGTAATCAAACCAACAAATGCTGATGCTCCAGATACTCAACTAGTCTAAAGGTGGCCAGTTTTATTGCTTCTTTAATCAGCAGTTTTCATCTGTGCTAACATAATTGCAAAAGGGTTTTCAAATGATCAATTAGCCTTTAAAAATTATTAACTTGGATTAGCTAACACAACGTGCCATTGGAACACAGGAGTGATGGCTGATAATGGGCCTCTGTACACCTATGTAGATTTTCCATAAAAAATCAGCCGTTTCCAGCTACAATAGTCATTTACAACATTAACAATGTCTACACTGTGTTTCTGATCAATTTGATGTTGTTTTAATGAGCTTTTCTTTAAAAAACAAGGACATTTCTAAGTGACCCCAAACTTTTGAACGGTAGTGTATTTGGGCTATAATTTCTGAGGCTGGTAACTCTAATGATCTTATCCTCTGCAGCAAAGGTAACTTTGGGTCTTCCTTTCCTGTGGCGGTCCTCATGAGAGCCAGTTTCATCATAGCACTTGATGGTTTTGCGACTGCACTTGAATAAACTTTCAAAGTTCTTGAACTTTTTCCAGATTGAATGACCTTCATGTCTTAAAGTAATGATGGACTGTCATTTCTCTTTGCTGATTCCATATGTGTTATTTCATGTATTCCCTATTATTCTACAATATAGAAAAAAGTAAAAATATTGAATGAGTAGGTGTCCAAACTTTTGACTGGTACTGTATACATAAACAAATATATATGGGGGTTGGAAATGATGCAGACAATTACATTGATGGAAGCTACAATCTATCTGTGCTATTAAAGCTGATCTGTCCCCTAAAATAAGATGAATTGTCTTGCTGTCTCTTGCTTTCACTCGCGCTCTCTATTTCTCCACTCTCTCCACCCAGACCTATTATCCTGACAGTAGCTAAATGCTGGGACCCGTCACCCCAGGGCTACTTCACCCTCCCACGCAGTGAGTAACCTGTTATATCCCCTAGGCTCTTTCTCAGTTCCTTTTTCCTTGATTCCTTGCATCCTCTCTCCACCTCATTACACACTCGAGGTTGAAGATCCAAAGTCCCTTCTACTCCCAATGTGTTTTGAGAAGGAGGCATGGGTTCGATTCCCATGGGGTACCAGTATGAAAAAAAAAAAAAAAAACGAAATGTATGCACTCACTACTGTATGTCGCTCTGGATAAGAGCGTTGTTAAATGACTAAAATGTCATGTAAAATGAGAAGGGAGGATGTGAGAAATCGAGGAAAGACTAATTGCGAAAAGAGCCTTGGCTGAGAAATCCACACAACAGTAGAGGAGACTACAACCCCTACTCATAGTGTACACCCCCATTGTTCTCCCAGATGAGCCGATCCGGCCCATAGACCCGGCTGTGTGGGTGAGCCATTCTGTGGCCCTGACAGGAGCCTACCCTCCCTACCCCGGCAGTTCCTCTCTCAGCACCATCACCTCCAACTCTTCCGTGACCGAGACAGAGCGCGAGTCCATCTGCCTGTCTCTGGCCCACAAAGGTAAGGTCTGCTTTAATTTTTCTACACTGTATGTTTGCGTCATCTCATGTCTCTTTCTCTCTCTGTCATTCTCTCTTGTAAGTCTCAAGGTTTGTCATTTTGCTCATAGAACTCAATGACAGAGTTTCCCTAACTCGGTCATTGGGACATTTTTAGTTTTTTTTCCCTAGCACTACTCCGCTGATGAAACTAATCATCAAGCTTTGATAATTTGAACTAGCTGTATATTGTTAGGGCAAAAAACTAAACATGCACCCCTTGGGGACCCGAGATCGAGTTTGGGAAACACTGATTTAAGTTCTCTCTGCTCTTCCCCCTCAAGTGTCAATTTCTGTCTACCTTAGTTGTTGATGATAACAAAAAAATGTTTTGCCAGTCTGTTTGCTATATCTTAATCTTACTCTCCTCTCCTCCCATTATCTCTCTCCAGGTTTTGATGAGTTCAACCTGTCCCTCCACTCTGACATGGCGTCGGTGGCTAAGGCAATGGCCTCCCCAGAGTCTGGTCTGGAGGTCCGGGACAGGATGTGGCTCAAGATCACCATCCCCAACGCCTTCCTTGGTGAGAACTGCTTCCAGATCTGTTTGTGCTGTATAGCCAAATTCTATGGCCATGGTCAAATCAAATGTATTGGTCACATACACATGGTTATCAGATGTTATTGCGGGTGTAGCGAAATGCTTGTGCTTCTAGCTCCGACAGTGCAGTAATATCTAACAAGTAATATCTAACAGTTTCACAACATATTCACAAATACACATACTGTATATCTAAGTAAGGAATGGATTGAGAATATATACATATGTCAGGGAAGCATTGGACTAAGATACAGTGGCATAGTAAGCTTTATAGTTTACAGTATACACGAGATTGGTGATGCAGTATGTAAACACGATTAAGTGACTAAGATACCGAAGAATAGTATAGTGTACAGTTTATACATATGTAAATAAGATGCTTCCACCCCCGGTGCTTCACGGTTGGGATGGTGTTCTTCGGCTTGCAAGCATCCCCCTTTTTCCTCCAAACATAACGATGGTCATTATGGCCAAACTGTTCTATTTTTGTTTAATCAGACCAGAGGACATTTCTCCAAAAAGTACGATCTTTGTCCCCATGTGCAGTTGCAAACCGTGGTCTGGCTTCTTTTATAAGGGTTTTGGAGCAGTGGCTTCTTCCTTGCTGATCGATATAGGACTGTGGATATACAGTGGGGAGAACAAGTATTTGATACACTGCGGATTTTGCAGGTTTTCCCACTTACAAAGCATGTAGAAGTCTGTAATTTTTATCATAGGTACACTTCAACTGTGAGAGACGGAATCTAAAACAAAAATCCAGAAAATCACATTGTATGATTTTTAAATAATTAATTTGCATTTTATTGCATGACATAAGTATTTGATCACCTACCAACAGGAAGAATTCCGGCTCTCACAGACCTGTTAATTTTTCTTTAAGAAGCTCTCCTGTTCTCCACTCATTACCTGTATTAACTGCACCTGTTTGAACTCGTTACCTGTATAAAAGACACCTGTCCACACACTCAATCAAACAGACTCCAACCTCTCCACAATGGCCAAGACCAGAGAGCTGTGTAAGGACATCGGGATAAAATTGTAGACCTGCACAAGGCTGGGATGGGCTACAGGACAATAGGCAAGCAGCTTGGTGAGAAGGCAACAACTGTTGGCGCAATTATTAGAAAATGGAAGAAGTTCAAGATGATGGTCAATCTCCCTGGGACTGGGGCACCATGCAAGATTTCACTTCGTGGGGCATCAATGATCATGAGGAAGGTGAGGGATCAGCCCAGAACTACACGGCAGAACCTGGTCAATGACCTGAAGAGAGCTGGGACCACAGTCTCAAAGAAAACCATTAGTAACACACTACGCCGTCATGGATTAAAATCCTGCAGCACACGCAAGGTCCCCTGCTCAAGCCAGCGCATGTCCAGGCCCGTCTGAAGTTTGCCAATGACCATCTGGATGATCCAGAGGAGGAATGGGAGAAGGTCATGTGGTCTGATGAGACAAAAATAGAGCTTTTTGGTCTAAACTCCACTCGTCGTGTTTGGAGGAAGAAGAAGGATGAGTACAACCCCAAGAACACCATCCCAAACGTGAAGCATTGAGGTGGAAACATCATTCTTTTGGGATGCTTTTCTGCAAAGGGGACAGGACGACTGCACCGTATTGAGGGGAGGATGGATGGGGCCATGTATCGCGAGATCTTGGCCAACAACCTCCTTCCCTCAGTAAGAGCATTGAAGATGGGTCGTGGCTGGGTCTTCCAGCATGACAACGACCCGAAACAAACAGCCAGGGCAACTAAGGAGTGGCTCCGTAAGAAGCATCTCAAGGTCCTGGAGTGGCCTAGCCAGTCTTCAGACCTGAACCCAATAGAAAATCTTTGGAGGGAGCTGAAAGTCCATATTGCCCAGCGACAGCCCCGAAACCTGAAGGATCTGTATGGAGGAGTGGGCCAAAATCCCTGCTGCAGTGTGTGCAAACCTGGTCAAGAACTACAGGAAACGTATGATCTCTGTAATTGCAAACAAAGGTTTCTGTACCAAATATTAAGTTCTGCTTTTCTGATGTATCAAATACTTATGTCATGCAATAAAATGCAAATTAATTACTTAAAAATCACACAATGTGATTTTCAGGATTTTTGTTTTAGATTCCGTCACTCACAGTAGAATTTTTTTTTTTTTTTTTTTTCACCTTTATTTAACCAGGTAGGTCAGTTGAGAACAAGTTCTCATTTGCAACTGCGACCTGGCCAAGACAAAGCAAAGCAGTGCGACAAAAAACAACAACACAGAGTTACACATTAAACAAACAGTCAAAAACACAATAGAAAATCTATAAACAGAGTGCAAAATGTAGTGCAAAAATGCAGTAAGGTTGGGAGGTAGGACAATAAATAGACTATAGAGTAGAAATAAATTACAGAAAATTATCATCATTAACACAGGAATGAAGGATGTGCAAATTATGATGTGCAAATAGAGATACTGGAGTGCAAGATTAGTGAAAATAAACAAAAATAAATATGGGGATGAGGTAGTAGGGTGGGCTATTTACAGAAGGGCTATATACATGTGCAGTGATCGATAAGCAGCTTTGACAGCTGATGCTTAAAGTTATTGAGGGAGATAGGAACCTCTAGCTTCAATGATTTTTGCAATTCGTTCCAGTCATTGGCAGCAGCGAACTGGAAGGAATGGCGGCCAAAGGAGGTGTTGGCTTTGGGGGTGACCAGTGAGATATACCTGCTGGAGCGCATGCTACGGGTGGGTGTTGCTATGGTGACCAGTGAGCTGAGATAGGGCGGGGATTTACCTAATAAAGACTTATAGATGACCTGGAGCCAGTGGGTATGGCGACGAATATATAGTGAAGGCCAGCCAACGAGAGCATACAGGTCGCAGTGGTGGGTAGTGTATGGGGCTTTGGTGACAAAACGGATGGCACTATGATAGACTACATCCAATTTGCTAAGTAGAGTGTTGGAGGCTAGTTTGTAAATGACATCGCCGAAATCAAGGATCGGTAGGATAGTCAGTTTTACAAGGGCATGTTTGGCAGCATGAGTGAAGGAGGCTCTGTTGCGAAATAGGAAGCCAATTCTGGATTTAATTTTGGATTGGAGATGGTTGATGTGAGTCTGGAAGTTGAGTTTATAGTCTAACCAGATGCCTAGGTATTTGTAGGTGTCCACATATTCTAATTCGGATCCGTCGAGAGTAGTGATGATAGTCCGGTGGGCGGGTGCTGGCAGCGTTCGATAGAAAAGCATGCACTTAGTTTTACTAGCGTTTAAGAGCAGTTGTAGGCCACGGAAGGAGTGTTGTATGGCATTGAAGCTTGATTGAAGGTTAGTAAACACAGTATCCAAAGAGGGGCCAGATGTATACAGAATGGTGTCATCTGCATAGAGATGGATCAGAGAGTCACCAGCAGCGAGAGCGACATCGTTGATGTATATAGAGAAAAGGGTTGGCCCAAGAATTGAACCCTGTGGCACCCCCATAGAGACTGCCAGAGGATCGGACAATAGGCCCTCCGATTTGACACACTGAACTCTGTCTGCAAAGTAGTTAGAGAACCAAGCAAGGCAGTCACTTGAGAAACCAAGGCTGTTGAGTCTGCCAATAAGAATGCTGGGATTGACAGAGTCGAAAGCCTTGGCCAGGTCGATGAAAACGGCTGCACAGTACTGAAGAGTACTGAAGAGTACCTATGATAAAAATTACAGACTTCTACATGCTTTGTAAGTAGGAAAACCTGCAAAATCGGCAGTGTATCAAATACTTGTTCTCCCCACTGTACATCAGCAAACCTTTGTTTGCAGTTACAGAGATCATACATTTCCTGTAGTTCTTGACCAGGTTTGCACACACTGCAGCAGGGATTTTGGCCCACTCCTCCATACAGACCTTCTCTAGATCCTTCAGGTTTCGGGGCTGTCGCTGGGCAATACAGACTTTCACCTCCCTCCAAAGATTTTCTATTGGGTTCAGGTCTGGAGACTGGCAAGGCCACTCCAGGACCTTGAGATGCTTCTTACGGAGCCACTCCTTAGTTGCCCTGGCTGTGTGTTTCGGGTCGTTGTCATGCTGGAATACCCAGCCACGACCCATCTTCAATGCTCTTACTGAGGGAAGGAGGTTGTTGGCCAAGATCTCGCGATACATGGCCCCATCCATCCTCCCCTCAATACGGTGCAGTCGTCCTGTCCCCTTTGCAGAAAAGCATCCCCAAAGAATGATGTTTCCACCTCCATGCTTCACGGTTGGGATGGTGTTCTTGGGGTTGTACTCATCCTTCTTCTTCCTCCAAACACGGCGAGTGGAGTTTAGACCAAAAAGCTCTATTTTTGTCTCATCAGACCATATGACCTTCTCCCATTCCTCCTCTGGATCATCCAGATGGTCATTGGCAAACTTCAGACGGGCCTGGACATGCGCTGGCTTGAGCAGGGGGACCTTGCTTGCGCTGCAGGATTTTAATCCATGACTGCGTAGTGTATTACTAATGGTTTTCTTTGAGACTGTGGTCCCAGCTCTCTTCAGGTCATTGACCAGATCCTGCCGTGTAGTTCTGGGCTGATCCCTCACCTTCCTCATGATCATTGATGCCCCACGAGGTGAGATCTTGCATGGTGCCCCAGACCGAGGGAGATTGACCGTCATCTTGAACTTCTTCCATTTTCTAATAATTGCGCCAACAGTTGTTGCCTTCTCACCAAGCTGCTTGCCTATTGTCCTGTAGCCCATCCCAGCCTTGTGCAGGTCTACAATTTTATCCCTGATGTCCTTACACAGTTCTCTGGTCTTGGCCATTGTGGAGAGGTTGGAGTCTGTTTGATTGAGTGTGTGGACAGGTGTCTTTTATACAGGTAACGAGTTCAAACAGTTGCAGTTAATACAGGTAATGAGTGGAGAACAGGAGGGCTTCTTAAAGAAAAACTAACAGGTCTGTGAGAGCTGGAATTCTTACTGGTTGTCATGCAGTAAAATGCAAATTAATTATTTAAAAATCATACAATGTGATTTTCTTAGATTTTTGATTCCGTCTCTCACAGTTGAAGTGTACCTATGATAAAATTTACAGACCTCTACATGCTTTGTTAGTAAGAAAACCTGCAAAATCGGCAGTGTATCAAATACTTGTTCTCCCCACTGTAGATACTTTTGTTTCCTCCAGCATCTTCACAAGATCCTTTGCTGTTCTGGGATTGATTAGCACTTTTCGCACCAAAGTACGTTCATCTATAGGAGACTGAACGCATCTTCCTGAGCGGTATGACGTCTAACATTTTTTTTTTATGAGGTCTTTGCTGATTTCCATTTGATTACCTGTTCAGGAGTCTTATGGCTTGGGGGTTGAAGCCTTTTGGCCCTCGACTTGGGGCGGCCCGTCAGGAAGTCCAGGATCCAGTTGCAGAGGGAAGTGTTTAGTCCCAGGGTCCTTAGTTTAGTGATGAGCTTTGAGGGCACTATGGTGTTGAACGCTGAGCTGTGGTCAATGAATAGCATTCTCCCATAGGTGTTCCTTTTGTCAGTGTGGAGTGCAATAGAGATTGCATCATCTGTTGGAGCGGTATACAAACTGTAGTGGGTCTAGGGTTTCTGGGATAGTGGTGTTGATGTAAGCCATGACCACTCTTTCAAAGCACTTCATGGCTACAGACATGAGTGCTACGAGTCTGTAGTCATTTAGGCAGGTTACCTTAGTGTTCTTGGGCACAGGGTCTATGGTGGTCTGCTTGAAACATGTTGTTATTACAGACTCAATCAGGGGTATGTTGAAAATGTCAGTGAAGACACTTGCCATTTGGTCAGTGCATGCTCGGAGTACACGTCCTGGTAATCCGTCTGGCCCTGCGGCCTCGTCCAGAACAGCTGATGCTCTCATGCATGCCTCATCGTTGGGCTCCCAAGTGGATCAGTGGTCTAAGGCTCTGCATCTCACTACAGACAACCTGGTTTGAATCCAGGCTGTATCACAATCGGCCGTGATTGGGAGTCCCATAGGAGTTTGGCCGGTGTAGCCGTCATTGTAAATAAGAAGTTGTTCTTAACTGACTTGCCTAGTTAAATAAAGGCGAGCATCGAAGTGATTTAGCTTGTCTGGTAGTCTTGTGTCACTGGGCAGCGCTTGTGTCGCTGTGCTTCCCTTTGTAGTCTAATAGTTTGCAGGCCCTGCCACATACGACGACCGTCGAATCTGTGTAGTAGAATTCAATCTTAGTCCTGTACTGCTTTGCTTGTTTGATGGTTCGTCGGAGGTCATAGTGGGATTTATTATAAGTGTCCGGATTAGAGTCCTTGAAAGCGGCACCTCTACCCTTTAGCTCAGTGCGGATCCTGTAATCCATGACTTCTGTTTGGGGTATGTACGTTCAGTCACTGTGGGGACGACGTCATTGATGCACTTATTGTGACTGATGTGGTGTACTCCTCAATGCCATCGGAAGAATCCCGGAACATATTCCAGTCTGTGCTAGCAAAACAGTCCTGTAGCATAGCATCTGCGTCATCTGACCACTTCTTTATTGACTGAGTCACTGGTGCTTCCTGCTTTAGTTTTTGCTTGTAAGAAGGAATCCGGAGGATGGAATTGTGGTCAGATTTGCCAAATGGAGGGTGAGGGAGAGCTGTGTACGCGTCTCTGTGTGTGGAGTAAAGGTGGTCTAGTTTTTTTTTTTTTTGCCTCTGGTGGCACATTTAACATTCTGGTAGAAATGAGGTAGAACAGATTTTAGTTTCCCTGCATTAAAGTCCCCGGCCACTAGGAGCGCCACCTCTGGATGAGCGTTTTCCTGTTTGCTTATAGCCTTATACAGCTCACTGAGTGTGGTCTTAGTGCCAGCATTGGTTTGTGGTGGCAGGTCCCGTGGACCAATAACATTAAACATTTATGCCGCACTAATGCAAAAATACCAAATATGCACATGTTAATAGCTGCATGCATAAACCGGACATATTCACTTTTATTTAACACTTATTTTACATTCTCATTTAAGAGCAATGACCTGGGGAATATTTACAGGGGAGAGGTGGGGGAATGAATAAGCCGATTGGAAACTGGGGACGATTAGGTGGCCATGATGGTATTAGGGCCAGATTGGGAATTTAGCCAAGAGGGTTAACACCCCTACTCTTACAATAAGTGCCATGGGATCTTTAGTGACCAGAGTCGGGGCACCCGTGTAACGTACCATCTGAAAGACACAGAGCAATGTCCCCAATCATTGGTATATATTTTTAGATCAGAGGGACCGACTAGGACCGACCCTGCTTAGCTTCAGAGGCAAGCCAGCAGTGGGATGCAGGGTGGTATGTTGTTGACAAACACGTCATTCATTTTGAACGACAGGTAGCCAAGCGGTTAGCTTTGGGCCAGTAACCGAAAGGTCGCTGGTTCGAATACCCGAGCCGACAAGGTGAAAAACCTATCTGTGTTCTTGACAGAGACCTTTCGGTTAGGCACTTAACCCTAATTTGTTCCAGGGGCTGACCCTGTAGGTAGGTAGGCCGTCATTGTAAATAAGAATTTGTTCTTAACTGACTTGCCTAGTTAAATACATTATTTTCTTAATTTATTTTTTTTGTAAAAATAATCATAGCCTACATTAGACCAGTCATCACAATTCTATCAGCTACTCAACATAATGTCCCCAATGGGAAACATCACTTACTTGCATGACTTCTATAAGGCTACACGTGACACAGTTACTGAAGGCAATCTAGTCTCACATTCACAAATCTCTTTGTGGCACTGGCAGAAGCTCAAAATATAAACTGCAGCTACTCACTGTTAACAAAATGACTGGTATATTGTGACTACAAATGCGCCTCTAGGAAATAGATATTTGCAACATTGTTCCATGATGTTAAAATAACAAAAGCAAGTGCACAGGCTTGACTCAGATTCGTGGGATTTGATCAACCACAGCTGAATCTCCGCTACTAGGCCTATGGAAAAAGTCACCATAATAAGCGGGTTATCAAAGTAAAAACGGCTACAACCTTCCGAAATCCCCCTTGTAGCCAGGTGCAAAGGAAGAGAACGTCCAACAAGCTGGCTGAGCTAATACACATTTTAACTAGGCTATAGGCTAATAACCTCATAATATTTTACGCCTACATTTAAAGGGATACTTCGGGAGTTTCGCACAATGACTGGAAGTTGATGGGTATCTACTAGCGGCTAGCAAATACCATAGACTTCCAGTTATTGCACTAACCCTAGTTAGCAGTTGCGCTAGTTAGAAACTTCCTTCAAATATCACGCAGAGACATAAAAATGGTATCCATGAGTTCATCTGACTCTGGGGAAATAGATATAGGGCCTCATTGCCAAAATCCCAAAGTATCCCTTTAAACAAGGCTTAAAACAAATTGTGTGGCAGCTTTGACAGAACTTTGAGTTGATTCAATTGTGACAAATACAAAATTATAAACTGCGTGGTTTGAGCCCTGAATGCTGATTGGCCGACAGCCAACCGTATACCCAGGGCTGTGACAAAATAATTATTTATACTGTTCTAATTATGTTGGTAACCAGTTTGTAATAGCAATAAGGCACCTCTGGGGTTTGTGATATATGGCCAACATACCACAGCTAAGGTATGTTGCGTCCGCGTTGCATCGTGCATAAGAACAGCCCTTAGCCGTCGTATATTGGCCATATACCACACCACCTCAGGCCTTATTGCTTAAATAAACCATTAGATTCCTGTCCATATTTCTACATTTACAGTGGTATAATCATGTTTTTTCTTGTATTATATGCTTTTAAATAGCATTTCCAGTTTGAATGGGAATACTAGGATATTACCGGGATGGTTGTTGCAACCTCTACAACCACTATGATTATTTTTACGTTTGAACATCTTGGAGAAAGAACTGGCCTTAATGGCCATGATTTGTTATGATCTCCACCCAGCACAGCCAGAAGGGGACTGGCCACCCCTCAGAACCTGGTTCTTCTCTAGGTTTCTTCCTAGGTTTTTGCCTTTCTAGGGAGTTTTTCCTAGCCACCGTGCTTCTACATCTGCATTGCTTGCTGTTTGGGGTTTTTAGGCTGGGTGTCTGTATAGCACTTTGACATTGGCTGATGTAAAAAGGGCTTTATAAATACATTTGATTGGTTCCAATTTTCTCTGGAAGGAAATTTGGTAGATTTTCAGAAAAATATTAAACCCTACTGTAGATCATAGGTGGAGTTCTAGTGTAGGGTTCTAATGGATGATTTATTGTCAGGTTCTGATGTTGGAGTGCCTCTACCAACACATCAGGGGGTTCTAATGTGGGGTTCTAGTGTGGGGTTCTAATGGATGATTGATTGGAAGGTTCTGATGTGGTGGAGTGGCTCTACCAACACATTGAGGGCTTCCAGGACCGTCGTGAAGCCAGGAAGTATGCCAGTAACCTGCTGAAGGCTGGCTTCATCCGCCACACTGTCAACAAGATCACCTTCTCAGAGCAGTGCTACTACATCTTCGGTGACTTCAGCGACTGTGAGAACTGTGAGTATTTTGAATTCCGAAATCCCGATGTGGCCTTCGACCTTTAAGATGTTGCCCATGCCTGCTGTACTGCTTTGTGTATATTCGCTTTAGTTTTGTTGCTGTTTTGTTATAAATATGTATATTTGCCATAAACTTTCTTGCTGTTTATTTTGTGAGCAAAGTCAAATGTCCAAGGTACACTACCGTTCAAAAGTTTGGGGTCACTTCGGAATTTCCTTGTTTTTGAAAGAAAAGCATTTTTATTGTCCATTTAAAATAACATCAAATTGATAAGAAATACAGTGTAGACATTGTTAATGTTGTAGCTGGATACGGCTTTTTTTAAATATTTTTTTTTAATGGAATATCTACATATGGACGTACAGAGGCCGATTATCAGCAACCGTCACTCCTGTGTTCCAATGGCATGTTGTGTTAGCTAATCCCAGTTTTTCATTTTAAAAGGCCCAATTTATCATTAGAAAACCCTTATTCAATTATGTTAGAAAACTGTTGTGCTGATTAAAGAGGTAATAAAACTGGCCTTATTTAGAGTAGTTGAGTATCTGGAGCGTCAGCATTTGTGCGTTCGATTACAGGCTCATAATGGCCAGAAACAAATAACTTTCTTCTGAAACTCGTCAGTCTATTCTTGTTCTGAGAAATTAAGGCTATTCCATGTGAGAAATTGCCAAGAAATTGAAGATCTAGTACAACGCCTGTGTACTACTCCCTTCAGAGAACAGCGCAAACTGGCTCTAACCAGAATAGAAAGAGGAGTGGGAGGCCCCGGTGCACAACTGAGCAAGAGGACAAGTACATTAGTGTCTAGTTGGAGAAACCGATGCCTCACAAGTCCTCAACTGGCAGCTTCATTAAATAGTACCCGCAAAACACCAGTCTCAACGTCAACTGATCAATTTCAAATTGATCAGAAATACAGTGTAGACATTGTCAATGATGTAAATAACTATTGTAGCTGGAAACGGCAGATTGTTTTATGGAATATCTACATAGGCGTACAGAGGCCCATTATCAGCAACCATCATTAGAGTGTCTAGTTTGAGAAACAAAAGTCCTCAACTGGCAGCTTCATTAAATAGTACCCGCAAAACACCAGTCTCAACGTCAACAGTGAAGAGGTGACTCCGGGATGCTGGCCTTCTAGGCAGAGTTGCAAAGAAAAATACATATCTTCCTCTGTCCAGTGTCTTTTCTTTTTATTGGCCAGTCGAGATATGGCTTTTTCTTTGCAACTCTGCCTAGAAGGCCAGCATCCCGGAGTCGCCTCTTCACTGTTGACGTTGAGACTGGTGTTTTGCGGGTACTATTTAATGAAGCTGCCAGTTGAGGACTTCTGTTTCTCAAACTAGACACTAATGATGGTTGCTGATAATGGGCCTCTGTACGCCTATGTAGATATTCCATAAAAAAATCTGCCGTTTCCAGCTACAATAGTTATTTACAACATTGACAATGTCTACACTGTATTTCTGATCAATTTGATGTTACTTTAATTAACAAAAAAGTGCTTTTCTTTCAAAAACAAGGACATTTGTAAATGACCCCAAACTTTTGAACGGTAGTGTATTTATATTGAAAATGAAGGCCAAATAATGCGTCATACATCACTGATTATAACTGTAACATTACTCTATTCTCTCTTCCTCTCCCAGACATGGCGAACCTCTCCCTGAATGACAACGACGGTTCTAGTGGGGCCTCAGACCAGGACACCCTGGCCCCCCTGCCCCTCCCGGGGGCCACACCCTGGCCCTTGATGCACACGTTCTCCAACTTCCAGTACACCTCCAACCCCTACTCCAGTCAGCCGCCCCCCTACCACGAGCTGTCCAGCTACAGCTACGCCCCAGGCAGCACGGGGAGCCAGCACAGCGAGGGTGAGACTGGAGGGACAGAGGAAGGCGAGGGGGTGAAAGCGAGAGGGAAGGGTATATACTGAACAAAAATATAAACGCAACATGCAACAATTTCAAAGATTTTACTGAGTTACAGTTCATATAAGGATATCAGTTGCCTTAAAAAAAAAAAAAAAAGTAGGACCATGAATCAGAAAACCAGTCAGTATTTGTTGTGACCATCATTTTCTTCAAGCAGCGCGACACATCTCCTTTGCATAGAGTTGATCAGGCTGTAGATTGTGGCCTGCGGAATGTTGTTCGTTGTCCATAGCTTATGCCTGCCATAACCCCATGGGGCACTCTGTTCATAACGATGACATCAGCAAACCACTCTCCCACACGATGCCATACACGTGGTCTGTGTTTCTGAGGCCGGTTGGATGTACTGTCACATTTTTTTAAACGACGTTGGAGGCGACTTATGGTTGAAAAATTAACATTCAATTCTCTGGCAACAGCTCTGGCGGACATTCCTGTAGTCAGAATGCCAATTGCACGCTCCCTCAATTTGAGACATCTGTGGCATTGTGCTGTGTGACAACTGCATTAGTGGCCTTTTGTCCCCAGTACAAGGTGCACCTGTGTAATAAGAATGCTGTTTAATACACTTATTGTTATGCCACACCTGTCAGGGGGATGGATTATCTTGGCAAAGGAGAAATGCACATTAACAGGGATGTAAAACAATTTGTGCTCAAATTGAGAGAAATAAGCTTTTTGCGTATGGAAAATGTATTTTATCTTTTAGTTCAGCTCATGAAACATGGGACTAACACTTTACATGTTGAGTTTATAATTTTGTTCAGTGCAATACAGTGCCTTCGGAAAGTATTCATACCTCTTGACTTTTCCCCCATTTTGTTACTTTACAGCCATATTCTAAAATGTATTAAATAGTTTTTTTCCATCATAAATCTACAAAATATAATTTATTTTGCAAATGTATTTTAAAAAAATCACATTTACGTAAGTATTTATAACCTTTATTCAGTACTTTGTTGAAGTACCTTTGGCAGCGATTACAGCATTGAGTCTTCTTGGGTATGATGTCACAAGCTCTGTCAGGTTGGATGTGGAGCGTTGCTGCACAGCTATTTTCAGGTCTCTCGAGAGATGTTCGATCAGGTTCAAGTCCGGGATCTGGCTGGGCCACTCAAGGACATTCAGAGACTTGTCGCCAAGCCACTCCTGCATTGTCTTCTTCCATTTAAGAATGATGGAGGCCACTGTGTTCTTGAGGACCTTCAATGCTGCAGAAATGTTTTGGTACCCTTCCCCACATCTGTGCGTCATCACAATCCTGTCTTGGAGCTCTACGGACAATTCCTTCGACCTCATGGCTTGGTTTTTGCTCTGACATGCACTGTCAACTGTAGGACCTTATATACAGTCGTGGCCAAAAGTTTTGAGAATGACACAAGTATTGGTAACCACAAAGTTTGCTGCTTCAGTGTTCTTAGATCTTTATGTCAGTAGTTACTATGGTACAGTGAAGTATAATTACAAGTATTCCATAAGTGTCAAAGGTTTCATTGACAGTGACATTCAGTTCATGCAAAGAGTCAATATTTGCAGTGTTGACCCTTCTTTTTCAAGACCTCTGCAATCTGCCCTGGCATGCTGTCAATTAACTTGGCTGGCCATTCTTGCATAATCAATGCTTGGAATTTGTCAGAAGTTGTGGGTTTTTGTTTGTCCACCTGCCTCTTGAGGATCGACCACAAGTTCTCAATGGGATTAAGGTCTGGGGAGTTTCCTGGCCATGGAACCAAAATGTCGATGTTTTGTTCCCCGAGCCACTTAGTTATCACTTTTGCCTTATGGCAAGGTGCTCCATCATGCTGGAAAAGACATTGGTCGTCACCAAACTGTTCTTGGATGGTTGGGAGAAGTTGCTCTCGGAGGATTTGGCCAGGTCGCAGTTGCAAATGAGAACTTGTTCTCAACTGACCTACCTGGTTAAATAAAGGTGAAATAAAAAAAAAAATAAAAAAAATGTGTTTGTACCGTTGTTTATTCATGGCTGTGTTCTTAGGCAAAATTGTGAGTGAGCCCACTCCCTTGGCTGAGAAGCAACCCCACACATTTTTTTTTATTTTTTTATTTTACCTTTATTTTACTAGGCAAGTCAGTTAAGAACATCTTCTTATTTTCAATGACAGCCTAGGAACAGTGGGTTAACTGCCTTGTTCAGGGGCAGAACGACAGATTTTTACCTTGTCAGCTCGGGGATTTGATCCAGCAACCTTTCGGTTATGGGCCCAACACTCTAACCACTGGGCTACCTGCCGCCCCAGTCCTGAACCTCAGGATGCTTTACTGTTGCCATGACACAGGACTGATGGTAGCGCTCACCTTGTCTTCTCCGGAAAAGGTGTTTTCCGGATGGCCCAAACAATCGGAAAGGGGATTCATCAGAGAAAATGACTCTACCCCAGTCCTCAGCAGTCCAATCCCTGTACCTTTTGCAGAATATCAGTCTGTCCCTGATGTTTTTCCTGGAGAGAAGTGGCTTCTTTGCTGCCCTTCTTGACACCAGGCCATCCTCCAAAAGTCTTCGCCTCACTGTGCGTGCAGATGCACTCACACCTGCCTGCTGCCATTCCTGAGCAAGCTCTGCACTGGTGGTGCCCCGGTCCCGCAGCTGAATCAACTTTAGGAGACGGTCCTGGCGCTTGCTGGACTTTCTTGGTCTTCGCCTCTTTACAACAATTGAACCTCTCTCCTTGAAGTTCTTGATGATCCGATAAATGGTTGATTTAGGTGCAATCTTACTAGCAGCAATATCCTTGCCTGTGAAGCCCATTTTGTGCAAAGCAATGTTGACGGCACGTGTTTCCTTACAGGTAACAATGGTTGACAGAGGAAGAACAATGATTTCAAGCACCACCCTCCTTTTAAAGCTTCCAGTCTGTTATTCTGACTCAATCAGCATGACAGAGTGATCTTCAGCTTTATCCTCCTCAACACTCTCACCTGTGTTAACAAGACAATCACTGACATGATGGCAGATGGTCCTTTTGTGGCAGGGCTGAAATGCAGTGGAAATATTTTTTGGGGATTAAGTTCATTTCTATGGCAAAGAGGGACTTGCAATTAATTGCAATTCATCTGATCACTCTTCATGACATCCTGGAGTATATGCAAATTGCCAACTTTGTAGAGACCAATACATACAACTTTTGGCCACGACTGTAGACCGGTGTGTGCCTTTCCAAATCATGTCCAATCCATTGAATTTACCACAGGTGGACTCCAATCAAGTTGTAGAAACATCTCAAGGATGATCAATGGAAACAGGATGCACCTGAGCTCAATTTCAAGTCCCATAGCAAAAGGGTCTGAATAGTTATGTAAAATAGGTATCTGTTCTTTTATTTTTAATACATTTGCAAACATTTCAAAACCCAGTTTTATCTTTGTCATTATGGGGTATTGTGTGTAGATTGCTGAGGAAAATAAATATTGAATACATTTTAGAATCTAATCTAATCTAACCTAATAAAAGGGGTCTGAATACTTTCTGAAGGCACTGTAGATCTGTTAAGGATGAATAATAAGATTTCAGAATTATAGCTGACATAAAGTGTAGGCTTATACAGGGTTAAAAAACATCTAGTTTGAATCAGAGCTATAGATATCCTCTGTATGATTCTGGTTAGACTGTGATATCAGAATGTACTCTGCTTTCCCCGGGGGCCTGTTCTCACATTGTCCTGTCTTCTCTCCCCCAGGGAGCCGGAGCAGTGGCTCCACCCGGAGCGAGGGAGAGAGACGGAGGGGAGGGAAAGGCGGAGGAGGGGTGGGCAGCACTAGCGGTCAGGGTGAGAAGTCACCTGTAGGCGGGGACGGAGGCAGGGACTCTCGCTCAGGCAGCGGTAGCGAATCAGAGTATTCGTTACGAAGCAGCCTGAGGAGGGGGGAACATGGAGGCTCGGCCACCCCCAGCGAACACAGCCACCATAGTCACCTCAGCCAGCGCTCACACCACCGGGCACCCCCTCCACACCTCCAATTCCCACAGGGCATCCCCCTCTCATACAACCCCATGATGCTTATGATGGTCCCCCAGCACCCCCATCACCCTCACGTACACCCACACACCCTCCAGGGCCTGGGGCACACAGGGCCCTCAATGCCGGGCCTGCCCCCTGGCACCACCCCCGGGGGACCTCCAGGGGCACCCCCAACCCGTGACCTGGGCTCTGTGCCCCCAGAGCTCACCGCCTCGCGCCAGTCCTTCCACCTGGCCATGGGAAACCCCAGTGAGTTCTTTGTGGACGTCATGTAGGAGTGGAGACATTGACAGAGGGTTGTGTCCCAAATCCCAATTCCCTACATAGTGCACTACTTTTGACCAGAGTCCAATGAGCCCTGGTCAAAAGTAGTGGCCTCTGGGTCTCACCCAGAGGGTATATATATGGGGAAGTTGGTGAGCAGAATCAGAAGGATGCACGCTGCAGCACAAGGCAACGTTCGAGCGGTACCACCAACATTCACAAGTTGCTTTGATTAATTTGAACTCTTCTAAAGCGTTAAAAGCCTAAACCCAGCCCAAACCATTATTTTATCTCTTTGTGATGTCATTGGTTAACCAAGGTTTTTATTAGGTGACTCTGCTCATCTGACAGGAATCTGTTATCTTTGTTTTCTGTAGTTGTTTTCCTATCTGTGCCTTATCTTACAAGCCGGTAAACATCTAGAATAAGCAAAGATAACTAATTCCAGTCAGATGAGGATTCACCTAATAAAAACTTTTAATTGAGCTTCATCAAAGGTAATTAGAATACCTATATTTCTCTCTGTTGGTCAGACGGGAACATAGGTCCATTATTATTATATCCATTTGTACAATATGAAAACAGACATTTTGTTTTTTTAACTTAATCAATTAATTGTACATAATTCAATGTGCCACGCTATTACGACCACTGTCATATCGCTGTTGTCATGTCATAACATGTTTATAAACATGTCACTCATAGTGATATGGAGCATAGCACTATTATAGCCTACTTAGGAGGTTATTTAGCCTACTTAGAAAATTAATTGCTGTGGTGTTCTTGGAGTATGGTACTAAACACTACCAGCTGGATAAAACAAGTGTTATATACATCATGTATTTGTTAATTGAAATGGATGAATTCATGCATTCACATGTTGCTTCCTGATATTACTGATATACAGCAGTAGGGATGTTTTTTTTATTTTTTATGAGAATCTCAGTTGTTGGGTTTGTGTTTATAGACACTCACGCTCAGGGCCCATATTCACAAAGCAAGTAGGTAGCCCCCCCCCCCCGTCCATATAATCGTATTCATTATGATTTGACAAAAGTACAAAACCGATCCTAGCTCAGCACTCTACTCTGATATGCTTTATGAATAAGGGCCCAGGAATTGTGGAGGTCTCCTGCCCTCTGCAGTAACTGATGAACCCCCTGATACTGTTGTGATTTGTACCTCAGTGGTCAGTCAGCTTGATGCATTGCGTGAATTGGGCCGGTACACACAGGTACTGATTACAGGCACCTCAAATACTGTACTGCTTTAGTACTAGTACTGGCCCCTCTTATATTGGCATAAATATATGATGAGTACTGGCACCCAAAATGAGTACTCTACCGGCACCTATTTCAGTTCACTTTAAGCACTGGGTGGATGACTGGGAGATGGAAGCTGATACAGACAGACTGCAGTATTTGGGATAGCAGTTGGAGGGTCAAAGAATGTAGCCTGGTTAAACCAGACTGAATGCTATGCTCTCACAATTGTTTTGAGTACTGCATTGTCTGATTTAACTAGGCTACAAAGAATGTTTATTTTTAAAATACAAAATAGTTCATAGAGCTCTGATCTCACACTCCTACCCACATTGTTTTTTAACTGAGTGACACATTTATATAATCGCATTAAAGGTGCTTGAAGAAGAGAATAGAGATGTTTCTTAGTATGGCACAGTCGGTCATGATTTGTCATATTTGCTTGTTTGTCACTTTTACATTTGTACATTTTAGTCATTTAGCAGACCCCCCTATTCCAGTGTGACTTAGTTAGTGCATTCATCTTAAGATGGCTAGGTGGAACGACCACATATCACAGTCATAGTAAGTACAGTTTTCCTCAAAGTCAGAGCTAGTAAGGGGGAAATTGCAATTGTATTTGATTTTTTAAAATACATTTCTACTAGATTTAAAGAGTGTTTTCCCCTTTTGTAGATAACAATTTTGTGTATAAGCCTTAAGTGTAATTTCTAAATGAACTTCAATGATGGGGGCAAAAACAATATTTGAGACTTATTTAATAATTTTTTAGAAGAGGCCTAATTTTATTACTGACACTGTCCTTGAATAAAATAACATAACATGGTTATTATACTGCACAAAATTATAAATGCAACAATTTCAAAGATTTTGCTGAGTTAGTTCATATAAGGGAATCAGTCAATTAGGCCCTAATCTATGGGTTTCACATGACTGGGCAGGGGTGCAGCCATGAGTGGGCCAGAGAGGGCATAGGGAGCCAGGCCGACCTAATGGGGAGCCATGCCCAGCCAATCAAATTAGTGTTTCCCCATAAAAGGTCTTTATTACAGACATAAATACTCCTCCGCACCCTCTCCCTCCCCCCTCTAACGATTTTGCAGGTAAAGAAGCTGGCTGTGGTGTTCCTGGGCTGGCGTGGTTACATGTGGTTGTGAAGCCAGTTGGACGTACTGCCAAATTCTCAAACGACGTTGGAGGCGGCTTTTGGTAGAGTAATGAACATTAAATTCTGGCAACAGCACCCGTTGAGGCACGTTGTGTTAGCTAATCCAAGTTGATCGTTTTAAAAGGCTAATTGATCTTTAGAAAACCCTTTTGCAATTATGTAAGCACAGCTGAAAACTGTTGTGCTGATTTTAAAGAAGCAATAAAACTGGCATTCTTTAGACTCGTTGAGTATCTGGAGCATCAGCATCTGTTGGTTCGATTACAGGCTCAAAATGGCCAAAAACAAATAGACTGACGAGTTTCAGAAGAAAGCTATTGTTCTGAGAAATTAAGGCTATTCCATGTGAGAAATTGCCAAGAAATCAAAGCTATCGTACAACGCTGTGTACTACTCCCTTCATAGAACAGCGCAACCTGTCTCTAACCACAATAGAAAGAGTAGTGGGAGGCCCCGGTGCACAACTGAGCATGAGGACAAGTACATAAGTGTCTAGTTTGAGAAAGATGCCTCACACATCCTCAACTGGCAGCTTCATTAAATAGTACCCGCAAAACACCAGTCTCAACGTCAACAGTGAAGAGGCGACTCCGGGATGCTGGCCTTCTAGGCAGAGTTGCAAAGAAAAAGCCATATCTTGACTGGCCAATAAAAAGAAAAGATTAAGATGGGCAAAAGAACAGACACTGGACAGAGGAAAATATGGCTTTTTCTTTGCAACTCTGCCTAGAAGGCCAGCATCCCGGAGTCGCCTCTTCACTGTTGACGATGAGACTGGTTTTTTGCGGGTACTATTTAATGAAGCAGTCAGTTGAGGACTTGTGAGGTGGCTGTTTCTCACTGATCCACCGTGGGCTCTGCCACCTCAGCCCTACTGTCAATCTATCAATACGTCCACTCCTATTTACTTTTGTTATGTCGTGATCATGACAAAATTATCTGATAACTGGGCATACAAATACGATTATATCTTGATACATTTGAAACTAGGTCTAGTGGCCGCAACCAGACTAAATTATGAACTACTCTTGGCCGAATGCATTGCTTGACTGCGGTGAGGGTCATAAGTATTGTTCGAACTGCAGCACCCCAAACAATTATTTCTCGGGTTTGAGTTTGTTGAGCAAAGGCTGTGTGTATGTTTTGGTTCTACAAAGATGTGTCCATGATAACGTTCAATAATCAATTAATTGCATTAATTCTTGGACCATGCGATCAATCAGTATTTTTCTTCTCTATGCTGTCTGCAGCATAATATATTTTCCTGCATGCATATATGACACACAGCTTTTGGTCAGAGCACATCTCTGGAGCTGCTGCACAGGGGAGTATTCTTTAAAGCCAGTTTATAGTCAATCTGGAGCATTCATACTTGTTGTGCTTTGTGGAGCTATCATAGTGATTCAGGGCTAATCTCTATAGCCATCCAACTAATTACAAGCAACTGGCTAAACGAAAAAGACCTCACCTCTTCTGAGATGTTGGAGTCTGTTTCCGGTGCATGACATAGGAGCTCAGCCAAGATAATACTGCACTGTTTTCCCACTTGCATCTCCATCTCGAATCTCCCCATTGCCCCGCCCAGCTAAATTGTCCTACATTTAGGCTGTTGTTTAGGACCTATATGTGTATTTCACACTGGTGGGGTAAAAATCCATACCCCAATACATGTTCATGTCATCAATCAACTGCGTTACAGTTACAAAAGACAGACTATCACCACCAATTTTCTGTATGGTAGCTCTGCTACCAGCTTATATGAACTGGAGTTAGAATTTAGCAGTCACTTTTTCTAAACCTGAAAAGGGACTAAATGTTTTGCAGTGAAAACAGCCAAATACAGCGGGTGAAATAAGTATTGAACACGTCACCATTTTTCTCAGTAAATATATTTCGAAAGGTGCTATTGACATGAAATGTTGGTAACAACACCAGATGTTGGTAACAACCCAAGTAATCCATACATACAAAGAAACCAAAACAAATAAGTTCAGACATTAAGTTATGTGTAATAATGTGAAATGACACACTTACTGATATTTATTTAATACTTTGTACTGAAGCCTTTGTTGGTAATGACAGCTTCAAGACGCCTCCTGTATGGAGAAACTAGTCGCATGCATTGCTCTGGTGTGATTTTGGCCCATTCTTCCACACAAACAGTCTTCAAATCTTCAAGGTTCCGTGGGCCTCTTCTATGAATCTTGATCTTCAGTTCTTTCCATAGATTTTCAATGGGATTTAAGTCAGGTGATTGGCTGGGCCATTCTAGCAGCTTTATTTTCTTTCTTTGAAACCAATTGAGAGTTTCCTTGGCTGTGTGTTTGGGATCATTGTCTTGCTGAAATGTCCACCCTCGTTTCATCTTCATCCTGGTAGATGGCAGCAGATTTTTGTCAAGAATGTCTCGGTAAATTTGCCCATTCATCCTTCCTTCAATTATGTGAAGTTTGCCAGTACCATTTGCTGAAAAGCAGCCCCACACCATGATGTTCCCACCTCCAAACTTCAGGAACACAAACATTATTGTCAACATTATCCAAATAATCAACAGAACCTGGAGCTACACAGTCTCCATGTACTCTCAATAAATGTTTCTTGAATCCACAATACTTGTAGAAAACAGATGAACACCCACGTTCCCCACATTTCAAACGCAATGTACAAAGCATGACTAAACTTCAAATGTTGAAAAAATGTTAACAACTTTGGTGCTGTACCTTGCAAATATAACAGGTGAACATTTTCATACCTCAATGTTATCAACTTTCGCTCTTATTTCCTTGACCTGTGGACTCTCCTTTGCAGTGCCCACGTCAATGCCATACACAGTTGTTTGGATAAATGTGTAAAAGGCGTTTTCTTTTAACCACTGTGAGGGGGTAAGATACACACAGTTGACCAAGAAAGTGGCAAATCATAGGTCAGTGAAGTGTTGTAAGAGGCAAAGCAACATTCATTCATTATGTATGTCTAGAATATACCTTCATGAACTTGACCACATGGTCAGCAGCTTCAGTGGCACTGATTTTACCATGTCTTTTTCTTTTCGCGGTTGGAGGCAGGAGATGAACGAGCAAGAGGATAGCTGCCAAGTCACTTTCCCATCCTAATGAATCAGAATGACAACACCCATATCCCATGAGTATACACAGTCATAGCTCAAAGGTGCATGAAGAATACTGGTGAACACAAACATTTGTGTACACTTCCCATAACATTTTTTTATTCCTCCTGAGCAGACAGAAGGTCATCCAGTGATACTCCTAGGTTTGTAGAAGGTTGGCCATTTTGTGATAAACTTGCCCGAGATGTCTTCTCCGAAGAGAATTGTGAAGTCTTGGTCAACCTAACACACAGAAAAACCTAAAATCTAATAATTAGTATAACAAGCTAGTCTCTATTTATACACAAAGCCTGGTGTATCCAATAATCGGGGGAAGTGATCTAGGATGAGTGAACACTGGTCTGGATCATGTAGCATTTTCTGACGGTGCTTGAACGTCATCTTCATTTTCTCCTTGACAACTGGTCGGTCCGCTGAATGCTTTATTATCGACATCGCTTCTCAGCATTCATCACCAGACAGCTGCTCAGATGTTGATGTCTCACACAAGGTCTTAGGGCTATCTTGATATGCGGACACAAATCTCCTCTTGGAGTCAGTTGAACTATTGCGCTGAACCGTTTTCAAACTGTAGGCTAGGTAACCCTGGCCACTGTGAGGATCATAGTAATGTTCCTATCAAGAAAGACAGAGACAAGATGCACTGTCAATATTAAAATCCATCAAAGCTGATGTTTGCATCAGGAACTTAAAATAAGCCTTGTTTCTATACATGACTAAATTAGAGTAAATGTGGGGTTCCTGCTATGTAATACTCACATAACCAGTTGGTGAAGACTTATCTTTCAAATTTGGGAAAAGGGTGACTATTCCAAGGGTATAGGTAATGCGGACATTGACTGTTGGGACCCTCCTACACCATAACAAGACACAGATTAAAGATAAGGTCAGTTTGAAATGTAGTTAAAATAAGTTTAACATGTAAAAGGTTAAGAATATTTTTTTAAATATTTCAGTTCATGAAGTAGACTATTTTATTTGTATTGGTCACTTACCCTTGACTCTCGACCATATCCGCCACCAAGATGTTGACGAGTTTCTTTCTTGTTTGATCAGAAAGGCCTTTGGTTTTGTTGTACTCTTTAAATATGTCTTCACCCCCTGGTTTTTGATGCAGCGCTACATAAACCATCTGCAATGTACAGTCGTGGCCAAAAGTTTTCCACAAAGTTTGTTGATGATGGCAATTTGCATATACTCCAGAATGTCATGAAGAGTGATCAGTGAATTGCAATTAATTGCAAAGTCCCTCTTTGCTATGAAAATGAACGTAATCCCCCAAAAACATTTCCACTGCATTTCAGCCCTGCCACAAAAGGACCAGCTGCCATCATGTCAGTGACTGCCTCGTTAACACAGGTGAGAGTGTTGACGAGGACAAGGCTGGAGATCACTCTGTCATGCTGATTGAGTCAGAATAACAGACTGGAAGCTTTAAAAGGAGGGTGGTGCTTGAAATCATTGTTCTTCCTCTGTCAACCATGGTTACCTGCAAGGAAACACTTGCCGTCATCATTGCTTTGCACAAAAAGGGCTTCACAGGCAAGGATATTGCTGCTGGTAAGATTGCACCTAAATCAACCATTTATCAGATCAACAAGAACTTCAAGGAGAGAGGTTCAATTGTTGTGAAGAAGGCGTCAGGGCGCCCAAGAAAGTCCAGCAAGCACCAGGACCGTCTCCTAAAGTTGATTCAGCTGCAAGATCGGGGCACCACCAGTGTGAGTGCATCTGCACCCACAGTGAGGCAAAGACTTTTGGAGGATGGCCTGGTGTCAAGAAGGGCTGCAAAGAAGCCACTTCTCTCCAGGAAAAACATCAGGGACAGACTGACTTTTGTGGTCGATCCTCAAGAGGTGGGTGGACAAACAAAAACCCACAACTTCTGACAAACTCCAAGCATTGATTATGCAAGAATGGCCTGCCATCAGTCAGGATGTGGCCCAGAAGTTAATTGACAGCATGCCAGGGCGGATTGCAGAGGTCTTGAAAAAGAAGGGTCAACACTGCAAATATTGACTCTTTGCATAAACTGAATGTCATTGTCAATGAAAGCCTTTGACACTTATGGAATACTTGTAATTATACTTCAGTGTACCATAGTAACTACTGACATAAAGATCTAAGAACACTGAAGCAGCAAACTTTGTGGAGACCAATACTTGTGTCATTCTCAAAACTTTTAGCCACGACTGTACAAGTCACATGTAAACCTGCTATGCATTTTGAAATTGGTTTGACATTCTACCATCAACCTGAGAACAACTCACATCTTTTGCCACGTTACTGTCAGGTGGTCCTTCTACCAGTTGCCTTCTCCGTGCTTTGGTGCACTCTGTAATTACAGTGGAGCCTGAACTCAGACTCAACTGATGAGAATGACCTTAGACTCAATTGGTGAGAATGACCCCTCATCTGAGCAGAAGAAGGCCTCAGCTAAGGGGGCAAGAGGGGGACGGGGAGAGAGAGATTAAATTGCATAATATTTAACTTGAGTAAGACAACAACCAAAGTGGCACTCTCTACAACATCTGCAGTCGTACCAGTAGTGATATATTGTTGTTTCTCTTCCTACTGACATATGTACTAATTGTAAGTCACTTTGGATAAAAGTGTATGCTAAATGCCCTAAATGTAAGTGCAACGAGAGGGGCGTTTCTGTGTCTTACCAGAGTCCTCAATAAACACCTTGAAAGATACTACGGCAGATCTCACTAGCTCATCAAAAATGTCAGCAGCCACATCGACTCCTGAGGAGTCCTTCAGGTCCACATCAGTTCCGTTTGACAAGTTAAATTTAGCTGAAACTGAGAGACAAAGCATTTACTGTAATTTCCTGACTAATAACCACAGTTTATAGAGTGAATTTGTAAAATGTCTGCAGCCTATATACGGAATATATTTTTAATCCACTGGACTATTAGGCACCAGGTAGTTAGTAATGCGCTAGATAGGGCTGTGCGATATGACGATATATATCGAATGATTACATAAAACTGGAGATGAGGTTTATACACATTGCGGTTAATAGTCTGCATTTTAGTCACATTAGCATGTAATAATAGGTGTGATGTGAAAAATCAGTAGGCTGCCTTTTTTCTTACCTTCTTGAATGAATTGGAAGTAATCATAGCTGTCATCCTTCATTGGTACCCGTACCCATTTTAGGATTCACTTGCACTCCACTTGAACCAGCATTTTATTTCTGTAAAAAAATTCACACATTTCAGGCCTCCACAACACATACAGACATTTTTCTAAACAGGCATTTCCACAATCATGAAAAAAAAATCAAAACTGTTGACAAACACGGAGTAATTGTCCATTAAGCCAATATATTGTTGGACTTTTGACAAAAGGAAGGCTCTGCTGGTTATGTAAGAGTTGAAAGTAAAAATGTGCAGTGTTTGGCACGGGTATTGCTAACTAAGCAAGCTGGCTAATGTAGCCACATGTGGTTCCTGCAAGCTGCGTACAATCGTGTATACTAGCCATAGCATAATGGAGCAACTTTTATTTCGCGCCATATCCCCGGTGGCTAGCATACACAATATATTGGCTTATAAACCGTATGTTCATTATCAGGGAGTAAACACAAAACTGTTGACAGACACGGAGTAATTGTCAATTTAAGTCGCGCCAATCAAATCACTGGTGGCTAGCATACACGTTTTTACTATCTCATTTTGCCGCAACCACAAGTGGGTACGTTAGCCAGCTTGCTTAGTTAGTAATACTCGCGCCAAACACTGCACAACTCTTACATAACTAACACAGCCTACTAACTTCGCTTTTTCAAAAATTCTGATTTTTTTTTACAGTATGTTCATTAACAGGGAGTAAACGGTTCACTACTATAAATTGAATTAGTTGACTCAAGTGACTGACGGATGTGAGCACCTTGCCCTTGCTAAGTCGTGGAATCTGAGCTGCTAGGTCATTTAGCTAACTGTTTAGTTCAATACAAAAATCAGACGGTTACAACTTAAATAAGCACAAGTTATGAAACAAATATAAATGATTTTAACATTTTCATGATTTAAGAAAGTCTTGCATACCTTGAGATAGAAGTACTGTCATCCTCACGTGAAAGAAAATGGCACTGGTGGAAAATTTGAGAACTTTTTCATCTGGATTACGCCTTGGAGAACCGTTACGTGAGGGCGTGGCTTCGAACTACACCAGTAGGCGTTAATTTTAACATCAGTGAAGAATACACACTGATTTAACAATGTTAAGGTGTCACAGGCAACACAAGCAGTGCTATTTTATACCTGTGTGGTGTTATAACAACACCAACACTCTCTATTCAACACCGTCCCTAAAATGTCAACACTCATCTATTTGCTGTGTGGAGTCCTGAGTGCTCTCGAGCAAGTTTTCATCAAGGATCTCTCTGTACTTTGCTCCGTTCATCTTTCCCTCGATCCTGACTAGTCTCCCAGTCCCTGGCGCTGAAAAACATCCCCACAGCATGATGCTGCCACCACCATGCGTCACCTTAGGGATGGCGCCAGGTTTCCTCCAGACATGACGATTGGCATTCAGGCCAAAGAAATCAATCTTGGTTTCATCTGACCAGATAAGCTTGTTTCTCATGGTCTAAGAGTCTTTAGGTGACTTTTAAGCAATCTCCTAGCGTGATGTCATGTGCCTTTTATTGAGGTCTGGACACCAATTGGTGGAGTGCTGCAGAGATGGTTGTCCTTCTGGAAGGTTCTCATCTCCACAGAGAAACTCTAGAACTCTGTTAGAGTGACCACCTCAGTTTGGCCAGTCGGCCAGCTCTAGGAAGAGTCTTGGTGGTTCCAAACTTCTTTCATTTAAGAATGATGGAGGCCACTGTGTTCTTGGGCATTCAATGCTGCAGACATTTTTTGGTACCCTTCCCCAGATCTCGACACAATCCTATCTCAGAGCTCTACAAACAATTCCTTCAACCTCATGGCTTGGTTTTTGCTCTGACATGCATTTTTAACTGTGGGGCCTTTATGTCAACAGGTGTATGCCAATTTAATTTACCACAAGTGGGCTCCAATCAAGTTGTAGAAACATCTACATTTTTATTTCTTCCATTTTAGAATAAGGCTGTAACATAACAAAATGTGGAAAGTCAAGGGGTCTGAATACTTTCCGAAGGCACTGTATTTCAAGCTAGAATCCGACACCTTGTTGAGTATCTGATAATCTACCATTTTTATAGTGGTTAAAACATGCTAATAACGGTCCTCTAAGTACATAAAAAATAAGTTTGGTATATCTCAACTGTTATGCCATCCAGTCAGGTGTTTTCCTGGACTTTCTAGGGAGTTTTTCCTAGCCTTCTACATCTGCATTGCTTGCTTTAGGCTGGGTTTCTGTAAAAAGGGCTTTATAAATAAGTTTGATTTGATTTAGTCTTTAATTGCATCAAGAAGTTCCTCCTCTGTAATTTGGCCATCATTTCTGTATAGCTGTTAATTTTACATTATTAATAGGAAAAAATCCATACAATAAACTTTGGTTAGTGAAGATTGACTGAAACAAATACATATGCTCAAAGCAGTGGTGATTTTAGAATGTAAATCTTGGTAGGGCAAACAAATGTTTTTTTTAGATGCATGCCAGCAAGGCCACAACACAAGGCAACACTAAAGATAGATAGATAGATAGATAGATAGATAGATAGATAGATAGATAGATAGATAGATAGATAGATAGATAGATAGATAGATAGATAGATAGATAGATAGATAGATAGATACAGTGGGTAGAACAAGTATTTGATACACTGCCGATTTTGCAGATTTTCCTACTTACAAAGCATGTAGAGGTCTGTAATTTTTATCATAGGTACTCTTCAACTGTGAGTGACGGAATCTAAAACAAAAATCCAGAAATTCACATTGTATGACTTTTAAATAATTAATTTGTACAATAAGTGGGAAAACCTGCAAAATCGGCAGTGTATCAAATACTTGTTCTCCCCACTGTATATACAGACCTGAATGAATAAATAAATAAGTCCTGAGTGAATGAGTGATTACAGACCAGAGTTATTCACGGATGGATGCATAATTGTTCAACTAGGTCCAACACCCCAACAGTTCCAGGTCTATGTTGCCGACGTCACGGCACCCCGGTGAGGCATTAAATAGTCTAATAGCCGCTTGCAGGAAGGACCTCCTTTAGCGCTCTCTGGCACACCGTGGTGGGATCAGTCTGTGACTGAAGGTGCTCCTCTGCGTCATAACCATGGAATGCAGAGGGTGACGTTGTCCATGATGGCCAGCAGTTTGGCCAGGATCCGTCTCTCCGCCACCTCCTCTAGAGTGTCAAGGCTAATCCCCAGAACAGAGCTAGCCTTCCTGATCAGCTTATTTACCCAAGAAGCATCACCGGCTTTTATTTTGGCGCCCCAGCACAACCACTGCAAAAAAGATTGCACTGGCCACCACAGACTGGTAGAAGGTATGCAGTAGTTTACTGCACGCGTTGAAGGACCTGAGCCTCTTCAGAAAGTAGAGTCGGCTCTGGCCCTTTTTGTACAGAGCCCCGGTGTTACCAGCCCATTCCATCTTGTTGTCCATATGAACTCCCAGGAACTTGTATGACCCAACCATTTCCACATCCATCCCCTGTATAGGGACTGCAGTCAGTTGGGCCTTGGTTCTCCTGAAGTCCACCACCATCTCCTTTGTTTTGCTGATGTTGAGCTGAAGGTGGTTCTGCTCACGCCACAACACAAACTCATTGATTGTGCTCCTGTACTCCTCCTCCTGCCCACCCCTGACGCACCCTACAATTGCGGAGTCATCCGAGAACTTCTGTAGGTGGCATGTTTCAGAGTTATATCTGAAGTCCGAGGTGTAGAGGGTGAACAGGAAGCGGGACAGGACCGTTCCCTGGGGGGCCCCTGTGTTGCTCACTTCCCGTTCTGACACACAGCTCTGTAGTCGCACATATTGTGGCCTACCGGTCAGGTAGTCCGTGACCCAGGAGACTAAGGGTGCTTCCACTTTCATCCTCTTCATCTTCTCACCCAGTAGCAGGGGCTGAATGGTGTTGAAGGCACTGGAGAAGTAAAAAAAAACATAACCCTCACAGTGCAACCTGCGTTGTACAGGTGAGAGTAGGCCCTCTGCAGAAGGTAGATGATTGCACCATCCACCCCGATGTTGCGCTGATATGCGAACTGCAAGGGGTCCAGTGATGTACACACCAGGGGTCTGAGGTGAACGAGGACTAACCTTTCCAGGGTCTTCATGATGTGGGATGTTAGCGCTACAAGTCTGAAGTCATTCAGGACAGTGGAGTTGTTATAGGCTAAAATTAAAACGTTTCAGTTTGTCACTTTCACGAGGTTGTCAGCAATAACGTTTTCAAGATATATTACTTTCAAAATTTGCTGACTTGCAAAACATTTTGGGACTATATCAACAATGGACTAATGAAACAAATACCAAAATATATTTTTGGTGTGGAATTTTGGCTTGAAACTATGTTGTACCTTTAGATTTCGAGAAAATTAACAAGTAAGGAAGAATTTTTCACTTCTCTCATTGATTTCTCAAACCCTGGCCTGGTCTGTTTCGCAACTGTTCCGCAACTGTTCCTGGAAGTCTCGCGATGTTGCGCCTTTGGGTTTAGAAACTGAGGTATGGTTTAACCAGTGGGCAAAACTAGCTGGCTAGCTGAACGGTCCATGTACACAGGGTAGGGGCCAAGCTTCCTGCTATCCAAGACCTCTATACCAGGCGGTGTCAGAGGAAGGCCCTAAAAATTGTCAAAGACTCCAGTCACCCTAGTCATAGACTGTTCTCTTTGCTACCGCACGGCAAACAGTACCAGAGCGCCAAGTCTAGGTCCAAAAGGCTTCTTAACAGCTTCTACCCCCAAGCCATAAGACTCCTGAACAGCTAATCAAAGGGCCACCAGATCCCTTTTTTATGCTGCTGCTACTCTCTGTTTATTATCTATACATAGTCACTAACTCTACCTACATGTACATATTACCTCAATTACCTCGACTAACAGGTATCCCCGCACATTGATTCTGTACCGGTACCCCTGTATATAACACAATGACTCTGTACCGGTCCCCTTGTATATAACACATTGACTCTGTACCGGTACCCCTGTATATAGCCTCCTCACATTGACTCTGTACCGGTACCCCTGTATATAGCCTCCTCACATTGACTCTGTACCGGTACCCCTGTATATAGCCTCCTCACATTGACTCTGTACCGGTACCCCTGTATATAGCCTCCTCACATTGACTCTGTACTGGTACCCCTGTATTTAGCCTCACTATTGTTATTTTACTGCTGCTGTTTTACTATTGTTACTTTCAATTTCTATTTGATTATTTATGTTTTTAATTATTGGTTCTGGTTCAACCTGTACGTTTTGGCCAATTAATAGCCGTGGCTTCCTGAGAACACAGACAATTATAAATGGGTTCTTCAAGTTTTGGATCTGCACATGTAATCTAATGAACAAATAAATGTTATTTATTGATTATTTTTTTGTTTATTTGTTTATCATTCCAAGGATTTGATGATTGACAGTTACTGTAGTGGGTAATGTGACTATTCTTGAGTCCAAATTTCCCTAGGTCAGTTACAGTCACTTCCACAACTTTTACAAACTCATGCACTAAACTTTAGCATACATAATGTAATTGTGGATAGGTTCAATATGCTCATAGGTCCATGGACAGAGCTTTTTTTTTAAATTTGTATGTCATACCTAATTATTGATGTAGCTTATAGGCTTATCAGAAATGGCCAGATCCTGACATTGGCAAAACTAGAAACTGTTCTCCATGCGTCATGAACACTGTATAGATAATTGGCCATGACACACGAATTTCACCGGATCCCACCGGTGAAAGATCCCACCGACAACATCTTTGTATTTTGGTACACCAGAAGTACATTCATTTTCAATAGAACGCTGCGTTTGCCAAATGTATTGGTCACATACACGTGGTTAGCAGATTGTGGATGGAGCAAAATGCTTGTGCTTCTAGCATTGCGTTGCAGAGGCAGTGCGTTCTGTGTGGTGCATGCGTTGGATTTATCGAACATAACTGTATGGGTTTACTACTTGACAGAAATGGTAGCAAAGGTGAATGTTGAACTATTGTTGCACACATATCCAGCCATGTACACCTGTACCACTTAATCTATGCTGCGTTCTATTTTGCACAATGATAATATCGGTATGATCAAGGCGTGACAGAAATTGTAGCAGAAGGTGAATGATTAACTTTTGTTGCACACATATCCAGCTATGTACACCTGTACCACTTAATCTTTTTTTTTTTTTACTGACTATCGCATTTGTTGATTTAAATCGGACTACATTAGTATAATGAGTAATCCAGGAATGGCACGAGAAAATAGCAACAATGAATTGCTAAATTCCCTCCGGACACGAAGGGTCTACCCAGCTCCTCCTCCTCACCGCTCTTTGCAGCCTATACTTCCGTATTTTCACGGTGTCCTGCGCATAGATTCCAGTAAGATAGACAAGTCTTTCTTATGTGCTGTCTGACCCAGTCAGACAGTCGGCTGGTGTGTCTAGAATCCTTATTTCTATGCTCTGGCTATTTTCTTCAGTGGATTTTTTTCTAGGTTACACAACAGCAGTACCCTACTTGGATAAGTCACAGATTTTGACTCGGAAGGAAAAAGTCGTCAATTTGGAGCGCTTATTCGGCACACGAACAAACATATCACTTTAACCTATTTTTGAAGACAGTAACGCCGGTCATTCAATATGCTTTTGGCCAAAGTGAGCTTGACTCCTGCTTTGTGCACAGCACTTCGTATCTCCCCTGCCTTTTCCGTGTAAGTAAATACATTTTCACAAAACAGCTTTAAACGTATTTATTTATATACATTCAATGATTTTCAATTCGTATTTCTATTCGTGTAGGGTTCAGAAGCAGATCGGAGCAGCAGCCACGCAGAATGCCCGCCTCTATGCTTCTTCTCAGGCCGCGGAGGTAGGCAATGTAAGGACAGGGCGCTGTCATAAAATAGAACACTCACAGCGACTCGCTTGTTTTCCCGGTAAATTGGAAACATTGTATCAATGATCAAACATTGTAACAATGATCATTCTAAACAGGAGCGTTTAAGTTGCCAGTCTTGACAGCTCATAGGTTATGTGTCCAGGTGTTGAAACAAACGATTCTGCGTCATAATGTTGAATTAATAAAATGTTATCCAAATTAGATAATAAAGTGTTGTAACTGATAAAATGACGACATTGCTTCCAGTGGAGGTAACGTATGTACACCTACCATATCCATCAGGATATGTAATGGCACCGAGAAGTGGGGGAAAGTTCACCGTGGACCCACGTGACTCCAATGTAGGTTATAGGTGGTAGGGGTGATGGTGCTGCTACTGAGTTCTATTTCCATTCAATGATAGACAGGGGACAACAGGACACAGTCAGGGCACACAGTATATTTGTCTGACCACCGTGTCAATAAAGTACAACCGTATGAATCATAATAACCATAAAACCTAGTTGTCAAACAGGGAAATGGTTCCAATTATTTTTCTACCATTTATTTTTCCCATATGGGATTGTAGAAACACTTAAAATAAGGGCTGTGTTTCGTGTAGGCTTACCCTGGCATGACGTTTTGATAACCATGTACATCTCTCTCGGACAAGGTGACTTTTATCAATATATTCGCCTGTATTTACCTCCCAAAAATGAAATGCCAATTAGCTGCTAAGATTTACAAATGCCATGATGATCTGGATGAGACTGGTAAGAAACTCTGTATTAAATAAATGTTAGCTAAATGTAGTAATGAATAAATGGGCAAATACATTGACAATTCTGTGAATTGACACAATACCTGTTAGCAAAGGTGTCAGCTAGAGATTACGTGCAGGAGCTTGCAGGGATTTGTAGTTTTGCGTTATGCCTACTTTGATGCTAATTTGAATTTTCGAATCTAAGAGTAAATAGAGCCGAACATATTTATAAAAGTCACCTTATCCGAGAGAGATTTACATGGTTATCAACGCTAGGACTGTGGCAGTCATCAAATGTTGTCAGCTGGTGATTGTCAAGCAAATAACTGCCGGTCTCAGAGTAATTGACTGTTAATTAACATAAACATATTTAGCATCGCCTGGCTTCCACACATAGCCTACAATCCACTAAAGCAGAACTTTGGAACATCTACATTTAAAAAAGTCTAATAAATCAATCTAATATAGCCTACACCATCACAATAAATCCATTATTTATTTTAGACAGGTCTAAAGAATCATGATATGAAGAAAATGTTGTCTATTTCAGATTAACAGAATAGCATACACTAAGGCTGCATGATGCAACTAATGGTGATTTGAAAAAGGTTGCATGAAAAGCATGAGCTCTGCTTTTTTTTGAGCAAGCTGTACACACTTCATCAGTCTCTCATTCATAATTTGACATTGCCTCAAATTTCCTGTCTGCATCCCCTTTGTGTGGGGGATGCAATACCCCGTAATACCCACAAAAAAAATCCATGCCTTTTGTGTATAATAATAATAATAATAATGAATTCCCTTCTCTCCTCTCTGTGACTTGGTTTGGTCTTTCTCACAGGCTACAAGGGAAAAACCAACACATTGGGTACGCAACTGCTCGCATCAATTTCGATGCGCATATTGACAATTTCGGAAGATATTTACTTTTCATCAGCCAACAAGATGAATAAGCCTAACAAACAGCAAAAGCACTAGCCTATGTCAATCTACTATCCCCCATAGTACAAAAGTTGACCTATTCTCTGTGAGATATGAATATTCCAAACATAGTCTCGGACAGTTGTGGGATGCGTCATATCCCAAATTAATATATCCACTAGCATAAAAAAACCTGTTTTAAGCAATGAGCCTGAAGCAACAGATCAGAACATTTAGCTTAAAATGTTGATAAACTATTAAGCTATTTCTTCACATTATAAGCTCATCAATGCGCATAAGGCAGTAGACTATAACGCCTCGAACACACAGACTGCGTCATTGCGCAAAATAGTATGCAGAATCATCTAGATATGTGTGCAACAAAAGTTCAACATTCACCTTCTGCTACCATTTCCGTCAACCCGTTTACGCATACAGTTTGACGCATTCGTTTGATAAATCCAACATATGCACCACACAGTATGCACTGCAACTGCCTCTTCAACACAATGCTGCAAGGCAAAAGCAGCGTTCCATTGGAAATGAATGTACTTCTGGTGTACCAAAATGCAATGACGCAATCTGTGTGTTTGAAGCGTAAGCTAATGGTGTTTTCCATTAGCAGGAAAACACCATTGTCAAAAGTGACCGCAAATGCGATTTATGCATGTAATGCATTTATTAGAAAGGTGCATTTTTATGTTGAAAATGATCTTCCCCAAACTTGAAAGTCACGTGGCCAGTTAGGCTCTACACCCGTTGTAAAGCGGATTAATGTGCTTCATTTTAAGAAGTTATTTGGCCACTTTAGTTGCGATTCAAACCTTATCAAAACATATAGGCCTATGGGCTAGGCTACATGAGGTGAGTGAAAAAAAGGCATGGGCTGTTTTTTTGCCTTAAGCTGGGCATCATTCACAAGTGATCATATATAAGTGATAGGCTAATATTGTCACCCATCAGACTATTCTTGATTTAATCTTGTCTTTACATATACTAAATAATATATGCGTGACATTTGTTTTGATTTAGAATGGACCATTATCAAGCACCTGTCTCGAAAGGGGATAAAAATACATGTCATCTATGCACTTAAATAGCGAATGGAGGATGCTTTCCCCGTGGTTCATTTTCATGCCAGCCAGGTAGGCTATACTCCGGTTGTAAAGACAAGCAATGTGCTTAATATTAAGGAAGTTGAGAAATAAATATAGCAGGCCTAGCCTATAGCAAGCTGATGGGATCCTCTTTATAATACATCACTCTGTTTTCTCACGCAATTGCATAGCCTATAGAAATGTTGCACAACATGAGCTCATGGGCTCTCGTGATTGATGTCAGTGATTAGAGGAACAATAGAGTGCTGAGTATCAGGCAGGTAGCAAGTTTGGTAGGCTACTAATGACCTTCAGCAGCATCAGAGCTTGGAGAAGCCTAATTATTTGATTACCGTCATGACTCGTGACTGTCGGTGTGGCGGTAGTACGGTCACCGTAACAGCCCTAATCAAAAAGTCAAGCCAGGTTATGCCTACACAAAACACAGTCCTTATTTGAACCCTTTCTAAAATCCCCTATAGGAAAAATGTATGATTGGAACCATTTCCCTGTTTGACCGGTAGGTTTTATTAGGGATTTCAGGCCACGTTGAAATATTTTTTGTTGACTGAGTGAATAAAATAGCCCCTCTGAAATAAAATTGCTCTAAATACAGTTTATTATTGTCCCCCACGATGAAATCGAGGAGTTGACAGTGGATCTGTCTCTGTCCGTTCATTTGTTCGTATGTACATTAGTCACACGCGATATCTCAGACAGCACTGGCCCGATTTTGACAACTTTGGTGAATGATGCGTCTTGCCATAGAGATCTAGCACTTACAAAATATAACTGATTGGCCAGATGGTGGCGCTATAACAAGAGATTGAAACGCCCCTCACCCCGTTTGATCTAAAGTCATGAAATACGGTACATATGGTGCTTTCACTTGAACTGAAAAAATAAATAAAAGAAAGAGGTCAAATCGTCACGTCAGTGATCTTCAGGTCGGAAAGTCTGAGCTCTAGAAAGATGCCCAAGTTTCCGACTTGGAATTTCGAGTTGGATGACTGTTTAAAAAACATAATTCTCAGTCGTAGCTTGTTTTTCTCTGAGTTCCCAATTGTCTTGAATGCACTGGAGCCGGAAGTGAGAGAGTTCCCAGTTGTTTTGAATGTGACAATAGGTCCCTCTCCTCACAAGGAACAAATACAGTCTGCCATGATGGATTTTCTGCCATTAACACCGAATGACCGATCTGCACAAAACTTGATATGTGGCATCTATGGATAAAGGTCTCTCAACTCAATATTTTCCAGACTACTACTGAAAACATCATGGCCGCTAATGACCAATGAATATTCACATGGGCATGGTCTGGCACATAAAACATATAAATCAGTCAAGGATATTCATATTGTCAAACAATTTGGTACAAGTTGCAAACACTTCCAAGACTCAACATATGCAAGAACATTAATATCAACCACACAGTGCAGAAATTTGGCACACATGCTCATGGATATGAGTTTTGCTAACCCACGCGATATCTCAGACTCCGCTGGCTCGATTTCGACAAAACGTAGATGAATGATGCGTCTTGCGATAGAGATCCTCTCTCTCTCTCTCTCTCGCAAGACTGATTGTAGAGTGTGGAGGGATCTGTCCATAGTAATACGGCACCCCTGGAGAAAATTAGGGTTGTGTGCCTTGTTCAAGGGAACATCGACCCAATATTCACCTTACGTATTCGAACCAGCGCCCTTTCGGTTACTAGCCCAACACTTTAACCGCTAGGCTACCTGCCAGCCCTATTTTTCTATTTTCATGGTGGAGGGTTAAAACATCCTTGGGGGGACTTTGAATCTGGGCGACTTTGGATCTGTCTCTTTCGTTCGTACGTTAGTCACACGCAATATCTCAGACAACACTGGCTCGATTTTGAGGAAACTTGGGTGATTGATGCGACTTGCCATAGATATCCAACATGATAGGCCCGAGGGTGGCGCTATAGTAATCAACTGAACTTTTAACAAGCATGTTGTCCCATTTGAGCTTAAATTGTTGTCACTAATTGGCCTAAGATGGGGGGCGCTGCATCATTCTTGGGGGACAACATGTTTAATGTTGCCTTGTTTTTGAATGAACATGTCACATCTCAGATTCTTAAGAGTAACATATTAATGTGTTTCTCTTTCATATTTGATCCTTATAGGAGCAGGGCCATAGGAGCAGGACCATTTACTGAGCTTTGAAAAACCCCTTCGCTATTGTTGTTTGTTTCCCCTGTCTAAAGTACTGTACCACTCCATTCAATTACCCTGATCCGGCCTATCAATGATCCATCGGAAATTTTGTCTGCAAATTCAGTTCTTTCAGTCCCTATCTCTCTACCATAGAACTGGAATGAGATTATATTTCTATGGGTGTAACCTCTTCCCTCTCCTCTCTGTATGACATTGCTTGGTTGTGTTTGTCTCTCCTCTACAGGCAGTGCTGGACAAGCAGGCTGTTGGCAGCGCCACAGCAACCAAGGCATCCACTGCCAAGAAGGCACAGAGTGTGGTATGAGTGGAAGACTTGTTTTAACTCTATGTTTTAAAGTTCAATAATTATGACTGAGCTGCGCTTGGATCCCTCTGAAATGCAATAGAAAGTGCAGTATGCATTTCCTCCTTTAAAAAATATATATTTTTGATATATCAACCTGACTCCATGTATCTCTTGTAGGAGTCCCAGTCTTTCGCCGTCAACATGTTCAAGGGCCAGATCAACCCCTCACAGGTCTTCCCCTTCCCCTCAGGTGAGTGGACTAGCTGTAAATGCATACATGTCTTGTTATTCAGCCTCTTATCTATTATGTAAAGGAGAGCTGTTGGAACATTATCTAACAGTTGTGGACTTCTTGCTGTTTTCCAGTGATGAACGAGGAGCAGACCCAGTTCCTCCAGGAGTTAGTCCCACCCGTTTCCAAATTCTTTGAAGTGAGTTTCAAATAGTAAACCATAACACCATATTTCCTCTTAAGTTCTTCAAGCTACATTCCTTCACTGCCCCTAGATTTGTCATCAGAGTCATGTTCATTAGGGAAAACCTTAGCAAAACATTTCCTCCATTGAACATGACCCCAGTTGTAACTAATCTGTCTGTCTCTCTGGCTGGCTTGTGGGTTCTGTACAATAAACATATATATGGTGTGCTGTGCTGTAGGAGGTGAACGACCCAGCGAAGAATGACTCCCTGGAGAAGGTGGAGGACAGCACCATGGAAGGCCTGAAGGAGATGGGGGCCTTTGGCCTGCAGGTCCCCCAGGACCTGGGGGGTGTGGGGCTCACCAACACACAGGTGAGAACATACACCTTTACCTCTAAACACACGTGTGTGTGTGTGTGTGTGTGTGTGTGTGTGTGTGTGTGTTATTTATATATATATATATACACACACAGTCTTGTACATCTAACAATTCAGTCCTATTCAAAATCCTATTTTCCCTAACCTTAACCTGAAAACCTAACCCTAGTTCCTAACCCTAAAACTAACCCTAATTCTAACCCTAACACTAATTCTGACCTCAACCCTAAACCCCCTAGAAATAGCTTTTGACCTTAGTCCCTAGTTGGTCAATATCTTACAATAGTACACCAGACTGGTAGAGTGTGCTGTGTGTATTAAGTACACTAATGTTTTAATGTCCTTTTATTGAACAGTATGCCAGGCTGGTGGAGATCGTGGGCCAGCACGACCTGGGGGTTGGCATCACTCTGGGTGCCCACCAGTCCATTGGTTTCAAGGGCATCCTGCTGGTTGGTAACCCCGCCCAGAAGGAGAAATACCTGCCCAAGCTGGCCACAGGTGAGAGAGGCTGGAATGGACATTTTTTTATGCCTATGTATTATTATACCTAGACTGTGTAATTACAGTTATAAGGCATTTTCAAATCTATCTGTTCTCATTATTTATCTTATTTTTCTTCTTCCTCCTTTTCTTTCCTCTTCTATCTAGGTGAGACCCTGGCTGCTTTCTGTTTGACTGAACCAGCAAGTGGCTCTGACGCGGCGTCTATAAAGACCCTGGCTACCCTCTCTCCCTGTGGAAAACACTACATCCTCAATGGAGGCAAGATCTGGATCAGGTACTGCAGGACCACCAAGATTGTGGTAGCATTTAGTATGGTAAATGTCAAACACAATGTTTAGTGTGGTTTATGTCTTGTACACATTCATAGCTAAATGCTGAATTGCAGTATACAGAAAAAAAGGAAAAGTGATAGTAGTTAGACGATTTTCTTTTGTCAGCTTTGGATGATGGGAAATGTTTTTTAGTAAGTCATTCTCGCTTTATGACAATATGCACTAAGTGTACAAAACATTGCTCTTTCCATGACATCGACTAAAATCTATGGTCCCTTATTGATGTCACCTGTTAAATCAGTGTAGATTAAGGGAAGAAGACCAGTTTGATGGACACATGGATTGTGTTTTTGTACCATTCAGAGGGTGAATGGGCAAGACAAAAGATTGAAGTGCCTTAGAACGGGGTATGGTAGTAGGTGCCAGGCGCACCGGTTTGAGTGTGTCAAGAACTGCAACACTGCTGGGTTTTTTACACTTAAAAGTTTCCAGTGAGCATTAAGAATGGTCCACCACCCAGTGGTGGAAAAAGTACCCAATTTGTCATACCTGAGTAAAAAATGACTCAAGTAACAGTGAAAGTCACCAAGTAAAATACTACTGTACTTGAGTAAAAGTCTAAAAGTTTTTGTTTTTAAATATACTTAAGTATCATAAATTCCTTATGAAAAGCAAACCAGGCGGCAACATTTTCATTTCTTTTTTATGGATAGCCAGGGGCATGCCCCAACCCTCAGACATCATTTACATACAAAGCATGTGTTTAGTGAGTCTGCCAGATCAGAGGCAGTAGGGATGACCAGGGATGTTCTCTTGGTAAGTGTGTGAATTAGCCAATTGTCCTGTCCTGCTAACTATTCAAAATGTATTGAATTTTTGGGTGTCAGGGAAAATGAATGGAGTAAAAAGTACATAGATTTCTTTAGGAATGTAGTGAAGTAAAAGTAGTCAAAAATATAAATAGTAAAGTAAAATACAGATACCCAAAAAAATGACTTAAGTAGTACTTTTTAATTAAGTACTTTACACCGCTGCCACCACCCAAAGCACATCCAGCCAACTTGACACAACTGCGGGAAGCATTGGAGTCAACATGGGCCAGCATCCCTATGTTGGCAGCTGTATACATAATTGTTATTGTTTTTTTTTTACTTATCCTGACTCTGTTTGTCTGTCTTGTGTCAGTAATGGAGGTCTGGCTGAGATATTCACAGTGTTTGCCAAGATGCCCATTATGGATGAGAAGACCGGACAAATGAAAGACAAAATCACAGCCTTTATCGTGGAGAGGAGCTTCGGAGGAGTGACACAGTGAGTAATGGATGGGTGAAAGGATGGAGAAAGGGTGGGAGGGATGGGTGATGGATACTGACAGGGAGGGATGGAGAAAGAGATGGATTGGAAGAGGGAGGTCTGAAATGGGGGTATGAACTGTATGTTTCGTGCTAGAAGCTTCACATGATTGTTGATTTGATGACGATCCCAGTCTCTATATATTAGTTCTCTGTCCGTCCATAGTCTTGTTTTATATGTGAATATTTTAAGAAGTTTTTGTTATGAAGATATACATCCACATGCACAAGTTGCAGACTAAAAGACAAACAAAACAAAGAAATGTGAACACATTTATATTTTAATTTCGGTCTTTAAGCAACCACTTTAAACATTTGTATTATTATGTGTATATATATATTTTTTTATTTTATTTTATCCCCTTTTTAAATTACGATCTTGTCTCATCGCTGCAACTCCCCAACGGGCTCAGGAGAGGTGAAAGTCGAGTCGGTGCATTCAACTAAGGTAGATAAGACATAACAACGGGACTACATGTATGGTTAACATTTTGTTACCTTCTCCCTCCTTCCCCCCCAGCGGCCCCCCTGAGGAGAAGATGGGCATTAAGGCATCTAACACGGCGGAGGTGTACTTTGAGAACGTCCCAGTACCCATTGAGAATGTTCTGGGAGAGGTAGGAGGCGGCTTCAAGGTGGCCATGGCCATCCTCAACAACGGGCGCTTCGGCATGGCCGCCGCCCTCTCTGGCACCATGAAGGGAGTCATCACCCAGGCTGTGAGTAACGTTGGGTGGGACTATCCAAATAAAGTGTTACCTCTATTTGCCCTTCAGTTGAGTCTGTCTAGTCTCATTGAAGCTCTGTTACTATATAGGTTTTAGCACTTCTTGACCTCCCCTACATACTGACTCCTGTCCTGTCTCTTCACACAGGTGGACCATGCAACCAACAGGGTCCAGTTTGGCAGTAAGATCCACACCTATGGAGCTATCCAGGAGAAGTTGGCACGCATGGCCATGCTGCAATATGTCACTGAGGTACACAGAATACCTATTGATTGATAATCGATTGGATTTATACATTGCATTTCCATACACTCAAAGCGCTTTACATAGTATGAGGGGAAACTCACCTCAACCACCACAATGTATCACCCTATGGGTGATGTCATGGCAGCCATTTTGCTTCAGAAAGCTCACCACACTTCAGCTGACATGGTATCAGTGGAGGCTGCTGAGGGGAGGACGGTTCATAATAATGGCTGGAATGGAGCAAATTGAATGGCATCAAACACATGGAAACCCTGTGTTTGATGTATTTGATACCATTCCGCTCCAGCCATTACCACAAGTTTGTCCTCCCCAATTAAGGTGCCACCATCCTCCTGTGCATGGTATGCTTACAGCCACTGGCAGAAAGATGGAAGCAATCACATAATGCACATCATAATCCATTATTCATTCAGTCAAACAATTAACCAAATGTATTTATAAGTTCTCTTATACAGAAACCTAGCCTAAAACCCCAAAGAGTAAGCAATGCGGATGTAGAAGCATGGTAGCTAGGAAAAATCCCTAGGATGGCAGGAACATAGGAAGAAACCTAGAGAGGAAGGAGATTTTAAAAGTACATGGCCCTTAAGGCCAGATCGTTCTTCAAGATGTTCATAGATCACCAGCAGAGTCACATACTTATCACAGTGGCTGTAGAGGGTGCAACAGATCAGCACTTCAGGAGTAAATGTCAGTTGGCTTTTCATAGCCAACCATTCAGAAGTCGAGACAGCAGGTGCAATAGAGAGGGAGAGAGCGGGTCGAAACAGCAGGTAGCACGTGCGGTGAACAGGTCAGGGTTCCACAGCTTCAGGCAGACATCAAGGAGTCGTCATGTAGTCCTGTAGTCCTGAGGCATGGTCCTAGGGCTCAGGTCCTCTGGTAGGGGAGAGATGGGAGAATTAGAGTGTGCATACATAAGATCACACAGGACACCAGATAAGATAGGAGAATTACACCAGATAGGACAGACTGACCCTAACCCCCCCACACATAGACTATTGCAGCATAGATACTGGAGACTGAGACGGGGGAGTCGAGGGACAGTGTGGCCCCGTCCGACGATACCCCTGGACTGGACCAACCCCCCAAAAAAGCCTGGCAAGACGTGATGCACCCCTCCTAGGGACGGCATGGGAGACTACTAGCAAGCCAGTGATAGGGTCAGAGGCAGAGAATCCCAGGACAGCAAGGGTGGTTTTGTCACTCCAGACTACATTCCATTATCGGACCTACTGAAGAGATGAGTATTCAGTAAAGACTTAAAGGGTGATACCGAGTCTGCGTCTCTCAAATGTAGCTCTATAGGAGAAAGCCCTTCCTCCAAGTGTTTACTTAGACATTTTAGGAACAATGCTTTGTATGTTAAATCAGCCTTAGCCTTAACAAGGAGCTTTTCTTGTTGTCCTGTTGTGATGTTCATGTCCTCTTCTCCCCTCCCATCTCTTTCAGTCCATGGCCTACATGATCAGTGGGAACATGGACAGTGGATCCAAAGATTACCATATCGAAGCTGCCATCAGCAAAATCTTTGCCTCTGTGAGTACAATACAGTACTGTCTGGTTTTATCCTGTCCTCTTTTAACACTTGGAGTGCCGGAATTTCATTACTCCTACTTCAATTGTGTAAATATTTCATAATAAATAATAAATTGCAAAATGAATGCATTTTTCGTAAGAAACCTCATGACACCAAATGTATATTTTAATCAGTCAGAAAATGTATCGATTGATCCAGAAGTGCATAGACTGTAAATACTAAAATAAGACGTTAGTGTATTTTCTGACTGTAAGAAAACAGTTGCCTGCCCAGAATGCAACACACTTTGAAAGGCTTGACTTAACAAAAGTGATCCGCTCGAACACGCCCACTGAGATGAGCACGATTCAAGACTTTGCTCTCAACCAGTCACATAGAGTATCTGTGCATGTGCATGGGTGCACTTCACTCTAGAGGTCTTCACGGGTCCAAAATGTTAGACCCGTTCCGAAATAAATCCGTAACTTTCCCACCCGAACTGATATGCATAAATACATTTAAAAAACTGAGAACCGTTCCGAATGGACCCGAAGTCAGTCAGACCCGCTCCGAAAAGGCCTGTGGAAAAAACGGACCCAAACAGACCCGTGCCAGTTCGGATCCGAGAGACCCGTTCAGATCCGAGAGTAGAAAGAGAGAGCGAAAGAAACCTCCGACCAGGCGCTACAAGCGGCATCAATAAACAAGCAATATTGGCTAAATGATCCACAGTTACGTGTCCTTAACTACCTTTAAGAAATACAAATATTTGTTGTGTTTTGATGTGTTTCAACTTTATAGCCTATTGTTTTTTACTTTCCTAAACAATAGGCCTAATTGTCCACATTTGAGCGCTAAATGCATCAGGGCATTGTATGCATATAGGCCTAGGCGTCCACTGTATGATATTAATATTTAAAATACAAAAAGGAAGAGAAGCTTAGGCCTACCCCTAGAATGACTGAGAGAACAATATAGATATGCCAGCGCCATTTTGCCAACACCGACATGCATTTCTTTATAGTCTACTTGTCAGATAGGCTACTACTGCTATACAGATAGGCGTACAGGAGGCTAATTTGTACATTTTCGATCAGAATATTTTTTTATAAAGATAAGCATTATATTGTTAGATTTAAGGAGTTACTCTGGTAGGCCTAAAACATTCTTCCTCAACTTCAACTGTCGGAGAGTCCATTGTGCACAGCCTTCATAGACCTGCATAGTTAAGCCTCATAATAGCCATACCACACCAAACCTTCACAAAATGTCCTTAACTTTATTAGGGTAATATTAAAAGTAAGCCTACGTCAATTTATTGTTTATAGGGAAAATACGAACAGGTTATAATATTGCAGAATTAAATTAAGTTTAGCATCTCACCCTCTTTTGGTTTTTCCTTTTCATGGTTTGTGTGCGAGTAGCCCTTATAGGCCTACCGGTAATTCTATTATATTGCGGCAAACACAACATGAACTTAATTTGGCCAAAGAGAATGGCTCAACAGAACTCAACAAATGACAGCAATAGGCTAAGGCTATTTCATTTACAACAGGCACATTTTTAACCCATCTCTAACTAAATATAGAATAAAATTAAAACGACAGTTCAAACTTGCTAGCTAACAAAAATGTATCAACAAAATTAAACACAACACTTTTTGCATATATAAAGAACTGGTTTAGATTCTTAAATACCTCTACAATAATAATAGTAATGATATACAATAATGGTAATGGCCTTATGATAAAACAAATAATAATAAATACGAACATAAATAAATAAATAAAAGTTAGATAATTGTATCAAACCTGAATAGCGAGTTGCACACAGTCTATTTGACCACGCCAAAGTTCTTCTCATCTTTGTTGACTAAAACTTGTCCTGTAGGACATTCCCCTTGTAGGCTTCTTTTCACTATACTCTTTCTCCTCTAACGTTCATTTAACTTCAATGGAAAGGCCTCTATCTTTGCTATCAACAGTAGCCTAGGCCAAGGCTCCTTCCACTTGCTCTCTCTCTCTCTCCTCAGCAGCAGGCGCATGTGACGTGACCAGTTTCAGCTGGATATAAGCTATATGTTTTATTGTGTTGCAATTGGCTGATACAGATGACAAGCTCACACAGTTCTCATCGACTCACATACATTAAATTAACAGAAGACGGGTTCAATCGGGTCCAGTTGGCAAATCCATTTTAATTGCACATACTTGAGACTCATGGCAATTATATCAAACCGACCTAGATCCAAGACAAAAGTTAGAATTTAGGACTCAAACCCGCTCGGGTCCAGGGTCGGATCTCGGAATATCGGATCTGTTGGACCCGTGAAGACCTCTACTTCACGCTACGGGACCACAAGAGCAGAGAAGTTTAGCCTCGCGCTCCAACGCTCCTGGTTGTTGCTACTGTTTACTTTGTGCATCTATTCTACCTCATCTCACTGACTCTACCTTTAAACCTAAGCTAACCTATGACTTGCCCCATCACCTCATGTACTACTGCCCCACAGTGGCAAGAAGTGACATCCCCAAATAAACAAACAAATAAATGGCTCCTAGCCTCCCACGCATATGCTACTTTCTTAACACTAAAACTGAAAATGTTTTTATAATCTTAACTAATAGAAATAAAAACTTATATAAAAGCACCTAACTATAATAACCTTTTTCTTTCTCTTTCTTTCTTTCTTTCTTTCTTTCTTTCTTTCTTTCTTTCTTTCTTTCTTTCTTTCTTTCTTTCTTTCTTTCTTTCTTTCTTTCTTTCTTTCTTTCTTTCTTTCTTTCTTTCTTTCTTTCTTTCTTTCTTTCTTTCTTTCTTTCTTTCTTTCTTTCTTTCTTTCTTTCTTTCTTTCTTTCTTTCTTTTCCTTTCTTAGGAGGCGGCCTGGGAGGTGACTGATGAGTGCATCCAGGTCATGGGAGGAATGGGCTTCATGAAGGTGAGTCTGGGTGGCTGCTGGGATTGATAGGAGTGAGTGGTTATATGAGTGTCGAACATTGAAATATAATGGTTTTATACAAGGGTGAAAGTAGATTTAATTTCTACCTGGTCTGCGCGTGCATACTTTTTTTTTATGGGCCTAATCACAGAATTACATATAGAATCTTTATTAATTTAATAGGATCTCTGTGGGCCTAAAAGTAAAAAACGTATGTTTTAAAATACATTAACTTTTTAATGTGGCATAAACTTGGTGGATCACTGACATAAAAGAGGACGAAACAGAAAATATGTCTGATAAAACTGCAGTTCCTCACAATAAAATGACAGCTCTCAATAAAGATTGTTTAAAAAGAAGACCACCTCAGTACGACATTAAAACAAATTGTTTTAAGCTGCCAAACAATCAATTCTAACGTTAGCCATTAATTTACTTCTGGAGAAGTAAATTAATGGTTCTAGCGCTGTAGGAGCTGTATCTACTACGCTTTGTTTCAGGACAAACTGGATCATTCAGAGTTCCAATGCGGAAATTGTTTGCTTGCCGAGGATTATAGGCTTGAGGTGGCTTCCTTGATCACGCAGGTCGCCAGCCTACGTAAGAAACTGGGGAAAACTCAGAGTGCAATGTTTACCTTTTCTACACCGGTGGCAGGACGGCGTTCACTCTTGTTGGATGCATCTCCGCCTTGTAGTTTGTCTTTATCCAACTGACAGGGTTGCTCGGAATTCGTTCACCAGGGGAGCCATCTCCTGCCTTTCCTCCCCAATTGGATAGCGGAGTCAAAAGAGCACAGCAAGACGAGCATGGCAATCAACGATGGTCGCATTTCACGAGCCATGGAAGCCGAAGACAGCGGCCTCCCCCAAAGCAGTCTACACTCCCAACGAGAGGCCCGGAGCGGATACAAACAACGAATAGTTGTTTGTATCCGGATGGACATCGATTCTATCGTAGTCCATGTGGGTTTTAATGACATTATGAAGGGCAACTCTGAACAGTTGAAACTGGATTTCAAAGAGCTGATTGACTCTCTACTGACACTAATAAAAGACCCATCATATCTGGCCCTGTGCCCTCTCTGAATCGTGGCATTGAGATTATTTCTCTTCACAACTGGCTACTTGATTATTGCAGCTCAATGGGTAACTTTTGTTGACAATTTCAATATCTTTTGGAAACAAAATATGTTTTATAAGCAGAATAATTTGTGTTCTTGGATCCTTTCACAGCATTACAAGGCTGCGTTGAGACTTATCAATGACCCAAGCCCAACTCAGTTAATTCCTACCATTGTGTCGCTGAGTGATCATAATGCTTTAGCACATGTATATTATACCAGGTGCATTGGTAGACAAGTAAGTAACCCAAAAACATACTCAAAAGGCAAAGCCTTATAACAGTTCCACCCAAAACAAGCTGCCATTTATGGTTAAAAAATGTACTCTGCGGCCTCCCGAGTGGTGCAGTGGTCTAAGGCACTGCATCGCAGTGCAAGCTGCATTACTACAGATGCTGGTTCGAGCCCCGTCTGTGTCGCAGCCGGCCGCGACCGGGAGACCCACGAGGCGACGCACAATTGGCCCAGTGTCGTCCGGGTTAGGGGTGGGTTTGGCCGGCCGGGTTGTCCTTGTCCCATCGCGCTCTAGCATCTCCTGTGGCGGGCCGGGCGCATGCACATTGACTCAGTCACCAGGTGGACGGTGGTTCCTCCGACACATTGGTGCGGCTGGCTTCCGGGTTAAGCGTTCATTGTGTCAAGAAGCAGTGCAGCTTGGTGGGTTGTGTTTCGCAGGACGCACGGCTCTCAACCTTCGCCTCTCCCGAGTCCGTACGGGAGTTGTAGCGATGGGACAAGACTGTAACTACCAATTGGATATGATGAAATTGTGAAGAAAATGTGGTAAAATAAATTATTAAAAAAATTGACTGCAAAAAAGGCTGAGGCCACCATGGCCAATTATGCAAATGAGGCGATGACGTCATTTAGCGACTTCTAGCGACTTTTAGGACAGCCAATAGCTACTTTCCTTACTGAGGAGTTGGCAACACTGCCTCCCACAAGTTGGATTGGCTTGATGGGCGCTTCTTACGTACCATACGGTCAAGCTGCTCCCACAACAGCTCAATAGGGTTGAGATCCAGTGTCTGTGCTGGCCACTCCATTTATAGACAGAATACCAGCAGGCTGCTTCTTCCCTAAAATTGTTCTTGCAAAGTTTGGAGCTGTGCTTTTGGGTCATTGTCCTGTTGTAGGAGGAAATTTGCTCCAATTAAGCACCGTCCACAGGGTATGGCATGATGTTGCAAAATGGAGTGATAGCCTTCCTTCTTCAAGATCCCTTTTCCCTGTACAAATCTCCCACTTTACCACCACCAAAGTACCCCAAGACCATCACATTGCCTCCACCATGCTTGACAGATGGTGTCAAGCACTCCTCTAGCATCTTTTCATTTGGTCTGTGTCTCACGAATGTTCTTCTTTGTGATCCGAACTCCTCAAACTTAGATTTGTATGTCCATAACACTTTTTTCCAATCTTCCTCTGTCCAGTGTCCGTGTTATGTTGCCCAACTTAATCTTTTTTTATTTTTATTGGCCAGTCTGAGATATGGCTTTTTCTTTGCAACTCTGCCTAGAAGGCCAGCATCTCGGAGTCGCTTCTTCACTGTTGATGTTGAGACTGGTGTTTTGCGGGTACTATTTAATGAAGCTGCCAGTTGAGGACTTGTGAGGCATCTGTTTCTCAAACTAGACACTAATGTACTTGTCCTCTTGCTCAGTTGTGCACCGGGGCCTCCCACTCCTCTTTCTATTCTGGTTGGAGCCAGTTTGCGCTGTTCTGGGAAGGGAGTAGTACACAGCGTTGTACGGGATCTTCAGTTTCTTGGCAATTTCTCACATGGAATAGCCTTCATTACTCAGAATAAGAATAGACTGACGAGTTTCAGAAGAAAGTTCTTTGTTTCTGGCCATTTTGAGCCTGTAATCAAGGTTTATGGCTTTACACAAAAGCTGATACATCAGATACTCAAGTAGTCTAAAGAAGGCCGGTTTTATTGCTTCTTTAATCAGCACAACAGTTTTCAGTTGTGCTAACATAATTGCCAAAGGGTTTTCTAATGATCAATTAGCCTTTTAAAATGATAAACTTGGATTAGCTAACACAACTACAACATTAACAATGTCTACACTGTATTTCTGATCGATTTGATGTTATTTTAATGGACAAAAATGTGGCTTTTCTTTCAAAAACAAGGACATTTCTAAGTGACCCCAAACTTTTGAATGGTAGTGAATATCTGAACAAGTTATGAAAGACAAGAATTGTAATTTTGAATTATGTTAAGTGAGTGTGGAAGTGGTGAAGAAATCATTGTTGTCCATCAACAATGACAAGCAACTGTGGTTTGACAACTTGGATGGAAAATGACTAAGGATGATAGCGGACGATATTGCCACTCCTATTTGCCATATCTTAAATTTAAACCTACTAGAAAGTGTGTGCCCTCAGGCTACCTAAGAATAGTTAAGCCCCCTTTACTGGCTCAAATAGCCGACCAATCAGCCTGTTACCGACCCTTAGTAAAGTTTTGGGGAAAATGGTGTTTGACCAGATACAATGCTGTTTTACACAAATTCACAAACTTTCAGCACACTTATAGGGAAGGACTTTCAACAAGCACAGCACTTACACAAATGATTGGCTGAGAGAAATTGATGATAAAAAGATTGGGGGGGTTGTTTTGTTAGACTTCAGTGTGGCTTTTGACATTATCGATCATAGTCTTCTGCTGGACAAACGTATGTGTTATGGCTTTACACACCCTGCTATATTGTGGATAAGGAGATGCCTGTCTAACAGAACACAGAGGGTGTTATTTAATGGAAGCCTCAAACATAATCCAGGTAGAATCAGGAATTCCCTAGGACAGCTGTCTAGGCCCCTTACTTTTTTCAATTTTTACTAACGACATGCCACTGGCTTTGATTATTTTATTTATTTATTTTTTATTTCACCTTTATTTAACCAGGTAGGTCAGTTGAGAACAAGTTCTCATTTGCAACTGCGACCTGGCCAAGACAAAGCAAAGCAGTGCGACAAAAACAACATAGAGTTACACAGTAAACAAACATAGTCAAAAACACAATAGAAAATCTATATACAGAGTGCAAAATGTAGTGCAAAATGCAGTAAGGTTAGGAGGTAGGACAATAAATAGACCATAGTGGTGAAATAAATTACAGCCAACACTACACACGTCAACGACTGAAATGACTGCAACACTTAACAAAAAGCTGCAGTTAGTTTCAGAATGGGTGGCAAGGTATAAGTTAGTCCTAAATATTTCAAAAACTAAAAGCATTGTATTTGGGATAAATCATTCACTAAACCCTAAACCTCGACTAAATCTTGTAATAAATAATGTGGAAATTGAGCAAGTTGAGATGACTAAACTGTTGGAGTAACCCTGGACTTCATTACCACTTGTATTTGTGAGAGGCATTGGCATGTTGAAAGCACTGAGCTGTCTAAATGACTAGCACACAGCTCAGACACCCATGCATACTCCACAAGACATGCCACCAGAGGTCTCTTCACAGTCTCCAAGTACAGAACAGACTATAGGAGGCGCACAGTACTACATAGAGCCATGACTACATGGAACTCTATTCCATATCAGGTAACTGATGCAAGCAGTAGAATCAGATTTAATAACCAGATAAAAATAGCCAAGACGAAGCAAAGCAGTGCGACAAAAAACAACAACACTATAATAATAATATAGTGTCAGCGTCTTATATTGAAATAGATTTAGAACACTAGAATGGACATTGTTGGTGTGTAGACATTACTACAGAGCGGCTATATTGTTTTATGTTGGGTGTTTGTGCTTACTGTGAGTGACTAGGTGTGGTGCCTTTGAAGACTGAAATCTTATGGCTGTTTCTGTTCTCTGTATCCAGGGCTCTGGTGTGGAGAGGGTGATGAGGGATCTTAGAATCTTCAGAATCTTTGAGGGAACCAACGACATTCTCAGACTGTTTGTGGCTCTCAACGGATTCCAGGTACAGTACACATTACCTATTTTGTCTGAACGATAATACTGTCTGTGTTTTTGAACTATAAATAAAATTACAAGAATGGCAATCCACATTCAAGTCACTGTTCCATGATGGGTGTACCCAATATGTTCCTGTTCTAGTAATTCTATTCCAATGGCTTTTTATATGTCATTGTGAGATGTGCAGAGTGAATGGTGTTGATCCTCCTGTTGTTCCCAGGATGCAGGGAAGCACCTGAAGTCTCTACAGAAGGCTCTGAAGAACCCTCTGGGCAACGCTGGACTGCTGGCTGGAGAGATGACCAAGAGGGCCAAGAGGTCAGTGTGTAACACGTTGTTTAAGAAACCCGCTTGTCAACACACTAGGGCAGACCCCATTTAGTCGACTAGCCGATTTTGTGGTCGACCGAGATTTCTTTAGTCGAGCAGTAGCAAAAACTCATTTAGCAGACGCTCTTATCCAGAGCGACTTGGTACATTCAACTTAGGATAGCCAATGGGACAACCACATCTCAATCACAGTAAGAACATTTATTTAAACAAGCAGCTATGAGGAAAGTCAGTGCTAGCAGGGAAAGGTGGGAAGTCAGGTGTTAGTTTAGACAAAAGACAAGTGTAAGTAAATATGGGGGGGTAGAAGGATTACTGTTATACTATTCCAGGTATTCCTTAAAGAGGTTTTTTTATTTTTTTTTATTTCACCTTTATTTAACCAGGTAGGTCAGTTGAGAACAAGTTCTCATTTGCAACTGCGACCTGGCCAAGACAAAGCAAAGCAGTGCGACAAAAAACAACAACACAGAGTTACACATTAAACAAACAGTCAAAAACACAATAGAAAATCTATAAACAGAGTGCAAAATGTAGTGCAAAAATGCAGTAAGGTTGGGAGGTAGGACAATAAATAGACTATAGAGTAGAAATAAATTACAGAAATTATCATCATTAACACAGGAATGAAGGATGTGCAAATTATGATGTGCAAATAGAGATACTGGAGTGCAAGATTAGTGAAAATAAACAAAAATAAATATGGGGATGAGGTAGTAGGGTGGGCTATTTACAGAAGGGCTATATACAGGTGCAGTGATCGATAAGCAGCTTTGACAGCTGATGCTTAAAGTTATTGAGGGAGATAGGAACCTCTAGCTTCAATGATTTTTGCAATTCGTTCGAGTCATTGGCAGCAGCGAACTGGAAGGAATGGCGGCCAAAGGAGGTGTTGGCTTTGGGGGTGACCAGTGAGATATACCTGCTGGAGCGCATGCTACGGGTGGGTGTTGCTATGGTGACCAGTGAGCTGAGATAGGGTGGGGATTTACCTAATAAAGCCTTATAGATGACCTGGAGCCAGTGGGTTTGGCGACGAATATATAGTGAAGGCCAGCCAACGAGAGCATACAGGTCGCAGTGGTGGGTAGTGTATGGGGCTTTGGTGACAAAACGGATGGCACTATGATAGACTACATCCAATTTGCTAAGTAGAGTGTTGGAGGCTAGTTTGTAAATGACATCGCCGAAATCAAGGATCGGTAGGATAGTCAGTTTTACAAGGGCATGTTTGGCAGCATGAGTGAAGGAGGCTCTGTTGCGAAATAGGAAGCCAATTCTGGATTTAATTTTGGATTGGAGGTTGATGTGAGTCTGGAAGTTGAGTTTATAGTCTAACCAGATGCCTAGGTATTTGTAGGTGTCCACATATTCTAATTCGGATCCGTCGAGAGTAGTGATGATAGTCCGGTGGGCGGGTGCTGGCAGCGTTCGATAGAAAAGCATGCACTTAGTTTTACTAGCGTTTAAGAGCAGTTGTAGGCCACGGAAGGAGTTTTGTATGGCATTGAAGCTTGATTGAAGGTTAGTAAACACAGTATCCAAAGAGGGGCCAGATGTATACAGAATGGTGTCATCTGCATAGAGATGGATCAGAGAGTCACCAGCAGCGAGAGCGACATCGTTGATGTATATAGAGAAAAGGGTTGGCCCAAGAATTGAACCCTGTGGCACCCCCATAGAGACTGCCAGAGGATCGGACAATAGGCCCTCCGATTTGACACACTGAACTCTGTCTGCAAAGTAGTTAGAGAACCAAGCAAGGCAGTCACTTGAGAAACCAAGGCTGTTGAGTCTGCCAATAAGAATGCGGTGATTGACAGAGTCGAAAGCCTTGGCCAGGTCGATGAAAACGGCTGCACAGTACTGTCTTTTATCGATGGCGGTTATGATATCGTTCAGTACCTTGAGCGTAGCTGAGGTGCACCCATGACCAGCTCGGAAACCAGATTGCATGGCAGAGAAGGTACGATGGGATTCGAAGTGGTCAGTTATCTGTTTGTTAACTTGGCTTTCGAAAACTTTAGAAAGGCAGGGCAGGATGGATATTGGTCTATAACAGTTTGGGTCTAGAGTGTCTCCTCCTTTGAAGAGGGGGATGACCGCGGCAGTTTTCCAATCTCTAGGGATCTCAGACGATACGAAAGAGAGGTTGAACAAGCTAGTGATAGGTGTTGCAACAATTTTGGCTGATAATTTCAGAAAGAGAGGGTCCAGATTATCTAGCCCAGCAGATTTGTAGGAGTCCAGACTTAGCAGCTCTTTCAGAACATCAGCTGTCAGGATTTGGGTGAAGGAGAAGCGGGGGGGGCTTGGGCAAGTAGCTGCCGGGGGTGCAGAGCTGTTGACCGGGGTAGGGGTAGTCAGATGGAAAGCATGGCCAGCCGTAGCAAAATGCTTATTGAAATTTTCAATAATCGTGGATTTATCGGTGGTAACAGTGTTTCCGAGCCTCAATGCAGTGGGCAACTGGGAGGAGGTGCTCTTATTCTCCATGGACTTTACAGTGTCCCAGAACATTTTGGAGTTAGTACTACAGGAAGCAAATTTCTGTTTGAAAAAGCTGGCCTTTGCTTTTCTAACTGACTGTGTGTACTTGTTCCTGACTTCCCTGAATAGCTGCATATCGTGGGGGCAATTCGATGCTAATGCAGTGCGCCACAGGATGTTTTTGTGTTGGTCTAGTGCAGTCAAGTCTGGGGTGAACCAAGGGCTAGATCTATTCTTAGTTCTACGTTTTTTGAAAGGGGCATGCTTATTTAGGATGGTGAGGAAAGCACTTTTAAAGAACAACCAGGCGTCCTCTACTGACGGGATGAGGTCAATATCCTTCCAGGATACCCGGGCCAGATCGAATAGAAAGGCCTGCTCGCAAAAGTGTTTTAGGGAGCGTTTGACAGTGATAAGGGGTGGTCGTTTGGCCGCTGACCCATTGCGAACACAGGCGATGAGGCAGTGATCGCTGAGATCCTGGTTGAAAACAGAGGAGGTGTATTTGGAGGGCAAGTTAGTCAGGATGATATCAATAATGGTACCCATGTTTACGGATTTTGGGTTGTACCTGGTGGGTTCCTTGATAATTTGTGTGAGATTGAGGGCATCTATCTTAGATTGAAAGACAGCCGGGGTGTTAAGCATATCCCAGTTTAAGTCACCTAACAGTACAAACTCTGAAGATAGATGGGGGGCAATCAATTCACATATGGAGTCCAGGGCACAGCTGGGGGCTGAGGGGGGTCTGTAACAGGCGGCAACAGTGAGAGACTTATTTCTGGATAGGTGGATTTTTAAGAGTAGAAGCTCAAACTGTTTGGGCACAGACCTGGACAGTATGACAGAACTCTGCAGGTTATCTCTGCAGTAGATTGCAACTCCACCTCCTTTGGCAGTTCTATCTTGACGGGAAATGTTGTAGTTGGGGATGGAAATTTCCGAATTTTTGGTGGCCTTCCTAAGCCAGGATTCAGACACAGCTAGGACATCCGGGTTGGCGGAGTGTGCTAATGCTGTGAATAAATCAAACTTAGGGAGGAGGCTTCTAATGTTAACATGCATGAAACCAAGGCTTTTACGGTTACAGAAATCAACAAATGAGAGCGCCTGGGGAATAGGTGTAGTACTGGGGGCTACAGGACCTGGGTTTACCTCTACATCACCAGAGGAACAGAGGAGTAATAGAATTAGTATTCGACTAAGGACTTTAAGAACTGGACGTCTAGTACGTTGGGTACATAGAATAAAAGGAGCAGATTTCTGGGCGTGGTGGAATAGATTCAGGGCATAATTTATAGTCAAGGATATAGAAGGATGTGAGTTCAGTGGAGGTAAACCTAGGCGTTGGGTAATAAAGAGAGAGGTTGCATCTCTGGAGACACCAGTTAAGCCAGGTAAGGTCTCCGCATGTGTGGGGGGAGGGACAAAAAAGCTATCAGAGGCCAGTTGTGCAGGACTGGGGGCTCTACAATGAAATAAAACAATAATAGCTAACCTAAACAACAACAGACAAGGCATATTGAAATAAGAAAGGGGCAGAACATAAAATAAATAAAATGACAGTTAATTAAGAGGGCTAAGACAACGACGGGTAATGGCGATGAATGGACAAAGAGGGTCAGTTAGAAAAAAGTGATGTACTACACACAGGACCTGAGGCCTGGTAGTTAAACAGAAATAAATACCATAAAACCAAACAGTCCTGCAGGCATCAGCTGTGGAGCTGAGCAAGCGTAGGATCCGAAGAAAAAGCAAAGTGGTGAGCCGGGGAATCAGTTCAATGGCACGGCGTTCAGAGTGTTAGCAGGCCGGAGCTAGCAGATGAATCTTCGGCGGCGTCGCAGAGGAGAACCCTGTTGAGACCACGTCGGACAATTACGTCGGCAGACCAGTCACGGTGGCTCGGTGGGGCTCCGTATCGACAGTAGAAGGTCCAGGTAGGTTGATAAGGTACTGCCCGGGAGAGTAGCTAGCACACGTTGGCTGTCCGGGAGATGAGCCTAGCTCACGCTAGCATTGGAAGCATGTACACAATGGAGCTTAGCTATAAACGTCGGTCACTCGAATGCAGCTAGCTAGCTGTGATGATCCGGTGTGGTGGTCCGGTACTTTCAGTGGAAATCCGGTGAAGTGGAAGGGAACGCAGTCCGATAAGCAGACTGGCCAATATTGTCCGAACTGAAAGCTGTCTGAGCAACCAGAGCGGAGGTGAAAACCGCTAGCAGTGGTTAGCGATGGAAGGTTAGCAAGCTAGCTAGCAGGCTAACTTTTGACTGCGGTTCGGTTAAATAGTGGAAAAACACGGATATTTGACCCGATATTTGACCCGTTTCACGTTGGGTAGGTGGCTTGCAGGAGGAGTAAATCGGGAACAAATAAAAATGTATGGAAAGACAAATTACAAACTATTTACACGAGACGAGACGGGACAAAACAAAATACACGTCTACACTGTTACGCCATCTTGGATACATTTATCCAAGAAGGTAGGGTTTCAAGTGTCTCCAGAAGGTGGTTAGTGACTCTGCTGTCCTGGCGTCGGGGGGAGCTTGTTCCATCATTGGGGTGCCAAAGCAGCGAATAGCTTTGACTGGGATCAGCCCGAACTGTGCTTCCGTAGAGTTAGGTGTGCTAGCAGGCCAGAGGTGGAAGAACGTAGTGTCCTCGTTTGTGTGTATGGTCTGACCAGAGCCTGGAGGTAGGAGGTGCCGATCCCCTCACAGCTCTGTAGGCAAGCCCCATGGTTTTGTAGTAGATGCAAGCTTCAACTGGAAGCCAGTGGAGTGTGCGGAGGAGTGGGGTGACATGAGAGGTTGAATACCAGACGGGCTGCAGCGTTCTGGATAAGTTGTAGGGGTTTAATGGCGCAGGCAGGGAGCCCAGCCAACAGCGAGTTGCATTAATCCAGACGGGAGGTTCTTTGCACTCTGGGAGGAGGACATAATGGAGTTGTGATGGTGAGATCATGGAGCAGGTAGTCGTTCCCCGGGAGGAAGAGCAGCTCCATCTTGCTGAGGTTCATGGTGTACAAGACACCTCTCTGATTTACGCTGAGTGGACTGATCCATTGTGGAGGCCGTGGGGATGGCACAATCCATCAGTCTAAGATGTGCTACTGAAATTGTATATGGTTATATTACATAAGAACAATGGTGCAACGATCACTGTCCACGGTTCTGAAACACATCAGTGCGCTGTCGAATTGGCGCCTTTTCCTAGACCATGTTGCAATGTGCATAATAGCAAAGTTAACCAGCACATTGGTGTTGAGAACAATGCCGGAGGCAGCAGCAGAATGAGGAGATGAGAAAACAGCCCTTGCCTTATTGTCTAAGAAAAGTGAGGAGAGCAGAAACCCAAACTTAATTAGGTCTATAATCAATAGCCTAACTGTTAAATGTGCCTGGCTTTATAAATCATCAATATATCTACAGAAATAAGAAAGATCCTGCTTCTGTTGCCTGTTTAAGTGTTTGTTTATTAGCCTACTGATTCCGTGAGCACCAAGCCTAGCACAACAACATGTCAAGTAAACAATTTCACAAATTTGGCTGTTAATCTTTGCTTTGCTGTAATAAAGGCTTTTTTTTTCGTTAGAACAGCCTCTCTGGTATTATCATTTATTTAGTGTTTACACTGTTCCAAAAATATTTCTAATTATAATAATAACTCTCATTTTTCTTGATCTCCTTATTGTTACTATTATGATTATCATTATAATAATAAGTCATGTCATTATCATTAGGAGACTTAGTATAGCAGGCTTGTATAACCACCATTGAGCTGTAGCCTAAGAGCACATCCTGTTTAGTCTTAATACCTATAGACCTAAATTTCAATACTTCTATACTGTATCTATCTATCAATCAATCAATCAATAATTAATTTGTTCATGTCATCACACATCATATGAGTCATTCATGATTTGAAATGCAATCAAGCATTTCAGTTTTAAAATACAATTAAGCAAGCCTTGAATAATTAGCTTAAACAATAAATAAAACGTTAGATTTCAGAAATTGTATTCATGAATGAACGCGACTGTTTTTAGTATTTGCTGTAATAAAGGCTTAACAAAAAAACAATTACAACAGACTCTCTGATATTATTATTATTATTATTGATTATTGATTATGATATGCTATAGGCTCGGCCTGCCCGCTCATTAGGCAGATTGACGAGGGCGGCATTTTCTGAGCTAAACTGACCAAGACACACCTCCAACAACAACCCATAAAACCTCACATAATTCTGCCCAAAAACAATGACAATTTCTCTCAACCAGTGATGCTGCCCTTTGAAAAGTAGTGACTACTTTCTCAAAGGCAGGGGCGCAAAATATTTAGCTTGTCTATTCCAAGTGCGCCTTTCCAGGGTGCTGTTGGAGACACGCTTCTCTGCAGTGCTCCACCAACATTTTTGGTCCTGTCCGGACGTCGTTTTTTGGTGTTTTACAAACGGTAAGCTTACCACATAGATTGGCATTCATTTAAAAAAAATCAAGCAACACTGTAGGCTACACCTCAGTAAGCACAGGCCGACGCCTTTTTTTTTGTTCAGTTCCGGACTGGCCTTGATTTCCACATCCACGGACATTGGTTTTTGGTCCGTGGATGTGGAATGTTTGGTTCAGATAAACGCATATGTTTGGTTCAGATTTTGTCCATTCTGGAACCGCCTTGATTTGTTCCAAACTTAGACGTCTATAAATTACTTATTTTCAGCTTTCATTCAGAACCAAAAATGATCCTGATTTAATAATCAATGTCTGTAAAATACGTATTTTAACACTTTGAAACGTACCAACAAATGGGTGGGTTCATTCTATAGTGGTTCCTGAAGCATACGCTCAAACTGGTGTGATTAGAACTCTTATTTATAATGTCCAGTTTCGATTGATTGAACAGTCAGCGTTTAAGCTGGCCACACTGTTTTTTTGCACACACAAACATTTTGCAACAGTCCTTACAAAGTTATGTCCTGAATGTGACCAGTTTATTTTATTTTTGGATGCAATGTTCAGACATTCACAGAAGTAGCAACATTATAAAAATGTAGGCTACATTAGTCCTAGCACTAAATGAGGAAAGGTATACATAACACAAGCGGCCATATTTAACTAACTCTTGACTGACAGAAACCACAATATGAATTAGCTAATAGCAATTACTATTTACAATTCATCACATCACGGGTGAGCTCACCATTGATCAAAAGAATTGAGTAAAACACTTTATAAAAATCTAAAGTAATCCGACGATGGGTAATTTGTGCGCGTGTTTTTTTGCGTCAAACAAAGATAAGAAGAGGAGACGAGGAGTTTGGTCTGTTTGCAGTATGCATGTTGAAGGGGGTGTGTCGTCAACGATCATTCACTTCCCTTCATTCACTTTCGGAAGTTTACTCAAAAGATGAGTGAACCATTCCTTCACCTCATTATAACATCTTTGGTCTGACAGACGTTTACGTGACACCCAGAATGCATTGTATATGGCAACAAATATAGCGCCACACATAGCTGGCAAATAGCTTAGCATTAGCTCAACATAATCAGTACAACCTTCAAAAAAGTATTTTACACACATCATAGGTGTCCATTACAATCTATGCAATAATCGGAATACATAATTTGTCACCAGTTCTTGGAAACGTGAATAAAACTGTAAATACATTATGCTCCATATGCTACAGTAGAAACGACAACACAATATACAGAAAATAAGGCACTTACTTTGATAGGAACGCACACATGTCCAAAGTTTTTTTATTTGTAAGGAAAACAACAATGAAGGCAATGTGAGCACCAGCCAAAAAAGTTGACAGTTTGTGCAAGACTGCGCAAATGGGATACATCTATTTGAATTAATTAGGAGGCGGAACACACCTAAATTCAAACTGTTGTTAGAAAACAAAACTTGTACGAAAATAATTTGAAATTGACAAGTTGAAACATAGCCTATAGATAATTGGCAGGCAGTGCGTGTAAACTGTCCTGTTAGGTAACAAACACATTTTGGAACAGTGAGGGCATTCTGATATCACATGCATAAAACAACTCATGCTGGGGTGTCCTTTAGAAATATTTGGAACTCATGCGCGAAAAGGTTAAACATACGGAAAATACCTTTTCACCTTTCATTCAGAACCCAAATTGAACCTAACTTCAACGTCTGGAGAATACGTATTTCCAACATCAATTTGCTTACTGGGACTAGTCTAATTTTGTGGGCAGTGCATTTTTTGGTCTCACCTATGGCGGCAAAAACCGGCCCTGGCTATAGGTAAGGCCCTATTGTGCCCTATTCGGACGGGATATGTTTTACTGGGGGAGGTAGGGTAATAAAATTATGTGCACAAACACAAAACACAACATCTGTAATTTTTGTCCCGTCCGAATCTGCCGTGTCAGTCATTTTTACATGGCAGGAGAGTAACATTTCCAACCAGAATAACCTACTGTTTTTTGGCTCCAAGGTCCTCTGATACTACTAGTCCCATGCGAATCGACATCCCTGTGTTTTTAGAGAAATGTCTGCGTTAACTGATAAATTGAACTAAGTTCTGTGCATAGGCCATTCATATGTGGCCCGTTTCAGAAAACTAGGCATATGGCGCAAGTCACAACTTCACAGGAGAGCCATTTGAAGTTTGAGTGAACTCGACATGCCGAAAAATGTAAACCAATCGATTGGTCGAAAGATATATATTTTTTTTACTCGGGGGACAGACCAACACTCCCTAACCATCTGTCTTGTTGTCTGTCTCTTTCTCGCTATCCAGGAGGGCAGGTCTGAACACTGGCCTCACTCTGCATGGATCAGTCCATCCAGAGCTGTCTCACAGTGGAGATCTGGTGAGAGAGTTTCAATGCTTGCGTTGACCTCCGTGGCTGTATGTGTCACTATAAGTCTAAGATGGTATAAGACTGCCAGTTGATTGACTTCTGTATTTCTTCCAGGCTGTTAAAGCTATCGAGCACTTTGGAGTCACTGTTGAGGATATGCTGCTCAAACACGGCAAGGACATCCTCCGTGAGTATTTATAATACACTGTCAACCAACAGTACAGTACAGTACATAAGAAGATGAAACTAAATGTGGAAACCTGATTTAAGGATACCCAACTAGCACATTTAGTTCCTTGGATGTTGTGGGAAGTTTGGGGTCACTTAGAAATGTCCTTGTTTTTTACATTTTTGTCCATTAAAATAACTTCAAATTGATCAGAAATACAGTGTAGACATTGTTAATGTTGTAAATGACTATTGTAGCTGGAAACAGATTTTTTATGGAATATCTACATAGGTGTACAGAGGCCCATTATCAACAACCATCACTGTTCCAATGGCACGTTGTATTAGCTAATCCAAGTTTATCATTTTAAAGTACCCTGGAGCAAATTTGGGTTAAGTGCCTTGCTCAAAGACACATCGACAGGTTTTTCACCTTGTCGGCTCGTATTCGAACCAGCGACCTTTCGGTTACTGGCCCAACGCTCTAACTGCTAGGCTACCTGCCGCCCATTTCAAAGTAAACAAGCACTCATTTAGATCAGGTGTGGCCAATTAGTGGGCACGGCCAACACACCTGAACACACTTAACGAGTGAGAGGATATAGAGAGGTTTTGTTGAAGCTCAGAACTGAATGTATGTTTTTAAATAATTATTTTGGACGTTACTAATGTTTTCTTGTGTTTATTATGGAAAGCTCTGTTAATGTTCTGAGAACTTGAGTTTAAAACGAACCATGAGGAAACCTGCAGAAAATGTTATGCTGAAGTACTTAAATTCCCACAGAAGAACGTTGTTTCTTAACATTGTCTAAATGTTCTGAGAACATGACTTTAAATAGAACCATGAGTAAACGTGTAGAAAAAGTTATGCTGAAGTACTGAAATTCCCATAGAAGAACATTGTTTCTGATGTTGTGAGAACATGACTGAGTATAACCATGAGGAAACTTTAAAAAATGTTATGCTGAAGTAAAAAAAAAATCCCACCTAATATGGTTCTCAGAATGTTAGCTGGATATCCTGCACCATTCCCAGAACTTTGTGGGAAGGTTATATGCAAAATAACCATAGGACAACAAGCTCTGACCAAGCTCTAAGAAACATATGGTTCTCAGAACGTTATGTGCTAACTGGTAGTGTTTAATAGCCAGTATTATATGGTTGTATTCTAATACTATTTCTCCGCTCCATTGCAGATGAGCAGTTTGTGCTGAAGAGAGTGGCAGACAGTGCCATTGACCTCTATGCTATGGTTGTTGTCCTGTCCAGGTAATACTGATCCTTACTAAATATGTTTTATATGTAGAAATGCTGTATTCGAATGTGTATCTATGTTGTCTGGTGTTATTATACTGTATGGGATGTTCTTTGCTTTTGTGACACCAACGTTGCTCTCTTGGGTCGTTCCACTTCAAAAAGCACAAGAAAGAGGATTTCAAAACCCACCCATCTCAGAATGTTCTGAAATAATTTGTTGTTAGAAACAAATAGGATTAGCGTTCCTGCTACATTATTTTGTTGAAATATAATTGGATCTCTGAGAAATTAGTATTTATTTCATTAGTCTATTGTTGATATAGTCCCAAAATGTTTTGCATGGCAGTAATCAAGATCTATAAGAATGCAGCATCATACCAGCTGTATTTCTGTATTTTGAAAGTTATAGATCTTGATTGCTGACATCCAAAACATTTTGGGACTATATCAACAATGGACTAATGAAACAAATACCAAAAGATTGTTTTTGGGTGGAATTTTCCTTTACGCTTCCAAATTGGCCAGTTTTTATTTATAGGATTATAAGACCACTCATATACTATTCAATAGATATAGTACCTAACATCTGATTTGGACAAAACATTTTTCTAACAATGAGTTAGACATGAGGAATCCAAATGAGTGGTCAAAAGCCACCAATGGACCCTCCACAGCGCCCCGATCCCACCCAAACAATGAGTATGTAGTATCAGTTCTATTTTTGAAAGAAAATGTCCCGCTGTTCACTGCAGCAGCATCGACGTGCTAGTCCCAAAGCCAGCCAGCCAGGCAAAGATCCTTCCCGCCAGCTCTGAGCAGTCCACATGGTCCTAAAGCTAGCCTACTTATACCGCTAAACTGCATTTGCTTTTTAATCAGAATAGGAATGATTTTAGTAGCCTATTTTCAATTGTTGTTGTTGAGCTAGGGTATGGCGACTGCCATACATTGCCATACCAAATTGACGCCCCTACTTGAAAGCAATCTATTGTCAAGGTACACTACATGACCAAAAGTATGTGGACACCTGTTAGTCGAACATCTCATTCCAAAATCATGTGCATTAATATGGAGTTGTTCCCACCTTTGCTGGTATAACAGCCTCCACTCTTCTGGGAAGGCATTCCACTAGATGTTGGAACATTGCAGCGAGGACAATTGGAACCAAAAATCTAAACTTTTGACTCATCCGACCAAAGGACAGATTTTCATCCAGTTTACTGTCCATTGCTTGTGTTTCTTGGCCTAAGCAAGTCTTTTCTTTTTATTGGTGTCCTTTAGTAGTGGTTTCATTTCGACCATGAAGGCCCGATTCACGCAGTCTCCTCTGAACAGTTGATGTTGAGATGTCTGTTACTTGAACTCTGTGAAGCATTTATTTGGGCTGCGATTTCTGAGGCTGGTAATTCTGTTGAACTTATCCTCTGCAGCAGAGGTAACTCTGGGTCTTCCTTTCCTGTGGTGGTCCTCATGAGAGCCAGTTTCATTCTTATTCAAGATCTCCCACTTTACCACCACCAAAGCACCCCCAGACCATCACATTTCCTCCATCATGCTTGACAGATGTGGTCAAGCACACCTCCAGCATTTTTTCATTTGGTCTGCGTTTCACAAATGTTCTTCTTTGTGATCCGAACACCTCAAACTTAGATTTGTCTGTCCATAAAACTTTTTTTTCCAATCTTCCTCAGACACTGAACAATCTTAATCTTGTATTGTTATTGGCCAGTCTGATATATGGCCAGCATCCCGGAGTTGCCTCTTCACGGTTGATGTTGAGACTGGTGTTTTGCGGGTACTATTTAATGAAGCTGCCAGTTGAGGACTTGTGAGGCGTCTGTTTCTCAAACTAAACACTCTAATGTACACTGTTCTGTGAAGGGAGTTTTCTTGCATGGAATAGCCTTCATTTCTCAGAACATGAATAGATTGACGAGTTTCAGAAGAAAGTTATTTGTTTCTGGCCATTTTGAGCCTGTAAACTAACCCACAAATGCTGACGCTCCAGATACTCAACTAGTCTAAAGAAGGCCAGTTTTATTGCTTCTTTAATCAGCACAACAGTTTTCAGCTGTGCTAACCTAATTGCCAAAGGGTTTTCTAATGATTAATTAGCCTTTTTAAAATGATAAACTTGGATTAGCTAACACAACGTGCCATTAGAACACAGGAGTCATGGTTGCTGATTATGGGCCTCTGTACGCCTATGTAGATATTCCAATAAAAATCAACTGTTTCCAGCTACAATAGTCATTTACAACATTAACAATGTCTACACTGTATTTCTGATCAATTTGATGTTATTTTAATGGACAAAATAAATAGCTTTTCTTTCAAAAACAAGGAAATGTCTAAGTGACCCCAAACTTTTGAACGGTAGTGTAGGTATAGTTAAAGTGACTATGCAAAGGCCTGATATGTGCAGTGCTGCAGAGATGGTTGTTCTTCTGGAAGGTTATCCCATATCCACAGAAGAACTCTGGAGCTCTGTCAGAGAGACCATCGGGTTCTTGGTCACCTCCCTGACTAAGGCCCTTCTCCCCCTTTTGCTCAATTTGGCCGGACGGCCAGCTCTAGGAAGATTCTTGGTGGTTACAAACTTCTTCCATTTAAGAATGATGGAGACCACTGTGTTCTTGGGGACCTTCGTTGCTGCAGAAATGTTTTGGTACCCTTCCCCAGATCTGTGCCTCGATGCTATCCTGTCTTGGAGCTCTACGGAAAATTATTTTAACCTCATGGCTTGTTTTTTGCTATGACATGCACTGTCAACTGTGGGACCTTATATTGATAGGTGTGTGTGTGCCTTTCCAAATCATGTCCAATTAATATAATTTACCATAGGTGGACTCCAATCAAGTTGTAGAAACATCTAAAGGATGATCAATGGAAACAGGATGCACCCGAGCTCAATTTCGAGTCTCATATTAAATGGTCTGAATACTTATGTAAATAAGTATTTCTAAAAACCTGTTTTCGCTTTGTCATTATGGGGTATTGTGTGTAGATTAATGAGGAAAACATTTAATTTAATTTATTTCAGATTAAGGCTGTAACGTAACAAAATGTGGATAAAATGAAGGGTCTGAATACTTTCTGAATACACTGTACAATGTATGACAGCAACCCAATGGTACCTATATTAGCATTTTCACGATTCGTGTTAAAATCATCCTAAAGTATCAAAACATTTATCAACTACATTTTGCTACTTATAGATGATTTGGATATGAAGCGAGAAATGCTAATATAGATACCATTGACTTGCATTGGATTTCTGCCCCAAATGCTAAAAAGTTTGCATTTGAAACAGTGGCCAGTTAAACAAAACCAAAGCTTGGGTTGTTGTCATACCTTGTCATATGTCCTTTTGGTGAACTATCCCTCTAACATTGAGGGAGGAACAGCACCATCTATTGGTCAGAACCTGGTAATATCAGGATGTTGATGTGCCATAAACCTAACAACTTCAATGACCGATTTCTCAGAACGGGAAAAATAACATCACCAAATTCCCTGAGAATGCATTACTTAGGATGACGAAACAATACTCTGTATTACTTGTCAAACATAGAGAACTGATTGTGTACTCATTGTTGGGTTTGGATAGGTGTGGGGTGTCTGTGGTTAGCTTTTGATTCCTTATGTGTTACTCATTGTTAGAAAAGTGCAGCTTTTGACATTATCTGCTGCTGGAAAAAACGTATGTGTTATGGCTTTACACCCCCTGCTATAATGTGAATAAAAAGTTACTTGTCTAACAGAACACAGAGGGTGTTCTTTAATGGAAGCCTCTCCAACATAATCCAGGTAGAATCAGGTATTCCCCAGGGTAGCTGTTTAGGCCCCTTACCTTTTTCAATCTTTACTAACGACACGCCACAGGCTTTGAGTAAAGTGTGTCTATGTATGCGGATGACTCAACACTATGCACGTCAGCTAATACAGCAACTGAAATGACTAACACTTAACAAAGAGCTGCAGTTAGTTTCGGAATGGGTAGCAAGGAATAAGTTAGTCCTAAATATTTCCTAAGCTAAAAGCATTGTATTTGGGACAAATCATTCACTAAACCCTAAACCTCAACTACATCTCGTAATGAATAATATAGAAATTGAGGTGACTAAACTGCTTGGAGTAATCCTGGATTGTAAACTGTCATGGTCAAAACATATTGATACAATAGTAGCTAAGATGGGAGAAGTTTGTTCATAATAAAGTGCTGCTCTGCCTTCTTAACAACACTATCAATAAGGCAGGTCCTACAGGCCCTAGTTTTGTCGCACCTAGACTACTGTTCAGTAGTGTGGCCAGGTGCCACAAAGAGGGACTTAGGAAAATTGCAGTTGGCTCAGAACAGGGCAGCACTGCTGGCCCTTAAAAGTACATGGAGAGCTCATGGCTCAAAGTGGAAGTGCGATTGACTTCATCACTACTTGTTTTTGTGAGAGGTGTTGACAAGCTGAATGTACCGAGCTGTCTGTTTTAAAATACTAGCAGACAGCTCTGACACAGATGCATACCCTACAAGACATGCCACCAGAGGTCTCTTCACAGTCTCCAAGTACAGAACAGACTATGGGAGGCGCACAGTACTACATAGAGCCATGACTACATGGAGCTCTATTTCACATCAGGTAACTGATTCAAGCAGTAGAATCAGATTTAAAGAAACAGGTAAAAATACACCTTATGAAACAACGGGGACTGTGAAGAGATGCACACAAAGGTACAGACACATGCGTACGCATAAATTGTGATATTGTTGTATGGCGGTATTAAACATTTTGTATTGTAGATATGTAGTGGGGTAATAATGTTGTATGATGAACTGTTTTATATTTTGTGTAATTTAAGTGCTTTAATATGTTTGGACACCAGGAAGAGTAGCTGCTCCCTAATAAATATGAACCTGAGATGGTGGGTGTTATGGCTTGGAACGACCCCAGTAGAAATATAGGGTCCCATTTGTGTGACATGCTATATTTTGTGAAAAAGATGAATGCATGAATTAGAATGGTCTCTCTTTCAGGGCGTCCCGCTCTCTGAGCCAGGGTCATGCCTCTGCCCAGCATGAGAAGATCCTGTGTGAAACCTGGTGTATCGAGGTGAGTGTCTCACACACACACACACACACACACAATAGTGAAGACATCAACATGAAATAACACATGGAATCATGTAGTAACCAAAAAAGTGTTAAACAAATCAAAATATATTTTAGATTCTTCAAAGTATCCACCCTTTGCCTTGATGACAGCTTTGCATACTCTTGGCATTCTCTCAACCAGCTTTACCTAGAAGGCTTTTCCATCAGTCTTGAAGGAGTTCCCACATATGCTGAGCACTTGTTGGCTGCTTTTCCTTCACTCTGCGGTCCAACTCATCCCAAACCAGCTCAATTGGGTTGAGGTCGGGTTATTGTGGAGACCAGGTCATCTGATGCAGCACTCCTTCACTCTCCTTAATGGTCAAATAGCCCTTACACAGCCTGGAGGTGTTGTGTTATTGTCCTGTTGAAAAACAAATGATAGTCCCACTAAGCGCAAACCAGATGGGATGGTGTATCACTGCAGAATGTTGTGGTAGCCATGCTGGTTAATAATGTGTTGATTTCTAAATAAATCACTGACAGTGTCACCAGCAAAGTACCCCCACACCATCAAACCTCCTCCTCCATGCTTCATGGTGGGAACCAGACATGCGGAGATCATCCGTTAACCTACTTTGCGTCTCACAAATGCATTAAGAAGGAAAGAAATTCCACAAATGAACTTTTTAACAAGGCACACCTGTTAAATTGAAATGCATTCCAAGTGACTACTTCATGAAGCTGTTTGAGAGAATGCTAAGAGTGTACAAAGCTCTCAAGGCAAAGGGTGGATACTTTGAAGAATCTCATGTAAAATATATTTTGATTTAACACTTTGTTTGGTTACTACATGATTCCATATGTGTTATATCATAGTTTTGATGTCTTCACTTGTATTCTACAATGTAAAAAATAAATAAAAACCCTTGAATGAGTAATATTCCAAACTTTTGGCCCCCAGTGTATATACTGTACAAATTTCCCCTCTGGATCAATAAAGTACATATCTATCATACACACGTCTGATCTCTGCTCCCCCACCAGGCCTATGACAGGATCATGAAGAACGTCAAGGACCTGAAGTCTAGTTCCACCACCCAGGTCTTTAAGAACATGAAAGCCATATCTGCTGCCGTAGTGGAGAATGGAGGCATCGTCGCGCCTCACCCTCTGGGCTTCTAAACCAACTCATAGAACATTTAAAACATAACCACTGACAGAAACATACTACTCCCTGAGAGAGATATTCTTTTCACAGTACTGAGCCTATCCAAGCTAAGCTGTACTGCACTGGCTGAAACCATGCTAGAAAGGTAAATGTTAAACGAAAATATCAGAACCAGTATGGTACAGCACGATAATGTGAAAAGGGTAAGAGAGCGCTCTTCTATGGGAGAATCTCAACTGCATTCTTCTCATGTCGCTCCTCGCATCTTTCTCAACCCATTGGAGGAGAAGGTCAGAGGGGAGGGAACTTTGGCTTTCTCATACAATAGATCTTGAGAAGAGAGGATGCAAGGAGTATACAATTGAGATTCTCCCATTGTCTCATAGACCCTCCTCAGCAGAAAAAATGTAATTCTTCTAGCCTCAACACCACAACGCATCACAAGCCAGGCGGCTCAACTATCCTTCCACATGGTTCTGACTGTCGATTTACTGAATGTAAATGTAAAGTCCGTTTGACCTTTTACTATATTTATGGCCATTTGAAAATAATATGTACTGTTTTCTTGATTTCTGTACAGGATATAATTTGGAACTATCCATATGTGAATGGTGGCATTTATCAAATAATGACCAAGATGTTGGGGAAGACAAAGTTAGTTTTTTTGAAGGTTTCTGTACTAAGTTGAGATTTGGTTCAGGGTTGCTGAGACTGTTTGGGACAATTCTGAGGAAGGACAGTGAGGAAGTATAGCGACATCAGCGCCTTGTATCTGGGCTCTTTTAAATGCGTTCGTTGTGACTAAATTCGCTCTACCTGTCATTAACCTGTATGTGCTGCACTCACAAATGGCCTCTGTCCGAAAGGGCATGTAAGGGAAAATAGGGTGCCATTTCAGAGTCGCCCATGGTCTCTCCCCTACTAGTTATTTGTTGAATGTTCTAAATGACCTTTGACAGTTTTATTGTTGTCATGCATCAATATGTCACATTCCTTGCACTCAATCATCTGTCCTTTTTGTTTTCTCTGCTTTCGTTTGTGCACGGTGATCATTGGTTCCTTACTGTTTTTATGTATTCTATTCAAGCCACCATCATGCACATACTCTTTTATTTTTTTTGTGGAAAGCCTGTTGTCACAACGATAGTCACTTTTTTGACCAGCCTGCAGGAATAGTGGTGCCGCACACAAACTCAACCACCCACAAACATTAGTGCCTGATATTGCAATTGCCTTTACCAAGGGTTGCAGGTCTATTTCTAAAAATAGTTTTTTATGGTACATTTTTTAAAATGTACCATAATCAATAGGGATTGGCTTGTGGCTACTAATGCCATGTTAATTAAAAAATTAATGTAGCATTGATGATAATAAAGGAAGAACTTGTGTTTGTTCAAATACTGTACATGTATACTGTAAGCAGAGAAGTTTCCCTGCAGTAAGAGAAATCGTAGGACAGCTAACAAAGATGGTGCTTAATGAGTTACGATAGCATGCAGACTAACAAAGAAATTGATTAAAGGAATTGTACAATACATGAAAGACGTATAATAAAAAAGCATAACTTAGTATTGTCCACAAATGGAATGCCGCTGCTTCAGTTCTGTGAAGCTCGCTACTCTGATGGCTGTGGTGCAGATAAGTACCTGAGGAGATAGTTAATACATTAATTGCACTCAAAACGGTGCCCACAAACGGTTAGAGCCTACATTAAGCTGAATCCTTACCACCGCTACACCTGGCTATCAGCGGAGCCTTCTCTGGCAGCGAAACAGTTCAATTTGCCTCATTTACTGCCTTTTTAGAAAACATTGCTGATATGTCTGACTTGCTTAAACAAATGTGGTTTCTAGTATTTTCCCAGTCTGAGCTTTTATCCGAGTTCCCAGTTGTCTTGAACTCACTGAAGTCAGATTTTCCAGTTGTTTTGAACGCGGCAGAAGTCAGGCTTGTTTGACAGCATCGCCAATGTATTCAAACTTTTCTGGCCGATGGCGTTACCCCCTTTTTTGTGATATCTAATTGGTATCACAACTGGTATCACAACTCCCCTATGGACTAGGCGTAGGTCGAGAGCCAAGCCGGTGTTGCTAGAGCAAGTTGAGACAAGGACATCCCGACCGGCCTCCCCTAACCCGGATGATGCTGGGCCAATTGTGCACTGTCTCATGGGTCTCCCGGTCACAGCCGGCTGTGACACAGCCTGGGATCGAACCAGGGGCTGCAGTGGCACCTTAGTGCTCATTATTACATTTGCGATTTCCAATGGCATATGACAAGGATTGAAAAGGATTTGCCAGTAGATTGCCGACTTGATGCATGATGATGACTGCTTGTCTAGCTTGCTAGCTAAGATTTTGAAAGTATGATGTTGACATGATCTGTCCAATCAAAACTACGGTAGATATAACGTGATTTAACATAATTTTATCTGTGGCCAATGACCTTGAGCCTTCTTCGATGGGCACTTCTAATGTAAGTCTATGGCAGCACCCAAGGGGCTTGAATTTTCTAGCTCTACCCGTAGATTTTGCAGTGAGATAGTGTCTCCATGAGTGGACAGAACACTTAGCCAATCACAGCGCAACTAGAGAACATTACCATCCTCTACGTTCCGTATTTTCCGCTGGCTGCCCCACCACCACAGAAAGCACTGAGCTAGGCTGAAACACCTGCATTTTGGAGCTGCCTTATTCAAGAAAGAAAAAAAGAGACCATGTTTGTATGCAGCTTTATTAACTCTAACATTTATTTATTTTACATTGTTTGCAAACTGATATGTGACACGTATTAATGCCAAAATAACATGCAAAATAGGCAAAAGCCCAGAATACAGCTACAAGGTGGTCTCCCTCAGTGAGGTAATATCAGCAGTCAGACCATGGTCGTCATCATGGGCTGCAATGTCATCAGTCCAACCAGGAACAGCTGCACTATAATCTACACCACTAGGGGGCATTCTGCTGCTCTTGAAAAACCCTTTCTGAGAAAAAAATTACAATCTTTAGTCAATACATTTTTACATGGTTGTATAATGTAGACACAATCTTGTTTGTACAGACAGACAGCCTTGGAGAGGGAATAGGGTTTGACCTTACACTCCCTCCTCCCCATTCCAGAACCACTGAACCAGACAAGGTTAGGATTGTGGTTGCGGTTGAGACTAGGGTTAGGGTTGAACCGGGATGTGGACATGAGGCTAGGGTTATGTTAGGGTTTAGGGTTGGAGGAGTGTCTCACCTTGTAGAGAACCCCAGAGACTATCGCCAGTAGCAACAGTGAAAACACAGCACTGAGGGAAGCAATAAGAGCAGTGCTGGATTCAGGCGTTGTCTCCAGAATAGACAGAATCTAGACAAGATACATTATGGAGTGAGTGGAAGAAGTGAGTGGGCTTCATCTTTGTCATGAAGCTACCTGTCCCAATCCTGTTAGAAGTTCAAAACGAAAAAGTGTTGGCTATATAGAAATAATGCGCTCAAATTGAAAATCATTAAACAAATTAATGAGAATTTATATTAGCTAAATCGAGGTGTAGATTACATCTCACATTCCAACTTGTAAAAAAGGCTGCATGGGATTTCTCTTAATGCGACTCCATGCAGCCAATGGCAATGTCCACTTTAGATATAATGGAGCCTTTTTGGATTTGACAGATCTAATGCAGTTCCAACCGCCCAAACAACCACTATGCAGATGTCGGCTAAAGAGGATCTGATTGAATAGAGCCCTTAGAGAGCGCTTCAAATGATTGGCTCACCTTCACACTCTGAGAGCCAATGGCAGGGTACTGGGAGTAGACACTCTGGTCGAAGGACAGCGACCCCCAACTGACCACCTCTACCTGCACCGCTGAACCCTGTGAAACAAACACTACTGAAACTGAACTACAACAACTCATAATGTGAATCTCAGCCTTGATTCAATCAGATTGAGTGCTAAACCGAGTTGGCATTTTGGCTGTGTTGGAGGTGTAACTGCGGTAGGAGTGTCACAAACCACTCCCTTATTATCCCTACTGTGTAAGAAGTTCAAAATGGCGATAGAAAGTGTAGGGCTCAATTCAATCCGTATCGCTGAAGTTCAGCAATATAGCGCGCTTGAAATGTAAAGGCAATGTTCCCGCGGAGACTGTATTCACAGTAAACGCTGCATATGTCGGCTCAATCGGAAATTACCTTTAAAAGGGAGTGTAGCACCTATTTCTCAATGCCAGAAACATATAATAGTAACTTAAAAGCACCCAAATAAAACATTCCCAAATTAAAAACTCTTAATATAATATTGTTCTAAAAGTTGGGTTTGAGGTTCTCCAATTTGGAAACGATCCCACAATGCTACACAGCGTGATACTCGCCAATCTGTGGTGCACATTTCATCCCTGAGAACTTCCACAGCTATTAACAATGGAAGAAGTTGCTTCTCAAAGTGGATGCTGTCCCTACCATCAACGTGGCTTCTAGAAAGCATCTCAAACAGCCAGCAGCACCAGCATAGACTGAGCATTATCACAGGCTTCAGTAAGCATGGAAGTGAACCAGGTAAGTAAGAACTAGCTTGATACCTCTATCCTAATGTAAGCTAACGTAAGCTATATAGAGTTACAGCATTTATTTCCCATCTAAATAACACTGATAAAACGAAACAAATGTAAATGTCTGCCAGCTGTTGGTAGCCAACTAACTTTTTATTCTAAAAAGATCGCAGTTGTGTCAACATGCGAATATTGTAGAATGATCCTCACAGCAGATTTCCATAATAAAAAGTGATGTGCCACTTGGTGCAGACCGGCTTAACATGTACATTAGGCTACAGGCAATATGTTCCTCCACCGTGTGAGTCATAGAAATTCAGATCTTTCTGTCAGTCTTATTGGTTTTGTATATGTGTGGAGCATAAACAGTACAATTGTAAACAAACAAATAATTTGTTAAATTAGAACCCATGTACAGTCGTGGTATTGGTTTCCACAAAGTTTTCTGCTTCAGTGTTCTTAGAACTTTATATCAGTAGTTACTATGGTACACTGAAGTATAATTACAAGTATTCCATAAGTGTCAAAGGCTTTCATTGACAATGACATTCAGTTTATGCAAAGAGTCAATATTTGCAGTGTCGACCCTTCTTTTTCAAGACCTCTGCAATCTGCCCTGGCATGCTGTCAATTAACTTCTGGGCCACATCCTGACTGATGGCAGGCCATTCTTGCATAATCAATGCTTGGAGTTTGTCAGAAGTTGTGGGTTTTTGTTTGTCCACCCGCCTCTTGAGGATCGACCACAAGTTCTCAATGGGATTAAGGTCTGGGGAGTTTCCTGGCCATGGACCCAAATGGCTGAGAAGCAACCCCACACATGAATGGTCTCAGGATGCTTTACTGTTGGCATGACACAGGACTGATGGTAGCGCTCACCTTGTCTTCTCCGGACAAGGTGTTTTCCGGATGGCCCAAACAATCGGAAAGGGGATTCATCAGAGAAAATGACTCTACCCCAGTCCTCAGCAGTCCAATCCCTGTACCTTTTGCAGAATATCAGTCTGTCCATTATGTTTTTTCTGGAGAGAAGTGGCTTCTTTGCTGCCCTTCTTGTCACCGGGCCATCCTCCAAAAGTCTTCGCCTCACTGTGCGTGCAGATGCACTCACACCTGCCTGCTGCCATTCCTGAGCAAGCTCTGCACTGGTGGTGCCCCGAACCCGCAGCTGAATCAACTTTAGGAGACGGTCCTGGCGCTTGCTGGACTTTCTTGGGCGCCCTGATGCCTTCTTCACAACAATTGAACCTCTCTCCTTGAAGTTCTTGATGATCTGATAAATGGTTGATTTAGGTGCAATCTTACTAGCAGCAATATCCTTGCCTGTGAAGCCCTTTTTGTGCAATGCAATGATGACAACATGTGTTTCCTTGCAGGTAACCATGGTTGACAATGATTTCAAGCACCACCCTCCTTTTAAAGCTTCCAGTCTGTTATTCTGATTCAGTCAGCATGACAGAGTGATCTCCAGCCTTGTCCTCGTCAACACTCTAACCTGTGTTAACGAGACAATCACTGACATGATGGCAGCTGGTCCTTTTGTGGCAGGGCTGAAATGCAGTGGAAATGTTTTTTGGAGATTAAGTTCATTTTATGGCAAAGAGGGACTTTGCAATTAATTGCAATTCATCTGATCACTCATGACATTCTGGAGTATATGCAAATTGCCATCATTAACACTGAGGCAGCAAACTTTGTGTCATTCTCAAAACTTTTGGCCACGACTGTAGTTGTTCTTGACGGTTGCTAGCAATGGATCATATTAGGCTAACGTTAACAATTTGGGACATGTAGGCTATTTGAATCATTATGAAACTCAGACTACATGTAGCAGTTTAAACCTGGAGCCTGGGGCACGGTTCACGATGACTGGACCTTTGTTATACAGTTCCATGATTATTGAGGTTCAGTGTAGGCCCCTGTTGGGCCCCTGTTGTACACTTTTTTTCCACCTTCCAATTTTTCATGCATTGAACATTAATACGGAAACTTTCAGGATGAATCTGTGTTTTTTATTCATCGATATATTTTATGCTTAAAGGCTCTCCAACCCTGTTTTTCATGATTCACACTTTCCTAACCCTAAAAGTAAATAATCTACAAGATCAGAGTATTTTTTATCTTCCAGTTGGTGCTGAAACGGATATTAATATTAATATATTTAGATGGCTTTCTTTCATTGATCCCTATATTCTGAACCTGTTCTCTCTATGTATTCTAATGAGTCTGTCGACAAAATTCTAATTTAAAGGTACATCGTATTTAAATGGATGGCTTAAGATAGATGTACTGAAAACTCTATTGAATGCAAAGTCCATGAGAAAATCTGTTGGCCAGCAAGTGGGATGGTTTTCAGCAGTTGAATTAAGTATATTCAGCGTGTGCAAGGGAAACATGTCTGCAAAGCCTGCTACGCACCTGCATAAGGTACGTTTGAATACCAACTACTGAGAGTTCGTTGTCATTCAACAATAGACGACTAGTTTTCATGCATATTTTTTCACTGCACAAAACATTTTAGTTAGATGTAAAATTATGCAACTAAGACATCCCTGGCAAAAACAGATTTCTTGATCTATCTTAGATCAATTGTGACTATTTTGAGGAAGTGTATACTGGCTATGTTGTTGCTATGGCATCTCAAGAGAGACAAACAGTAATATTGCAGCTTTTATCTCGTTTTTCCAGCTAATGTCTTTTAAGGGAGTATGCGAGGCACAGACGTTCAATTCGCCTAGCCGAGTTCTGCTAGGAGCAAACAGAACCTAGTTTGCGGGCTCCTTAACTCAGTTCCACCTCTGACACTGCCAAAACAACCAACACTGCCAAAACAACCGCTATGCGGATACGTTTAACGCAGATCTGATATAATCTAGACCCTCATCTGCTTGACATGGACCCATGCCTTGTCTAGCCTATACAACAATGCTTACATACATTATTCAACAACATGAAACATATGTATGAAGTTACGATTATCCTTACCTCTGAGTTTTTACTGATATTACCAACAAACTTGAAGATGGTTGGCTGATTGTTGGCTGACAGTCCTATGGTGCAGCCAACCAGATGACAGATGACCCCACTACATTGCTGTGGTAGACCCAATCAGAAGGGTTGGAGTAGAAATGACTGTACTTGTAACGACAAGTGATTAGAGAAACACCCATGTTTTTATTTTGTTTATGTCTCTTTTAGAGGTCTATCTCACCTGATAAAAAAGAGTGCTGTTTTCCTTTTTAGAGAATACCTCCTTCCTCTCACACTTTCCTCTGCTGTTATCCTTTGGCACACACACAGACGTGCACACAAAAATAAGAACATGTATAATGCCAGAAGACATATGCAACTAACCAAATACCAGATCCTGCCGCTGATACTCATGCTGCTTGACTATTTTAGATGCTGTCAGATGACCTGCCTCTGCTACAGACCAGGCACAAAACAGAAGTACATGTATTTTTTATTTTACCTTTATTTAACTAGGCAAGTCAGTTAAGAACAAATTATTATTTACAATGACGGCCTACAGAGGGCCAAACCCGGACGACGCTGGGCCAATTGTGCGCCGCCCTATGGGACTCCCAATCACGGCCAGGTGTGATACAGCCTGGATTCTAACCAGGGTGTCTGTAGTGAAGCCTCTATCACTGAGATGCAGTGCCTTAGAACGCTGTGCCCTCAGGAGCCCAAGTGAGTGCACAGTGAGTGCACAGAGGGAAACAGGAAGGTACGATCTGAACTTGCACAATAAAAATAAAAAACATTTTCACTTCCAATTACAAAATGATTGGAAGTGAAAATGAAAATTACCCAGGCTGCACTCACTGTTTGAGGAAGAGACACATTCCACAGGTAACCAGAATCCAACTCCACTGGAATCACAAATGTAACATTGACCGGTGCTGCCACATTTCCTATATTCTCCACCTCAGAGATGGAGAGAGGACATGGGGAGATATAACAGGATGGATACTGAAGTGTAATTGAACTATTGTGTACTATTGGGTAAATGAAACGACTAACAGATAGAGATCGACATGTATACAGAACCAGTAGGCAGCAGTACCGTACGATTTATTCATACCATGTATATGTGCTCCAGAAGCTTGTTGTATGGGAAAGTTATGTATTGGGAGGAGTATCCTCTGAAATATAATGATAAATAAAGATAATTTATCATTCCTCAGTCACTATTGTCATATTGAAACTGTGTCTGAAGAGGAAATTGTATGCACCCACCCTTTCACAACAATATTGATAGGAAGTTTAACATCTACAGAGGAGCTTGCATTGTTATCCTGAAGCGTGCCCTGTCCTTCATTATCACTGTAGGACAGAAAAATGAATACAGAAACAGTGTTGAAGTTTACCATGACACAAATTATGATCTACAAATGCTGGTTATATAGATTAATGGAATAAAATAAAATAGAATAACTTTTTTCCCATCACTGATTCACTGGTAAAGTTCTGTGTGGAGATGGTGACTCACGTAGTAACAAACACATTCAAAGCCAGTCTTTCTCTCAAACAGGACAGCTCAAACACTGTGAATGACATCAACACTGTTACCTGGGGGAAGGGCAGAATCAGATCAAAATATTTCCACTATCAGCTATACAAAAATTCAGTCGGCAGGATGATATTTACCCGTGCCCCCTGTCTCAGGACAGTAGAGCTGAGAGGACACACTGTGTGTGTGAGGTTTTCTAGTCCTGTGGTGTTGGACACACACCAAACAGCCACCTGGCCTGGTCCTGATGGCTATAACAGATTGAAATATTTACTGTGACATGATCAAAACCAAGCTAAACCAGCTGATGAAAGCAAACACTTTATCTCTCCACCGTTCCCGCCCCTGCTCACAACTAAATTCATTGCATCCCTTCATACAGTACATCTCTCTATCCTTTCATCCCATCCTTTCATCCCTCCATCCTTACCACCCATGCTCACAACTAAATCTCTCCATCACACCCCTTCATATATCTCTCTAGCCCTTTATCCTACACCTGCCTCATTCCCTCCCAACAGTGGTGCGTCTTACCCGTTTGGCACGAACAAAGGATATAGAGGAGGGGTGGACCAGTGTCAGCTCAGCCTCAGAGGAATCCTCTCCACTGTTAGCCACCTCCACAGACACTTTTACTGGGAAATCTTGGCTACACACCACCTCTGGACTGGAGGAGAGAGAAGGGGAGCGAGAGAGAGAGTTAGAGAGAGAGAGAGAGCGAGAGAGGAAATCAAAAAACGGTTAAATTACCACAATGACAATTATATTTACATATTTTACCTGGTGAAGTTGACAGATAAGTCGGAGACACACACATGGTCCTCGCCACAAACCTTTTCCAGCAAGATCTGAAACACACAATCCCAAACTGTTGCAAAAACGTCTATATTCACAGACACACAACCAAATGAGACAGACAGACAGACAGACAGACAGACAGACAGACAGACAGACAGACAGACAGACAGACAGACAGACAGACAGACAGACAGACAGACAGACAGACAGACAGACACACAGACACACAGACACACACACACACACAGAGCGCTCACCATGTGGGAAAAGGATGTTGGGTTGTCTGGGCTCAGGACTGACTTCAGTCCTCCTGTCCCTGGTACCTCCAGGCCCTCCACAGCCATTTGAACAGACAGAGGCACCTCATGGTAGTCTGATATACACTCCTGGAGGACAGACCCAAAGAACACACCAAAACACTCCTCGAATAAATACCCCAAAAACACAGACAGGGAAAAGTTAGGTGTAAATGCAAAACATTGTGTGGTGTTGTATCACAGCCATTATGTCAAATGCATTATACATTTGCAGTTTCATTTTTTTTGTCATTTAGCAGACGGTCTTATACACGGCGACTTGCAGGAGCAATTAGGTTACTGGCCCAGCCATGAATAAAGAATGGTACCAACACATCCTCCGAGAGCAAGTTCTCCCAACCATCCAAGAACAGTTTGGTGACAACCAATGCCTTTTCCAGCATGATGGAGCACCTTTTCATAAGGCAAAAGTGGCTCAGGGAACAAAACATTGACATTTTGGGTCCATGGCCAGGAAACTCCCCAGACCTTAATCCCATTGAGAACTTGTGGGTGATCCTCAAGAGGCAGGTGGACAAACAAAAACCCACAACTTCTGAGGTCTTGAAAAAGTAGTGTTTGAAATCGAGCACACAGCCATGCAATCTCCATTGACAAACATTGGCAGCCACTAGAATGGCCTTACTGAAGAGCTCAGTGACTTTCAAGCTGGCACCGTCATAGGATGCCACCTTTCTAACATGTCAGTTCGTCAAATTTCTGCCCTGCTAGAGCTGCCCCGTACAATCACCATTGGACACTGGAGTAGTGGAAACCCGTTCTCTGGAGTGATGCATCACGCTTCACCATCTGGCAGTCCGACGGACGAATCTGGGTTTGGCGGATGCCAGGAGAACGCTACCTGCCACAATGCATAGTGCCAACTGTAAAGTTTGGTGGAGGAGGAATAATGGTCTGTGCCTGTTTTTCATGGTTCGGGCTAGGCCCCTTAGTTCCAGTGAAGGGAAATCTTAACCTAGTGTGGAGGCTGTTAAAGCAGCAAAGGGGGGACCATCTCCATATTAACTCTGTATTTAGATGTTCTATTGTGTTATTGACTGTACGTTTGTTTACTTCCCATGTGCAACTCTGTGTTGTTTTTTGTCGCACTGCTTTGCTTTGTCTTGGCCAGGTCGCAGTTGTAAATGAGAACTTGTTCTCAACTGACCTACCTGGTTAAATAAAGGTGAAATAAAAAATAAAATAAAATGCCCATGATTTTAGAATGAGATGTTCTAAAATATACTTTTGGTCATGTAGTGTATGTGTGTGGGTTTTGTGTGAGAGTGTCAGCCCCTGGAGCAAATTAGTGTTAAGTGCCTTGCTCAAGGACACATCGACAGGTTTTCACCTTGTCAGCCCAGGTATTTGAACCAGCAATCTTTCAGTTACGGGCCCAACGCTCTAACCGCTAGGCTACCTGCTGCAACCTTGGCCAAGTTAAACTGATTAAACAACATGATCATTACACAACATGATCATTACACAGGTGCACCTTGTGCTGTGTACAATAAAAGTTCACTTTAAAAAGTGCTGTTTTGTCATAGGGTGGCTCATAGCGGGACAGTCTGACGGGGTGTGTCTGTAATACAGCCCTTTTGTGGGGAAAAACTCATTCTGATTGGCTGGGCCTGTCTGCCTAGTGGGTTGGCCTATGCCCCTGCCCAGTCATGTGAAATCCATAGATTAGGGCCTAATGCATTTTTTTCAATTGACTGATTTCCTTATATGATCTGTAACTCACTTTAACTAACTTTTGGACTCCCGAGTGGTGCAGCGGTGTAAGGCACTGTATCTCAGTGCAAGAGGTGTCACTGCAGACCCTGGTTTGGATCCAGGCTGCATCACATCCGGCTGTGATTGGGAGTCCCATAGGGCGGCGCACAATTGGCCCAGCGTCGTCCAGGTTTGGCCGGGGTAGGCGGTCATTGTAAATCAGAATTTGTTCTTAACTGACTTGCCTAGTTAAATAAAGTTTAAAAAAAAAAAAAAACTCAGTAAAATCTTTTAAATTGTTTAATGTTGAGTCTTATGGCTTTTTTTCCCATACCAAGCAAACTTGATGATGGTGTTGGAGTTGTGCGTGGCCACGCAGTTGTGGATGAACAGAGAGTACAGGAGGGGACTAAGTGCTACAGGGCGATAGTCATTTAGCCAGGTTACCTTGGAGTTCTTGGGAACAGGGACAATGGTGGTCAGCTTGAAACATGTTGGGATTACAGACTGGGACAAGGAGAAATGTAAAATGTCAGTGAAGACAGTTGCCAGCTCGTCTGCGCATGCTTTGAGATTGCGCCCTGGTATTCCGTCTGTTCCGGCAACCTTGCGAGTGTTGACTCATTTAAGAATTAGCGGGATTTCTTGTATGCGTCCATGTCCATGTCCTGTTTCATGTAAGTGGTAACTCTAGCCTTTAGCCCAGCTCGGATATTTATCTATGGTTTTTGGTTTGGATACGTTTGTATAGTCACAGTGGGGACAACGTCGTCTATGCACTTATTGATGAAGCCTGTGACAATGGTACATTTCTACACAGACATAGAAAGTGGTGTGAAGCTACCACTGACCGGGATACTGAGGGAGAAGTTGTGGCAGGCAGTGCCTGTAACCGTCTCATCCCAGCTGGAAGATATAATTCTGGGGTAGATGAGCAGACGGGCTGGCCTGGTCCTGGTCTGGTCCTCCAGTAGATCCACAGTCACAGACACTGACGCCTGGAGAGGAGCTAGGGCAGAGAAACACACTAGTTACAGCAGTGGTATTCAAAGTCGGGTTCGCAGTGGGGTTGCTACATTTTTAAAGAAAGTCACTTTAATTGTCTTTAAAGCTTTTTTGAGAAAGATTATTAGAAGAAAAAAAGGAGTAAATGTATTTATTGGTTCTCTTAATTTTGATAAGAAAGATGAAAATGTAATGACTTGAATGTTATGTGTTGATATAAAAATGTCATTAGATTTGGGGTGGGGTGGGGTCGTGAAAAAAGTGGGATCCCTGCTGAAAAAGTTAATACAGTTACAGTGTTACACAATGAAAATGAAAGAGAAACCATAAAATATCAAAGAGACACCATAAAATATCCAAAGCATTATCAAAATATTAAATAGGTGTTGTATAACAGCCTAAGAGCCAGTTTCCCAGACACATATTAAACCTAGTCCTGGACTAACAAAGCATTTTCAATGGACAAACAAACCTGAGCCAATATAACAAATTCCTCTCATTCCAGTAATACAATTCAAAGTAGAGTGTGTTGTGCTGTGTGTTGTAGTGTGGAGATACTCTGTACCCTGTATGTTTCCCACGTGGGCCCCTGTGACAGTGACACACAGAATGGCTGTGGTTACAGGAGTGTTAAGGGCCATGGGGACAGCACAGTGGAAGGAGTTCTGGGAGATCATGGGCGGATCCATGGTGACAGACACCAACACACGCATCACTGGCTGGGACCTGGGGTGGACAAGAGGACACAACAGACACAGGGTCCAAAGGGTCAAAGACCTTACTACCACTAATACTACAGAAAAAATGAATTGAATTTGCATGTTGCCGTGCTCTAAGCAATGTCAAATCAGGGGGTCCAAAACATTGAGAAACATTGGATCATCTTGTGTCTTTCAAACATCCTCCCTCTTCACTGTCTCCCCTTCACCTATCTCCCACTGTTTTTACTCTGTCTGTCAATAAAGCATGAAAAAATAAGGAAAGAGAGTGACTCTCCCGTATGGGATATTATAAAACGGGTTGTTTGGATCCTGGATGCTGATTGGTTGATATGCAGGAGTTGTGGGACAAATGCGATCTTTCCTGTGCGCAAAATTTCCTTCTGTAGGAAGGAGGGGGGAAATGTCATGAATATTCATAAGTCTCGACTTGAGTGTGACATCACTCTGAGCCCTTACCAAAAGACGGCGGACCGGCGGACAATCTTTCTCAACTCGAATCTGAAATCAGTAGTAACCATCAACTTCAATGACAGTAAACATGAAAATGTAAATACGAATCTAATGTTAATTCGCAAAGCTAGCTAGCTAACGTTAGCTAGACTCAGGAGGTCATGGGAACAGAAGTTAGATACAGTCTATTTGTAAAGTATTCACATTTTGTTAGATTACAGCCTTCTTCTAAAATGTATAAAATATTTGTTTTACTCATTAATCTACACAAAATACCCCAAGTGAAAATAGGTTTTTAGAAATGTTTGCAAATGTATACAAAAACAACCCAGAAATACCTAATTTATGTTATTAAATCATTAATATTTAAGTTATTGTCTCATCATCATTTAAACTGCTAGCTAGCTACATGCAAATGATTTGTTTAGCATAACATTAAATTAATACAATTATTCAAATTAATGACTACGTCATAACATTTTAAAATAACTAACAGCCAGCCCAGCCTGCTTGGGTAGCAACTTCAGAATGAAAAAACAAATTTACTCTTTTAAATAATGTTTTTATTGAAAATATTTCATTAATATTTGTATAAATATGTTGGCAAACTTTTATAAAAGCAATAAGGCCCTCGAACCCTGATAACTCCCTCCTTAGGGTTGTTCCCGGCAATCTGTGAGCCCTTAGGAGTTATCACACGATAATCCCCAGGTTCTCGTGCCTTTGTGGTTGCAAGTACAATTCGCAAATGTGTGATTGAATTTCGCAAGCTTGTATCATGATTTGTGAAAAATGTAACAACGGTCATAAACTTGTAACATGACATTTGATACATTCAATAAGATTAGCAAGAATCACTTATTTTTAGAGTCCATTTAAGATCAGATGTGGTAAAGAGGTCAATAGAACTTGACCAAAACTATGGAATTGCCATGGTGGAAAGATCCTGAGTCTCCTCATTGCCCACCAGTTAAATTAGCCTTTTGTATATATGTGTATTTCACACTATGTTGAGGTAAAAATCGGAGTATAATGCTTGTATGGATGTCAACCCCAACACATGTTCATGTCATTGTTACAAATCAACTGCATCACAGTTAAAAAAACGACTTTGACTACCACCATCGATTTCTGTATGCTAGCTAAGCTAACCAGTTTATAAGAATGGGAGTTAGCATTTAGTCACTTATTCTAAACCTTAAAAGGAACAACTTCTACATGTTATGCAGCGAAAACAGCCAAATCAAGCACAGTGTGGGCCTGTTACAATACACACTGTAAATCAGTGGTCACCAACTGGTCGAAATCAGGGAATTCCTAGTCGATCACCAAACATTTCTGTACAAAAGTCAACGATAAAGGTTAGCGCTCCTTTTTTTTTTTTTTGTGTTGTTATGGGATCAATATCATGCCAAATATATTCACAAATGTAAATCCCTTTCCACAAATGTAAATCACTATCCACAAATATAATTCACTATACACAAACAAACACATTTTGATTTGTATTTGTAAAATCAATATATTGCATTAGATTTTCAGATATGCAGGTCATTTCCAAGGGCCTTAAGTTAAATTACTGCCATAAAGATTTGCACATATGCGCAAAAAGTTCTCACACGTATAAAGAAGTTCTCACCGTAGAAAGTAGAAAGCGATTTGTAGTCATTGAAGAAAAAAAAAACTACAAATTGCTTTCTACGCTTGAGAACTTCTAGTATTTTTCTTGTCGTCAAATCCATGAAAAAAAAGTCAGGTGACCTAAGTGCTTCCAAATATGGAGTTATAGAAAGCGATTTCTATAAATCGCTGGCAGCCTCTCGCTCGGCCATGTTGATGCCTGCCTTTCAAGGCTGCAGAAATTATAGTATGGTAACCATAATATGTTAACCATATGTTTAACCATAGTATGTTCAACTTAAATAATCGAAACCCTAGCCCTAGATTACTCTATATTTGCAACACTATGGTGGTGAACAGCCGTTCATCGCCCAAATAGTTGAATTAGCTGGCCAGTGTGAAAGCACCACTAAATGTGAAAGATATGTCATACATTGTAAGTGATTATAATCCATCCGCTGTCTCATGTTGCATTAGCATTAAGGAGACTTAAGTATTCCCCAGGAGAGGCATGCAAAAGCTAGAGGGGATGTGTAGGATGTTTTTTTTTGTAGGGTAGCCTAGCGTTAGAGCATTGGACCAGTAACCGAAAGGTCGCTGGTTCGAATACCCGAGCCGAGAGAAAGAGAGAGGTTGAGAGAGAGAAAGGAGGGAGGGAGAGAGATATCATACCACTCTCTTTGTGTTATAATAAACGTTTTAACCAAGCATGTTTTAGTGTATGTTTCTATTGAAATGACACATTGAATAACATTGCAATCAAAGCAGTTGTTGTCAACATATTTTCCACTCCATTGTGACGTTTTGCAGTTTAGCAAAGCCTAACAAATAAGACATTTATCATAGTCTGAGGTGAGAACAAGTGACAGGCAGAACAGCCCACCCACACAGCAACCACTTCCTCTATATTCAACACACCAGAATTCAGTATTTTAGTCTATGATTGGCATGGTACAACCCTAAATCCGTAAACATGGGCACCATCATAGATATCATCCTGACTAACTTGCCCTTCAAATACACCTCTTCTGTTTTCAACCAGGATCTCAGCGATTACTGCCTCATTGCCTGCATCCGTAATGGGTCCGTGGTAAAAAGACCACCCCTTATCACTGTCAAACGCTCCCTAAAACACTTCAGTGAGCAGGCGTTTCTAATCGATCTGGCCCGGGTATCCTGGAAGGATATTGACCTCATCCTGTCAGTAGAGGATGCCTGGTTGTTCTTTAAAAGTGCTTTCCCCACCATCTTAAATAAGCATGCCCCATTCAAAAAATGTGAACTAAGAACAGATATAGCCCTTGGTTCACTCCAGACTTGACTGCCCTTGACCAGCACAAAAACATCCTGTGGCGCACTGCATTAGCATCGAATAGCCCCCGCGATATGGGAAGTCAGGAGAATATGAGCACCTCCTCCCGGTTGCCCACTGCACTGAGCCTAGGAAACACTGTCACAACTGATACATTTACGATAATTAAACATTTAAATAAGCATTTTGCTGTGGCTGGCCATGCTTTCCACCTGGCTACCCCGGCCAACAGCTCTGCACCCCCCGCTTCTCCTTCACCCAAATCCAGATAGCTGATGTTCTGAAAGAGCTGCAAAATCTGGACCCCTACAAATCTGCTAGGCTAGACAATCTGGACCCTTTCTTTCTCAAATTATCAGCCGCAATTGTTGCAACCCCTATTACTAGCCTGTTCAACCTTTCTTTCGTATTATTTGAGATCCCTAGAGATTGGAAAGCTGCCTCGGTTATCCCCCTCTTTAAAGGGGGAGACACTCTAGACCCAAACTGTTACAGACCTATATCCATCCTGCCCTGCCTTTCTAAAGTCTTTGAAAGCCAAGTTAACAAACAGATCACTGACCACTTCGAATCCCACCGTACCTTCTCTGCTATGTAATCTGGTTTCCGAGCTGGTAATGGGTGCACCTAAGCCACGCTCAAGGTACTAAATGATATCATAACCGCCATAGATAAAAGACAGTACTGTGCAGCCGTCTTCATCGACCTGGCCAAGGCTTTCGGCTCTGTCAATCACTGCATTCCTATTGGCAGACTCAACAGCCTTGGTTTCTCAAATGACTGCCTCACCTTGTTCACCAACTACATCTCAGGTAGAGTTCAGTGTGTCAAATCGGAGGGCCTGTTGTCCGGTCCTCTTGCAGTCTCTATGGGGGTGCCACAGGATTCAATTCTTGGGAAGACTCTATTCTCTATATATATCAATGATGTCGTTCTCGCTGCTGGTGACTCTCTGATCCATCTCTACGCAGACGACACTATTCTGTATACATCTGGACCCTCTTTGGACACTGTGTTAACAAACCTCCAAACGAGCTTCAATGCCATACAACACTCCTTCCGTGTCCTCCAACTGCTCTTAAATGCTAGTAAAACTAAATGCATGCTTTTCAATCGAACGCTGCCTGCACCCGCCCACCGGACTATCATCACTACTCTTGACGGGTCTGACTTAGAATACGTGGACACCTACAAATACCTAGGCTTCTGGTTAGACTGTAAACTCTCCTTCCAGACTCACATTAAGCATCTCCAAATCAAAATTAAATCTAGAATCGGCTTCCTATTTTGCAACAAAGCATCCTTCACTCATGCTGCCAAACATGCCCTCGTAAAACTGACTATCCCACCGATCCTTGACACTACTCAGCAAATTGGATGTAGTCTATCACAGTGCCATCCGTTTTGTTACCTAAGCCCCACATACTACCCACCACTGCAACCTGTACGCTCTCGTTGACTGGCCCTCACTATATATTCGTCGCCAGACCCACTGGCTCCAGGTCATCTATACATTTTTACTAGGTAAATCCCCGCCTTATCTCAGCTCGCTGGTCACAATAGCAACACCCACCCATAGCATGCGCTCCAGCAGGTATATTTCACTGGTCATCCCCAAAGCCAACACCTCCTTTGGCCGCCATTCCTTCCAGTTCTCTGCTGCCAATGACTGGAACGAATTGCAAAAATCATTGAAGCTGGAGACTACCATCTCCCTCAATAACTTTAAGCATCAGCTGTCGGAGCAGCTTTCCGATCACTGTACCTGTATACAGTCGTTGTCAAAAGTTTTGAGAATGACACAAGTATTGGTCTCCACAAAGTTTGCTGCCTCAGTGTTGATGATGGCAATTTGCATATACTCCAGAATGTCATGAAGAGTGATCAGATTAATTGCAATTATTGCAAAGTCCCTCTTTGCCATGAAAATGAACTTAATCCCCCAAAAACATTTCCACTGCATTTCAGACCTGCCACAAAAGGACCAGCTGCCATCATGTCAGTGATTGTCTCGTTAACACAGATGAGAGTGTTGACGAGGACAAGGCTGGAGATCACTCTGTCATGCTGATTGAGTCAGAATAACAGACTGGAAGCTTTAAAAGGAGGGTGGTTCTTGAAATCATTGTTCTTCCTCCGTCAACCATGGCTACCTGCAAGGAAACACGTGCCGTCATCAATGCTTTGCACAAAAAGGGCTACACAGGCAAGGATATTGCTTCTAGTAAGATTGCACCTAAATCAACCATTTATCGGACAATCAAGAACTTCAAGGAGAGAGGTTCAATTGTTGTGAAGAAGGCGTCAGGGCGCCCAAGAAAGTCCAGCAAGCTCAAGGACAGTCTCCTAAAGTTGATTCAGCTGCGGGATCGGGGCACTACCAGTGCAGAGCTTGCTCAGGAATGGCAGCAGGCACGTGTGAGTGCATCTGCACGCACAGTGAGTCGAAGACTTTGAGGATGGCCTGGTGTCAAGAAGGGCAGCAAAGAAGCCACTTCTCTCCAGGAAAAACTTCAGGGACAGACTGATATTCTGCAAAAGGTATAGGGATTGGACTGCTGAGGACTGGGGTAGAGTCATTTTCTCTGATGAATCCCCTTTCCGATTGTTTGGGCCATCCGGAAAATCATCAGTCCTGTGTCATGCCAACAGTAAAGCATCCTCAGACCAATCATGTGTGAGGTTGCTTCTCAGCCAAGGGAGTGGGCTCACTCACAATTTTGCCTAAGAACACAGCCATGAATAAAGAATGGTACCAACACATCCTCCGAGAGCAACTTCTCCAAACCATCCAAGAACAGTTTGGTGACAACCAATGCCTTTTCCAGCATGATGGAGCACCTTGCCATAAGGCAAAAGTGATAACTAAGTGGCTCGGGGAACAAAACATCGACATTTTGGGTCCATGGCCAGGAAACTCCCCAGACCTTAATCCCATTGAGAACTTGTGGTCGATCCTCAAGAGGCGGGTGGACAAACCAAAACCCACAACTTCTGACAAACTCCAAGCATTGGTTATGCAAGAATGGCCTGCCATCAGTCAGGATGTGGCCCAGAAGTTAATTGACAGCATATCAGGGCGGATTGCAGAGGTCTTGAAAAGAAGGGTCAACACTGCAAATATTGACTCTTTGCATAAACTGAATGTCATTGTCAATGAAAGCGTTTGACACTTATGGAATACTTGTAATTATACTTCAGTGTACCATAGTAACTACTGACATAAAGATCTACGAACACTGAAGCAGCAAACTTTGTGGAGACCAGTACTTGTGTCATTCTCAAAACTTTTGACCACGACTGTACAGCCCATCTGTAAATAGCCTACCCTACTACCTCATCCCCATATTATTATTTTTGCTAATTTTCACCTCAGTATCTTCTCTTTGCACATTTTCATCTGCACATCTATCATTCCAGTGTTAATGCTAATTTGTAATTATTTCGCCTGTATGGCCTATTTATTGCCCTACCTTCCTAATCTTACTACTTCTGCACACACTGTACATAGATTTTCTATTGTGTTATGACTGTATGTTTGTTTATCCCATGTGTAACTCTGTGTTGTTGTTTTTGTCGCACTGCTTTTGCTTTGTCTTGGCCAGGTCGCAGTTGTAAATGAGAACTTCTTCTCAACTGGCCTACCTGGTTAAATAAAGCTGAAATAAACAAAATGAGTGTACAAAAAATCTTAATCTTAAATAAATTAATGACACAACTGTACCAAAAAAAATATCAAAGGTTATATATATGTTCACAGCTGTTTCACAAGGGGTTTATTATTGTAAATTGTAAGGTATCCTTTGATGGAATTTATTATTTCCACATTATTAATTGTTCTTAGACCTTCAATAGATACATATATATTAAATCACAAGGGTGTACTAATGCGCTATGCGAGAGATTTTAAATCATAATAGAAGACTACTGAAATTATATTATTTCAAAAAGACAAGCGAGTGTATGAATCAAATGGATTTGCATATGAATAGAGTGGAAATTAGTTGACTTCATGATCTGTAAGGTAAGTAACTTTAATGTGTCAAGCTGATTACACGTTGTCTTTGCCATTTCCGAAATGTAGCAAGGTTTAAGACATGGATTTCATGTTGTAATGTTAACAAGGTACCCAAAAGTAGTTAGAATTAATGTTTTCATTTTATTAGTTAAACAAAACTTGTTTGAACAGAAAAATTGTCGCGGAAATCAACCTTGTTTGCATAGCTATGATGAAAAGAACGTAATTTAGGCTGTAATGGTCTCCAAAATTCAAATCCTACACCGTTGATATAGCAACGTACACTAATAGTTGAGAACTTCTTTCTTTGCCTGAGAACTTCTTTCTATGGTGAGAACTTCTTTCTACGCGTGATAACTTTTTGCGCATATATGCAAATCTTTATGGCAGTCATTTTACTTAAGGCCCTTGGAAATGACCTGCATATCAAAAGTTATAAAAAAAATAAAATGATATATATCGATTGACAAATACAAATCAAAAGGTGTTTGATTGTGGATAGTGAATTGCATTTGTGCATAGTAATTTACATTTGTGGAAAGTGATTTACATTTGTGAAAAGTGATTTATATTTGTGGATTGTTGATTTACATTTGTGGAAATTGATTTACATTTGTGGATTGGTTATTTACATTGGTGTAGAGTGATTTACATTTGTGAATACATTTGGCATGATATTGTTGCCGGTAGGTGCACTTTATTACGAAGCCCTGCGCACCGGGTAGGCAAAGTGTTCCCATTTTTAACCATTTAATTTGTCTGAAATGACAAACTCTGCCTGCCCTATCGATAGCCCTGTGTTTTTATTATTATTAGCAGCTCGTTGTGTCTATTTTAATATCGAGGAATATTTAACTTTGTCTGGTCATAGGAACAACATGACTTTGTGAATGAGGCAGATGCGGCGTGACTCGAGTTTCCCCATCATGTGGAAGACAGTGTCCCCTCTCTCTGGTCAGTCTCACTGGCGGAAAGGAAGGAGAGAGGTAAGGTGAACCCTCTGCTGCTCTCTCCCTCTGCTGAGGCTAATGCCGTGTTGAAAACAACTAGGAACTTGGAAATCTCAGATATCTGACTTCAATGCGTTCAAGACAACTGGGAATTTGGAAAAAAAATTAGATCCAACTAGGAAAATGTTTTGGAACGGTCATCAAACTCGGAATTCCAAGTTGGAAACTCTGGCATCTTTCTAGATCTCCGGCTTTCCGACCTGAAGATCACTGAGGTCATGATTTGATCGTGTTTTCTCCAGAGTTCCCAGTTGTCTTGAAAGCACCGAGACCATCAGATGCACCAAGACCATCAGTGCAGTAAAATAAAAAAGCGAATTATTTGCAAATTATTTTCATTCATGCTCATCTATGCCTCCCAAGTGCTACACCAACTGATCTATCAAAGCAAACGTTATCTTGACGCAGAAAAGGTTGGTGACCACTGCTATAAATTATGACAGATTTTACGAATATCCACTTTGTTAGATCTGATTTGTTGAATGTGCGCCAATCTGGTCAACGGAACATCTGCGTTCCATTGACTCTTACCGCATCTATTAATATTCTGCTGTGAATCAAAAACACACTTGCAGATGTTTTATCTGCACGCTCTGATTTCTGTCACACCAAGAGAATCGTAGACTTGTAGAATGTTTTGTGAGTTTGTAGTAAGAGTTTCACAAGTAACAATGTGGCTTGAGCGGCTATGGGGGCAGGACCCAAAACCACAGCTGCCTATTGCTGCAACCATTGGATGGATTGTTCCATCAATCAAATCTTAGGAAGTAGCTTGAAGAAGAGAAGTCATTTCAACAACTTTACTCCTCGACCTGAAGTACTAGAATAAAATTCTAGGCCTAGTTGAAGGTAATTGGTCTATTTATTGAGGCAACCAGACAGCCCTTTTCATTATTTTGTCTAGAACGCATTTTGATTGTCTCATTTTAAAATAGGGACCTTTTTGCATTCATAAGGTCATGAAATCAGCAAAAGGCAAGTCAGGTTAACATGCTCAGTGTAGATGTATTTACTGGTCTTGGTGATCCGAAGATGAAAGCGCCATATAATACAAAAAATACAAGTAGACTTACCAAATATAAACAGGCAATAGCCCAAAAGAAATAGCCTCTGTATCAGGCTTTAACTTATCCTATCTGAATGTACACAGGTAGAGGGCAAGACTGCACAGTCTCACGTTGAGAAACAAAATAGAATCCGTCTAACAGGAACTCAAGCAGGTACCGTACATACAGTGGGGAGAACAAGTATTTGATACACTGCCGATGTTGCAGGTTTTCCTACTTACAAAGCATGTAGAGGTCTGTAATTTTGATCAGAGGTACACTTCAACTGTGAGAGACGGAGTCTAAAACAAAAATCCAGAAAATCACATTGTATGATTTTTAAATAATTAATTTGCATTTTATTGCATGACATAAGTATTTGATCACCTACCAACCAGTAAGAATTCCGGCTCTCACAGACCTGTTAGTTTTTCTTTAAGAAGCCCTCCTGTTCTCCACTCATTACCTGTATTAACTGCACCTGTTTGAACTCGTTAGCTGTATAAAAGACACCTCTCCACACACTCAATCAAACAGACTCCAACCTCTCCACAATGGCCAAGACCAGAGAGCTGTGTAAGGACATCAGGGATAAAATTGTAGACCTGCACAAGGCTGGGATGGGCTACAGGACAATAGGCAAGCAGCTTGGTGAGAAGGCAACAACTGTTGGCGCAATTATTAGAAAATGGAAGAAGTTCAAGATGACGGTCAATCTCCCTCGGTCTGGGGCACCATGCAAGATCTCACCTCGTGGGGCATCAATGATCATGAGGAAGGTGAGGGATCAGCCCAGAACTACACGGCAGGACCTGGTCAATGACCTGAAGAGAGCTGGGACCACAGTCTCAAAGAAAACCATTAGTAACACACTATGCTGTCATGGATTAAAATCCTGCAGCGCACGCAAGGTCCCCCTGCTCAAGCCAGCGCATGTCCAGGCCCGTCTGAAGTTTGTCAATGACCATCTGGATGATCCAGAGGAGGAATGGGAGAAGGTCATGTGGTCTGATGAGACAAAAATAGAGATTTTTGGTCTAAACTCCACTCGCCGTGTTTGGAGGAAGAAGAAGGATGAGTACAACCCCAAGAACACCATCCCAAACGTGAAGCATGGAGGTGGAAACATCATTCTTTGGGGATGCTTTTCTGCAAAGGGGACAGGGCGACTGCACCGTATTGAGGGGAGGATGGATGGGGCCATGTATCGCGAGATCTTGGCCAACAACCTCCTTCCCTCAGTAAGAGCATTGAAGATGGGTCGTGGCTGGGTCTTCCAGCATGACAACGACCCGAAACACACAGCCAGGGCAACTAAGGAGTGGCTCCGTAAGAAGCATCTCAAGGTCCTGGAGTGGCCTAGCCAGTCTCCAGACCTGAACCCAATAGAAAATCTTTGGAGGGAGCTGAAAGTCCGTATTGCTCAGCGGCAGCCCCGAATCATGAAGGATCTGGAGAAGGTCTGTATGGAGGAGTGGGCCAAAATCCCTGCTGCAGTGTGTGCAAACCTGGTCAAGAACTACAGGAAACGTATGATCTCTGTAATTGCAAACAAAGGTTTCTGTACCAAATATTAAGTTCAGATTTTCTGATGTATCAAATACTTATGTCATGCAATAAAATGCAAATTAATTACTTAAAAATCATACAATGTGATTTTCTGGATTTTTGTTTTAGATTCCGTCACTCACAGTTGAAGAGTACCTATGATACAAATTACAGACTTCTACATGCTTTGTAAGTAGGAAAACCTGCAAAATCGGCAGTGTATCAAATACTTGTTCTCCCCACTGTATAAGCACTTGGCCTCTCCCAGGACCACACAATTACCAAATTGGAAAATATAACCAATAAATTAGTTCTACAATGTAAAAGGCAATTTCCACATCCATTGTTACATTAGTACATTTGTCTTAATCAGACTTAATGATTATTAATGATACACTACATGATCAAAAGTATGTGGACACTTGCTCATCGAACATCTCATTCCAAAATCATGGGCATTAATATGGAGTTGGTACCCCTTTGTTACTATAACAGCCTCCACTCTTCTGGGAAGGCTTTCCACTAGATGTTAGAACATTGCTGTGGGGACTTGCTTCCATTCAGCCACAAGCATTTGTGAGGTCGGGCACATCCAGGCTGCATCACATCCGGCCGTGATTGGGAGTCCCATAGGGCGGCGCACAATTGGCCCAGCGTCGTCCAGGTTTGGCCGGGGTAGGCCGTCGTTGTAAATAAGAATTTGTTCTTAATTGACTTGCCTGGTTAAATAAAGGTTAAATTAAAAAATTAAAAAAATAATGTTGGGCAATTAGGCCTGGCTCGCAGTCGGCGTTAATCATCCCAAAGGTTTTCGATGGGGTTGAGGTCAGGGCTCTTTGCAGGCCAGTCAAGATCTTCCATACCGATCTCGACAAACCATTTCTATATGGACCTCGCTTGTGTGCGTGGGGGCATTGTCATGCTGAAACTATGGTTTATGCCATCCTGTGATCAGATCTAATGTCCTAGACAACAACTAATCTGACATCACATTCTTTAATTACCTAGGGACACATTAACCTGGTTGGGTTATAAGAAATATTGTTAATTGATGTTACCATACCTTCTCTGTGGTAACAAAGGGCTTTCCCAGAGACCATTCTGTAGAACGGTTTGAGAGAGAGAGAGAGAGAGAGAGAAAGAGAGAAGGGAATTTATTGGGGGAGTCATAAACTGGTGAGAGAGAGAAAGTTGACGACCCCACCCACCACCCAACAGGGCAAGTCATGACACCATTATTCCTCCTCCACCAAAATGTATTGTTAGCACTATGCATTTGGACATGTAGCGTTCTCCTGGCATCCGCCAAACCCAGATTAGTCAGTCGGACTGCCAGATGGTGAAGCGTGATTTATTACTACAGAGAACGCGTTTCCACTGCTCCAGAGTCCAATGACGGCGAGCTTTACACCACTCCAGCTGACGCTTGGCATTGCACATGGTGATCTTAGGCTTGTGTGCAGCTGTTCGGCCATGGAAACCCATTTCATGAAGCTCCCAACGAACAGTTATTCTGCTGGTGTTGCTTCCAGAGGCAGTTTGGAACTCTGTAGTGAGTGTTCCAACCGAGAACAGAAATTTTTTACACGCTACGCGCTTCAGCAGTCCCATTCTGTGAGCTTGTGTGGCCTATTACGTCACGGCTGAGCCATGTTGCTTTTAGACGTTTCCAATTTGCAATAACAGCACTTATAATTGACAGGGGCAGTTCCAGCAGGGTAGAAATTTGACAAACAGATTGGTTGGCAAGGTGACATTCTATGACGGTGCCATGTTGAAAGTCTATAGAGATTGCATGGCTGTGTGCTCGATATTATACACCTGTCAGTTGTGGCTGAAATAGCCGAATCTACTAATTTGAAGGGGTGTCCACATACTTTTGTATATATAGTGTATGTAAGAATACATTCATTTGTGATCTTTGTTATTACTGAGTGTTTATGAACCTACCTCAGTATGAAAGCGGCTCCTTTAGCTCCCACCACCATATCAGCCAGTCCGTCAGAGTCAAGATCCCCAGCAGAGTGCACTGAAACCCCAAAGAACTGCAGCCCTCTGCCCCCTCTCCCGCTCACCCCCTGAATCCTCTGGATGGAGCGAGAGAGTGAGGGAGGGGGAGAGAGAAAGACAGAGAGAGATGATAGTGGGTGGATTGCAACGAAGACGCAGAACAGGGAGTTCTTAGCACGCTACTAATGGGAGATTACACGGAACTCCAAGCTAAAATAACCGTGGTTGCAATGAAAAGAACAGCGCAATAAATTAGTACACCAGCTGATCTGACACTGTTACGGTGTCAAGCCGGCTTGATACTAGACAGCGGAAATTGCATGGGAAATGGTAATTGTCTACGTTCACATGCCCCAATGAAGTAACCTATCAGGAACAGAGAAAATGATTAATGGAAGAATATTACATATTACAACTGAAATACAAATGTTCTACTGGAAATGTAGCCTGTCAATTACAATGATTTAGTTAACACTTTTAATTGTAGACTATTACTTAGCCAAATTATTGCTAAATAATGCCTACATTGAGGCTACTCTTCTGCAAAAATAAAGTAAATAAAGTTAAATAAAGAATACTTGCCTTTGTGTAATGATTTAACTTCCACAGCTTGTGGGACATTTATTTTGAAGGCACGTATAAATAACTGCACGAGGACAGTCAGTGACTGACAGGCTGACACATACGTCACAGTTACAAATAGTAGCTAGCTAGAAAAATAGTTTTTTCAAAGACTTCAAAGAAAAGGAAAGTAGACAATGAATGTAGGGTGATCCAGCAAGAGTGGACATTGAAATATTTCTTTATTGAGGTATCAGGGAAAGCTGTGTGCTTAGTGTGCAAAGAGAGCATCGCTGTCTTGAAAGACTACAACTTGTCCCGACACTTCCAGACGAAGCATGCAGAGAAATATAGGAATATGTATTTTGAGCAGAGGGCAAGTGCATCGAAAGAGTTCCTTTCTCAGATGCAAAAGCATCAAGAACTTTTCACAAAACTGCATTCAGCATACGGAATTGTGAGAGCTACTATGTACTGTCCCACAAAATTGCTAAACATAACAAGCCATTCGCTGAGGGCAAATACATTAAAGAATGTTTAATTGACTCTGCAGCTGTCACGATCGGGTGTGTTCAGAGACCAAGGCGAAGCGTAATCATAGTTCGACATAGTATTTATTAACAATAAACTATACTTAGTCAGAACTTATACAAAATAACAAAGATAAACATACACGGAGGAGAGCTAATTTCACTATTTGTTAATTTTGAAGCGTTTAAGTAAAAGATAACGCACATAAAGGTCATGTTAACTGACTGATATTATCTCATAGAACAAAATGTAAAATATCTCATAAACCTCAGACTTTATTTTCTTTCCCCATTCACTTTTGCCCACAGGAATGAGGCAAGCTGGCGAGCTCTATACATTTGTAGTTTAGTTTCAATTCTGTAATGCTATTATATCAGTCTACCAACTTTCTATAAGTGAAAGAGAGTCTGTTGGTGAATTGTCACTGATCAATGATTTGGAGGAAGCCAAACCACGGTCGTTCTTCTCCCAGCATGTCACATTTTCTCCCCTTTGGTAGGCTACTGTTGAGGCCTATACTACTGTAAATAAGAATCTGACCCCTGGAATATAATGGAATTTTGTATATTATAAGCTATTCTGTTTCATAAGTTTCCAGACACATCTCTATAGCAATAAAGTGCAGAAGATGTCCAAACTGATGCATAAAGGCACAGTACGAAGAATGACTAGGCAACTTTTAGATTTACACTTTGTTCCTGCATAGTATTTGCTTTAGATGTGTGCTCCTTTGTAGCCCTATAGCCTTACATGGCAGTTTCTTTAGAGAGTGTAAAATATTTGCCTTTTCAATTAACATTATTATAAATGTAATGATGAGAGTATAAACTACTGACTATAAAAGTGTGCTATTTTCTGTTGATTTATACAGTCGGGGAGGTGCATCTGTGACAGCCAGAAGTCAGACACTAATGTGGTTTTCCAACAGCAAGGCTCAGATCAACATGGCAGAGTTCCCATTGTTTATAAACGTTTTTCATTATAATGTCAAAATGAGCATGTCTCTAGCCGTCATATCACACACTTACAAAGTAAATTCATAGGTGTGGCTGAAGGACTCCCAGTGCAGCATCGTGAACAGAGCCACCCACTTTAGCAAAGGAGACAGGTATGCTCACTTCAGCACCATGGACAGTGGCACTGGATGCAGCACAATGGACAGCAGCAGTCAGTTCAGCACTGTGGAAGGCTACACTACCTTCAGAACCAGGCCAGCTGAAGACAGCACCACAGCTCTGCCCAACACACTTGTGCAGGATTACTAATCAGCACAACTGCAAGGCATTCCCTAATCAAATGACTGGCACAAGGGTGCAAGCTGGACCTAATTATAAATACCAAACGCTTTTAACAGCTAGGATCACTATTTCTTAACTGACAGGTTAAAGTCTGCTAGAAAGAGTCGCTAACCTAGCTAAGCTACTAGTCATCAAGGTAAAAAAGTTATTCCCAGGTTCGTTTTCCAATGGAGCCCTCTTTGTCTGGAGAATAAAATTAACTGTTCCAGCGCTGTAGGAGCTATATCTACTACGCTTTGTTTCGGAACAAACTGGATCACTCAGAGTTCCAACGCGGCAATTGTTTGCTTGCCGAGGATTATAGAATTGAGGTAGTTTCCTTGATCATGCAAATCGCCAGCCTACGTAAGAAACTGGGGAAAACGCAGAGTGGAATGTTTACCTTTTCTACACCGGTGGCTGGACACGGTTTGCGCTTGTTGAATGCATCTCCACCTTGTCATTTGTAGTTATCCGACTGGCCGGTGTTGCCGTGAGTTCGTTTGCCAGGGGAGCCATCTCCTGCCTCTCCTCCCCAATCGGATAGCGGAGTCGAAAGAGCACAGCAAGAGGAGCATGGCAATCAATGATGGTCGCATGTTACGAGCCGTGGAAGCCGAAGACAGTGACCTCCTGCAAAGCAGTCTACACTCCCAACGAGAGGCCCTGGAGCCTGATCTTCCTGCACCTTCGTCGCTGGGGGTACCTGTGTCTGCGGCAGCTGTGCCTACTCCTACTCCTTCCCCTAGGATTTCGAAGTCGACGTCGGTAACCTTCCGTCCTTAAAGGGTTCTCAGAACCCTGTGAAGCGTGAGAGTGGGCGGATTTCCTCGTCGTTCTCGCCAGCTGTGGTTTTGGGCAGCTCCATGGTAAGAAATGTGACTGCTCCTGGTGCCAAAACAATGTCCTACCCGGAGCTTGAGTAATTACATTACTAAGCCAAATGTACTACGCCACAACACGGACATCGATTCTATCGTAGTCTATGTGGGTTTTAATGACATTATGAAGGGTAGCTCTGAACAGCTGAAACTGGATTTCAAAGAACTGATTGATGCTCTGCTAGACACTAATAAAAGACACATCATAGCTGGCCATGTGCCCTTTCTGAATTGTGGTATTTAACAGCTTTAGCAGGATTCTTTCTCTTCACAACTGGCTACGTGATTATTGCATTTCAATAGGTGTAACTTTTGCTGACAATTACGATACCTTTTGGAAACAAAACACATTTTATAAGGAGGATGGGATCCACCTAAATCATTTGGGTTCCTGGATCCTTTCACAGCATTATAGATAGAACTTGTATGACCCAACCATTTCCATATCCATACCCTGAATAGGGACTGCAGTCGATCTCCTTTGTTTTGCTGATGTTGAGCTGAAGGTAGTTCTGCTCACACCACACCACAAAGTCATTGATTGTACTCCTCCTCCTGCCCACCCCTGATGCACCCTACAATTGCGGAGTCATCCGAGAACTTCTGTAGGTGGCATGTTTCAGAGTTACAGTGGGGCAAAAAAGTATTTAGTCAGCCACCAATTGTGCAAGTTCTCCCACTTAAAAAGATGAGAGGCCTGTAATTTTCATCATAGGTACACTTCAACTATGATAGACAAAATGAGACACTTTTTTTCAGAAAATCACATTGTAGGATTTTTAATGAATTTATTTGCAAATTATGGTGGAAAATAAGTTTTGGTCAATAACAAAAGTTTATCTCAATACTTTGTTATATACCCTTTGTTGGCAATGACAGAGGTCAAACGTTTTCTGTAAGTCTTCACACACTGTTGCTGGTATTTTGGCCCATTCCTCCATGCAGATCTCCTCTAGAGCAATGATGTTTCGGGGCTGTCGCTGGGCAACACGGACTTTCAACTCCCTCCAAAGATTTTCTATGGGGTTGAGATCTGGAGACTGGCTAGGCCACTCCAGGACCTTGAAATGCTTCTTACGAAGCCACTCCTTCGTTGCCCGGGCGGTGTGTTTGGGATCATTGTCATGCTGAAAGACCCAGCCTCGTTTCATCTTCAATGCCCTTGCTGATGAAAGGAGGTTTTCACTCAAAATCTCACGATACATGGCCACATTCATTCTTTCCTTTACACGGATCAGTCGTCCTGGTCCCTTTGCAGAAAAACAGCCCCAAAACATGATGTTTCCACCCCCATGCTTCACAGTAGGTATGGTGTTCTTTGGATGCAACTCAGCATTCTTTCTCCTCCAAACACGACGAGTTGAGTTTTTACCAAAAAGTTATATTTTGGTTTCATCTGACCATATGACATTCTCCCAATCCTCTTCTGGATCATCCAAATGCTCTCTAGCAAACTTCAGACGGGTCTGGACATGTACTGGCTTAAGCAGAGGGACACGTCTGGCACTGCAGGATTTGAGTCCCTGGCGGCGTAGTGTGTTACTGATGGTAGCCTTTGTTACTTTGGTCCCAGCTCTCTGCAGGTCATTCACTAGGTTCCCCCGTGTGGTTCTTGGATTTTTGCTCACCGTTCTTGTGATCATTTTGACCCCACGGGGTGAGATCTTGCGTGGAGCCCCAGATCGAAGGAGATTATCAGTGTTCTTGTATGTCTTCCATTTCCTAATAATTGCTCCCACAGTTGATTTCTTCACACCAAGCTGCTTACCTATTGCAGATTCAGTCTTCCCAGCCTGGTGCAGGTCTACAATTTTGTTTCTGGTGTCCTTTGACAGCTCTTTGGTCTTGGCCATAGTGGAGTTTGGAGTGTGACTGTTTGAGGTTGTGGACAGGTGTCTTTTATACTGATAAGTTCAAACAGGTGCCATTAATACAGGTAACGAGTGGAGGACAGAGGAGCCTCTTAAAGAAGAAGTTACAGGTCTGTGAGAGCCAGAAATCTTGCTTGTTTGTAGGTGACCAAATACTTATTTTCCACCATAATTTGCAAATAAATTCATAAAAAATCCTACAATGTGATTTTCTTGAAAAAATATTTCTCATTTTTACAGGCCTCTCTCATCTTTTTAAGTGGGAGAACTTGCACAATTGGTGGCTGACTAAATACTTTTTTGCTCCACTGTATATCTAAAGTCTGAGGATGAACAGGAAGGGGGACAGGACCGTTCCCAGACCAGGGGTCTGCGGTGAGCGAGGACTAACCTTTCCAGGGTCTTCATGATGTGGGATGTTAGCGCTACAGGTCTGAAGTCATTCAGAACAGTGGGGTGTGCCTTCTTGGGCACTGGGACCAGGTAGGATGTTTTCCACAGCACAGGGACCCTTTCCAGGCTAAGGTTGAAGCGTCGCTGGAGTATTCCACACAATTGGTCAGCATAGACCCAAAGCACCCTTGGGCTGATGCCATCAGGGCCCACCGCTTTCCACTGATGTAGTCTCTTCACTTGGTTGGTGGTGAAAGCCAGCCCAGGTGGGGAGGTGGGGGGAAGTGGGGTGTTGAGGATTAGTCCAGAGGTGGGGGGAAGGGAGGTGTTGCAGATCAGTCCAGAGGGAGCGGGGGGTAGAGGTGGGGAGGGGGTCGCTGATTTTCTCAACAGAGGTGTTGTGAGAAAAGTGGGGGTGGGACAGCCGTGAGGGTGTGTGGCCTGGGGAGCTGGAAGGGAGGTGGACAGGGCCTTCAGGTTGCTGGTGGCCCAGGGTTTATTATATGGAAAACAGCGTACCTTCCTGGTGGGTACAGTGTTGTCTACACATATAGTCTGTTATGCAGTCTGTAAGTCCATCAATGCCCTCCCCATGAGACTCACAGAGCACATCCCAGTCTGTTGTTTCAAAGCAGTCCTGTAAGGCCTCATTCGCCTCCGGGGACCATCTCCTAATGGTCCTACTGGTCGCTGTCTGCTGATGGACCATAGGCCTGTAGAGTGGGGTGAGATGGACAAGGTTGTGATCCGATCTACCGAGGGGAGGGAGTGCAGTGGAGTTGTATGCATCCTTCACATTAGCATATAACAAGTCCAGAGTTTTATTATTCCTGGTTGGGCCCTTCACAAACTGTTTGAACGTGGGCAGCTTTGAAGAGAGAGATGCATGGTTAAAATCCCCCGAAATGGCAAAGAAAGCACTGGGATGCACTGTCTGTAACCTCGCGATAGCAGAGTGGATGACGTCACACTCTGTTTGTGTCAGCGGAGGGCGGGATGTAAACAATAACAGCAATGGTCGCCGTGAATTCCCTCGGCAAATAGTAGGGTCTCAGGCTAACGGCTAACAGCTTAATGTCCGGGCTACAAAACTGTTCCTTAACAGTAATATGTTTCGGATTACGCCATCTATTGTTAACTAATAAAGCCAGCCCCCCTCCCTTACTCTTACAGGAAGAAACGCTATCCCTGTCCGCTCTGAAGGTCTGGAAACTGCCGATTTGTTACGTTCTCTATGGGGATGTTATCATTCAGCCATGTCTCTGTAAAGCACAATAGGCTAGCTTCCGGGTAGTCTCTTTGCCCATGGAACAGACCCTCAAGCTCATCCACCTTGTTATGTAGCGATCTCACTTTGCCCATAATGATAGACGGTATAGCCGGCTTGTACTTACTCAGCTTTGCCTTACACTTCCGACCTACCCTGCATCCACGGCGTCGCCTTTTCAACTCGACTGGATATCAAACTTTTCCCTGGGGTGCAATAGCGCTGGGCTCGGTTGTAAATAATTGAGGACTCGCGTAAACTTTCGGCGCTGACAAAAATAAAAAGTGCCTCAGTGATAAAAAGGACAGCTAAAACCTTCATAAAACAGTAGCACTCCATAATCCTGAACTATTATAGTTCAACTGTTGCAAAAACAAAAACTCACGAAAAATATACTAAAACAACAATTAATGCTCGAACAATGGGAGCTGCTTAACAGGCGACCACACAGGGCGGTGCCAATCTCTTGAGCAGGTGCGGGCCGTACCGGTCTGTTGGTGCGCACCGATGGTGTGGTGCGCTGAGTCGGTCTCCTCCGTCTCCGACTCTGGACCAGCGCTGGAGGCACCGGACTGGGTACTGGCGCTGGAGTACGACTGTACCTGTCATCCCTTCTCCACCGCCAATCCCCATCCTGTGAGGGTTCCTCCGGGAACCCCCACGAGTGAGGGAACAGAAGTACATTGTTGTCTTCCTCCAACTCCTCTCTGTACTCCTGCTCCCACGGCTGTAGAGTGCAGTGGTCGAGGCTCTTCTCCCTCGATCCCCGACCACCCCATAGCCCCCCCCCAAAAACAGCTTGGGGGTTCTTCTGGCCTCCAGGCTGTTTCCTTGCCCGTTTTTTGTTTTTTCCGCTGCATCTCTTGGTCTCGTTGTGGTGGGTCATTCTGTCACGATCGGGTGTGTTCAGAGACCAAGGAGCAGCGCAGCGATAGTTCGACATCGTTTATTAAATGAGAAACAAATAATGTCACGAACTATATAAACAAAAAGGCAAAGAACAAGAACGAAAAACACACTTACTATTACGTGACTTCAAGCCAATGACCCACACACAGGTGGATGTGTAGGGTGCCTAAATACAATCCCCAATCAGAGACAACCCTGTACAGCTGTCTCTGATTGAGGATTATTACCTCCCCTAGTTAGGGTGTGAGGGCTCGACTGTGGTTCTACCACTCCCCTTATTGGGAGTAAGGTCTAACCACAGCCAAACCCTCACAAACTCTCCTCACCGGCATGGAGAAAAGAGGCAAAGGACTCCCTGGCAGCCTTCCGGTATGTGTCGGACCTTTTCCTAGCAAACTGTAGAGGAAGGTTCATCCCTAGCGACTGAGTCACAGTGGATGAGCAGCTTTCCTCCAGACGTGACGCTTGGCATTCCGTCCAAAGAGTTAAATCTTGGTTTCATCAGAACAGATAATCTTGTTTCTCATGGTCTGAGAGTCCTTTAGGTGCCTTTTTGGCAAACTCCAAGCGAGCTGTCGTGCATTTTACTGATGAGTGGCTTCCGTCTGGCCACTCTACCATAAAGGCCTGATTGTTGGAGTGCTGCAGAGATGGTTGTCCTTCTGGAAGGTTCTCCCATGTCCACAGAAGACACTCAGAGCAGCCAGGGTCAGAAGAGGAAGAGGTGTCAGCTCTGCCCAATCGTAAGGATAGAAAAGTCAGCTGCTGGTGTTTCTCAGTGCAACACACCTGTCTGCAATGAGTACAGTCACATGCTTGTGGTTTGTAACAAACGCATGGACTAAGACAGCATAAGTAAGCATCACAGACACGCACACTTTTTTCCTTTTAGTGTTCATGCTTTCTAAATTCACAAAATTCACAATTGTTAGCATTGTCGTTTAAATTGGTGAAACATTATAAAACAGGTGGTTTTATTTAGTTCTTCACACTAAAAGGTTGAATGTGACAATTTGATTGTGAGATTGATTGTAAGAAAAATATGCTAATATATTCAATAGCCGTTATGAATTTTCATAATATGTTATCATTGAAATGTGTATCAAACTGTTGAAGAGCTACTAAAAACATTTCAAACAATAAAATAATTATTGAACGTTCCAAATCATCACTCAAAATAATCATATTATATAAAATGGATAATATTTTAGACCCATATAAACAAAAACACATTTTTGAACCAGCATATGCATTCTTGGGGTGTCATGTTTACTATGCATCCTAGGGTTAATGGCGTCAGACCAAGGCTCTGCATCTGTCCTCGTGCACCTAGACCTTAGTGCTGCTTTTGGTTTAGATCTTTGTCAGAAAGATATCAGTTCATCTCTGTGGATGGTTTGTCCTCTGACAAATCAATTGTACTTTTCTGGAGATCTTTGTGAGCTATACTCAGCCTTGTCTCAGGGTAGTAAGTTGGTGGTCTGTTGATATACCTCTAGTGGTGTGGGGGCTGTGCTTTGGCAAAGTGGGTGGGGTTATATCCTGCCTGGTTGGCCCTGTCCGGGGGTATCGTCAGACGGGGCCACAGTGTCTCAGCCTCCAGTATCTATGCTGCAATAGTTTATGTGTGGGGGGGCTAGGGTCAGTCTGTTATATCTGGTGTAATTCTGGTGTAATTCTCCTGTTTTATCTGGTGTTCTGTGTGAATTTAAGAATGCTCCCTAAAATTCTACCTCTCTCCATCCCCTCCAAGAGGACCTGAGCCCTAGGACCATGCCTCAGGACTACCTGGTCTGATGACTCCTGGCTATCCCGAGTCAACCTGGTCGTGCTGCTGCTCCAGCTTCAACTGTTCTGCTTGAGGCTATGGTAAAGGACAATCTGGCCTTAATGGCCATGTACTCTTATAATCTTCACCTGGCACAGCCAGAAGAGGACTGGCCATCCCTCAGAGCTTGGTTCCTCTCTAGGTTTCTTCCTAGGTTCCGGCCTTTCTAGTTCCTAGATTTTCCTAGCCGCCATGCTTCTACATCTGCATTGCTTGCTGTTTGTGGTTTTAGGCTGGGTCTCTGTATAGCACTTTCTGTATAGAACTTTACATCTGCTGATGTAAAAAGGACTTTATAAATAAATGTGATTGATTCAGCACCAGGCCAGCCGAAGACAGCACCACAGCTCTGCTCGCCCAACACACCTGTGCAGGATTACTAATCAGCACACCTGAAAGGCATTCCCTAATCAACTGACTGGCATGAGTGCAGGCTGGAACTTACTAAGTGGAGCAGTTAAGAAGACACAGCGTGCTGTGTTTCGCTTTCCTTCAGCAGACTCATAAGGGGAGGTTCAAGGCAGGTTGGATTAATTTGCATATAGGAAGGGACCAGGAAATCTGGTCATAATGCGGACACAGTGGGCAGCTAGAGACATTTTATTACCTTATGTCGACGCAATCTTGATCAGATAGTGATCGGATCATCTTGATTGGATCATCTTGATCGGATGACGACAACCACATGTTAATGAGTAACATTAACCACAGATTAAGAGTAACCACGGCTTAAGAGTAAACCCCGACATCCGCTTTAGGGAGAGGTAAATCGGTGGTCTATAGTGGTTATGGGGGATGCAGTGTTCAGGACAGAATAATATAACAGAACAAAAGTCTGAGGTTGAGACAAAAATCAATATACAAAATACATGCAAGCTTTTTGCTTATTTCAAAATATTTAGACAGAAACAAAGAGGGCTGTCTATTTAGGACTAACCTGACTGTATTTGGCCTGGATGCCCCAAGGGCGTCCCAGGAATATGTAAACACTCCCCTGTCCTCTGTTCTCCAGTGGGGCTCCCACTGCAAGCTCCGGCACCCCGTCCCCGTTCAGGTCTGGACAGGAGGACAGAGACGTCCCAAACTGACCATGGACGTTACCCTGGACTCCACGCAGGGTGAGGGAGCAGTTGGGTGCCTAGAATTGAATCAAATCGAATTCAGATAGGCATCCGCGAACAAAGGAAGTAGGAGGGGTGATCAATAACAGTAATCCAGTGATACGGTTTACACAAAAAAAAACATCCCAAATTGATTGAATTGGCAGCAGTAGGGTGGCTATGGTACACTGAAGTATAATTACAAGTATTCTATAAGTGTCAAAGGCTTTTGACAATGACATTGTCAGAAGTTGTGGGTTTTTGTTTGTCCACCCGCCTCTTGAGGATCGACCACAAGTTCTCAATGGAATTAAGGTCTGGGGAGTTTCCTGGCCATGGATCCAAAATGTAGATGTTTTGTTCCCCGAGCCACTTAGTTATCACTTTTGCCTTATGGCAAGGTGCTCCATCATGCTGGAAAAGGCATTGGTCATCACCAAACTGTTCTTGGATGGTTGGGAGAAGTTGCTCTCGGAGGATGTGTTGGTACCATTCTTTATTCATGGCTGTGTTCTTAGGTAAAATTGTGAGTGAGCCCACTCCCTTGGCTGAGAAGCAACCCCTCACGTGAATGGTCTGAGGATGCTTTACTGTTGGCATGACACAGGATTGATGGTAGCGCTCACCTTGTCTTCTCCGGACAAGGTGTTTTCCGGATGGCCCAAACAATCGGAAAGGGGATTCATCAGAGAAAATGACTCTATCCCAGTCCTTTTTCCTGGAGAGAAGTGGCTTCTTTGCTGCCCTTCTTGACACCAGGCCATCCTCCAAAAGTCTGAATCAACTTTAGGAGACGGTCCTGGCGCTTGCTGGACTTTCTTGGGCGCCCTGACGCCTTCTTCACAACAATTGAACCTCTCTCCTTGAAGTTCTTGATGATCCGATAAATGGTTGATTTAGGTGCAATCTTACCAGCAGCAATATCCTTGCCTGTGAAGCACTTTTTGTGCAAAGCAATGATGACGGCACGTATTTCACCCTCCTTTTAAAGCTTCCAGTCTGTTATTCTGACTCAATCAGCATGACAGAGTGATCTCCAGCCTTCGTCAACACTCTCACGTGTTAATGAGACAATCACTGACATGATGGCAGCTGGTCCTTTTATGGCAGGGCTGAAATGCAGTGGAAATGTTTTTTGGGGATTAAGTTCATCTTCATGGCAAAGAGGGACAGTACAATTAATTGCAATTCATCTGATCACTCTTCATGACATTCTGGAGTATATGCAAATTGACATCATCAACACTGAGGCAGCAAACTTTGTGGAGACCAATACCTGTGTCATTCTCAAAACTTTTGGCCATGACTGTATAATGCAATTTGATACCGTTTCTAACTATGACCAAAAAACCTGAGTGAAATGACGATAATACAAATGGAACTGATATACAGTGCATTCGGAAAGTATTAAGAGCCCTTGCCTTTTTCCACATTTTGTCCCTCATCAAATCTACACACAATACCCCATAACGACAAATCAAAAAAAGTTTTTGCAGATTTATTAAAAATAAAAAACGATTTACATAAGTACTCAGACCCTTTTCAGTACTTTGTTGAAGCACCTTTGGCAGCGATTACAGCCTCTAGTCTTCTTGGGTATGATGCTACAAGCTTGGCACACCTGTATTTGAGGAATGTCTCCCATTCTTCTCTGCAGATCCTCTCAAACTCTGTCAGGTTCGATGGGGAGCATCGCTGTTCAATCAGGTTCAAGTCTAGCTGGGCCACTTAAGGACATACAGAGACTTGTCCCGAAGCCAGTCCTGCGTTGTCTTGGCTATGTGCTTAGGGTCATTGTCCTGTTGGAAGGTGAACCTTCGACCCAGTCTGAGGTCCTTAGCACTCTGGAACAGGTTTTCATCAAGAATCTCTCTGTACTTAGGCTTTTCTATGTAGCTATGGTCAGAGTCTGACAGTGTCGTTCTTTTCTGTTTCTTTGTGGGTTTTGGGTGGATCTCTAATTAGAGGCAGCTGCTACCCGTTGTCTCTAATTAGGGATCCAATATATGTTGAGTCTCTCCTTCACTTGGGGTGGGTTGTTTTCGTTACATGTTAATGCATTTCGCAGTCACGGGTCAAGTAAGTGTGTTTTTTTGGTTACGTTTAAACTATCGTGTTTTGTTTTAACGTAACGTTGTTAATTCGTGTTGGTTTCGTTTTGTAGTTCATCATCATTTGTGTTTCTTTATTTCATCGTATACAAACATATTACATAGTAAAATAAAATATGTCGAACTATACCTGCGCTGCGCCTTGGTCTCTCCATACACCCGATCGTGACAGGAACCTTATATACAGCACCAGTCAAAAGTTTGGACACCTACTCATTCAAGGGTTTTTCTTTATTTTTACTATTTTTTACATTGTAGAATAATAGTGAAGACATCAAAACTATGAAATAACACATATGGAATCATGTAGTAACCAAAAACAAATCTTAATATATTTTATATTTGAGATTCTATAAAGTAGCCACCCTTTGCTTTGATGACAATTGGGTTGAGGTCGGGTGATTGTGGAGGCCAGGTCATCTGATACAGCACTCCATCACTCTCATTCTTGGTCAAATAGCCCTTACACAGCCTGGAGGTGTGTTGGGTCATTGTCCTGTTGAAAAACAAATGATATTCCCACTAAGCGCAAACCAGATGGGATGGCGTATCGCTTCAGAATGCTGTGGTAGCCATGCTGGTTAAGTGTGCCTTGAATTCCAAATAAATCACAGACAATGTCACCAGCAAAGCACCCCCACATCATCACACCTCCTCCTCCATGCTTCACAGTGGGAACCACACATGCGGGGATCATCCGGTTGGAACCAAAAATCAGAGCAAAGATCAGATTTCCACCCGTTTAATGTCCATTGCTCGTGTTTCTTAGCCAAAGCAAGTCTATTCTCCTTATTGGTGTCCTTTAGTAGTTGTTTCTGTGCAGAAATTCAACCATTAAGGCCTGATTCGCGGAGTCTCCCCTGAACAGTTGATGTTGAGGTCTTGAATGTTGTGTATGTTACTTGAACTCCGTGAAGCATTTATTTGGGCTGCAATATCTGAGGATGGTAACTCTAATGAACTTATCCTCTGCAGCAGAGGTAACTCTGGGTCTTCCTTTCGTGTGGCGGTCCTCATGAAAGCCAGTTTCATCATAGCTCTTGATAGTTTTTGCGACTTTACTTGAAGAAACTTTCAAAGTTCTTGAAATTTTCCGGATTGACTGACCTTCATGTCTTAAAGTAATGATGGACTGTTGTTTATCTTTGTTTATTTGAGCTGTTCTTGGCAAAAAAACTTGGTCTTTTAGCAAATAGGGCTATCTTCTGTATACCACCCCTACCTTGTCACAGATTGGCTCAAACGCATTAAGAAGGAAAGAAATTCCATAAATTAACTTTTAACAAGGCAAACCTGTTAACTGAAATGTATTCAAGATGACCACCTCATGAAGCTGGTTGAGAGAATGCCAAGTGTGCAAAGCTGTCATCAAGGCAAACGGGGGCTACTTGGAATTATTTCAAATATAAATATATTTGGATTTGTTTAACACTTTTTTGGTTACTACATGTTTCCATATGTGTTATTTCATAGTTTTGATGTCTTCATTATTATTCTACAATGTAGAAAATAGTAAAAATAAAAAAAAACCCTGGAATGAGTAGGTGTCCAAACCTTTGACTGGTACTGTTTCCAGATCATGTCCAATCAATTGAATTTACCACAGGTGGACTCCAATCAAGTTGTAGGTTGGAGTCCACCTGTGGTAAAGGTCTGATTACTTATGTAAATAAGGTATTTATGTTTTTGTTTTTTTATATACATTTGCAAAAAAACATTGGTTTTCGCTTTGTCATTATGGGGTACTGTGTGTAGATTGATGAGGAAAACAAATGATTTAATACATTTTAGAATAAGGCTGTAACATAACAAAATGTGGACAAAAGGAAGGGGTCTGAATACTTTCTGAATGCACTGTATCTTTAAGGATTTTATAATGTGTGCATGAAGCAACAATCACACGTGTCGTGCACACTCAAGCACACGCACACACACACACACACACACACACACAGGAAGCAGCTATAGTAACGGCAGTATGAAATTGTGGCATGTGGTCTTCGTCAGTGTGCAATGCGTCTGACATTCTGCACTAAGTGTTTGAGTGTTTGTAAGCTGTATATGAACACAGCAGTGTTGGAGTCATTCAAATGAGAAAGTAGTCGACTTGAATTATAACTCCATTCATGAACTGATAATGCCACATTAACAGTTTATGAAATAGATTTCAATTAATCTACTACTGAAATAGTTAGTTTACTATGATATTGACCAAACCATAGATATGCAATACTGTGTTCTATTTAATTCGGCCCTTATGCAAGGGGTGTTATGTAGCCACTCTTACTCCAGTCTCCAGGGTACAGACGTGGACCTCTCCCCCAACATCCTGGGCATGATACCAAGGAGCCCCAATCAGCAGCACCCCAGCACGAACCTCCCCTGGCCCAGCATCGCTCTCTAACACACACAGTTCTGCCCCGAAGTAGGAACCAAGCTGGGGGTTGGACAGAGAGACAGAGAGAAAAGAGGGAAACATTGGAGGGAAATATTATTAGGTAAAGAGCAACATGCTAATGATGACGTTGCATTCTGGTTTCCTTCTTATTGTATTGGATTGCCTCATAGGCTCTGGTCAACAGGTCATAGGGTGGCTCTGTGGTCTTTCTCTCACCTGAGATCCGTATATCCTGTGGGTGACAGTCCACTCCTGCTGGAGAGGGTCCCTTTGGAAGACCAGGACCAGCCCAGTGTGGTTGAATCTGGGAGCTCCAGCAAAATATATGCTGCCATTCACTGTCTCTGCCACTGCCACTGAGTAACCTGCACAGACACATACAGCATTTGAGTTCAAGTTCAAGAAGTTTATTTGCCATTTGCAGGTATTAAAAGTAATACATACAGTGTCTTCGGAAAGTATTCAGACCCCTTGACTTTTTCCACATTTTGTTACTTTACAGCCTTATTCTAAAATATATTAAATAAAAAAATGTTCCTCATCAATCTACACACAATACCCCATAAAGACAAAGCAAAAGCAGGTTTTTAGAAATGTTTGCAAATGTATTAAAAATAAAAAACAGAAATACCTTATTTACATAAGTATTCAGACCCTTTGCTATAAGACTCGAAATTGAGCTCAGGTGTATCCTGTTTCCATTGATCATCAGGGCCGGCCCTGACCAATTTGGTACCCTAGGGGAAGATTTTAGCTGGTGCCCCTTGCATCGCAGCCAATTCCACCATCGATCATTGTGTTCATACACTGCATAGCTTTATGTCTTTGAGATTTTCTTTATTTTAGAAATAAAATCCCCCTCAAAATAAAAACAGTATTAAAGAAACAAGTGACATAAAATGAATTATGAATACAATATAAATAAGAGTATTGCACGAAAAAACTATATTACAGAGATCTTTTTACAGCCTTACACGCCTTGCCTTTCTTGAAGCAAACAAGTCACATAAAATGAATTATAAATAAGAGTATTGCACAAAAAACTAACTATATTACAGAAACCTCAGTGCAATATGCATAATGTAGCATTGTTCTACAGCCTTACTTGCCTTGCCTTTCTTGCAGCAAAGTCATCTATGATATCATCATAAGACAGCTGTTGTGAGACCACATGATTTATACTAATTCCACTGAGACGTTCTTGCACCGTAGTAGATCTCAGGTAGGTTTTAATCCGTTTGAGCTTAGAGAAGCTCCTTTCAGCAGCAGCCACTGTAACAGGAAGAGTGTCAGTGATTCTCAGAGCTACCCACATATTGGGGTAAATTTCTGTCAGATTCTTCTCGTGCAGGAAGGTCAAGAGTTCCATGTTTGTCATGTTTTTTTATGGCAAATGTGGAAAGTTTAGCATTTCCACAGCAAGTTCCCTGCCATCAATAACTGGCTGTCCGTCATGGCTTAGAGCAGTGCTCAGGGTTTGACAGTGCTCTAGCAACTCTTCTTTTGACATGTTGGGGAAGTTGAGGAGCACTCCAAATTTGTCATTCACCTCTCACAGGCTCTGAAATCTCTCATCAAGTGAAGAGAGGGCTGTATGGTTTCAATTTTTCAAAGTGCATCACCAATAGGCTCATCTGGAGCCTCATTACCAAAGTGCCTTTTTGTGGTTCTCAAGCGCTTTTGTTTGAGTACAGCCTCCACGTTCATCTCCTCGCACATTTCCTTTGCAGTTGTCTGTGCATCAGAAAATCCAGTGTTTCTGTAGAAGGTAAGGGAATCTCTGGTTTTCTTCAGCAAGTCGACAGCCACATCTAGCTGCATAGAGGGTGACTGCATCAGTTTACTCACATGCTGGATCTTAGATAGATAGATAGGTAGGTACTTTATTGATCCCCCGGGGGGGAAATTTCATTGTCAAGCAGCTACAACAAAACACAGGGCAGGTGCAAAATGCCACAACAAAAGTACACAAAAGACAGATACACGGTACATGATACATAGAGCGGCAGTATGAAAAAGTATAGAAATACAAGATATCTGGAGTGCAAAAAAATAAAAGCTATAAAAAAGACATTGCGTAGTATGGGTGGTTGGCTGAATATGTACACTATACATTGGTGGATGTTGGATGGTTAACTATACTATACAGGTCGATGGCAGAGAAATACTTCAGTAGCTAAAAATGCGTATGATATGAGCGAGGGTAATAATAGTTTACTTAATAGACAGACTGGGTAAATGAACAGGTAAGTGAAAATTTTGCATGGTTAAATTAGCTGTACAGTTAGGTATACAGTTATATTTACAGATAAGTGAATACTTGCATGGTTACACAAACTGTACAGGTAAATGACAGGAAGAGATACTTTAATAGCTAAATGTGTGTATGATATCATTAGTGCGCAGGGTTTAATTACAGACAACTGCACGTATTGCACATTCGATATACTAAAAGCAATGAGAAAAGGTGCAACTGGCAGGATACTAATATGCATTCCTGAGTGAATGCCTACGTAAGTTAAGTACTTACAATATTGCATGTGATATGATATAACAACTGTACATAAGTATGTATATACAGACCTGTATGAATAAATAGGTCCAGAGTGGATGAGTGCTGACGGACCAGAGTTACTCACGGATGGATGCATAATTGTTAAACTAGGTCCTAGCACCCCAACAGTTCCAGATCTATGTTGCCGACGGCACGGCACCCCGGTGAGGCATTATATAGTCTAATAGCCGCCGGCAGGAAGGACCTCCTGTAGCGCTCTCTGGCACACCGTGGTGGGATCAGTCTGTGACTGAAAGTGCTCCTCTGCGTCATAACCATAGCGTGCAGAGGGTGGGTGACGTTGTCCAAGATGGCCAGCAGTTTGGCCAGGATCCGTCTCTCCGCCACCTCCTCTACAATGGTATTGAAGGCACTGGAGAAGTCAAAAAACATAACCCTCACAGTGCAACCTGCGTTGTCCAGGTGAGAGTAGGCCCTCTGCAGAAGGTAGATGATTGCATCATCCACCCCGATGTTGCGCTGGTATGCAAACTGCAGGGGTCCATTGATGAACACACCAGGGGTCTGAGGTGAGCGAGGACTAACCTTTCCAGGGTCTTCATGATGTGGGATGTTAGCGCTACAGGGCTGAAGTCATTCAGGACAGTGGGGTGTGCCTTCTTGGGCACTGGGACGAGGCAGGATGTTTTCCACAGCACAGGGACCCTTTCTAGGCTCAGGCTAAGGTTGAAAAGACGCTGGAGTATTCCACACAGTTGGTCAGCACAGACCCTCAGCACCCTTGGGCTGATGCCCTCAGGGCCCGCCGCTTTCCACTGATGTAGTCTCTCCAGCTCTCTCTTCACTTGGTTGGTGGTGAAAGCCAGCCCAGGTGGGGAGGTGGGGGGAAGGGGGGTGTTGAGGATCAGTCCAGAGGGAGCAGGGGCGGAGGTGGGGTCACTGATTGTCTCAGCAGAGGTGCTGTGAGCAAAGTGGGGGTGGGACAGCCGTGAGGGTGTGTGGTCTGGGGAGCTGGAGGGGAGGTGGACAGGGCCAGTATCAAACCTGTTAAAAAATTGGTTCAGCTCATTGGCTCTGTCCTGGGTCCCCTCCGTCTGCCCACTGTTTGACTTTTTGAAGCCAGTGATATTTCTCATACCCTTCCACACCTCTCTCACCTGGCTCTGCCTCAGCTTGTCCTCCATCTTCTCCTTATACACTCTCTTCTCCTCAGCAATCCGCAACTTCAGCTCCCTCTGGACGCATTTCAATTTGTCCTTGTCCTTGTCCCTCTCCTTGAAGGCCCTCTTCTTCTCATTCAGCAGGGCCTTCAGGTCGCTGGTGACCCAGGGTTTATTGTTTGGGAAACAGCGTACCTTCCTGGTGGGTACAGTGTTGTCTACACAAAAATTAATATAGTCTGTTATGCAGTCAGTGAGTCCATCGATGTCCTCCCCATGAGCCTCACAGAGCACATCCCAGTCTGTTGTTTCAAAACAGTCCTGTAGGGCCTCATTCGCCTCCGGGGACCATCTCCTAATAGTCCTGGTGGATGCAGGCTGCTGTTGGACCAAAGGCCTGTAGAGTGGGGTGGGTGGACAAGGTTGTGATCCGATCTACCGAGGGGAGGGAGTGCAGTGGAGTTGTATGCATCCTTCACATTAGCATATAACATGTCCAGAGTTTTTGATTGGGCACTTCACAAACTGTTTGAACGTGGGCAGCGTTGAAGAGAGAGATGCATGGTTAAAATCCCCCGAAATGGCAAAGAAAGCACTGGGATGCGCTGTCTGTAACCTCGCGATAACAGAGTGGATGACGTCACACGCTGCGTTTGCGTCAGCGGAGGGCGGGATGTAAACAATAACAGCAATGGCCGCTGTGAATTCCCTCTGTAAATAGTAGGGTCTCAGGCTAACGGCTAACAGCTCAATGTCCGGGCTACAAAACTCTTCCTTAAGAGTAATATGGTTCGGATGACACCATCTGTTGTTAACTAATAAAGCCAGCCCACCACCCTTACTCTTACCGGAAGAGACGCGATCCCTGTCCGCTCTGATGGTCTGGAAACCGTCGATAGTGACGTTCTGTATGGGGATGTTATCGTTCAGCCAAGTCTCAGAAAAAAACATTAGGCTCGTTTCCCGATAAATCCTTTTTCCACGAACAAGTCCCTCCAACTCATCCATCTTGTTATGTAGAGACCTCACATTGCCCATAATAATAGATGGTATAGCCGGCTTGTACTTGAACCTCCTCCGCTTTGCCTTACATTTCAATCCCGCCCTACATCCACGGCGTCGCCTTTTCAATTCGTCCGGAATATCAAACTTTTCCCTGGGGTGCAGCAGCGCTGTGTGGGCTAAATCCAGGAGCTGGGCTCTGTTGTAAACAATAACAGTTGACGACTCCTGTCGACGTTCAGCTGCGATAAAATCAATAAAATCCATAATCCTGAACTATTATAGTTCAACTGTAGCAAAATAAAAAATAAAACTAAAGAAAAGAGACGAAAAAAACGAACTAAAACAACAATTTATGCACGAACAACGGGAGCTGCTTAACAGGCGACCACTCAGGGCGGCGCCAAACAATCTTGTTGAGGATGTCATACCATATGATTGTGCAAATAGAAAAGCAGTAGGATCCAATCTCCTCACCTCCAGAAGAGCCTCTCTGACTTGCCCAGCCTGGTACCTTACTGCCTGAATGCTGTTTATCCTGCTTTCCTCACCTGGTCTCTGACCATGATTTCAGGGTGGTTTTGACATGTTTCAGGAGGATATCCCATCTATGGGTGGAGGCTGATAAGAGTTTGAATCATTTTGCTAAATATCCAAAGTAGCCAATGGCATCTGGTGAGCTCTTACTAGCATCAGCTACCACCAGATTTAAAGTGTGGGAAGCAGCCTAGCCTGAACACTTTTATTCTGGGAGAGAAGGAGAAAAAGGAAGGACAGCGTCGAAATCGGGGCTCAGCAGGAAGAAATGGAGCCCGAAGGCAACCCCAATACATTTTTTTTGGGGGGGCTATGGGGGTGGTCTGGTAGCGAGGAAGAAGCTCCAGTACCACTTCCCATGTGGACTATGGTGAGGCCGAAGTACCGATGGGGGGCGCAGAGCAAGGAAGAAGAGTAGTATTTGGAGGAGTATTTTGGAGCTGTTCTGGAGGAAATGAGGGAGCTAGAGGAAGAGGTAGAGAAGGAGATGACGGAGTGGCTCAGTCCGGGTCCGGACGTCCGCTCCACCGGTCCCCAGTCCGGGTCCGGTCATCTGCTCCACTCCCATGCCGGAGCAATCCGCTCTACCGGTGCCCAGTCCGGGTCCGGTCGTCTGCTCTGCCTCCCGCACCCGACCTCCAGTGCGTGCACCCAGCCAGGTGCACGCACCACTCTAGTGCCGGAGCAGTCCGCTCCACCGGTGCCCAGTCCGGGTCTGGCCGTCTGCTCCACTCCAGGGCCAGAGCAGTCCGCTCCACCGGTGCCCAGTCCTGGTCCGGTCGTTTGCTCCACTCCAGGGCCGGAGCCGTTTGCCCCACCGGTGCCCATTCCAGGACCGGTCATCTGCCCCGCTCCATGGCCGGAGTCGCCTGCCACACCGGTGCCCAGTCCGGGCCCGAGGATTTGCCCCGCTCCATGGCCGGAGCCGTTTGTCCCACCGGTGTTTTGTGTTGGATCCCTAATTAGAGGCAGCTGCATTGCATTGTCTCTAATTAGGGATCCTTCTTATATTTGTAGGTTCCACACCCTAGGTGTGGTCCATTGTCTACATGTCCATGAGTAAGTGTGCTTTACGTTTGTTTGAGTGTCGTTGGTTTTTTTGTTTAGTTCGTAACATTGAGTTTAGTGAAAAATAAAAAGAAATGTCGAACTATTCATGCGCTGCGCCTTGGTCTGGATCTGCACCCTCTCGTGACACCGGGATACTCTTTACTGTGCAACAGTAAGATGCCTGCTCTCATGCCAAAAATGCCTGCTCTCATGCCAAACTTCCTTAGGGAATTGAGATGTTTCACAGCATTTGTGTTGGCTGACCATGTCAGATTGGACGAGATGGTTAAAACAGTCCACCAGGTCCATGTCAGTGCCACTAATGCTCATAGCAATGTGATTTCCCCATGCTTCCTGAAATCCATAATCATCTCCTTCGTTTTCTTTGCATTTAGCTCAAGGTTGTTTCACTGCACCACGCTGTTAGACACTTCTTGTCTATATGCTGTCTTGTCACTGTTAGTGATGAGAGCCCTATGATGGTAGTATCATCTGCAAACGTAATGATCTGATTGCTGTCACTTTGGGCAACACAGAGGTGAGTAAAGAGTACATCAGAGTACAGTAGAGCAGTGTCCACATAAACAGGCTATCATTCTATAATCTCCAATAACAGTGAGCTATTCACAAACGACCCAGAACCAACACTGAACAGAACTTGATACATAAATAGTGCCTATAGTGGTATGCATTACAGTTTCATAAATACAAATGTCTCTGGCCCACGCCAACACGAAATAGAGATGAGATACAGTGGGGAGAACAAGTATTTGATACACTGCCGATTTTGCAGGTTTTCCCACTTACAAAGCATGTAGAAGTCTGTAATTTTTATCATAGGTACTCTTCAACTTTGAGTGACGGAATCTAAAACAAAAATCCAGAAAATCACATTGTATGATTTTTAAGTAATTAATTTGCATTTTATTGCATGACAGAAGTATTTGATACATCAGAAAAGCAGAACTTAATATTTGGTACAGAAACCTTTGTTTGCAATTACAGAGATCATACATTTCCTGTAGTTCTTGACCAGGTTTGCACACACTGCAGCAGGGATTTTGGCCCACTCCTCCATACAGATCCTTCAGGTTTCGGGGCTGTCGCTGGGCAATACGGACTTTCAGCTCCCTCCAAAGATTTTCTATTGGGTTCAGGTCTGGAGACTGGCTAGGCCACTCCAGGACCTTGAGATGCTTCTTACGGAGCCACTCCTTAGTTGCCCTGGCTGTGTGTTTCGGGTCGTTGTCATGCTGGAAGACCCAGCCACGACCCATCTTCAATGCTCTTACTGAGGGAAGGAGGTTGTTGGCCAAGATTTCGCGATACATGGCCCCATCCATCCTCCCCTCAATACGGTGCAGTCGTCCTGTCCCCTTTGCAGAAAAGCATCCCCAAAGAATGATGTTTCCACCTCCATGCTTCACGGTTGGGATGGTGTTCTTGGGGTTGTACTCATCCTTCTTTTTCCTCCAAACACGGCGAGTGGAGTTTAGACTAAAAAGCTCTAATTTTGTCTCATCAGACCACATGACCTTCTCCCATTCCTCCTCTGGATAATCCAGATGGTCATTGGCAAACTTCAGACGGGCCTGGACATGTGCTGGCTTGAGCAGGGGGACCTTGCGTGCGCTGCAGGATTTTAATCCATGACGGCGTAGTGTGTTACTAATGGTTTTCTTTGAGACTGTGGTCCCAGCTCTCTTCAGGTCATTGACCAGGTCCTGCCGTGTAGTTCTGGGCTGATCCCTCACCTTCCTCATGATCATTGATGCCCCACGAGGTGAGATCTTGCATGTTGCCCCAGACCGAGGGAGATTGACCGTCATCTTGAACTTCTTCCATTTTCTAATAATTGCACCAACAGTTGTTGCCTTCTCACCAAGCTGCTTGCCTATTGTCCTGTAGCCCATCCCAGCCTTGTGCAGGTCTACAATTTTATCCCTGATGTCCTTACACAGCTTGTGGAGAGGTTGGAGTCTGTTTGATTGAGTGTGTGGACAGGTGTCTTTTATACAGGTAACGAGTTCAAACAGGTGCAGTTAATACATGTAATGAGTGGAGAACAGGGCTGTGAGGGCTTCTTAAAGAAAAACTAACAGGTCTGAGCCGGAATTCTTACTGGTTTGTAGGTGATCAAATACTTATGTCATGCAATAAAATGCAAATTAATTATTAAAAAATCATACAATGTGATTTTCTGGATTTTTTTTTTTTAGATTCCGTCTCTCACAGTTGAAGTGTACCTATGATAAAAATGACAGACCTCTACATGCTTTGTAAGTACGAAAACCTGCAAAATCGTCAGTGTATCAAATACTTGTTCTCCCCACTGTATGTATACAATCTCTTACCACTACTGAGCAAAATAGTGGTGTACGGAGAAGAAGGAGAAGCATGTGGTGAGGAAACATGTAGTGGCATTCACTACAAATATAACAAGTCAAGAATTTATTATTTAGGTATATATTTTGTGAAACTGCCACCAGATAGACAACCTACTGTACTACTGTATCACCACTCAAGACTATTGCTCATACAGTGGGGAGAACAAGTATTTGATACACTGCCGATTTTGCAGGTTTTCCTACTTACAAAGCATGTAGAGGTCTGTACTTTTTTATCATAGGTACACTTCAACTGTGAGAGACGGAATCTAAAACAAAAATCCAGAAAATCACATTGTATGATTTTTAAATAATTAATTTGCATTTTATTGCATGACATAAGTATTTGATCACCTACCAACCAGTAAGAATTCCGGCTCTCACAGACCTGTTAGTTTTTCTTTAAGAAGCCCTCCTGTTCTCCACTCATTACCTGTATTAACTGCACCTGTTTGAACTCGTTACCTGTATAAAAGACACCTCTCCACACACTCAATCAAACAGACTCCAACCTCTACACAATGGCCAAGGACAGAGAGCTGTGTAAGTACATCAGGGATAAAATTGCAGACCTGCACAAGGCTGGGATGGGCTACAGGACAATAGGCAAGCAGCTTGGTGAGAAGGCAACAACTGTTGGAGCAATTATTAGAAAATGGAAGAAGTTCAAGATGACGGTCAATCTCCCTCGGTCTGGGGCAACATGCAAGATCTCACCTCGTGGGGCATCAATGATCATGAGGAAGGTGAGGGATCAGCCCAGAACTACACGGCAGGACCTGGTCAATGACCTGAAGAGAGCTGGGACCACAGTCTCAAAGAAAACCATTAGTAACACACTACGCCGTCATGGATTAAAATCCTGCAGCGCACGCAAGGTCCCCCTGCTCAAGCCAGCGCATGTCCAGGCCCGTCTGAAGTTTGCCAATGACCATCTGGATTATCCAGAGGAGGAATGGGAGAAGGTCATGTGGTCTGATGAGACAAAATTAGAGCTTTTTAGTCTAAACTCCACTCGCCGTGTTTGGAGGAAAAAGAAGGATGAGTACAACCCCAAGAACACCATCCCAACCGTGAAGCATGGAGGTGGAAACATCATTCTTTGGGGATGCTTTTCTGCAAAGGGGACAGGACGACTGCACCGTATTGAGGGGAGGATGGATGGGGCCATGTATCGCGATATCTTGGCCAACAACCTCCTTCCCTCAGTAAGAGCATTGAAGATGGGTCGTGGCTGGGTCTTCCAGCATGACAACGACCCAAAACACACAGCCAGGGCAACTAAGGAGTGGCTCCGTAAGAAGCATCTCAAGGTCCCGGAGTGGCCTAGCCAATCTCCAGACCTGAACCCAATAGAAAATCTTTGGAGGGAGCTGAAAGTCCGTATTGCCCAGCGACAGCCCCGAAACCTGAAGGATCTGGATGGAGGAGTGGGCCAAAATCCCTGCTGCAGTGTGTGCAAACCTGGTCAAGAACTACAGGAAACGTATGCTCTCTGTAATTGCAAACAAAGGTTTCTGTACCAAATATTAAGTTCTGCTTTTCTGATTTAGAAAATAAAATAAAATAAAAAATAAAATGCAAATTAATTACTTAAAAATCATACAATGTGATTGTCTGGATTTTTGCTTTAGATTCCGTCACTCACAGTTGAAGAGTACCTATGATTAAAATTACAGACTTCTACATGCTTTGTAAGTGGGAAAACCTGCAAAATCGGCAGTGTATCAAATACTTGTTCTCCCCACTGTATGTAGTTCTGTAGGCATGGTTTTGCATGTATTTTTTACAATATAGGCATACACTCCTCTCAGGATTATTTGTCTAAGTGCCGGTATTAGTTCAGATTATTTAGACTTTATAATTGGTGATATTGGTATACTGTAATTGGTGACGTCTTTTGTAAAAGCTTGGGTAGTGTATTTCCCATAGTCTTTCATTCTCACCCAGATACGAGTCCTGCATGTCTGTCTCCAGTGCAGAGGCATTGATGAACGTGGCATTCACCCCTCTGGCTGCCTCCACAATGCCCCCAGACCACGAGTATGACCCTACTGCCCCAAACAGAGACACATCCTTCACAGGAAAGAGACAAGTACTTCATGTGTTACTTTACTTGATGTTGTTACTTGACTTCATTTTACTTAACTTGACCACACTTTACTTTTAAACTCTATGACAAAACGTGTTTGAAATATTTCATGGAAATAAGTATAAATGCTCTTCTAAGCAAGAACTCTCCAGCCCCTGCATAAAGGGGAAGCATTACATTGGAAGGATATTCAGTAATAATCAATAAGAATAATATTTGCCTTTAGCAGACACTTTCTAGACAGAGAGCAGTCACTAACCCCAGAGAGAGTGGTACTAAAGCCTCCCTGGGACAGTTCCTGTTCAAAGGAACTGGAGTTGGTCGAGTTAGTTCCTGAACAGAGAACATTCAAGAGAAAGAGAATAATCAACAAACCAATGTGCCAGTTTCCTAGACACAAAGCATTTTCCAATTATGATGATCTTCTGTTTTATTTCCAATGTTAGAATTCGCATTCCTTATTCACATTTCCAAATTAGGTGTACATGTAAAAGGTACACGTGTAAATTAAGATACTGTAATTATCATTTTAACGGATCCTTTTTGTACCTTCAATTGCAAAGATCTTCTCCCTAAGCTCATTCTGAATGGATTTCAGAGCATCAAAACTGTTTGACTCAAATACAAAGTTTGGGGAAGACGCAATCTGCTCAAGCTCTGGTCTAGAGAACTGTTTCCCAACCTGAGAGAGAGAGAGAGAGAGAGAGAGAGAGAGAGAGAGAACTTAATTTTAAGACCAGTTTAATACTTAACAGCCATATCATTTTACCACAAGTGCCAGAGCCAAATCCTAGAATACAGAGAGATCAGAGGAACACCACAGCTTCGATGGCGAAATGGCACCGTATTCGCTACACGGTGCCCTACTTTTGACCCTAAGGGCCCTAGTCAAAAGTAGTGCACTATATAGGGAATAGGGTGACATTTTGTACGGAGCTCACATGTAAAGGATTAATGAAATCACCCCAATGGCAAATCTGGTGACAGCCATCATCTCAGCCAATGGTATGACAAAGTTAAAGGTCTCTGTGGGGTCGTTAGATTTGCCGTCTGTTATCACAACCAACAGCTTCCTGGAATGTTTCCTCATCCCCCGTTCTTCTGTCATCATCTCTTCTCTGAGGACAGGGACAGTACAGGACAGTGGAGGGAGGGGAGGAGGGAGGGGAGTGAGACAGGTACCTTTAGAGTACTTTAGAGTAGACTGATTCACTTAGTGACCATCCTGGCAATCGAGAGCAGCACAAATATAAAGGGCCTGTCTCAAAGAGGCCAGTTAGACATTACTCTGTTTTTGTGCTGGTAGTGTCTCCCTGTTGCAACTTGTAATAAACCGGATTTATTATTGATTGACTTTACCAACGACTGGTCTTTCTTTTGGTAGGCCGTCATTGTAAATAAGAATGTGTTGTTAAATGACTTGCCTAGTTAAATTAAGGTTAAATAAAACAAAACTGGATACTACAGTTTATTTAATCGTTCATGTGAGCCATTTTTTCACTAACACCTCTGCATTTACCAAAGAGATAAACCGCTGACTCACAGAACATAGCGGATGGCTGACGGGGTGAATGTCGCCTCCTGGAAATGGTCCACGGATCCCATCAGGTTGTCAGGGTTAGGGTCAGACACAAAGTCCTCAAAGTGGAAGACAGCACGGGTGTCTGTGGAATACTGAGCCACTGCCACCTGGGAGGAATGGACACACAATTATGACTCCCATTGAAACCAGGGTTGCACAATTCCGGGAACTTCCCTGGTATTCCCAAATTCTGGTTGGAGGATTCCCGGAATCAGGAAGGAATAAGCAGGAAACCCGGAACCCTCCAAACAGGATTTCTGGTAAACCATGGAATTTATTGAAAGTTACCAGAATTTTGCAACCCTAATTGAGACCAATGTCCAAAGACTCCTTACTAGGATACTAGTTAGAATGAAGCTAGTGTATTGGGTATGCATTCTACTATAAAGGCCATGCTAGTGTGGATATTGGAACAGAGTCAATATATACCAATAAGAAAGAAGGTGGCATAATCAATAGTTATGCGTGATAGAACAGGCAAAGATGGGCATAGAGAAGAACTATACACCCACCTGTGCACGGGGGGCAGTGAACATCCAAATAATGTTTTTAATGAAGTCAATCATGGTGACAAAGTCTCTGGTTATGATACTCTGAGATCCGTCAAACAGAATCACTGCATCCAAGCCAAACTCACGGCACTCTGCAGCACAGAACACAACAGATTGATTGATTGATTGATTGATTGATTGATTGATTGATTGATCGGTTGGTTGATTGGATTTATATAGTGCATTCACAGAAAGATATCTGTAAGGCTACAATATTTTGCCCCTTGTAATGCAAACATGTTAATTTTTTATGTCAGTTGCAGGTATTATCACAAAAACTGAAGTATTCATTGATCATCGAATCAATTCAATACAGACCACATCCTCCTAAAACAAATAGTATCACCTTCAAAGGCAGGCTTCAGTGTTTGTGAGACCGTAAGCTGTGGCCCCAGCTCAACACAAATTCCTTGAAGGTAGTTTAGAGTATCACAGCCATGGATCCGACGTGGTCCACACACCTAGCTCAGAGAGAGAGAGAGAGAGAGGGAGGGAGGGAGAGAGGAATTTACAACAATGCCATCACAGGAATGGCTGAGCCCAAACACAGAATACATAGAGATCAGTGGAACCAACCACATGGCGAATCAGGTGACAGAATTAGCATTACTGAATTAATGTCTGGTCATAGCTCACAATGTATGAGTCAGGTCATACTGTGGCTCACAATGTATTTATGATAAATGGCACAAGAGGGTAAGCACGTAGCACAGGATGTTTGTGAGGAGCAGCTAGTTCCTGATTATAATTGCAGAGGGGAAGGGGAAGTGACAGGGCAAGTTTCAAAGGCCAAATTCAAAAGGTCAGAAATGAAATAGTACTCCAAGATAGATAATGAGTCAAGGATGAACAACTCACCATAGCTCTGTCAACATTACAAGCTAGCGACAATCCTAATGAAACTCCTGGCTCCACTAAAATAAAACAAAATAAGTGAATATAGATGGATTTTAATATACCATTTTACAAAAAATCTTGAATGAGACAAAACAACACACAGCACAAAATTACAACACACACACTCTCACAAGATGTGAGACTAACCAGTGAAGCAATAACCTAACAGGGTGTTGTGTGAAAAGAGGAAATGTATACAGAACTTGGGAATTACTGAGAGAGAGAGAGAGAGAGAGATTGAGAGAGGTTTCTTTGGGTCCACACAAACAGGTTATAGTGAGCATGCATCTTACCTTGTACAGGTAGAGCTTTGCAAGTGGCACTGTCATAAGAACATTTGTAAACCACTCCTGTCCCATTGTCTTGAAGAGGATCTGTGACCAATACACTACAGAAAGAAGAAGGGATGGAGAGAATAGAGGAGAGAGCCAGATGGAGAGAGACAGTAGAGGAGAGAGATTGGCCCCAAAAAATATATATATTTGTATTTAAAATGTTTTATATATTATATCATGTGTGGGTTATGTTTTAAATGTGTTATGCGTAGAATTTTCTGTTAAGATATTGTTCAAAACAAGCTGTTCAGTGACTGCCAGCAGCAGCTCCTCCTCCATGGCCGTGCTAACATTGCTTGGATTGTTTTACCAGCTATTTGCTATGAGGGTGAACTGCCGTAATAAAATAGAAGGGTTTTAGAGCATAAATTATAACAGCACAAAGTAAATGTGTGTCCGTTCAGTCAGAACTTCTGGGTCTGCTGAGCAAACACCAGCTAGAACCTTCTCATCATATATCTGGTAGGACAAAAAAGCATGGCCAATTTTGTTCCCCCCCATTTTGTTAGTCAGTGTCTACTGTAGGTGACAGGGCAACATGTTGTGTGGACTAAAACAGCATAAAACCAGGTGTATAACAAAGCATGATCAAATTAATTAGCCATCTACAGTAATTTTGAGAAACATTGAGAAACAGTTTGGATGATTCTTTGGGCAAATTAACTAGTTACCTACCTTTGATAAGAAGCCACTTACAATTCCCCACATGGCAGTTTCTTCTCATTCTTGCTAGCAATCTGGCAATCCAAAATCACAATAACTGACTTTTGCCCCATGGAAGTGCGCAAATCTTTTTTGTGACGTTGTCAGCTAACTGATCTATAGCTATTGAACCAAGCATTCCATGACTGTGAAGATGGTATGTTCTTTATCTTGTGTATTGTTCAGCACTTTGGTCAGCCCTGTTTGCTGTTTTTAAATGTGCTATATAAATAAATACAAACTTGAAACTTGAAACTTGATGGTATATTCTGAACCACAGATTGATGGAGAACAAGCCACTGCATTTTAATACACCTAGTCACTACAAAGATACAGGCACCCTTCTTAACTCAGTTGCCAGAGAGGAAGGAAATGCTCAGGGATTTCACCATGAGAACAATGGGGACTTTAAAACAGTTACATACATAGGGGAGAACAAATATTTGATACACTGCCGATTTTGCAGGTTTTCCACTTACAAAGCATGTAGAAGTCTGTAATTTTTATCATAGGTACTCTTCAACTGTGAGTGACGGAATCTAAAACATAAATCCAGAAAATCACATTGTATGATTTTTAAGTAATTAATTTGCATTTTATTGCATGACATAAGTATTTGATACATCAGAAAAGCAGAACTTAATATTTGGTACAGAAACCTTTGTTTGCAATTACAGAGATCATACGTTTCCTGTAGTTCTTGACCAGGTTTGCACACACTGCAGCAGGGATTTTGGCCCACTCCTCCATCCAGATCCTTCAGGTTTCGGGGCTGTCGCTGGGCAATACGGACTTTCAGCTCCCTCCAAAGATTTTCTATTGGGTTCAGGTCTGGAGACTGGCTAGGCCACTCCAGGACCTTGAGATGCTTCTTACGGAGCCACTCCTTTGTTGCCCTGGCTGTGTGTTTCGGGTCATTGTCATGCTGGAAGACCCAGCCACGACCCATCTACTGAGGGAAGGAGGTTGTTGGCCAAGATATCGCGATACATGGCCCCATCCATCCTCCCCTCAATACGGTGCAGTCGTCCTGTCCCCTTTGCAGAAAAGCATCCCCAAAGAATGATGTTTCCACCTCCATGCTTCACGGTTGGGATGGTGTTCTTGGGGTTGTACTCATCTTTCTTCTTCCTCCAAACACGGCGAGTGGAGTTTAGACCAAAAAGCTCTATTTTTGTCTCATCAGACCACATGACCTTCTCCCATTCCTCCTCTGGATCATCCAGATGGTCATTGGCAAACGTCAGACGGGCCTGGACATGCGCTGGCTTGAGCAGGGGGACCTTGCGTGCGCTGCAGGATTTTAATCCATGACGGCGTAGTGTGTTACTAATGGTTTTCTTTGAGACTGTCGTCCCAGCTCTCTTCGGGTCATTGACCAGGTCCTGCCGTGTAGTTCTGGGCTGATCCCTCACCTTCCTCATGATCATTGATGCCCCACGAGGTGAGATCTTGCATGGTGCCCCAGACCAAGGGAGATTGACCGTCATCTTGAACTTCTTCCATTTTCTAATAATTGCACCAACAGTTGTTGCCTTCTCACCAAGCTGCTTGCCTATTGTCCTGTAGCCCATCCCAGCCTTGTGCAGGTCTACAATTTTATCCCTGATGTCCTTACACAGCTCTCTGGTCTTGGCCATTGTGGAGAGGTTGGAGTCTGTTTGATTGAGTGTGTGGACAGGTGTCTTTTATACAGGTAACGAGTTCAAACAGGTACAGTTAATACAGGTAATGAGTGGAGAACAGGAGGGCTTCTTATAGAAAAACTAACAGGTCTGTGAGAGCCGGAATTCTTACTGGTTGGTAGGTGATCAAATACTTATGTCATGCAATAAAATGCAAATTAATTATTTAAAAATCATACAATGTTATTTTCTGGATTTTGTTTTAGATTCCGTCTCTCACAGTTGAAGTGTACCTATGATAAAAATCACAGACCTCTACATGCTTTGTAAATAGGAAAACCTGCAAAATCGGCAGTGTATCAAATACTTGTTCTCCCCACTGTATATCACCATCAATTCCTCCTCTAAGCCCAATCTTACTGGCAATGAGAGGTTATGACCTTTTTCACAAAATAGATGAGTAACATATTGGACAGAGCAATGTTTAATAGCCTAAATCTTCTCCTGGTGTCATACAACCACAGTGATATTATGACGATTAATATCCATTTGTGAGATCTGAACACAGTGGTTTGGCTGTTTAACGATTTGTAACTTGCCTGCTGTCTCCCTGCGCCGGTCCAAATTGACAGACACGATAACCAAAATTGGACCCTGCTGCCTCCGAGTCCGGTACACTTAATGTTCTGGGATAGCGAATGTCGAAGCTGAACCCCACTGTCAATGGTGTGACTGCAACAAAACATTTTTTTTTTTTACAAAAGATGTGTACAGTAAGTCTGATAGTCAGTCGCTCAGGCAGGTCAGGTGAAACTCTTCACTATAACACTACTATAAATGTATTTTACTAATACAATGTAGAATTGGCTATATAACCTTACATTTCAAAAGTCCCAGTAAACACCAAAACTGGATGTGTTTCAGTTGGTTGTCCATGTCGACTGAAGTCTGCGTGTACAGTCCTCGCATAGTTGTGCAGAGAAGAGGAGGAGAGCACCGGCTCGAAGACTATTATGTGGTACAACCTTTCATGATAATGAACGAGTAAATGCGACTTTTTAACAGGGACGTTCTAAAAGGCTTACAACTCTGTCTGTGACCGCCACCTGATGGTGAGAGCTGAATGATGCAGGTATGACTGGGGAGAGGACGCGTGAAAAAAATGAATGTTGAACTTGTGTTTGCTCTAACTCTGGTTCTACTCTATTTTAAATTTAAAATGTAACCTTTATTTAACTAGGCAAGTCCGTTAAGAACAAATTCTTATTTACAATGACTCTAAAGGTATTTTTCATGTAAAAGGGCTCTACAATGTGATTTGATGGATTGATCAATTGATTGGTTGGTTGGTGGGTTGGTTTGTTAGTTGGTTGGTCGACTGATTGATTGATTGATTGAGTGATTGATTGATTGGTGGTCTATGTCAGTGGTGCACAGCTCCAGTCCTCAAGTGGCACAGTGTGATTTGACCTTTTGTGCACTAGAGGGCAGTGTCTCCTTCGCTTTAAATAAATAGCTGACGCCAGTAATGTACTGCAGGACATCACTGATGCAGAAATTTGTAGTATATTTTAATCTGTTATGTTGTTGTTGTGACATGAAAATAAAGGATGACCACTAAAGATAGTTCACCAGAGAGTTCACTAGCTGTCTTAGCGTGAGAAAGACATGCTGGGAAAGTTTAGCTGATTATACTATTTCCATACTTCACAGAAGTAAAAACTGAAGTGAAGTCATATTTAACAGTGGTCTGCTTCCCATCTTACAAAATACTGTTTATTCTCAAATAATTTTCTCCTCAGTGAGACATAGCTTAAACTGAGCCAGAGAGGTCTCCAGTCCTATCGAGTTGGGTCAGTTACTATAGCGTCCATTAGTCAAGTTTCAAGTTTCAGTTTCAAGTTTCAAGTATTATTAGTCGTATGTACGGGATATGCATGGCATACATCGTCCAACGAAATGCTTAATTGCAGGCTCCTTCTCAGAAAGACGCAGTCAAAGGTTACCAGGTATCAAATCTATTGTCCCTGTTAATGTCCTGTATAACAAACCAAACAGGCTACAGTTAATAACTACTCACAACCCACACTATCCCCATTTTCTCTGTGTAATAAAACTGTGTAAAACACACACATTGTGCGATGGCATGTTTGAACACATTGTTGTGCCTGAGTCACTACGGACAGAGAATACAGCCAACGTCACTGGTGATGAGCTCACACACACTCTGACACCCACCAGGTCTTTACGTTAAACGGTGAAAAATGCAGTTTGACTGGTCATGGAAAACTCTGAATCACTTTATTGAACTCCTTGTCTTTGTGCCCTCCAAGAACTATTTGTATCAGTATTAGCTATATGAGGTGGGAAGCTAGAAGGTCACAGAAGTTGGTTGTCAAGGTAATAGAGAGATAAATATGGATTGAGAGAAAGAACAAATTCTTATTTACAATGACAGCCTACCTACAGGGACAGTCATGGTAGTATGGCACCCCTGGAGCAAATTAGGGTTAAGTGCCTTGCTCAAGGACACATCGACAGGTTTTCACCTTGTCAGCTCAGGGATTCAATCCAGCAACGTTTTGGTTACTGGCCCAACTCTCTGACCACTAGGCCACTCTCACTAGAGAAAGAGAGAGAGGAAAAGGGATAGAGAGAGCTATACGATCCTACCAGGTCACAGGCTTGGGGACACAGAGATAACGGGCGTACAACAGCGTCTGTGTGAGGGATTTGGCCCAGCAGAATCAGCTTGAGAGTAAAAGAGAGAGAAAATGAAAGAGATGGCTTGAAAGAAGTATGGGGGAAGAGAAAGTGAAATAGATGGATTGAGAAAGACAGAATGAGAGAGAGAAAGGGAGAGTGAAATAGATGTGAGAGACCAAGAAATAGATTTACAAGAGAGAGTCAGGTCAGGTCGTGTCGATGTGGAGACTCCTGTTGACTGGCTCTGTCTGAGGTAGGGCGGGCCCTCACACAGGACCCATTGTAGAGGCCTATAATCTCTATCCTCTATCCTCCAGGTTCTGTTCATGTACCCAGTTCAGGTCCCCTCAGATGACCCCTAGCCAGGAGGGAGAATACTGTGGCCCTCTAAAAAGTCTCTGGATCCAAAAAAGAGAGAGTGTCTGTGTAAAAGAGAAGGATAAAAAGAAGCGAAAGAGTGAGTCCAGACCAGGCCACATCTCTTCAGATGTGGCCTGGTCTGGCCAGATGACCCCCAGCCAGGAGGGCTACAGAGACACTCTGGCTTTGTCAAGTCTTTGTATTTCTATTGTACCAACGTCTTATGTGGACTTGAGACGGACTGTCCGGCTTCTACAAATCTGGTCACTTTGCTAAGCCACAAGTCTAAATGCCACAAGTCGTGTTTCGTGTTACCCAGCAATTGGATCTACAATATAACATTAATGTCAGTGTATTAGGGTGTAATTTGGGAGTGTATAATGCCTTCTACTCTTCATAGAAGGTGTATGTATACGCATCATTTACGTTGACAGCAATATTATATCCCTGCAGTGTTTATATGTCCTTCGTGTTTGTTTGAAATACGTCAAATCAGGGTGTGGTGTGTGAAAAACATTCTGGCAGTTTGACAGGCAGCATGAGCTCTATGTGTGTGTGTGTTTGTGTTGATCTGTGTGTCCGTTTGTCTGTGTGTGCACATGCAAATGTCATTTGTGCACGTGTGTGTGTGGCGAGCCTCCATGGTGGTGCCACGTCTATCCCAGGCTGTCGTCTTGGAGATGATGATATAACAGCATGGAGACATTAAATGAGACATGCCTGGGCAGAGCTAGCCACCTGAGCTATCAGGCCAAGCTATATAAGGTATGCTACTAGGAAAACTTCTGACTATGTTAGGTACTAGGCACATTGCTATGGAAAACTACAGGCTATAAGCATTGCTGCAGAAGGATACACTACAGGTATGCTACTGTAGGTTTATTGCTATGTAAAGCTACTTGCATTGGGGACTGGGGGTTGAGGTATGCTGGAATTATAGGTATCAGGGATTGAGGAACTAGTTAAATATATACGGTACGTTAGCACCCTTATTACTATCGGTGTACAACGAGTCGCTGGAACGTGGCTCGCTGCCGCCAACCTTAACGAAGGCGTCCATAGCGCTACTTCTTAAGAAGGGTAAGGACACCACTTCCTGTTCTTCCTACAGGCCCTTAAGCCTCCTTAATGTTGATGTTAAGGTGCTTGCTAAACTGTTAGCACAGCGCCTGGAAATGGTGCTACCGGTAATAATATCGGAGGAGCAAACTGGCTTTATCAAGAGACGACAGTCTTTTTTCAACATTCGTACTTTGTTAAATGTTATTTATTCCAAGCAAGTCTCTGAGTGCCCCGAGCTGGTAATCTCTCTGGATGCGCAGAAGGCTTTTGATAGAATTGAGTGGGACTATCTATTTGCAGTCCTGGGTTTGGGGACAAGTTTTGCTATTGCATCCGCCTACTGTACGCATCCCCTTAGGCCAGTGTCTGCACCAATGACACCCGTTCTGATTATTTTGTTCTGGGACGCGGCACTAGGCAGGGGTGTGCTCTGTCCCCCCTGCTGTTTGCCATTGCAATTGAGCCTCTTTCTGTTGCCTTGTGGGCATCCCCTTTAATTCAGGGTGTTTCACGTGAGGGGGTTGATCACAGGCTGTCATTATATGCAGATGCTTTGCTGCTCTATGTCAGTAACCCTGCGGTTTCTCTGCCCTCTATCCTATCTACTCTCGATACCTTTGGCTCTTTCTCGGGTTACAAGTTGAATCTCCAGAAGAGTGAATGTTTTCCAGTAAACCCGGCGGCGCTCCAGCTACGACAGTCTGATTTGCCTTTCCAGCTCAGCCCCTCTGGCTTTAAATATCTGGGAGGGAACGTGACTCGTTCGTTTGCCTCTCTCTTCTCTGCAAACTTTGCTCCCCTTCTCACGCAGATTAAGTCTGATTTTCAGAGGTGGGTTAGCTTACCTCTTACACTTATTGGAAGGATTAATGCTGTAAAAATGAATAGTCTGCCTAAATTCCTTTATCTTTTTCATTCTATTCCCCTTTTTCTGCTGAGGACCTTTTTTAAGTCAATCGACCAGGCCATCTCCTCATTCATATGGGCAGGCAAGGCACCTAGAGTCAGAAGATCTCTACTTCAGAGATGCAGATTTAGTGGAGGACTGGCTTAACCCAACTTCCTGTACTACTACTGGGCGGCCAATTTTCAGAAATTGCCCTTCTGGCTACATGCTTCAGATTCCCCATAGTGACATCTTGAGTCCCGCTCCTGCATTAATACCTCTCTCCCTGCCCTGCTGTGCTCTCCTCTCCCGACAACCCCTTCTCGCCATACTGGCAACCCTGTGGTACTTTCCACAGGGTTTCAGTTTTGACGCCGCTTTAAATTTACCTCTGCATCCACCTTGGGCCCTATCGATAGGAACCATGCATTTCCCCCATCCGTAGTAGATACTGCCTTCTCCCTCTGGTCATGAAGAGGTATTGGGACCTTCCAGGACATGTATGATGACAGAGGTTTTTTATGTTTCCCTGACCTTTCCTCTAGGTGTTCTTTGCCTCCATCGCACTTTTTCCGCTACCTTCAGGTGCGCCATTTCGTTTCCTCCCAATTCCCTGGCTTCCCTGCCCCGCCCCCAAGTAGACCCTGGGAGGCTATGATGTCCCTGCTACCCCATCAGAGTGAGTTAATCTCTCAGATCTACTCATGCATCATGTCTCTGGACATACACTCTACAGACAAAACTAAATCAGCTTGGGAGCGGGAGATGGGGGTCAGGTTCACGCAGGAGTTTTGGGACGAGGCTACTGACAGGATACGATCCACAACACCGTGTGCTCATCTGGGTCTTATTCAATTTAAGGTTGTACACAGGGTTCACTTTTCTAAGGCTAGATTGGCTGGGATATATCCTGATGTAAAGGACGAGTGTGATAGATGCCAAGCTTCTCCCTGTGATCTCACTCATATGTTTGCCCTTTGCCCCACCTTACATCTTTATTGGGACTCTATTTTTAAAGTCTTGTCTGAGGTGCTTGGTGTTTTCCTTCGGCCGGATCCCCAGATGGCTGTTTTTGGCATCCCTTCTGACTTGTCTTCCCTGACCCGTAAGCAGGTTGACGTTGTGGCATTCACTTCGTTATTGGCCCGGCGTAGAATTCTTTTAAATTGGAAATCGGCCCACCCCCCCTCCGTCTCCCAGTGGCTCGGGGACGTAATGTTTTTCCTGCAGCAGGAAAAAATCTAATTCTCGCTCAGGGGCACTAGTGCCAAATTCAGAAAGCAATGGCAACCCTTTATTTCTTATTTTGAACGCTTACAGAAGCTACCTTCTGACCAGTAAAATAGTGTACGTAGTAAGTCAATTGCTTATTTAATTACCCTTTTTCACTTCCTTCTTTTTTAGGCTACTTTTCTTTACTTAATGTTATTCTTTCATGTTACGTTTACTTTCTCCTTAAGTTTCTATGTCTTCTTCCCCTGTCTTTCTTTTTTCTTATAACTGTTATTTTTCAATTTCTTCTTTGCTGCTTGTAGGTGTTTTGTCTGTGTCTGTGTCTGTGTCTGTGTCTGTGTCTGTGTCTGTGTGTGGGTACACTTGGGGATAAGACTGTGGGGGGGTAAAGAAAAAAGAAATTTGAACAGTAATCTCTTGTGTGCATTGTTCTTATCGTTACTGAATACTGTCTGTTCAATAAACAAATATATATAAAAAAATATATATATACGGTACTTCCATGGACACTTACAAGGTACAGTTATTCTGAATGACAAAGGCCAGGACAGAGTGGATCCTCAGCCAAAGGTGTCATCAGCACTCAGCACCAGGGGCGTCATGTACCCATTATTTTAGAGGGGGCACGAAATACGTGAGGATGGTCCAGAGGGGGTCTGTTCCCGCTCAGGAATTCTGAGAATTTAGCAATAACACCTGAAGTAGCTTTTTCCTGCAATCTAGAGCCATAATCATTAAGCCTAATTCGGCCAAAAAATGTTTTCATCAAGAAAAACAGAAATCAAAATCAAATTTTTTTACAAACATGCCTCCTGTGAGTCCTGCCCATCACCGTAAGCTAAAATCAAATCAAACGCTTTGTGTGTCACTTAACACTTTCTCTCTTCCTCCACTGACGATACTGTCTGCACACACTAGAGTATCTAGCATCCTGCCTAGCATACCTCTGCTCCATGGAACCACTTACTAGGTAGAATGGGGGTGGGGGGGTACTCTTTGTCTGGTCCAGTCAGTGTTCCCCCTCTGAGGGAGAGAGATATAGAGTGAGAAAGAAAGAGAGAGAGACAGAGAGAGAGAGAGATAGTGAAAATGTGATACACATTCACTTTCACATTCTGATCATTAGGATTGATGTTTATTTATATATGATGTTTATTTTTCAAATGTACTTCATGTTCAGAATTCTTTCAATAGTTATACATATCTGAGTTATAAATCATACTATCAAATGTTCATAATAAAATATTTGTTTGATTGTGAGTTCCTTAGCAGTGAAATGGCGGCAGGAAGCCTAGCGGTTTGTGAGGGGAGCCAGCAACCGGAGGGTTACCAGTTTGAATCCTATATTCCTTAAACAATATTGATTCAGTTTCAGTTTCTTATGCAAGAAGCTTGCTCATCTCTTCCAGTACTCTTTAACCCTTAAATCAATATTTGCACGACATATTATGTTTCCTTGTTTGATTGAAAAGGAACTTTTTTCCCACATGTGCGCTGAGGGCATGTACTAGCAGTCCTACATCAGGAAGGGAGCAATTAAAGGAGGGGGTGTTGCCATCTAACGTGTATATTTTTTTCTTGAACCACCAGGTTACCGTGGGGACCAGAGTAACATGTTGCACATCAATGTCAACACACGTTTTGCTTAGCGAATGGAAAAACAGCAGAATGTAAGCTAGGGCCTTGAGACAGCCAGTGGGATAGACAGCCTGGTCATGCAGATCTGGCAACAGATCTGAACTCCCTGAACACTCTGAACTGTGTATGAAGGCATCCTCCATACATAGTGGCTCTATGTGTTACATCACATGCTGTATGTCTTTTTCGTCTTGTAGTGTTCGTCCACTGAACACTACAAGAGGGTAGTGCGAGGTAAGAAACGCTAATAGCATGTGACTATACTGTACATATGGTGTGAAAATTATACCAACATAGAACTTAACGTAATTATATGCCTCACATAAAAGTGATCTGGCATCCCAATAAGTGGATGGGGGCCTACAGTATGTCCAAACCATAGGCTACACAGTTGATTTAGTACACATTTGATAGCCTTCATGTTCCTGTTCAATACTAATGGAAACACTTATTTTATTCAAAGGTTCTTCTGGCCTTAAAGTGCTCAACAACCACAAGGACTACTTCCTCACAGCAACTGGTCGAGTGTATTTCCAGGATGGTGTTATCACGTGGCACCCTACTGTAAATGTTCATGTTGATGTGGTTTGGAAAACATGTTCTCTTCCTCTGGGTGATGACTGTTTATATTTCATGTTGTGAGCTCAGTGGCCATTTTAGCATGTAAATCTTGTAAAGCATGTAAAGCTGATATGGCTGACTTGCTGAAACAAATGTGGTTTCTACAGACAATTGAGATGTACAAACTATGGCATAAGTGGCATATAAGCAGACAATGAAAGCTCTTACAATATTCAATGACTACATTTCTCTAAAACAGGTTATAGGCTACAGGTGCACCACCAAATCAGAACAGTAGTCGAAATTAAGAGGTGAAAATAGACCCAATTGTTAGGGTGAGGCACATGGGCTTCTAACAGCTTACTACACAACATACACTTAGCATTACTTTCTTAGCTACAGTATACATCTCTCTCTGGCATATTACATCATTTATGCAGCAGCATACAATACATTTTTGGACTCACCTTGTTGTGCTGTGCTCACATGAACAGGAATGTGGCGCGGCGGTCCTTGGTGGGCAAAGTTTTTCATCAAATTTTGTCTTCAAAGTCTGGCATTCTCTGGATTTATGGTGCTTTCAAGACAACTGGAAAAAACAAGGTCAAATCATGATGACGTCAGTGATCTTCAGATCATAGCTCTAGAAAGAGGCTTGAGTTCCGGATTTACAATTCCGAGTTGGATGACCGTTCAAAACATATTTTCCCAGTCGGTGCTAGTTTTTTCCCCGGTTTGAGCGCAGAATAAATCATGCATCAGTGACAGCATGGCCAATGTTGAATGTTTATAATTTTAAGCTTGGAAAATAAACCCTTAATCCTAGAATTGGGACCACACTGCCACTCTGCTGAATAGCAGGCTAGTGATTGCTTTGCAATGCTTGCAGTTAGCCACTGATTCCTTCCAAACCACTCATTGTTGAATTTGCTATTTCCAGCTTGTTGTGTAATGTTTATGTCCAATAGCCGATGAGCACCGATACGTTTTATCTATAATTTCTCTTCATTATTTATCTTCCTATGACAAGGATTAAAAAGGATTTGCCAGTAGATTGTCGACTTGTTTCATGATGATGATTGCTAGCTTTTTGAAATTATGATGTTGACAAGATCAGTCCAATCAAAAATACTGTAGATACAGTATAACATGATTTGACGTTTTATCTGTGGCCAATGACATTGAGCCTTCTAATGTAACTCTCTGGCAGCACCCAAGGGGCTTGAATTTTCGAGCTCTACCCTTAGACTTGGCGTTGACGTAGTGTCCCCACGAGTGACAGAACACTGAGCCAATCATGGGGCAACTAGAGAACATTACCAACACCTACACTCTGTATATTCCGCTGGCTGCCCCACCACCACAGAAAACACTGAGCTAGGCTGAAACAAATGCATTTTGGAGCTGCCTTACTCAAGAAAAAAAAGAGACCATGTTTGAATGCGGCTTTATTTACTCAATGATAGACAGTACCAGTCAAACGTTTGGACACACCTACTCACCAAAAACGTGTTAAGCAAATCAAAATAGATTTTATTACACCCTTTGCCTTGATGACAGCTTTACACACTCTTGGCATTCTCTCAACCAGCTTCATGAAGTAGTCACCTGAAATGCTTTTCCAACAATCTTGATGGAGTTCCCACTTATGCTGAGCACTTGTTGGCTGCTTTTCCTTCACTCTGCGGTCCAACTCCATCCAAAACCATCTCCTTCTTGGTCAAATAGCCCTTACACAGCCTGGAGGGTTGTTGGGTTATTGTCCTGTTGAAAAACAAATGATAGTCCCAGTAAGCGCAAACCAGATGGGATGGCATATCGCTGCAGAATGCTGTGGTAGCCATGCTGGTTAAGTGTGCCTTAAATAAATCACTGACAGTGTCACCAGCAAAGCACCCCCACACAATAACACCTCCTCCTCCATGCTTTATGGTGGGAAATACACATGCTGAGATCATCCGTTCACCCACAATGCATCTCACAAAGACACGGTTGGAACCAAAAATATCAAATTTTGACTCTAGACCAAAGGACACATTTCTACCGGTCTAATGTCCATTGCTCATGTTTCTTGGCCCAAGCAAGTCTCTTCTTCTTATTGGTGTGCTTTAGTAGTGTTTTTTTTTGCAGCAATTCGACCATGAAGGCCTGATTCACGCAGTCTCCTCTGAACAGTTGATGAGATGTGTCTGTTACTTGAACTCTGTGAAGCATTTATTTGGGCAGCAATTTTTATCCATCTGGACCTTTACCACCTCGGAAATGTGTGTGACCAGACCTTCTCAAATAGTACTTGAGTACCCCTGAAGTAGGCTATTACATTGTTTTTGCCAGCTCCTGGCTGTCAGATGTCTGTCGATGTCACTCCCTGCCTGGCTGTACCGTCAAAGCTCCCTCCACTCAAGATACTACCTCTCTGAACTGCCTATTATCTTAAGCTGTGTAAGACCATCGCCCAATAACTGCCAGATCCTCCTACATTTGTTTTGTTAAAGTGTTTTCTGTTTGTTTTGATTTTAAAGCAACTTTGACATTCAACCTGTAATGAAAAGCACTATATAAAAGACTATCTATTATTATTATTTTGAATGTGCATAAAAAACCCTCCATATAGGATATATGCCCATCATGAGAGAGAGATGAGATAATCCGGTGACACTCATATTTAGAAATATTTAAGATATTTTCCTGTAACAATTGCTTGTTTTCTGTTTTCTTTGTTAAGTAGGCTACCTTTACCCTACCATAATGAAAACTGGTTCAACAGTAATGCATCTGGTGTCTTTCTTAAATTGGCCATGCATTAGTTAAGTAACCTATATATAAAAGGTTTCTAAATGGTAATGCTCATGAGGCTTCTGACGACATGCTTTTTGCATTATTCACAATTCATATGAGCCTACCTGCAGTGCACATTCCATTAGGCTTGCATCATTCCCATTTCCAAAGGGTGCCTCTTGTCTGGTTACCAAAGATGAGCTCCTCCAAACATATTTAAATTATTCAGTCCTATAATGCAGTATCATTGGTAGGTCTAGGCTATATCTTGCTTATTGTGAATGTACCTCACATATACAATACAATTTACGGGAGCCTAGTATTTTTTATTTGAGGAGAAGTGTGATGACTAAAGGCCTATAGTAATTGAAGCTAATTACAGCATTGTTGACTGTCAACACTCCAAACATATTGAGATGTTTTTTTTATTCATCACTCATTACTGTGGCGTATGCTATTTAATAAACTGTAGTTTCAATCCACAATGGACTAGGACAGAATATTCCACGCCCCCAGCCAAAATGGACTTGACAATACAAAAACTGTCAATAACCTACAGAACATGAGACAAATGCATGCAGTATTAAGCCACATGGAACACCTTGATTGGCCAGTGAGTGGCCAAGCCCTCTTCACACCTTGTCAGGTCCTGACCGTAGGGAGGCCTCTGGCTTCTCTATGTTTGTCACGGTTCTAGGCAAACTCTATGTTGTGTTTTGTCCCCAATTAGAGGCAGCTGCTATGCGTTGTCTCTAATTGGGGACCCTATTTATAATACTCTCGCTTTGTTGTTTTGTGTTTCAAGTTCGCATTTAATAAAATATGTCAAACTACTTCAGTGCTGCGCCTTGGTCATTCCTCACACCACATCCTAACAGAATGAACCACCAAACCAGGACCAAGCAGCGCTGTAATGGGTAGATGGAGGCACCGCTGGATCCAGGTGAGCAGCGACGTCGTCGGGGCCAACGATGACGAACAACCCACAAGAAACGCGGGACCGGCCTCCAGTTCTGCTTCCGGGCTGGAGCCCCCTGCTGCGCCGGTGCCCAGTACGGGACCGGTCTCCAGCCCTGCTCCAGAGCCGGAGCTCCCTGCTACGCCGGTGCCCAGTCCGGGACCGGCCTCCAGTCCAGCGTCCGGGCTGGAGCCCTCTGCTGCGCCGGTGCCCAGTCCGCTACCGATGTTCTTAACTGACTTGCCTAGTTAAATAAAGGAGCAGAATGACAGAGTTTTACCTTGTCAGCTCAGGGATTTGATCCAACAACCTTTCAGTTACTGGCCCAACACTCTAACCACTAGGCTAGCCATTGCAGCATTGCAATGTAAAGTTTTTGTGACAGAAAACATCAATGCAACACTGCGCTATGCTCCGTACCCTCCGTCTCAGTAGTGTGTCGATTTACTTTAAGCCTGTGTGTGTGAGTTTGTTTGTGCGTATCCGATTGTGTTTGTGTACGTGTGTGTATGTGCATATGCGTGTGTGTTTGTGTTTGTGTGTTTGTGTTTGTTTGTGTTTATGTGTGCATGTTTGCATGCCTTCCGTGCTTGTGTGTGTGTATGTCTATGAGTGTGCATGTTATGTGGGCGCTCAATAGCTCCCCGTGTGGAATTACATTGGCCCATTGTGTCCCAACAACACTCCCAACCACAGATGGTACCTGGCTATATTATAGTAGCTGACTCTAGTGTAGTTTACACAACCAGGTAGGCTTCTCGCTCTATTGCAACTGCCAAATAACTTAATATCTGGTAGATACTGTAGCTGGCTCTATTGTAGTTTCCACAGCCATATCCCTGGCTCTATTGTAGTTTCCACAGCCATATCCCTGGCTCTATTGTAGTTTCCACAGCCAAATCCCTGCCTCTATTGTAGTTTCCACAGCCATATCCCTGGCTCTATTGTAGTTTCCACAGCCAAATCCCTGGCTCTATTGTAGTTTCCACAGCTAAATCCCTGGCACTCATGTAGTTTCCACAGCCAGGCAGGTTCCTGACTCTATTGTAGTGGCTTGGGCATAGTTAGAACTGCTACTGGGACTAACGATGAATGATTCCACAACAGGCACATTCCACTTATCGAAAGAGCCAAAGCCATAACTAGGATTGATCAAGTTTTGTATGATTGAAACCCTGGAGCCAGTTTTCTGCAACACCTGATTGGGTAGTATGGACCAGACCAAGTAAAGGTACATGAAGGTACAGGGAGTACGTGTATTGATCCCAGTCAAAACCTCCCTCACACTCCGCTCTGACAACTCTCTCTCTTTCTCTCCTCCTCAGACGCACACACACACGCACGCACGCACGCACGCACGCACGCACGCACACACACACACACACACACACACTTCCAGTAATATGAAAGAGAAACTAAGAGACTGCCACATAGTAGATCGTTTTCATATGAACACTTATCTGGTTTTTAGATTAAAAAAAAAAAGAAATACCTTATTTACATAAGTATTCAAACCCCTTGCTATGTCTGCAGCATTGAAGGTCCCCAAGGCCTCCATCATTCTTAAACGGAAGAAGTTTGGAACCACCAAGGCTCTTCCTAGAGCTGGCCGCCCGGCCAAACTGAGTAATTGGGGAGAAAGGCCTTGGTCAGGGAGTTGACCAAGAACATGATGGTCACTCTGACAGAGCTCTAGAGTTCCTCTGTGGAGATGGGATAACCTTCCAGAAGGACAACCATCTCTGCAACACTCCACCAATCAGGCCTTTATGTTGGCCAGACAGAAGCCACTCCTCAGTAAAAGGTACATTACAGCCAGTTTGGGCAAAGGTTCACCTTCCAACAGGACAACCACCCTAAGCACACAGCCAAGACAACACAGGAGTGCCTATGAGACAAGTCTATGGCTCTGGTAAGCACTGCAGAGTGAATACTTATATTTTCAATAAATTAGCAAACATTTCTAAAAACCTGGTTTTGCTTTGTCATTATTGGGTGTTGTGTGTAGATTAATGAGGGGGGAGGAAACTATTGAATCAATTTTAGAATAAGGCTGTAATGTAACAAAATGTGAAAAAGGTCAAGGGGTCTGAATACTTTCCGAAGGCACTGTATGTACTTTTAGTACACCTTCGGGTCTCAAAGTATCAGATTGATAGAGAGTGAGAGAGAGAGAGAGAGAGAGAGAGAGAGAGAGAGAGAGAGAGAGAGAGAGAGAGAGAGAGAGAGAGAGAGAGAGAGAGAGAGAGAGAGAGCTAAAGTGGGATTAACTCAGTATTGTTGCTGCCTGGCTGTGCAAACTCAAAACAAACCTCTAGCATGAGGATTCCCACACTCTTAGGACTGAACAGGGGTTCTTTGTCTCCTTTCTCATATTTTCTTGTTCAGTTGAGTCCTCTATCCTTCTACACCTCCTTCTGAGGCTGAATAAAATCCATCTTGTTCCTGGAGCAGGCCAGTCCAGGATTGCACCACCCCCAAGAGTGAACAAACACACACACACACATTATTATTTTTCTTTGAACCACACACACACACACACATACACTACACGCAGATCTTTCTGGAGGTTTTATTGACACACTGGTGACAGAAAGAGGGCTGAGACAGACATTTTATTACAATACGTATCACTGTGTGTGTGTGTGTGTGTGTGTGTGTGTGTGTGTGTGTGTGTGTGTGTGTGTGTGTGTGTGTGTGTGTGTGTGTGTGTGTGTGTGTGTGTGTGTGTGTGTGTGTGTGTGTTTAAAATGCAGTGGTAAATATGTTTTACAGTGGTAAATATGAAAATAAAAGCTTCCAAATTAAACTAACACCCCCACCTCTCTGTGATGGTTTAAACCATTTATTTCTACGTGGCTAAATGGTCTCTCTGTCCACGATGCTGTCCACTCAATAGTGCTGAATTTTTCTCCATTTGTTTGCCATGCGCCCTTAATAAAATGTGCATTTTTCCAATGCATTTTATTCATCTGTTGATTTATCATTGTTTGCTCTTGTCAGTCAGCTGTTTAGAGGGTTCATTGCTTTGCCAGAATAAGTAGACAATTTATCTGGCCTATCTCACCAGAAGGAATTCCAGCACTTCCTGAAACCAAATATGGTCACATCCCATTGGATTCCTGCACCTGGGAGATTGAGACACTTCCTCTTTCTTAAAGGACAGGTGGCATCCTGTGGGTTCTCATTCTGTTGTCAAGAGAGAGATGGAGATGTAAAGTTTTGCTAAGCAAATACAATAAGTAGTATTGCATTACTATCATGATGATTAAACCTGTGGAAAGCAAAGAGAGTGTTTACTCTCTTCCCATCAAGATACAACCACCTTCCATAGAACCACACTAAACACACTATGGATTATTTGAGAAGAAAAGTTCCCATACAATGCAATGGATTAGGAGAATTGTTAGAATTCTCCCTAACTTTCGGTTAGAAGTATTCGATTGTAGGCCAACATTATTTTGGATTTGTTTGTCCATGAGAACTGTTTTCACAGCGAAAGATAATTAAATGTTACGTAGGCGTAGTTACACTTACAGTGCATTTTCCGAGATCTCAAAGATCCAGGAATCGTACAGGGTTAAAGTTCAATGTTCTAATTCAATTATTAAATGCTTAATAATTACAAATAACACTGTCATAAATGTCATTAATGTTCCGACGCATCAATTAATGTAGGCCTATTCAATGGCAATCGCCAAATGTTTTTTTGTAAACAGATGTCTATTCCCATTCAACAAATAACGCTAGTGAACATGCATTGCACTGTTTGGATTATTTTGGAGTGGACGAACATGCACAGGTAACTTAACTTTTTATGTTATTTGTTTGACAGTCAGATGAAAGCATTGTGACTGGTTGTGTTCATGCCACATTAAAAGGTAATACATTTTTACCATTAAATTATATCTTTATTATTAGGCCCATAGAAAAAATTTACCCAATAGAGATCCCCCAAATGCACGGTGTAATTTGCACTCTGGTCCTCTTCATAACTGTTTGTTTGTGTTGGGAAAAACAGATAAACCAAACACTCAGTAAGGGTATTTACATACCAAAATACATTTTATGACGCTTTCCCAGTGCTGCAGGTATGAGAAACTATAATGTGGTTGAGTAGAGAATGAGTGCATGTTTACACTAACTATAGATATGTTACAATTCCTTAATATGTACAGTACATGTACATTCCTTAGAAATTAGATATGATCTACATTTTTATTGAAGTTTTAGTTTAGTTTAGTTATTTCCTAAAATAAAATATTATTTGATTTTCTACTTTCTAATATCTGTATCTAAATTATAATATTTAGCATTTGATATATAAACAAAATGCTTATCATGATTTTCTGGGTTGCATACCTGCCTACAGTTAGACCGGTGCAGTAAGTAATACACAGACAGTGATAGTGGTTGAACTGTGTTCTCTACAGTAGTGATAATGAATAGTTATCTCATTCAGAATGACTTGGCAGTGCGGGGGTTAAATTAGCGTGTTGCATTCTTACAGACCACTTCACTCTGCGTCATGTGATCCTATTTTCTTTGTGACGTCATTCCCCTGGCCTATCTCACCAGAAGGAATTCCAGCACTTCCTGAAACCAAATATGGTCACATCCCATTGGATTCCTGCACCTGGGAGATTGAGACACTTCCTCTTTCTTAAACGACAGGTGGCATCCTGTGGGTTCTCATTCTGATATTAATTTTACACTACACAATAAGTGTATACAATACAATAAGTAGTATTGCAATACTATCATGATGATTAAACCTGTGGAAAGCAAAGAGAGTGTTTATTTTCTTCCCATCAAGATACAACCACCTTCCATAGAACCAAACTTAACACACTATGGATTATTTGAGAATAAATGTTCCCATACAATGCAATGGATTAGGAGAATTGTGAGAATTAGAGCAACACAATTCCAAATGTCTCTTCCCAAATAAAGAGTGGTAGAGATGCCTTTCCGCCAAATGATGTATGAGCTGTGTAGTATACTCTACAGGTATTCTCACATTCTATGTTTTGGTTCTCTATTATGTGACTGAGAAGGGTTTGAAGGGAGTCACTTCCGGTGGAGCTAGTTTTACTGAATACTGTAGAGCAAAGTGTAAAGTGCAGTTTAACGATAAGTAGTTGTTACGTAATTTGAGCTGTTTTCATCAGCTTAATAGTTATGAATTGATGGGGTTAGAAAAGTAAACATACCAAACTATGATCTCAGTTTTGGGGGTTTGTTCTGTGATCATTTCATGAAAATGAATGAAAATTTTCCAAGTTAAGTGCATACTGTTCTCAAATGAAGTGCGTACTACTCTCAAATGAAGTGCATACTTCTCTCTCGCTAAGCTCAAGGCAGTCCGCATCTTTCATAAAGACGAACAAAAAAGAGTGTGTAAAATAAATAAAACAAACACAGATATATCGTATGCTGTTTCCATTGATCATACTTGAGATGTTTCTACAACTTGATTTGAGTCCACCTGTGGTAAATTCAATTGATTGGACATGATTTGGAAAGGCACACACCTGCCTATATAAAGTCCAACAGTTGACGGAGCATGTCAGTGCAAAAACAAAGAGATCAAAGGAATTTTCCGTAGCGCTCTGAGACAGGATTGTGTCGAGGCACAGATCTGGGGAAGGGTACCAAAACATTCAGTTAAAGGCACATGACAGCCCGCTTGGAGTTCACCTAAAGAACAAGATTCACTGGTCTGATGAAACAAAGATTGAACTCTTTGGCCTGAATGCCAAGTGTCACGTCTGGAGAAAACCTGGCATTATCCCTACGGTGAAGCATGGTGGTGGGGAGGTTTTTCAGCGGCAGGGACTGGGAGACTAGTCAGTATAGAGGCAAAGATGAACGGAGTAAAGTACAATGAGATCCTTGATGAAAGCCTGCTCCAGAGCACGCAGGACCTCAGACTGAGGCGAAGGTTCACCTTCCAACAGTACAACGACCCTAAGCACACAGCCAAGACAACTACAGAGCTTGAGAGTATCTGCCGAGAAGAATGGGAGAAACTCCCCAAATGCAGGTGTGCCAAGCTTGTAGCGTTATACCCAAGAAGCCTCGAGGCTGTAATCGCTGCCAAAGGTGCTTCAACAAAGTACTGAGTAAAGGGTCTGAATACATATGTAACTTTTGTTAACTTTTTTATTTTTAATCCATTTTCAAAAATGTCCTTTGTCTAAACACAGGTTCCCTTTCAGTCGGTCACTCGGTTTAACATACTATGGGGAGTCAACTACCAAACCTATTCACCTGAAGTAAACTGAAATCACTCCCAACGTGTCAATCGATAATGAGCCCATCCTTGGAAGCCCTGCCTTCCTGGTTATAATAGTGGGGCTCACATCCATTTACTAAATTCTTTGCTCTTTAGTGCGCCTGAAGGAAGAACGTGTCACGCAATTTACAAATTTTTCAAGCACACAAAGGCTATGAGATTTGGCTCCGATTTAGGTGTCTGTTAGTGGGGAGAGGTTTTGGGTCTTGGGATCGGTTTTTGTGTGTGCTAAAAACCCAATACTTTCTGCTCTGCTTGTGTAGCCAGTGCTTCCTTGCTTGAGTGAGATGGCCAGTGGTAAGAGTTTGTTCAAAAAGGCTAAGCAGATACTAATGAGTGCTGTCCTGTTGACTGGGGTGGAAACATTGTCTCCGGCTGGGCTCAACTTCCATTAGGAGTCGGGCTGACTTTGTGAGGAAGATTGGTGGTCAGAATTGATAAGGGTGTCATCTCAGCTGAGATAGGCTCATTCCGGTTTCTCTGGCTGTGTTCAGAGTCCTTGATTGACTCTGGAGGGTTTTCAGAGTGTGAATTGGGTGACATCAGTCCAGTGCACATTGAAGTCCCGGCTTTGGATTCGACGGGGGAGAGGGAATGTGCCTTTGATGGTATTTTTCTTTCTCCCACAGAGGAGTTCCTCCAGGTTTGGGGAAGGTATTTTCCTGTCCCTGCAGCGGTAAAGCGTTGCTTACCCCTGTTTAAAGATTTTACCGATGAGTGGCGAGTTACTTAGCTCCAGAGGGGCTAATCCTACTCTGAGGTCCCCGAACCCAGTGTGGGCTGGGTATCAGAAAGCACAGTTCCTTCCACACGTTCAGACACACAGTTACCAAGAGTGGTGGATATATAAACAAGCATGACCAAAAAAAAATAATCCCAGTCATCAAAAAAATCACATATGGCTGGGTTTGGGAGTCCCATAGGCCTGTGTCCAGGTTTGGCCGGTATAGGCCATCATTGTAAATAAAAATGTGTTCATAACTGACTTGCCTAGTTGCATTTTTAAAAAGATACAATACATAATTATTACGTCATTGGTCCCCAAGGTCCTAGCGCCTTCAAAAGCAGACTATTTGGGTGGTCACCATGTTAGAAGTACAGAGCAGTTGGTACAGCCGGTACTTCTTAGTTCCCAAGAGCAATGGAACGTTGCGTCCCAATGTTGAACTTGCATGTTTTAACAAGGACCTCAAGTTCAAAATGCTCACCCTTTGCTGGCTTTTGCAGTCGGTGCATCCCAGCGATTGGTTCACGGCCATTGATCTGAAGGATGCCTATACGTCCTCTTCTCTCCCTACCCCCCACACCTTTTCTATGGTGGTGGATGTGGCGTTGGCACCAGTGTGGTGCCAGGTGATTGGAGTATGGGCTTATCTGGACGATTGGCTGGTCGAGGGAACAGGTGGAGCTCCACACTGCCATGCTGGTTTCCCATATTCAGTCGCTGTAAGGTAAGTATTGTTCTTCGAATCGTGGGGTTAGGGTTAGGGAACGTAGAGTTATGAATATAACAGGATTGGTTGTTGACTCCCCATAGTACTGTATGTTATACTTTGTTCCCTCCTTCAGGTAACAGTAGTTATATTCATAACTGTACATTTTCAATGGGGTTGAAGTCCGGAGACTGAGATGGCCATTGTAAAATGTTGATTTTGTGGCCAATTAACAATTTTGGGGAGGATTTTGATGTGTGCTTGGAGTCTTGCTGGAATATCCACTTGTGGCCAAGTTTCAGCCCCCTGGCAGAGGCAACCAAGTTTTTGGAACTGGTGTGTGTGGCCAAAGAGCTCTATTTTCATCCAACATGAACGCCTGGAGTTTGCGAAACGGCATTGGCATTCGGATTGGAACCGGTGCTATGGTCAGATGACATGAAAATAGAGCTCACCAGTGGTGGGTTTGGCGTATAAATAAGGATGCATAAATAGAAAATAATCCCATACCTACTGTCAAATATGGTGGTGGATCTTTGATATTATCTGGCTATTTTGCTTCCAATGGTCCTGGGGCTCTTATTAAGGTCAACAACATTATGAACTTTACCCAGTACCAGGACAGGAAGCTGAAACTTGGCAGCAAGTGGATCTTCCAGAAAGACAATAACCATGCATACCCCACAAGACATGCCACAAGAGGTCTCTTCACAGTCCCCAAGTCAAAAACAGACTAAAGGAGGCACACAGTACTACATAGAGCCATGACTATGTGGAACTCTATTCCACATCAAGTAACTGATGCAAGCAGTAAAATTAGATTTAAACAGATAAAAATACACCTTATCGAATAGCGGGGACTGTGAAGCAACACAAACATAGGCACAGACACATGCATACACAAACACACGATAACCTGCGCACTATACACACACGTACACATGGATTTTGTACTGTAGATATGTGGTAGTGGTGGAATAGGGGCCTGAGGGCACACAGTGGGTTGTAAAATCTGTGAATGTATTGTTATGTTTTTAACATAGTATGAACTGCCTTAATTTTGCTGGACCCCAGGAAGAGTAGCTGCTGCCTTGGCATGAGATAATGGGGATCCATAATAAATACAAATACAAATACCTCAAGCACACATAAAAATCCACAAAGACATTGTTAATTGACCACAACATCAAAATTGTGCAATGGCCATCTCTGTCTCTGGACTTGAAACCCATTGAGAACATGTGGTTTGAATTGAAGAGGGCAGTCCATAAGTGCAGACGAAGGATATCAAGGATCTGGTAAGATTATGTATGGAGGAATGGTGTAAGATCCCTCCCAATGTGTAACATCCTCCTCATAAAACATTTTAGGAAAAGGCTCAGTGTGAGTGTCTATCCTCGAAGCTGATGTATTAAAAGGTATTGAAATATGAAAACAGGGATGTCAGTAATTCTGACCCCTATCTTTTTGAGAAAGCAACATATTACTTGTTAAACAAAATCTCTTAATCTGAACAATTATATTAGTATAAATGATACAATTTTCAACAACAAAAAAAAAGACGTACAAATAGCTCAGTATTTGTATAATTTACAGTATTCTATACAGTATTTTATGCTCATCTTTATAAAGGTTGCAAATAATCTTGGACCTGACTATAGATACATACTGTACGGCTCTGATACATACCAAAGGGCACAAGGCATCACTGATTGTCAATGTCTCTGGATTGTCTGTCAAAGAAGACTGTGAATGTCTCAACCAGGGAAATAAAAACGTAGACAAACAATATCTTGGAACCTATTAAATACAGTATCTTTATGGCCAGCAGTAAGTTTACCCAATGTTGTGCAATCTGTCTGCCAGTTGATGAGGTCCACCCACAGCCTTGGTAACACAGACACACACACACACTGATAGGTATTGTAATAAAATGTCTGTCTCAGTCGTCTTCCTGTCACCAGCGCGTCCATAAAATATCCAGAAAGATCTGTGTGTAGTGTGTGTGTGTGTGTGTGTGTGTGTGTGTGTGTGTGTGTGTGTGTGTGTGTGTGTGTGTGTGTGTGTGTGTGTGTGTGTGTGTGTGTGTGTGTGTGTGTGTGTGTGTGTGTGTGTGTGTGTGTGTGTGTGTGTGTGTGTGTGTGTGTGTGTGTGTGTGTGTGTGTGTGTGGACTAAAGATAATGGTCTTCATATGCAAAACTTTCATGGCCAGTGGCAACACAGGGGTTGCGTCCCAAATGGCACCCCATTGCCTATTTAGTGTACTACTTTTGACTACTTTTGGAACTCAGCCCCTATTGGCCCTGGTCAAAAGTATAGCATGAAATAGGGATAATAGGGTGCCGTTCAGAACGCAGACAGGAAGTGAGGTGTCCTGCCCAGTCAGCTGCCCCGTCCAGCATGTTCACGCTCATTACCACCTCCCAATCTCTTCCAACCAGTGCTTGACTTGGATTGAAATAGGTTCCGGTACTCTTTATATTTAGGTGCAGGAGCTCCACAATACTTTTGAGCTAATATTCTATTAGAAGAACAGCAACTCAAGCAGTAGAAAATATGAAGTGCTGGTACTCTTGTGTGGCACAAATGGTAGCGCATGGCGCTTGCAATGCCAGGGTTGTGGGTTTGATTCCCATGGGGAAAAAGTATGAATGTATGTACTCACTACTGTAAGTCACTCTGGATAAGAGTGTCTGCTAAAATGTGAAAGGTAAATGTGCTGCCCAAGCACTGCATCCAACCCTCATTCACTCTCTCAGGGCTTCATAATGATAATGAGCTTCTGTTATGTCAGTGAGAAACCACATCTGGTTCATCAACTTTTTCTTGGAAGACAGGAAGTGTGTGTGTGTGTGTGTGTGTGTGTGTGTGTGTGTGTGTGTGTGTGTGTGTGTGTGTGTGTGTGTGTGTGTGTGTGTGTGTGTGTGTGTGTGTGTGTGTGTGTGTGTGTGTGTGTGCGCGCGTGTGTTTATGCGTGTGTGTGTGTGTACCTGCATTCATTCACGCCAACCTTTTTGTCAACCAGCTCTCCTTCATTCTACAGTACAATAGCTGACAGGGCCTGGACCAGCTCTGGCTTGGTTTGCCTGTTGAGTAATGATCTGCTAGCACTTGACAGTTTGTTCAGATCAATGCATATTCTTGTCTTATTGAAAGAAACCCAGTTTAGCAGCGCTGCAGTCATTCCTGAGAACAATCAGAGACTATTCAGGGCTGAAGGACAAGGGCACCCTCCCTCTGTCAACATCAGGCTCAACTCAGGAGGCTCAGGAGGCCACAGCCAAACCAAGATTGTGTCCTAAATGGCACCCTTTATATTGTACTGCTTTTGACCAAGGCCTATAGGGTTTTGCTCAAAGATAGTGCACCATATAGGGAATAGGGTGCCATTTGGGATGCCCCCCAAGGCTCTCTGTACCACTGTAGACCATTCAGGATATCCACTGTACTTATTCACTGTACTGGTAAAAAGTCAAGGTATGCCTATGAACAGAACATAAAATATTATTACGTAGTTGTATGAGTATTGAATTAAGTAAATGCCTGCATGTATTTGCTAATATTAATAAATACAAAAAAAAGTATAATGATTTACTGAAGATTACTGATTAACACAATATTCATACGTGTAACTCAGTACTGTGCACCATCCTCCTGAGAACTTTCCTATACTGTGGAGGGTGAATAATTGTATATACGGTTGGTGATCAATAATGTAGGAACGGTGTACATTATTTAAAGCTTTCACAGGTAATCCTAACATGTTGGAACATGATAAATGGTGTGTGTTTTTTGTCAAGGAAGGGTTGCAGCAATACAGTCATTCTATAGTAAGAGATTATAAATCATCCTTAAACATTATGACTGGAAAGCATGCAGGTGTGTATGAATTGGGAGAGTGGAGCGGAGCTGAGAGGAGCCGAGCGGAGGTGTGTGTGTGTGTGTGTGTGTGTGTGTGTGTGTGTGTGTGTGTGTGTGTGTGTGTGTGTGTGTGTGTGTGTGTGTGTGTGTGTGTGTGTGTGTGTGTGTGTGTGTGTGTGTGTGTGTGTGTGTGTGTGTGTGTGTGTGTGTGTGTGTGTGCGTGTGTGTAACTCGAGTCGAGCAGGTAAGCACTGGTAACCACACAATCTCATTCACACACACACACACACACACACACACAAAGACACATACACACACACACACAGAATAATGGGCCGTGGTACACCCTCCATCAATCAAGCAGTCTACCATGCAAATGTGATACCAGCCATGTAAACAAACAACCAGGTACTCCTCTTATCCACTCATTTTACTAAATTGAGTTTTGTTTGTTTCAAATTATGCACTGCATTTGAGACAGCACACTTTGTGGATGCAAAGGTTTGTGATTTTTTACACACTAACCTACACAGAATAACTTACTTTGGTTAGACCTAATGGGCTACAAAAAAACTCCTGTTGTGTTTTTTATTGTAAAACATTTTTGGGGGGCCCTTTGGGGTGGTTGTAGTGCTTCTTTGAATTAGACTGTCAGGCATATGTGTTGTCGCGCCAGGTCGGGGGTCCTTAGCTTTGATGGTGATTGTCTGATGGGCCAGATAGAATACCAGGGCTGGTGGCTGCCCCCTGTCTGTCTGTCGAGAGTAGATAGCCATCAGATACGGTTCCATCAACTAGGGTTCCGCTAACAAAGGAGCCAATCGACAGGATCAGAATACCACCAGGGCTGCTACACTCCACCCCCCTTCCCCTGCCCTTAGACCAGCACCTGACTGACCTTGTCTCCAAACCCCTTCCCCTGAACTTGACTACGGATTAATCTAATCTTACATCAGAGGGGGTGGGTTCACCTGTTATAACTGTAGTTCAGGTAGAGTAGAGTGAGACCTACACATCAGCACCATAGGTAACTTCTACAAAGCTGTGAACGATCTGAGAGACAAGGCAAGAAGGGCCTTCTACCACCATCAAAAGGAACATAAAATTCAACACCCTAATTAGGATCTGGCAAAAAATACTTCAATCAGTTATAGAACCCATTGCCCTTCATGGTTGTAAGGTCTGGGATCCGTTCACCAACCAAGAATTCACAAAATGGCACAAACACAAAACTGAGAATCTGCATTTAGAATTCTGCAAAAACATCCTTTGTTTACAACGTAAAACACCTAATAATGCATGCAGATCAAAATTAGGCTAATACCAGCTAATTATCAAAATCCAGAAAAGAGCTGTTCAATTCTACAACCACCTAAAAGGAAGCGATTCCCAAACCTTCCATAACAAAGCCATCACCTACAGAGATATTAACCTAGAGAAGAGTCCCACGAGCAAGCTGGTCCTGGGGCTCTGTTCACAAACACCAACAGAACCCACAGAGTCCCAGGACAGCAACAGCAACACAATTAGACCCAATCAAATCATTAGAAAACTAAAATATCATTACTTGACACATTGGAAATATTTAACAAAAAAACTAGAATGATATTTGGCCCTAAACAGAGAGTACACAGTTGCAGAATAGCTGACCACTGTGACTGACCCCAAATTAAGGAAAGCTTTGACTATGTACAGACTCAGTGAGCATTGAGAGAGGCTATGTGCACACTGCCTGAGAGATAGATAGAGAGGTGGAGGAATACAGTGTCTGGTTTTCTCTCTTCTTCCCACACTACTTCCCCATCCACTCATTATATATGGCTGAGGATGAATGAAAAATTACAATATCTGCTCACCCTCTCTAACTATCCACATATTCACGCACACGCACATGCACACACACACACACACACACACACACACACACACACACACACACACACACACACACACACACACACACACACACACACACACACACACACACACACACACACACACCCACACATACACACACACACACACACACATACCACACACACACACACACACAGGTAAAGTGGTTGACCTGGTTTTACCTTAGTCTAACTCTAAGATGTAGAAAGATGCTCACTATTGAGTTTAGCTAAGGTAACCTGATAAAACTACAATACACACTGTGACGTTGCATTATTATACATAGACATTATTTTATGATGTGTGTAGTCAGTGTACAACACATGCTGGTATGCTGTGTATGTACCCTAGTTAGTATTTGCATAATTTCTTTACCTGGACAGACATTAGCTTTCCCAGACAGAATATGGTGGACCCTTATTTACCTATTATTTATTTATTTATAATAATACCTATTATAAATCATCTACCTGTCTGGAGATACAGTAGATAGAGGACACACCTTTACAGTAGGATGATGCCTCTACCTACCTATCTACAGCCAACCAAAGTTAACTTCATTCCTGTTACTAATAGCCTCTTTCCCGAGTTACTCTCATACCTGTGTTTGTATTTGTATTTGTATTTATTATGGATCCCCATTAGCTGATGCCAAAGCAGCAGCTACTCTTCCTGGGGTCCAGCAAAATTAAGGCAGTTATACATTTTAAAAACATTACAATACATTCATAACAGATTTCACAACATATTAACTGTATGCCCTCAGGCCCCTACTCTACTACCACATATCTTTAACACAAAATACATGTGTACGTGTCGGTATAGTGCGCATGTTATCGTGTGTTTGTATTCATGTGTCTATGTTTGTGTCCCCGCTGTTCCATAAGGTGTATTTTAAAATGTTATTTTACTGCTTGCATGAGTTACTTGATGTGAAATAGAGTTCCATGTAGTCATGGCTCTATGTAACAATGTACGCCTCCCATAGTCTGTTCTGGACTTGGGGCTGTGGAGAGACCTCTGGTAGCACTTGTGGGGTATGCATGGGTGTCCGAGCTGTGTGCCAGTAGTTCAAACAGACAACTCAGTGCATTCAACATGTCAATACCTCTTTATTGTATTTGATTTAACCTTTATTTAACTAGGAAAGTCATTTAAGAACAAATTTGTATTTACAATGACGGCCTCCCCTGGCCTCCCCTAACCCGGACGACGCTGGGCGAATTGTGCGCCACCCTATGGGGCTCCCAATCATGGCCGGTTGTGATACAACCCAGGATTGAACCAAGGTCTGTAGTGACGCCTCTAGCACTGAGATGCAGTGCCTTAGACCGCTTCTCCACTCGGGAGCCCTAAACTTCTCACCAATACAAGTAGTGATGAAGTCAATCTCTCCTCCACTTTGAGCCAGGAGAGAATGACATGCATATTATTAATGTTAGCTGTCTGTGTACATCCAAGGCTCAGCCGTGCTGCCCTGTTTTGGGCCAATTGCAATTATTTTCTTAAGTCCCTCTTAGTGGCACCTGACCAAAACTAGGGCCTGTAGGACCTACCATGTTGATAGTACTGTTAAGAATGCTTTATTATAGACATACTTCTCCCCATCCTAGCTACTGTTGTTTCAATTTGTTTTGACTATGACAGTTTACAATCCAGGGTCACTTTAAGCAGTTTAGTCTCCTCAACTTGCTCAATTTCCACATTATTCATTACAAGATTTAGTTGAGGTTTAGGGTTTACTGAATGATTTGTCCCAAGTACAGTTTTTAGGATTAATTTATTCCTTGCCACACATTCTGAAACTAAATGCAGCTCTTTGTTAGGTGTTGCTGTCATTTCAGTTGCTGTGGTAGCTGATGTGTATAGTGTTGAGTCATCTGCATACATAGACACACCGGCTTTACTCAAAGCCAGTGGCATGTTGTTAGTAAAGATTTAAAAAAGTAAAGGGCCTAGACAGCTGCCCTGAGGAATTCCTGATTCAACATGGATTTTGTTGGAGAGGCTTCCATTAAAGAACACCCTCTGTGTTATGTTAGACAGGTAACTATTTATCCACAATACAGCAAGGGGTGTAGCCATAACAAATACATTTTTCCAGCAGCAGACTATGATCGATAATGTCAAAAGCCCTGCTGAAGTTTAACAAAACAGCCCCCACAATTTTTTTATCATCAATTTCTCTCAGCCAATAATCAGTCATTTGTGTAAGTGCTGTTATTTTTGAATGTCCTTCCCTATAAGCGTGTTGAAAGTGTTGTCAATTTGTTTACTAATGGCATTGTATCTGGTCAAACACCATTGCTTCCAAAAGTTTACTCAGGGTTGGTAATAGGCTGATTGGTCAACTATTTGATCCAGTAAAGGAGGCCTTGCCATTCTTAGGTAGGGGAATACATGTTGCTTCCCTCCAGGCCTGAGGGCACACACTTTCTAGTAGGCCTAAATTGAAGATATGGCAAACAGGATTGGCAATATCGTCCTCTATTATCCTCAGTAATTTAACTTCTTACCTGCGCTAACTTCTTACCATATGTATCCCTGGTTTTATTCCAAGTCTAATCTAAGACATATGTGCCTCTGGTGTCATGTTTATATCAGAACCCTGCCAGCTCTCACATCACGTTCTAGATCACAGTGTTCTAATTCTAAACCACAAGAATGCCAATCTACCATTATTATGAGGCAATATAAACACTATCCACTTATAAGACCGGTCTGTCCTCACAGGAACTATGTTACACCTGAAGCAAAGACATTTTCTAGACATGTTTAGTCATATTTTTTGTTTTCTATCAATATGTTGTCACATCTATAGGTTCATTATTTACTATGATTCAGGTTTCGTGGGCTTTACTCTTTGTACACAAATCCTCAGGGAAACAAGTGTGCCTGTGTGTGTGTGTATACGTTTGTGTCTGTGCGTGTGTGTGCTATAACTGTGCTATACTGTTTATGAACTAAAAACCATGCTTGTTCTTCCAACATCATTCCCCTTTCACTCTCCTTCTCCATTCTGTAGTTTACTCATCACCCAGGTGAAAAACACCTACGGCACAGCTGATTGGAGTAGAGGACACTCCCTCGCTTGAATTGGCTTATGTTTTTGTCAATCATGACTGCCAGGTCTCACTGGCGTACTTGAGCGCAGGTAAAACGACCTGTGAGTCAGTGAGGGATTTGGAATTACCGTGCGCGCACCTGGATCCGACCACGACGCGCTTATCACACAACAGTTGTCAAATCTATATGTACTGTATATAAGTTATATATATAAAGGCAGCGCTATTTTAATACGTTTTATCGGAGAGATAACTATGGCAACTAGTATAGGACTGGCCATGAATCCCCAACACACAGAAGAGAGTGCGGTTTTCACGCAGCTGAAACCTGTGCGGATGTCTGGAGCCGACGGCGCAGAGGACTCGTCCGTGTTTGAGGAAGTGAAACCCGCGGTGAGAATTACATCTTAAACCAGTGGAGGTAGCCCAGGTACGGCCAGGGGCTCCGTCGTATTTCGCCGTACTCCTGGTTCATATTTTGTAGTCAGTTAAACAGTGGACACTCCCACTCAATAAATAGCATCAACGCGTAAAACTGTTGTTCCATTCAGGTGTCCCCCGCTTTTCTCCAATCACAATAAACCTATTCGTATCATGCATAACAGTGAATAACGTATTTCACTGTTCTTGGGAGAAAGAGCACATATAGGCCTATTCAATATACAGGATTTTCCATATTCCAAAAAGGTTAGCCTATGGAAAAGCCTATAGCATTGTTACCCACGCGCTACTCGACGCAAGCACGATTCCATAGCCTACTAATAGTGTGGTTGAATAGGCCTACAAATTGATTAGTATTTTTTCCATTCATTATAAATTCATATCTTTCGTGCGTTTCATTCGTTTGAAGATTATTTTATGAATTTATGTATTTATTTAGTTGCCACTTTATCAACGAACGAAGTGTGCAATAAAACCGAATAGGGTTCAAGTGAGGAATTGTACATAGCTCTGGGGAAAACAGGATCGAACAAGGTGCAAGAAAACTGTATAATATCATTTAACACATCGACAAATAATTTCTTATGGTTCAAGACCAAACAGATTAATTAAAACCTTAATTTGGCCACGTTTTTTTTATAAATATGTCCATATTATTACTATTATTATTATTATTATTATTTAATATATTATTATTATTATTACTAATATTACTCAGCATTTGCACATGCATTGCAAAATACTCCATGTTCTCACTAGATTCTCACTCATCATATTGTGGGATCTTTATTGTGAAAGTTAAATTAGCCATGCAGTGATCTGCTTTCCTGCTGATTTTAAGAGGGTGTGTGTGAGGTGTACCCCATATCCCGACCCACACCTGCAGTTTCCCTTCTGGTGTTGTTTTTTATGTTTCTCCTGCAACATCTGGCTGAATCTCAACCGCTGAACATGATCTGAGGGTGTCCAGTTACCTTTGATGCTCTGTTTTGGTCAAGGAGATCACTTTAGAATTCACAGAAATTCATTGACTGTCTTTTTTCATGGTTTGATTTAGGCTAATGATATATATAAAAAGAATAGGGCCCATTTCCTTTCAGACAATATTGCAATCAAAGGTTCGAGAAGCATAGTTTTACTTTTTGAAATGGAACTTATGAAGTTGAATAAGTTACTATTCATTATTAGTAATACACGTGGCACCACTGTATCAACAAGAAAGGGCACTGTCATTAGGTTATTTTCTCTAAGATATGCACACATTCCCAATAGGACAAGGCACTGGGTTCATATTAACTAAATATAGGGCGGTTTTGCCTCAGAGACATGTCTTTGTGTCATATAGGAGTTGATGCTTTAAATCAATAACAAGTAAAAAATAACATGGCTATATGTTACAATACCAAGTCGATGTACAGGGGTACGAGGCAATTGAGGTAGCTATGTACAACTAGGGTTGATTTTTCTGTGTAAATTTCTAGTATTGATTCCAGAGTTAAATGAACACTATAAAGGGTTAAATCAAGACTTGGTGGTGTTAAATAACCCCAGTGTTGGTGTTAATAACCAGAGTTGAACCAAAACCACAGCCATCATTATCATATTTCCCAGCATGCTCTGTTGCAGGATGATTTTTATCTATGTTTTTGCATGTACATTTATTGATGCTACTCACATATATAAATAACATAACATATAAATAAAACTTTTCTAAACTATTACTTGGACTCATTGTACCCGTTACTAAAATGGTTTTTACAGTTTAGATGTTTAAGGTAATCTCATATCCTAGTCTTCCCTGGCAATCATAAAACAAAACAAAACACAATTGTGGATATTATATTTAACTAGGCAAGTCAGTTAAGAACACATTCTTATTTACAATGACAGCTTACCTACAGCATCAGCCATAGTAGTACAGCGCCCCTTGAGCAAATTAGGGTTAAGTACCTTGCTCAAGGACATATCGACAGGTTTTTCACCTTGTAAGCTCGGGTATTTAAACCAGCAACCTTTTGGTTACTGACCCAACGCTCTAACCGCTAGGCTACCTGCCACTCCCTACTCTAGCTGGATTCCAATAGGAATTACACATCACTTTGCAAACCAGCATAATGTGATTTGCAGGCCTGATGTGGCGTGTAAACTATGAGTTTCAGGCCACTGTATTACAGTAAAACAAGGCCCCCAAAAGAAGGTTTTATGAAGTATGTATTGTATTAAGGAATTTCATTTTAATGACAACATATTTAGTTAGGATTTCATTTGGTGAAGGCCACAGACTGAATATCAATTAATGCAACAAGCATATCTCTGTCACTAGCAAACACAGTCATGGGTGGTACTGGTAACTCTAATTAACTTGAAAGGCACTCTGGGAAATATGCAAATAAGGCTTAAAACCCTACAGCAGGGCTATTAAAATCCAGTCCTGGAGGGCTGAATTATTTATGGTTTGGGAATATTGTATGGTTCTTCAAATTAACTTCCCATTCATGGTTCTTCAGAGACCTTAAAATGGTTCCCCTATGGCATTGCTCTCAATAACCTTCATTTTTAAGAGTGTGGCCCTGCCTGTCATGACAACAGTATGCAGTTAGACCTGTCTGTACAGGGACCTGCTCTATGGGGCTGCTAGGCTGCTCCATTTTGTTTGTTCTGCCACATATACCAAACTTGCAAAATGCTATCACGAAAGGAAACATCACAATATAAATAAATTGTATACTTTTTTGTGTTTATCGTTGATGATTCTCAATAATTTTGTATGTGTACCTTGTTTTAAATGATCAAATGAACTAAACAAAAAAACTAGGGTGCTTATCCCTAATCTAACTTCATACTGCTTGCGGCAGGAGGTGGGTGATACAATACCAAGCCAGGGAAAGTAACTGCAGGCCAGGGGAGAAAGGCTGATTGATAATCCTATGTTTTTCTGTAGTTGGCTACCGTTGTGAAACTCCAGTCACTGTGGTTGAATGTATGTGGGAAGACTTTGCTCGAGTCAAAATGCTATTCCAATGACCTTATGTGATGTAATGAAGGACTGTAGTTTAATTGTGTAAAGAGCTATAGAATGTTTAGCTGTTACATTGTCTATGGTTGCACTGATGCCATTTAATTACATGGGAGATTTTTGTAGATATTGGTGTAGTTACCTGTAACTGCATAGTAATTACAGAGGAATTAAGGAACATTTGAGGCAGAATTTAGACCTATCTTTCTTCATTCCCATAGGTTGTTTTAGGCCAGAGTCAGACGTAAACAGGTAACTTTTGAGACAGAATTTAGATAGACTTCATGCCGTCTGGTAATCCATAGCTGGAGGCCTGCAGTCAGTGGGGTTTAATTTGACAAGTCATTTGACTGCTAATGCAATACAGTTCATTTGCATCAGGTCTACAGGTCTGCCCCATTCTCCAACAGTCACCTCTGGCATACATCCATATAACTACACTAGCTAGTGAAAGGAAACCAAAAGTGTTTGGAGGGAACAGTATATTACCTTTTAAATTAGCCTATTTCATTCATAGATACGTTTATGTTTTTGTGTGTTGTATATATTCTATCCAGCTTGTGTTTTCATCTCATACTTTTAGATTAGATCAGTCAGAATCTTGAGAAGTGGCCTTTCTATTTTGAGCAGGATATTTGTGCTGTCTCATGAAGATGAGAGGTGAGTTGTGTTGGGTGTAAACAAAGCACCATTGAGTTGCACCAACAGGGTTGATGCTGGGGGTGTTTCCCCACGAACAGCCATTCAGTGGTATGCGCCACTGCCTTATCATCATGGTGAGATACAGATCACGCTCGCTGTAGTAAGTAGACTAGATGCTTGATACTAGACATTCTCTTTGCGTAAAATGTAGTTTGGTTAACTGATTGATTCTAATGATGTGTGTGCCTGCTGTGGCATCCTTCTCTAAAACCCATTGAATCCTTTGTGGCTGTATGAATGTTTACAGTGTAGACAGTATAAGGACTCAGTCATGTATTGATTAATCTCTCCTCTCTCTGTTAGGGTTTTTGTGTTTGTCATAGTGGTCAACTACTCATCCCTGTCAATAATCAGACTGTATTTGGCCAGACTACGCTACACTACAAGTCAAACTCTGTGGCCAGACTACACATGTCATTACCAGTCACAGTGGTTTCCTACATATCATAATACTCATATTCTATGGCCAGTCTAAACAAGTCACAATGCTTTGACTTTCTATGACCAGACTGTTTGTCACCACCAGTCAGCAGTCTATGTCAGGGTTTCCCAAACTCGGTCCCGGGACTCCCTCTTTGTTCACGTGTTTTTTTTGCCCTAGCACTACACAGCTGATTCAAATAATCAAAGCTTGACGATGAGTTGGTTATTTGAATCAGCTGAGTAGTGCTAGGACAAAACCCAAAACATGCAGGCCTGAGTTTGGGAAACCTTGGACTAAATAATGACTGTGGTCAGCAACACTCATATGACACTACATTATTTTTCACAAACCAAGATGACTGATTGCCCTCAAAGTAACAGTCCTAAAAAAGCCAAAACAACCTGTCTTATCATCATGCCAGTAGCCATAAAACATCATATAGGTCTCAAAGGTTCAGTCTCAGTCTCAGTCTATATTCTCTCTCTCTCTCTCTCTCTCTCTCTCTCTCTCTCTCTCTCTCTCTCTCTCTCTCCTCTGTGTGTGTCTCTGTGTGCGTGTGTACGCCATGGCGTTATGCAGACAACACAAGGGGGGCAGGTAAGGAGGAGGAGCAAGGAAGAGTATGGTGCCCAATTTGACTTCAGATGCTACTGGTAACATGGAGGAAGTGCCCAATTTGGGGGCCACAAGGAACTCTTGAGTGGTGTTGTTGGTTGCTGATTTGGATATTAGGTGCAGATAGATTTGTATGGCTAACCAAGTAATTTGTATTGCGTTATCATATTGTTGGACATTGTATTGTACTCATAGTTTACTTTTGTGACTTTAGAATTAGTCTTCTTTCATTGCACAGTATTGTACTCAAATACTGTGCATGATTGACTTGACTGGTATATCTGAACTAAAAATAACAATCATGTTCATGGTCATGGACCAGAAGTGTGGAACACCCCCTGGGTATATCCTAAATGGCACCCTATATTCCCTACATAGTGCACTACCTTTGACCAGCCCTATGGGCCCTGGACAAAAGTAGTGTACTACGTAGGGAATAGGGTGCCATTCGGGACGTAGACCCTGACTCTACCCCATAACCCAGAATATAGCTGATAAGAAATTAGCTATTTTCTTCTCTTCTCTTTGTTATCTGGGCTTTGGCATGTAGCAGTTGCATGGTCTACAATCATTAACAGACTCAGTCTTGGGCCAGGGTTCAGTGGCACTCCATTCTTCTGATACAAAGGGGATTGACAGGGGAGGGGGAAAGAGGGGGAGAGGGGAGAAGGGGGAGAGGGGATAAGGGCGAAAGGTGTAAGTGTAGAAGGAGAGGAACCAGAGTTGTGTTCATTAGGGCACACAGCAGAAAAAGTTTTAAAACCTTTTGCAACAGAAAATGAGCGTTTCTTATTGTAGTCCCTTCCTTTTTCAGTATGTTTTCTTCCATTTGTTGCCTAATGAAAACTATCCAGGGCACTCAGGCCAAGTGGAGGTTGCTGAGGGGAGGACGGCTCATAATAATGCCTGGAAAAGAGCAAATGGAATGGTATCAATCACATGGAAACCATGTGTTCGATGTATTTGATACCATTACACCCATTCCATTCCAGCTATTACCTCAAGTCTGTTCTCCCCAATTAAGGTGCCACCAACCTCCTGTGCTCAGGCCAGAGGGGGAACACTGCCAAGGGCGCTGGGTTAGCCTGCCTGCCAGCACCTGAATAACACAAGACCCGTTTGTGCCCTGTCCTGAAAGCAGCAGCTTCATACAGGAAGAGCTCTCAATACAAATAAAAAGAAGCCATTTTCCAGTTAAATACTTGGTTTTACATTTCAGTTTCACTCCCTGGTCAGATTGCACTGATGGAAGAAGGGTCTGTGGGGCAGAGGTTCTTGAGAGAGACGGTGGGTATCACTAGTGGTAAATGGCCCATTATATTCTGGAGGCACACACACGCACACACAGACACACACTCACACAGACACACACTCACACACAGGTTCAAGTGCCCATAAAGCGATAGCCCTTCAAGAGTTTGTGTATAAAAACACATCAACATTGGGGTTGCTAGGGAAGCGATTGGGAAATATATAATACAGCCAGTGTTGACATAGCTAGCACTTCAAATAGCTGTGGAGGTATAATAGGCCTGATGAAATGTCCTCTCCCCTCCATTGTCCCTGCTGTTGGGTTAGCCATTATGTACAGCTGGATAGAGCCTCAATATATCAACAGCTCATTGAATCATTTGTACACAACCAATTGGCTGGGATTTGCCTTGGATTGGCTCTTTGTGCACCAGTGTTTGGCCTCAGTAACTCACAGAACCAACAGTGGTATGGTTGAGTTGCAGCAGATTTGATTTAGGCTACAGTTCTTTATTTAGCTGGCATTCATTTTGAACTTTCCTAGTAATAGCTTAATAAGTCCTCTTTCCACTTCGCATTTTAACAAGCCCTTAGGTACAACATAGTATCTAAATGAAAAGCTAGTTAATCATCTATAGTTACAATGGGCTGATGGTTTCATTTGGAGAACTTTCAGTTTTTCTCTTTCATTTATCATCTCTCTCTTCTCTCTCTCTCCCTCCCTCTGATATCTTATATAATCTAGCTGTCTCATGACATCTCTGGTAGAATCAAATCATTTATCTCTGTTATATTTATAGCTGCCAGCAGAGGTGGTGTAGTGTTTTGTGTTCGCGCATTCTTTCTCATGCCCTCACCTTTGTTTTGGCTGTGTGTTTACCTACCTAGCTAGCACTGCACCCTGCACAGACAGGTCCTGTAGGGCAGGCAGAAGGCTAAGTCAGCCATGTGCACCTCTATAGGAGGGAGGGATGGTGTGATAGTTCACACAGACAGTCAACAGTCACTCTCTGGTAGTCACTCTCAGATAGTTCCAGTGCAATTGTTTCTGGTGGCTTTTTTGCGTCAAATAACAAACCCCCATGCGTTGTGTCTACTTTTAAATTTCAAGTTACCTTATAGCAGCATACATTTAAGGCAGTCTTTCCCTACATCTTTCCCTCCCTTCAGTCTCTCCTTCCCTCCATAGAACCCCGTCTTCCTCTGTTTCTTCCATGGCGGTGAGCTCCATTGGTAGGGTGGAATGTGAGGAATGAAAGGGGGAGGATAGAAGGGAGGTTGGATGCAGGGAGGAAGAGAGTCCTGGTACTACCCGTTCTCCTGGCGTCTCTCTTTCTAACTGACACTCCCCCAGACACTGACAACCATTAGAGACAGAACCGCCCTCTAACCCCCTCTAGGTTATGTACCTGTGCCATGTCACTTCCACCTTTATACCAACACAATCCAACAGTGACAGAATCAATAAAAAAGCAACTACAGGCTTAGAGGGTTTTAAAGAAAATTGAATGAAAAAGTGAATTCGTAAACCCAACAAGAGACTACTCCTCTGATTCAGGGTTAAATGCGGAAGACACATTTCAGTTGAATGCATTCAGTTGTACAACTGACTAGTATCCCCCCTTTCCCTGTGCCTACCTTTTCAACTTTGTCTCTGTATTGAAACACCGCTCACTCTCTCTTCCTGCTCTCTCTCTAGATCCGGTTGGAGATGGAGAAATACCTCTCCCAGACCCCAGGCGGGCTGCCCTTCATGGCCCCCACAGACAAGAAGAACCGCAGAGAGAGCGCCTCGTTGGTTGACGAGTACTTCTCAGAGGAGAAGCCCAACACGGCTCCATACAGCGTCAACATCAACCTCATCCTCCCCAACACCACCCACCTCCGCACTGGCCTGTACCGGCCCAACAAGCCTAACCAGCAGCACCACCAGGCCCACCAAAATCACCTACTCCAACACATCAAGACAGAGCCGGGTGTGGATGTGCCAGTGCCCTGCTCCATCCAGACCTTGCCTGACTTCACATCTGTCTTCAGCATGCCCCAGACCGTCAACACCATGTTTATCAAACCCGACATGGCCGCCGGTGGCCACCCAGTTTCAGACGCACACACAGAGCTGTACATTGGCCCCCAGAAACCACAGGTCTACCAGATGCCTGTTCCTGTCAGTGGAGCTGACCTCACAATGACCCTCTCCCACAGCAGCCAGCCTGGGGCCGGTGGAGCCGGCAACGGTAGAACCATGCTCAACCTGAACAGCGTCTCCTTGACGACGGTGGGTCACGGCGGTGGTGACTCGTCGTTTGCGATGCCGGAGCATTTCTACCAACACCACACCACCGCATCGCCCCAGTCCCAGCCCCACAGCCTGCCTCCCTCACCCCCCAACTCCCAGCCGGGTAGTCCTGAGAACCAGGCAGAGCTGCTCACCCCTCCTCCCCCCTACCAGGCCTCCACAAGGCTGGGGTTGAAGGTCACCCAGATGTCCCACCACTCCATGCTCATGGCCCACGGACAGGGGGTGCTGACGGGACCCAGGTACAACCGACGGAACAACCCAGAGCTAGAGAAGAGACGGATCCACTTCTGTGACTTCCCAGGTGAGCACCCTGATACTGGATGGATGGAAAGGAAAGGGAAAGGGGGATACTGGATGGATGAATTAATGAATGCTCCCAAAGTGCCCTTTTAGTCAATGGAAGAGATACTTTGCAAAAGGCTAATGTGCCTAAGACTAAACCGTGTTTGGTCATAGATATAGGAGTTTCATGATTCTGTTAGTTTGCTTACCGAGACATTGTCAAATTAAATACCGTAGAGGTCAATGGTGAGTAGTGCTCCATTGTCAGTGCTATGAAACTAACATCTCTTTTCCCTTGTAGGCTGCACCAAGGTTTACACAAAGAGCTCTCACTTGAAAGCACACCAAAGGACACACACAGGTAAGAAAGTGTAACTTCCTCTATACACGAATAGAAACACACACACACACAGACATACACATGTGTACAGTACTGAGTAAGGAGAGCATAATGAGACTATGAGACTATATTGGTATATATATATATATGTTAAAGGCTTGGGACCAAAGCAAAAGCATGGAGGCACTATGGACGGAGGAAAGAAGAGAGACAGATGGGAGAAAGAGAACGAAAGAGAGAGATGGTGGGGAGGGTGTTATAAACTCTCCTAACAGTTTTTTTCTTATTGTGTTAATGCATGCCCACACAAGCCCTACCAGATTTCCCCCAGCCCAGATAAGTAGAGAGGAATGGAAGGAGGGAGGGAGCGAGAGAGGGAGAAAACTCACAGTCGTGGTGGACTGGGCCAAAACCTGTTCCTCCTGCTTTTCATTCTCTATTCAGAGGCAAGAGAGGAGGAGGAGGAGGGAGGAGTGGGAAGGAGGGAGAAAAGGGGGGAGGGAGCTGGAATAACAAAAAGAGAGAAGCCGTTTCGATGTAGTCACTTATGTAAATGGACACCTCTGGCTGACAATATTAGGTATTACTCATTCAGACGATGCGTGACAGAACAGAATGAAGATACAGTAGAATCTGGAGAAAAGTTGAAAGAATCTCTTGGATGCCATGATAGAACGTATCCAAGCTCTGAGTCGCCAACAATCTGATTTCACTCTCAGTCATCCAACCAGTTAATGATAGGCCTGGGGCCGTATTGGAGGTCTATCCTAAATCAGCACTCCTCTGAGACTCCTGATACATATGGTCGCTCACATGTCTTGGGAACTACTAACACACGTCAGGTGAAGTATAGATACTAGATACTTAACCATATGGCCTATTCTTTGGTAAATATTTTATTTTCAAACATGGCATACTGTGTGTGGGTGTGTGTGAATGAGGCATACCATGTGCAGATGTCTCTTTTGAGATATTTCCTGCTGCATTTACCCACTTCATAAATATCTACTGTATTCTACTCAAGGCATATCCTATATAACTACTGCTGTACACACATTTTCTATTCATATACTGTCCATGTCTACATACATATACCGTGGGGAGAACAAGTATTTGATACACTGCCGATTTTGCAGGTTTTCCTACTTACAAAGCATGTAGAGGTCTGTAATTTTTATCATAGGTACTCTTCAACTGTGAGTGACGGAATCTAAAAAAATCCAGAAAATCACATTGTATGACTTTTAAGTAATTAATTGGCATTTTATTGCATGACATAAGTATTTGATACATCAGAAAAGCAGAACTTAATATTTGGTACAGAAACCTTTGTTTGCAATTACAGAGATCAAACGTTTCCTGTAGTTCTTGACCAGGTTTGCACACACTGCAGCAGGGATTTTGGCCCACTCCTCCATACAGACCTTCTCCAGATCCTTCAGGTTTCGGGGCTGTCGCTGGGCAATACGGACTTTCAGCTCCCTCCAAAGATGTTCTATTGTTTTCAGGTCTGGAGACTGGCTAAGCCACTCCAGGACCTTGAGATGCTTCTTACGGAGCCACTCCTTAGTTGCCCTGGCTGTGTGTTTCGGGTCGTTGTCATGCTGGAAGACCCAGCCACGACCCATCTTCAATGCTCTTACTGAGGGAAGGAGGTTGTTGGCCAAGATCTCGCGATACATGGCCCCATCCATCCTCCCCTCAATACGGTGCAGTCGTCCTGTCCCCTTTGCAGAAAAGCATCCCCAAAGAATGATGTTTCCACCTCCATGCTTCACGGTTGGGATGGTGTTCTTGGGGTTGTACTCATCCTTCTTTTTCCTCTAAACACGGCGAGTGGAGTTTAGACCAAAAAGCTCTATTTTTGTCTCATCAGACCACATGACCTTCTCCCATTCCTCCTCTGGATCATCCAGATGGTCATTGGCAAACTTCAGACGGGCCTGGACATGCGCTGGCTTGAGCAGGGGGACCTTGCGTGCGCTGCAGGATTTTAATCCATGACGGCGTAGTGTGTTACCAATGGTTTTCTTTGAGACTGTGGTCCCAGCTCTCTTCAGGTCATTGACCAGGTCCTGCCGTGTAGTTTTGGGCTGATCCCTCACCTTCCTCATGATCATTGATGCCCCACGAGGTGAGATCTTGCATGGTGCCCCAGACCGAGGGAGATTGACCGTCATCTTGAACTTCTTCCATTTTCTAATAATTGCACCAACAGTGGTTGCCTTCTCACCAAGCTGCTTGCCTATTGTCCTGTAGCCCATCTCAGCCTTGTGCAGGTCTACAATTGTATCCCTGATGTCCTTACACAGCTCTCTGGTCTTGGCCATTGTGGAGAGGTTGGAGTCTGTTTGATTGAGTGTGTGGACAGGTGTCTTTTATACAGGTAACGAGTTCAAACAGGTGCAGTTAATACAGGTAATGAGTGGAGAACAGGAGGGCTTCTTAAAGAAAAACTAACAGGTCTGTGAGAGCCGGAATTCTTACTGGTTGGTAGGTGATCAAATACTTATGTCATGCAATAAAATGCAAATTAATTATTTAAAAATCATACAATGTGATTTTCTGGATTTTTGTTTTAGATTCCGTCTCTCACAGTTGAAGTGTACCTATGATAAAAATTACAGACCTCTACATGCTTTGTAAGTAGGAAAACCTGCAAAATCTTGTTTTCCCCACTGTATATTTATATTCCGGACATAGCTTGTTATAATATTTATTTATTTATTAATTCCTTTCTTTTTTGGGGGGGGATTTGCGTGTATTGTTTTGTATTGTCAGGTATTACTGCACTGTTGGAGCTAGGATCATAAGCATTTCGCTACACCCGCAATAACATCTGCTAAGTATGTGTATGCAACCAATAACATTATATTTTATTTGGAATTCAAATGAGCCTTGTGGGTTCCTGAAAATGAGCAATTTTCTTTCTCTCCATGTGGGGGCATTCGAGTCATTGGGATCAGGGCTTGCTATCAAAATACATTTTAACTCTTGCTCGCACAAATGCTAGGCCTAGGTCCTTTTACCGCAACATTCAAATGTACAAAAATGTATCTGAAATGCAGCCATACACATCAACAACTGTCATTTTATTTAGCTTAATAACACAAGCTAGATATTGGTCTCCACTCGGCTACGATGTACAAGTGTCAAGTGTATCCAAATGTCAAAATGATGTTAAATCGTGGCCTGGGCTGGTCTAGCGGTTAGGGAAACCGCCTTCAGTGCGCATGTATAGGCCTATTGTGTCCATGAACCGATTCTGGCCCATGCCCTTCTAATAAATAAATAACTCTATTCCCCCGATTGACTTGATTTATTTACACATTTTAAATACGAAGAGTCCAGGGATATTTTACCCCCGATCTTGATAAGAAATGACTATACCAGACACTTCTGGATAACATAAATAGGAAACAAATAAAATAATAACAATAGGCTACACCAACATTAGTTTCCATTCATACAAAGTGTAGGGTAAATTGCCACAGTAGATTTGCCGTGTTAAACAAGGATATTCTTCATGTATATTGTACGGAATACTTGTCAAATAGATAAATCACCATTAGTCTGTTCAAAAAGGACTAAGTTGTTCTGATTACAACACCAACCAGAGGGCGAACATACTGTATCTTGAAAGACTTTGGTTGCAAGCAGGACTAAAGTTAAGGTAAAACCAACATCATCTTTTAGGGAGTGGTAATGACCAATAATGGTTGCAATTGAGATCAGCGTGTGGCTGAATTTAGCGCTATTAATTGTTTAACGAGACATCAACTGATGATAATCTAGTGCCATCGATGGTTGCAATAGACCTCTTGTTATTTGATTATATTCCAATAGGGTACATTCTGTAGGCTACCCGTTAGCCTATCCATTGTCACATAATGAAAGGTGTGGAAACCGATAATAGGCTAGCCTACTATTTGTGTTTCCCTGGCTGAGTTAATGAGGGGCCATAAGTTGATTGACAGATAAAGCTACACAATACAGGCCTACTGTAGAACGATAAACTTTCCTCCAGTGTGGATGCTCGCCCACGTTTTATAGTTAGGCTATGTATAATTTGTCAATATAGTTATGGTCTTTGGTGTGGATTGACAGCCTGTATTGAGCAAGCTGTCAAGACGTTTATGCATTGTTGAGCTGACCCTTTTCTTTGATGTGTAAATGATCAGACTATTCTTTTTACTTTTTGAAAGAAGGAACCAGGGTTGGAACCAGGGTCGGTGGCCTTGCGGTTGGGAGCTTGGGCCAGTGGCCGATAGGTCGTTGGTTCGGATCCCCGTTTTGACTTGGGAGATCTGTCGGTTGACCCTGGTTCCTTCTGTGGGTCACTCTGGATGGAAGTCTGTTAGATTGACTGAATGTAATGTAAATGTTGAGCGGCTTCACTGCAGGTGAATACAACAAACTTTAAAAAGCCATGGGCGGCAGGTAGCCTAGTGGTCAGAGCATTGGGCCAGTGTCCTTGAGCAAGGCACTTAAATTTGCTCCAGGCGCGCTGTACTACTATGGCTGTCCCTGTAGGCAGGCCGTCATCGTAAATAAGAATGTGTTCTTAACTAACTTGCCTAGTTAAATAAAAATAAAATAAATAAATTAGGTCGAAGGAATTGTCCGTAGAGCTCCGAGACAGGATTGTGTCATTGAAGGTCCCCAAGATCCCAGTGGCCTCCATCATTCTTAAATGGACAAAGTTTAGAACCACCAAGAGCTGGCCGCCTGGCCAAACTGAGCAATTGGGGGAGAAGGGACTTGGTCAGGGAAGTGACCAAGAAAGCAAAGTACAGAGAGATCCTTGATGAAATCCTGCTCCAGAGCACTCAGGACCTCAGACTGGGGCAAAGGTTCACCTTCCAACAGGACAACAACCCTAAGCACACAGCCAAGACAACGCAGGAGTGCCTTTGGGACAAGTCTCTGAATGTCCTTGAGTGGCCCAGCCAGAGCTCGGACTTGAACCCAATCGAGCATCTCTGGAGAGACCTGAAAATAGCTGTGCAGCGACGTTCCCCATCAAACCTGACAGAGCTTGAGAGAAGAATGGGAGAAACTCCCTAAATACCGGTGTGCCAAACTTGTGCGTCATACCCAAGAAGACTCAAGGCTGTAATCACTGCCAAAATAATACTTTCCGAATGCACTGTATCAGGCTGATGAGGCCCCCTGCCCTCTTAACAAATAGAAACAGTTGATAAAGCTGAGAGGCTCACAAAGGATGGTTTATGGGCTTCACAGAGAGTTGGGACTGTTTGCTGTCTGTCAGTAAAACCATGTAGGCACCATCATAAAACAGACAATGGCCCTTCAGGAGAGAAGAGTGTGCTTGTGTGTGTGTGTGTGTATGTGTATGTGTGTGTGTGTGTGTGTGTGTGTGTGTGTGTGTGTGTGTGTGTGTGTGTGTGTGTGTGTGTGTGTGTGTGTGTGTGTGTGTGTGTGTGTGTGTGTGTGTGTGTGTGTGTGTGTGTGTGTGTGTGTGTGTGTGTGTGTGTGTGTGTGTGTGTGTGTGTGTGCGAGTGTGCGAGTGTGCGTGCATACGACATGCATGCATGTGTGTATGGCAATGTTAGGCTGATAAAAACTCAACCATTGCACAACTGACACCTGACCAAGCTTAAGTGTATTATTGTGATGCTGTTAGTTGAACAGCTCCCTTATCTAGGCCTCAGTAACATTCACAGCAGCACAGCCCTAACCTGTGGTTTGGAGAACAACCAATTGCACCTGACCTTCTGTCAGCTTGTTAGGGATCAAATAGACAACTTGTGCATCTCAAATGCCACCGTATTCCCTATATTTTGCAATACTTTTGACCAAAGCCCAATGGGCCCTTTTCAAAAGTAATGCACTAAATAGGGAATAGTGTGCAATTTGGGACGCAGACGACATGTTTGATCTATGGGCCTGCTTGTGCAGGGCTATCTCATTATATTGTTTACCAATGCCATAATAATGGCAAGGAGGGAGATGCAATGCTTTTGACCCAGAGATGAGAGCAGAGCTAGACTGAACTCAAATACACATGCCTGCACTGCTGAAAGACACTAATAACAGTCTGAACTCCCCAAAACACATTCACAATACACATATACAGTGGGGAGAACAAGTATTTGATACACTGCCGATTTTGCAGGTTTTCCCACTTACAAAGCATGTAGAAGTCTGTAATTTTTATCATAGGTACTCTTCAACTGTGAGTGGCGGAATCTAAAACAAAAATCCAGAAAATCACATTGTATGATTTTTAAGTAATTAATTTGCATTTTATTGCATGACATAAGTATTTGATACATCAGAAAAGCAGAACTTAATATTTGGTACAGAAACCTTTGTTTGCAATTACAGAGATCATACGTTTCCTGTAGTTCTTGATCAGGTTTGCACACACTGCAGCAGGGATTTTGGCCCACTCCTCCATACAGACCTTCTCCAGATCCTTCAGGTTTCGGGGCTGTCGCTGGGCAATACGGACTTTCAGCTCCCTCCAAAGATTTTCTATTGGGTTCAGGTCTGGAGACTGGTTAGGCCACTCCAGGACCTTGAGATGCTTCTTACGGAGCCACTCCTTAGTTGCCCTGGCTGTGTGTTTCGGGTCGTTGTCATGCTGGAAGACCCAGCCACGACCCATCTTCAATGCTCTTACTGAGGGAAGGAGGTTGTTGGCCAAGATCTCGCGATACATGGCCCCATCCATCCTCCCCTCAATACGGTGCAGTCGTCCTGTCCCCTTTGCAGAAAAGCATCCCCAAAGAATGATGTTTCCACCTCCATGCTTCACGGTTGGGATGGTGTTCTTGGGGTTGTACTCATCCTTCTTCTTCCTCCAAACACGGCGAGTGGAGTTTAGACCAAAAAGCTCTATTTCTGTCTCATCAGACCACATGACCTTATCCCATTCCTCCTCTGGATCATCCAGATGGTCATTGGCAAACTTCAGACGGGCCTGGACATGCGCTGGCTTGAGCAGGGGGACCTTGCGTGCGCTGCAGGATTTTAATCCATGACGGCGTAGTGTGTTACTAATGGTTTTCTTTGAGACTGTGGTCCCAGCTCTCTTCAGGTCATTGACCAGGTCCTGCCGTGTAGTTCTGGGCTGATCCCTCACCTTCCTCATGATCATTGATGCCCCACGAGGTGAGATCTTGCATGGTGCCCCAGACCGAGGGAGATTGACCGTCATCTTGAACTTCTTCCATTTTCTAATAATTGTGCCAACAGTTGTTGCCTTCTCACCAAGCTGCTTGCCTATTGTCCTGTAGCCCATCCCAGCCTTGTGCAGGTCTACAATTTTATCCCTGATGTCCTTACACAGCTCTCTGGTCTTGGCCATTGTGGAGAGGTTGGAGTCTGTTTGATTGAGTGTGTGGACAGGTGTCTTTTATACAGGTAACGAGTTCAAACAGGTGCAGTTAATACAGGTAATGAGTGGAGAACAGGAGGGCTTCTTAAAGAAAAACTAACAGGTCTGTGAGAGCCGGAATTCTTACTGGTTGGTAGGTGATCAAATACTTATGTCATGCAATAAAATGCAAATTAATTATTTAAAAATCATACAATGTGATTTTCTGGATTTTTGTTTTAGATTCCGTCTCTCACAGTTGAAGTGTACCTATGATAAAATTTACAGACCTCTACATGCTTTGTAAGTAGGAAAACCTGCAAAATCGGCAGTGTATCAAATACTTGTTCTCCCCACTGTAGCTCACCCTCCACCCCTGGCCCCTTTCACCCAATGACCCCATGACCCTCTGGGCCCCTGCTTCAGTAGTCATTGTCAATTAGCTGTTGTTAATGAGTAATACTCTCTATCTAATCAGTACTAATGGGGTCATCCCTTACAACAACAAAAACGTGAAATTTGTAGTTGAAATGTCTGTTGAGCTTGTGATGTGAATCCATATTTTCACATGTATTATGTTAACACCACCTTTTCTCATGTGAAGAGAATAGCATGTTTTCACCTCACGTGAAATTGCAAGTTCACATTTGAAAAGCATTAATATGTGAAAATTACATTTGCAGTTTCACATGTAAGAAAACTCCACATGGGAAAATTTCACTTTCACATTTGGAATTGCAAATGTAAATGTGAAAAACATTTACATTTGAAAATAGACCTCTCACGTGTAGAATTGCATGTTCACATATGAAAAAAGTTTACATGTGAGAATCTTTTGGGGGTGAAATAGTGTTATTCTCCTCACACGTGAAAAGGGGGTCTTAACATGTTGCTTTAGAAATATTTCTATGTGTGGTATTGCAAATTATGTAATGCCATTCTATTAAAAGGTTAAATAGCCTACCAGAGTATAGTCATTCAAGTGTGATTTCTTATTTGTGAGCCATCCACGCCAATATTGTTGTAGTTCTTCATGGTGTTGCATTGATATACAGATAACTGCCAAAATAAAGGAAACACCAACCAAGTGTCTTAATAGGGCATTGGGCCACCACAAGTCAGTATGGCTTCAATGCACCTTGGCTTGGATTCTACAAGTATCTGGAACTCTATTGGAGGGATGCAAGGATGCAACATCATTCTTCCATTAGTAATTCCCAATTGAACACTCCTATAAGTGTTTGAGATGTGTTTGAGATGTGGTGACTGAGACGGCCATGGCATATGGCTTACATCGTTTTCATGCTCATCAAACCATTCAGTGACCACTCGTTCCCTGTGGATGGGGGCATTGTCATCCTATGAAGGCATAGCCAAGGTAGCCAAAATAATGGCCTGCCCAACATTTCTATACATGACCCTAAGCATTTTGGGATGGTAATTGCTAATCAATGACCCAAGACCAGCTCAGTTATTCCCTACCATTGTGACAATGAGTCGTTATAATGCTGTATCAAATGTACATTATCCTAGGGGCGTTGGCAGACACAGAAATTTAGAAATTTATGTCCCCCTAATTGCCCTGAATACCTTTGTTAATCCTACAGCTAATGGATGCAGCAATCATGAGCATATGAACCAGAGTTACACTGTTAGCACTGAGGTGGTGTGCCCTAGTAGGAAGACCACTTTCTGCAGCTCACCCTGCACTATGAACTCTACGTCTGATAAGCTTCCCAGTAAAGCATTAAAAACAATCAAGCAATCCAGAAAAGTGCTCAAATTAGCCCATATTAACATTTGCAGCCTGAGAAACAAGGTCCATGAAGTCAATAACTTGCTTGTAACGGATGACATTCATATTATGACTATCTCTGAAACTCACTTAGATAATACCTTTGATGATACAGTGGTAGGAATACATGGTTATAACATTTACCGAAAAGACAGAATAGCTGTGCATAAATATTGACTGGCTTTCATCAAGCTGCCCACTCAAGAAAAAACGTCAATTATTTTGGCTTCCATAGCTATGCCCTCATAGGATGACAATGCCCCCATCCACAAGGAGTTTTCCGGTCATTTTGATGTATTTTTGTTTGACCGAGCGAAAAAATAATGACATTTTTCCATTTAGATAAGTGTAGCAAAGCTAAGTAGCTCACGTTTGTTTGCTAGTCAGTGAGAACAACATGGCGTCTCTGCTGATTTATTTATTTCGTAATACATGGTTTGGCTCTTAAATTATTTGATTTTTACAAATGAGGGCTCATATTGAATCTATTTGAATGTATTTATAGAGCTCATATTGAATGTGTGTACATATGAACCATGTTAATGATATGTATTTTAGAAGGTTAATTTGGTGAAATTTGTATCTAATGGTTTTATGCTATAACCACTAGCTAGCTTAGTGCTAGGCACTAGCTAGCCTGCCATTTTGTCAAATATAAGTGTGAAGCATCCGGTTGGCGCTCACTACCAAATATGGTGATGAGAGGAAGCCGACAGTATGCTAATATTCTCATCAATTAAACATTTCATCTCAATTAAGTTTTCAAAAGTTTTATAATTTTTTGGTTTAGACGGATTGCAAGGGCGAATTGAGTTATTGCAAACGTGCACTTCAGAGTAGGCGTTCCCTAACGGAAATATGCAAATACATGCTAGAACGCGCAAATAGTTTTTATGAGCTGTAAAATATACAGAGTACACTGCAAAATACACAGTTTAACAGGGTGATTGAATGGTGTTCATGTATGTACATGCACGCACACACACACACACGCTGCTAAGGAATAAATTCTAGTAAATAAGGATGTGAGCATACTTTTTCAAAAGTAAGAACAGTCGATTACTGACACGATACAGCAAAACAATTTCAACTTATTTGCTTTTCGGTCATTCCACAAAAATTATTTGTTATTTTGTGCACCAATGTTGCATTTTAAAAGTTCTCACGTTCATTGTGTGCCCTAGTTATTTTGTTGCTTTGACAAAGTCATTATTGAAGATTATTATTTATTTAATGTGATTCATCTAATCACATGGAATGTCTGTCCCTCATTTTAAGGCTCATTTTAATATGGTGAAATTATTCCTTTTATAATATTTATTTCAAAAGAAACATTGAAGATCTAACAGTCAAATCATAGTGTAAAAGCAGGTGAGGTGATTCTACTCTTTTTGGTCATTTTCTGGTGTTTTGTGGCAGAAAAGTGAACAGGTCGAGGGTAATGCATCAACCCTATTACCCATAGATAGACAGGCTAGAAATGTTTGAACAATTTCATTTTGACCTTATTTATTTTGGGTGAAGCTCGCGTTCAATTGCATCTCCCTATTGCACAAAACAAGCTTCCATTGCCTCTGTCACAAGGGGATTTATGGCTGATTTAAGAGGATATCGTTACTTTATTTGGCAATAAAAGGGCACTTAAAATAGTCAGTAGAAAATGGGTTTTTATTAAGTTGATTGTGCTCTATCTATCCATCCGTGCACTGCTTTAGAGTTTTATTTAGAGAGATATTCATAACTCTAGGGCTATACAGTTTTGTGTCCTTTCAGGCTCTTTCTCTTTCTGTCCCCTTGGTGAAACATTTTCCTGTGTGTCAACATCAAAATCTTATCAAAGCTTACATTTAGTATCCATTCAACATGAGTGTATGCTGAACCCATATAATCCTCTCTGTGTGAATAGCCCGATGTTGGTTGGGGATGTACCTGCTTTAACATGCCCACTGTGTGTGTGTGTGTGTGTGTGTGTGTGTGTGTGTGTGTGTGTGTGTGTGTGTGTGTGTGTGTGTGTGTGTGTGTGTGTGTGTGTGTGTGTGTGTGTGTGTGTGTGTGTGTGTGTGTGTGTGTGTGTACAGTGTGTTTGACAGTATGTTTACCACACCCTGTTGAAGACATCACTGCCAACGGTTGTGAAATAAATGAAAATAGTGAAATGAAGAATAGTCTACAACTCTCATCTCTTTCTCAAAACAAATGTACAGTATAATCTGCTCTCTCTCTCTCCCTGTCACATTACAAAGTGTCATACATCCCTGTCTTAACATCCACATAGGCTTCACCAGTTTTGGCATATCCATACTCATAGGACAGACAGTGTATTTATGCTCTCTCTCTCTCTCTCTCTCTCTCTCTCTCTCTCTCTCTCTCTCTCTCTCTCTCTCTCTCTCTCTCTCTCTCTCTCTCTCTCTCTCTCTCTCTCTCTCTCTGTGTGTTTCAGGAGAGAAACCATACCGTTGCAGCTGGGATGGCTGTGACTGGCGTTTCGCCCGCTCTGACGAGCTGACGCGACATTACCGTAAACACACGGGAGCCAAGCCCTTCAAGTGTGTGGCCTGCAGTCGTTGTTTCTCCCGTTCAGATCACCTGGCCCTACACATGAAGCGCCACCAGAACTAAACACACAAACACACACACACACATGCTACAGCCACCTGAAGCATCACCAGAACTGAGGGACACCATCCTGAAGCCCCCAGAATGCATTGCACTGCATGAGGACCGCGGATGGACTACCTGACTGACAGACTTATCCTCCTTTTCAAAACTCCTTTTCATTAAATATTTTACACCATCTACAACAATACAATGATCAAAATGTCTGCTCCTGACGTCACTATTATTGGGAGGTGTGGACTTTCAAAGAAATAGGTGACCATGGACGCCTGCCTCCTATTGCCCCACGTAATAATGGATGCACATTGTATGCCTGTCTGTCTGTATATATAGTTTTGTATAGTGTGTTGTTGTGTGTGTTTCTGAAAAAGAAATGTATTGACATTTATACTTGACTATTATTTTTTTACACATCTGCCGTTGAGATTTTATACCAATCATGACAATGTTGGATAATACTTTTACGTCACATGAGCTTCCTTATATGGCATCATATCTTTTTGACAAATCAACAGAATACTCTGGAAAACGCTGTTGGACTTGTCTTGCATTCATAATAACTTGTTTCTATTCGGGTGCCTGAGAGCCTGGAGCGTTTAGCCATGTTTATTATTCTTTCTGTAACCACGGAGACAAACCTCTTTGATAGGGGCTAGCAACAACATTACATTATTCTACATCAATTTACAATTTCATCTTATATAGCTTGTTCAACAGTTCATACATGTATTATAACTTCTTATTTTGATTATTATGTTTTAATGTTAATTAGTCTTGTCCTGCAACCTCACTATTTAGGTATAATAATTATTGAGTTGAACTTATTACAGCTCAAAGACATTCGATAACCACATTACAAAAAAAAAGTACATTATTTTGAAATTAGAATCGTCCCCATGTAGATTTTGATATTTACAAATCAGTTTTTTTTATTATGTATTATGCCTGATGAGAGTTTAACTAGTGTGTGTGCCAAACGATTAGAGAACATGTTTCATGCAGGTTATCATGTTCAAAGATATTGACAGCAAGATATGAGACAATGCCCAAACCCTCCATGGAAATGTCACTTTTATTACACTTTTAGTAACAATAATTATTAATTAACTTAATTATGTTGGATGGACAATTTTTTAAATGTTTTTTAAACATAATGGTACTGTATATTTATACATAAAAAGCAAATTAAATGGAGAATCTCTATCGGTGTCCAGGGAACTTCCCCTTTATGCTGTCAGTTGTTTTTACCTGCCATATATGATTGGATGACCTTTGGCCTTCGATAGTTATAAGGGCTGGTAACTGTTTACCCTAAGTTGCCCTTATACCTATGTAATAACTGGAGTAAAGGTTTAAATCATATCAGTTTGGGCAAATCCCCCAGTTGGTTTTAAACTCTGTGTCTGTCATTCTGTCTTTGTGAATGGAATCTGTCTCTCCTCTGATCTTATCAATGTTTAGACCATTAAGCATTATTCCAGTTTATACCATAAAATCCATTCTTCCAGCCAGTGCTGTAGGCTACCTTTCTATTGCCTTCCCACTAGGACTGCATTTCTGTACCTATGTTGAACATGGAGGGACGAATTCCTGCCGCCCTAGTGGATGTACACTACACAAGGCGGACTTCCTCTCTGGGTGGAACGCAACGACAATGTGGACAAAAGTGCACTCTGCCCCAAAAAAACAGACTCAGTCCTTGCACATGCATGCATGTCAATCGACAGAGTGAAGCTTGTAGCAACCTTAAGCCTAGTCCTAGACTAAAAAGCACTTTCAATGGAGGTTCTTCATAAAGCAAGGTTTTTTAGTTGAGGACTCGGAGTAGGCTTAATCTGTGTCCGGGAAACCATCTAGGAGTGTTCAACACTTATGATGCCACTAAATGATACATTTCGGTCTTTCTGACAGAGAGACTGTTTTGTTTTAACTCTAAATGACTAAAGCACTTCCTTCACTCTAGGAACAAGTTATCTGAGTTAATTTCCTTCCATGAGAGAGAGGTATGATGAATCACTGTATATACTGTAGTTTTTGAAGACAAGACTTAAGTTGTAAATATGTTTGTTTTTTCTATAATAGTGATGCTGTTTGCTATGAACAAAAGGGGATTTTAGTTTTTTTTTTATGGCTGGTTATACATTTTTACACTTATTATGTGTACGGTATGCAACAGAATCAGTTCTGTACAAATTTGAAAGAACAACTTTTTTTTAGTTTTTTGTTTGTGCGAAATCCTGAAAATGAATAAAGAGACTACTACTAGATACTGTATGTTTTTTTTGTGGGCCTTTTTATGCTTGGTATGACTTTCTGTTCATTATCAAGTGAGATATCTTAGATGAGTAACATTCACATGGAATTATTGGCAGCATCTAAACCTGACATCAGAAATTGGGTAAAAAGTTATTTAGTCTTCCACTTTCATGGAATATTCATGGAACGACTTAGAGGAACAATGGCCATGAAGGACACAACTTATTTCTGAGTATTACAGATATACATGTAGGCTACATTAGAAAGAAAACAATGTTTGTAGAAATATAATATACAGATACACAGTTATCTATTCCACATGATAGAGAAGCATCAACATCCTTAAAACCCTAATACATTGCTTTGAACGAAATGTCATCTTATAGCATTCTGAGTGACGTGCCTGTGCCCTACTGAATATGACCAAAGGGCAGGTTTCTCTTAGATCTCTTAGAATTTTTTTTTTCAACTAACGGTCACATAAAGAGCATGATATAATAGGTGAGATATTAACCTAGGCCAAACATTACCATGCCCCCGCGGAAATCGAATTAACATAATAAAAAGATCCCCATCAAAATCTGTCTATTTACATACAGTAAGTATTCAGACCCTGCTATGAGACTCTAAATTTAGCTCAGGTGCATTCCTGTTTCCATTGATCAACCTTGAGATGTTTCTATAACTTGATTGGAGTCCACATGTGTTAAATTCAATTGATTGGACATGATTTTGAAAGGCACAGATCTAGTAAAGGATACCAAAAAATGTCTGCAGCATTGAAGGTCCCCAAAAACACAGTGGCCTCCATCCTAATTCAGTGGAAGAAGTTTGGAACCACCAAAGCTCTTCCTAGAGCTGGCCGCCCGACCAAACTGAGCAACCGGAGGAGAAGGGCCTTGACCATAAACCCAATGGTCTCTCTGACAGAACTCCAGAGTTCGGCTGTGGAGTTGGGAGAACCTTTCAGAATGATAACCATCTCTTCATCACTCCTTCAATCAGGCCTTTATGGTAGAGTGGCCAGATGGAAGCCACTCCTCAGTAAATGGCACATGACAGCCCGCTTGGAGTTTGCCAAAGGGCACCTAAAGGACTCCCAGACAATGAGAAACAAAATGTTCTGGTCTGATGAAACCAAGATTGAACTCTTTGGCCTGAATGCTAAGCATCCCTACGGTGAAGCATGGTGGTGGCAGCATCATGCTGTGGGGATGTTTTTCTGCAGCAGGGACTGGGAGCCTAGTCAGGATCGAGGGAAAGATGAGCGGAACAAAGTACAGAGAGATCCTGCTCCAGAGCACTCAGGACCACAGAATAGGGCGAAGGTTCACCTTCCAACAGGACAACACCACTAAGCACACAGCCATGACAACGCAGGAGGGGCTTCGGGACAGCCTGTCTTTGAGTGGCCCAACCAGAGCCCAGACTTGAACCCGATCTAACTCCGGAGAGACCTGAAAATAGCTGTGCAGTGAGGCTCCCCATCCAACCTGACAGAGCTTGAATCTGCATAGAAGAATGGGAGAAACTCCCCAAATACACGTGTGCCAAGCTTGTAGTGTCATACCCAAGAAGACTCAAGGCTGTAATCGCTGCCAAAAGGGCTTCAACAAAGTACTGAGTAAAGGGTCTGAATACTTGTGTATATGTGATATTTCCTCTTTTTTATTATACATTTAGAAAATATTCTAAAAACCTGTTTTGTTTTGTCATTATGGGGTATTGTGTGCAGATTAAAGAGGGGAAAAAAACAATTTAATAAATTTTAGAACAAGGCTGCAAAATAACAAAATGTGAAAAATTCAAGGGTTCTGAATACTGAATACTATCAGAGATAATTTAGTGCTTAAAATAAGGGGATAAATACATGCAAACAAATTATATCTCTCAGATACAGTAGGACAGACACTTTAGATTTTTGTTCCATGTAGTGAATCTGTTATTCAAAGTGTTTCTATTGGCTAATAGCAATAATGCAAAAACCTACTAATTCAAGGGTTTTTCTTTATTTTTACTATGTTTTACGTTTTAGAATAATAGTGAAGACATCAACACTATGTAATAACACATATGGACTCATGTAGTAACCAAAAAAGTGTTAAACAAATCAAAAGATATTTTAGATTTTAGATTCTTCAAAGTAGCCACCCTTTGCCTTGATGACAGCGTTATACACTCTTGGCATTCTCTCAACCAGCTTCACCTGGAATGCTTTTCCAAAAGTCTTGAAGGAGTTCCCACATATGCTGAGCACTTGTTGGCTGCTTTTCCTTCACTCCACGGTCCAACTCATCCCAAACCACCTCAATTGGGTTGAGGTCAGGTGATTGTGGAGGCCAGGTTATCTGATGCAGCACTCCATCACTCTCATTCTTGGTCAAATAGCCATTACACAGCCTGGAGGTGTTGGCTCATTGTCCTGTTGAAAAACAAATGATAGTCCCACTAAGCGCAAACCAGATGGGATGGCGTATCGGTGCAGAATGCTGTGGTAGCCATGCTGGTTAAGCTTGAATTCTAAATAAATCACTGACAGTATCACCAGCAAAGCACCCCCACACCCTCACACCTCCTCCATGCTTCACGGTGGATACCACACATGCGGAGATCATCCATTCACCTACTCTGCTTCTCACAAAGACACAGCGGTTGGAACCAAAGATCTCAAATTTGGACTCATCAGACGTCTCATCAGACGTCTAATGTCCATTGCTTGTGTTTCTTGGCCCAAGCAAGTCTCTTCTTATTATTGGTGTCCTTTAGTAGTGGTTTCTTTGTTGCAAGTCGACTGTGAAGACCTGATTCCCAGTTTCCTCTGAACAGTTGATGTTGAGATCTGTCTGTTACTTGAACTCCGTGAAGCATTTATTTGGGCTGCAATTTCTGAGGCTGTTAACTCTAATGAACTTATCTTCTGCAACAGTGGTAACTCTGGGTCTTCCATTCTTGTGGCGGTCCTCATGAGAGCCAGTTTCATCATAGCGCTTGATGGTTTTTGAATCTGCACTTGAAGAAACTTTCAAAGTTCTTGAAATTTTCCAGATTGACTGACCTTCATGTCTTAAGGTAATGATGGACTGTCGTTTCTCTTTGCTTATTTGAGCTGTTCTTGCCATAATATGGACTTGGTATTTTACCAAATAGGGCTATCTTCTGTATACCACCCCTACCTTGTCACAACACAACTGATTGGCTCAAACGTATTAAGAAGGAAAGAAATTCCTAAGTTAATTCAAAGTAACTTCTATCCATTGAAATGGATTCTAAGAGTGTAGAAAGCTCTCATCAAGGCAAAGGGGGGCAACTTTGAAGAATCTCAAATATAAAATATATTTTGATTTGTTTAACACTTTTTTGATTACTACATGATTCCATGTGTGTTATTTCATAGTTTTGATGTCTTCACTATTATTCTACAATGTAGAAAATAGTAAAAATAACGAAAATCCCTGTAATGAGTAGGTGTGCCCAAACTTTTGACTGGTACTGTATATATACGTATATATATATATATTCTTTATACCTTAAGGGGTCTTGAAATTAAAAATCTAATTGCTAAATATTCCTTGGTCTGACCATCTTAAAACAAGTCCATATATTAACTTACAACCCCTACTCCGGCTTAGACAGGGCTTAGACTCTAGAGAGATATTATTAAGAGAAGGTTATTGATGGTTTTTAACTTAAAGGGGTAAAACGCAGAGTTAATAATTGTCTCAACATTGACTTTTACACTATTATCGCCCAGGTAGTTTCCAGATTCTTTATTGTCTCTGGCCTGCGTGTTCCAACAGGTGAAAGGAGAGATTGCAAACAGGTCTGTGGAACTTTGGAACACAAAAGCCCTGAATGAAAAGACTGCAACTGCGGAGGAGAGAGCAGAGAATAGACAGTGAGAAAGACAGGAGGGTGGAGTCCCTCCCTTCAGTTAGCTGCTGACATGAAAAATTATAATTATGTTGATGTCAAGATCATTTACAGCAAGGATCCTGAACACGATCACAGGTGATTACCAGGGCCGGGCTACACCCTGTTGTTAAAGGCGGCAGGTAGCCTAGTGGTTAGAGTTTTGGGCCAGTAACTGAAAGGTTGCTAGTTCGAATACCTGAGCACACAAGGTGAAAAAACGTGTTGATGTGTCCTTGAGCAATGCACTTAACCCTAATTTGCTCCATGGGCTGACCCTGTAGGTAGGCTGCCATTGTAAATAAGAATATGTTCTTAACTGACTTGCCTAGTTAAATAAATAAATAAATAAATAAAGGGAGAGAGTGTGTGTGGAAGCTGTGGAATTGTACAGAAAGAAAAATATCTTACATTTCATTAACCTTCAAAAAAGAAAAGCATGTAATTTTGTCTCCAGTGCCTTTAGGCCCAAAGACTGCAGCATCAACTAGTACAGTAAATCTAGGGATTATAGGTTTGAACTAGAAACATCTCTATCATTTGATACAGACAGTATCTTCCAAGAAAATAGAGACATTAAAAAGGTGCTTATTTTCTCTAGCCTGTTTCCAGATCTGTTTGTACATTCCAACGACCATAGGAGTTGGCTATACACCACAAACATATCTGGGGCCAGGCTTTCTCCAGAAGAAAGGCACTATCTCCCTCCTCACATGGTGTACTTGACTGGAGGCCAGAGGCGTGGATAAAAAGCCTACAGGTTTAACCATGTTCTTTTCATTCCAGAGTTCAGAGTGATTAGCACGGTAGTAAAGACCCATCCAGTTAAAACATGTCTAATTCCTGCCCATGACCCATTCACACACACTATGCAAATCTCATAGAGATCAACTCTCTGGGGAACAGGCACTAAAACGTACTGCTGCTTTCAGAGATAAGTGAGCTAGCTAACTTTATAGTGCATTCAATATGGAATACTAGAGGTAGAATAAGAATAGAATGTGTGTCAAGAAACAGTGCGGCTTGGCAGGGTCGTGTTTTGGAGGACGCATGGCTCTCGACCTTCACCTCTCCCGAGTCTGTAGGGAAGTTGCAGCGATGAGAGAAGACTGTAACTACCAATTGGATACCACAAAATTAGTTTTTTTATATAAAATAAAAAAGATGCCCAAAGCTGCCATAATACCAACCACAAAATAACCTCACATGACATGTGACACTGATAGAGAAAAAGGGTGAGAGCCTCAGAGGTGTCACATTTTAAAGGTGTGGTGTATAAAAGCACAACACAAAAGAAAATACAAAAGCTATTCACAAATTATTCACAGATGGCATGTGGGAATAGAGGCAGAGATAAGACAACTTCACCTCTCTATCATAACAACCTTCAGTGCTTTCTACCAAATGGTACTCTATTACCGATATATTTTGTAGGGAAAATGGTGTCAATTGGGATGCATCCATGGTGTGATGTGTGGTTGTCATTCCATAATGAGTTAAGATCAGTATTTCTATTCAGGTGCACTGACTCTTGTAGCTGAGTAGGCAATAGTACAGTAGCCCAACTTGAACGAACACAACCCAAGTATGCAAAGTAGACTACTAAACAGTTCAACATGTAAGTGAATATGCAATGGCATTTAAGACATATTCCTGAACTAAAAATAGCATTTCAAATGTAGATTCTCCATTAAGCCTGTTTTTAGTCCAGGAATAGGCTTAATCTAGGCCCAGAAAACAGGGCTCTAAGATTATCTCACTACGTTACTGTGATGTGATGCAACCACTCTGGTCCGTATCAAACTGGGTTGGGTTCCATTCATGTTTAAATGTTTTATGTCGCCTTCTCAGTCTGCCTCTATTAAATCATCATGTGTCAGGTACACTGTTAATGATTGGCCGACCTGTTGGCCAGTAAGACGCCATAAAATCTGGGTCTTTCAGCCACCTGGTAGGATAACTCCCTCTCCAGTCGCACACAGACCATAAAACATCAACCTATCTGGAGAGCAAACAGGGGAGGGGACAGCAAAGGTCCACTCAGGGACCCATTCACAAGCACACATACAATTTCAATGTATTATTCAAGTTTCTTTAAACCCACCTATTACAACTGCCACTGTGTCTGTTACTGAGCATAAATATATGTGCGTATATATATATATATATATATATATATATATATATATATATATAGATATATATATAACATGAGAGTTGGATAGAACAACTTCTGGACTAAATGTAGCTCCTGATGGAACCATAACAGACAGCTTGACAGTCTGATGACTGAGATGAGGCAACCTTTGAGTTTGGAGACAAACACGTGGGAGATGCGTTGTGCGACAGGCAGTCAGCCAATTTCTATGGGGGTAGATTACTGCCAATATTGTTGTAAATAAAGACTTCCTGAAAGGGCAGAAACAGACAGGAGACAGCTTGTTCAGAGTTGTGGCTCTGTGTTAGACAGGTACACCAGTACAATCAAACAATAGTGTTGAAATACAGCAGCATCATTCTCTGTCATAGTGCTCCCCCCTGTGGTTGAACATTATACTGTCATGCAAGTTATTCTTCCCACTGTATACCAACAAATACCTTAAACCTTATTATGATCTTGCAGTGTGATTGAATTAAAAACGTTTCTTCAACAATGTGCGCTTTACAGAGGCACTTAATTTAACTAGAGTTTAGTAAACTGAGCTACACGTAAATAGTTATATTTATGAACACACACACCATTCTATTTCACTTTCTAGAATTGTTAACAAAGCGATCATGCTAGTTTCACCAGACTACAATTATTTTGCCTTAATTGTAGTCTGGTGGAACGTTCAACCGGCCAGTAGAGCATAATTTGACAATGGATTTAGAAATGGATAGATATGAAATAAATCTTCACTTGAACTCAATTGGCCAACTCCCACAGCCCTCCTGCATCAATTAACATCATTTGTATCCTTTTGGGTTGCTGCAGTTCAATGTTGTGGCACTCTAACTTTGCCCACTCAGAGGGCTGTAAGAAAACAAAGTTACAGTGCCTTTAGAAAGTATTCACACCCCTTGACTTTTTCCACATTTAGTTGTGTTACAGTTACAGCCTGAATTTAAAATGGATTAAATTGAGATTTTGTGTCCTGGCCTACACACAGTAGCCCATAAGGTCCCATTGGAATTCAAAATGTTTTCAAAATGTTTACAAAAGAAAAAAAAAGCTGATATGTCTTGAGTCAATAAGTACTCAACACCTTTGTTATGGCAAACCTAAATAAGGAGTAAAGATTAGCTTAACAAGTTACATTATAAATTGCATGGACTCACTCTGTGTGCAATGATAGGGCTTAACATGATTTCTGAATGACTATCTCATCTCTGTACCCCACACATACAATTATCTGTAAGGTCCCTCTGTTGAGCAGTGAATTTCAAACACAGATTTAACCACAAAGACCAGAGAGGTTTTCCAATGCCTTGAAAAGAAGGGCACCTATTTGCAGATGGGTAAAAAATAAATAAACAGACAATGAATGTTCATTTGAGCATGGTGAAGTTATTAATTACACTTTGGATGGTGTATCAATACACCCAGTCACTACAAAGGAACAGGTAACAGTTGCCGGAGAGAAAGGAAACTGCTCAGGGATTTCACAATGAGGCCAACGGTTACTTTAAAACAGTTTAATGGCTGTGATAGGAGAAAACTGAGGAAGGATTACTGTTATACTATTCCAGGTACTCCTTAAAGAGGTAGGGTTTCAAGTGTCTCCGGAAGGTGGTCAGTGATTCCGCTGTCATCATGGGGAAGCTTGTTCCACCATTGGGGCGCCAAAGCAGCGAATACCTTTGACTGGGCTGAGCGGGAACTGTGCTTCCGAAGAGGTAGGGGGCCTAGCAGGCCAGAGATGCTAGCTCCATGCTCCTTGCTACACTCCATATTTTCAAGCATAGTGGTGGCTGCATCATGTTATGCTTATAATCGTTAAGGGCTCGGGAGTTTTTCAGGATAAAAAATATACTGAATGGAGCTATGCATAGGCAAACTCCTAGAGGAACTTTCTGCTTTCCACCAGACACTGGGAAATGAATTCACCTTTAAGCAGAACAATAACCTAAAACACAACTCCATCTACACTGGAGTTGCTTACCAAGAAGACAGTGAATGTTCCTGTGTGGCCGAGTTAGAGGTTTGACTTAAATCTTCTTAAAAATCTATGGCAAGACTTGAAAATGTTCGTCTAGTAATGATTAACAACCAATTTGACAGAGCTTGAAGAATTTTGAAAAGAATAATGTTGCACAATCCAGGTGTGGACTTACGCAGAAAGACTAAAAACAGCTGTAATCGCTGCCAAAGGTGATTCTAACATATTTTGACTTAGGGGGTTGAATACCTATCTTTTTTATTTTTCATATATTTTTTACACATTTTAGTAATTTACAACTTGATAAGAGCTATTAATAAGAGCTAGGTAAATCAGTAATCCGTTTGGATAAGGGAATTGTAAATATAAATGACACTATAAATAAAACCAGTCATATGGCAGCAAACTGAAGCGTATCGACTTTTCCCAAGTAAAGTTGATGAAATGCTGTGGCATTATGCAGAATTTAAATTTCATGGCCTTTTAACTTGCTTGAATGGGCACTCTCAAATGTTTTTATTATAGGCTACCCCGACTTTCTCTGTTTCCTATTTCTATCATGTTTAATATTAGCCACCATCAGTATCTAAATATAGGCTAAATAAATCCTTATGGAGCGGAGCACAGACCAAGAGTTGGAACCCGACTCATGGCGCAATTCTTGGCTATGTCATCACACAATTCCATGGTTAGTGCAGGCAATAGATGAGGTTGTATCCTACTATTGTACACTATTCTTCTTATTATAATTCTATTTCATTTTCATTCGGGAAATATAGAAATATGCTCTCCAAACCTGTTTTTTAATGATTCATAAATACTTTCCTAACCCTAAATAATCTACAAGATCAGAGTATTTTTAAATTGAGACGAATATGCATATATTTTGCCTAGTTAAATATAGGTTAAATAAAAAAATGTAGATGGCTTTCTTTCATTGATCGCTAATATTTTTAACCCTTTCTCTCGATATACTGTACTGTATTCTACTGAGTCTGTCGACAAAATGCTAACTTAAAGGTATACTGTATTTAAAGGGATGGCTTAAGATAAATGTACTGAAAAACCTATTGAATGAAAACTCCACTAGAAAATCTGTTAGCCAGCAAGTGGGAGGGTTTTCAGTGGTTGAATTAATTTATTCAACGCATGCAAGGGAACCATGTACGCAAAGCCTGTTGCGCACCTTCATAAGGTAAGTCTGAATACCAACTACTGAGAAGTGTGTAGGAAAGGCCTGTGTAAGAAAGGCGTAATTTCCTGAATTGGAATCAGCTACTTGAGACTAAAATACATAATAACACCTTTGATAAACATGATCAATAATGACTGTATAAAATAAGTATTTCAAATACTGACCTATATTGTATGCTTAAAACAATTGGGAAATTATAGTATTTTATATTAATACAATTTCTCAGAGAACATTTTTTCCTCTAAAAGGTAGGGGTCAAAACTATTGACACCCTAAAGATTCTTATAAATAAAGTAGTCAAAAGTATATTTGATCCCATATTCCTAGCACGCAATGACTACATCAAGCTTGTGACTCTACAAACTTGTTTGATGCATTTGCAGTTTGTTTTGGTTGTTTCAGATTATTTTGTGCACATTGAAATTAAAAGTAAATAATGTATTGTGCCACTTGTATTATAAATAAGAATATAATATATTTCTAAACCCTTCTACATTCATGTTGATGCTATCATGATTACGGATAATCATGAATGAATCATGAATAATGATGAGTGAGAACGTTAGAAAGGGTCAAAGATCATACCCCCAAGTCATGCTAACCTCCCCTGTTATTGGTAATGGTGAGAGGTTAGTAACATTCTCACTCATCATTATTCACGATTCATTCAGGATTATCCGTAGTCATGGTAACAGAACCAAAACTAACTGCAAATGTATCCAACAAGTTTGTAGACCAACATAGACATAATTTACAAATAAAGCATTGTTTATTGAGTCCTCCAGATCAGAGGCAGTAGGAATGACCAGGGATGTTCTTATGTAAATTGGACAATTTTCCTATCCTGCTAAGCATAAAAAATTTACTTTTGGGTGTCAGGGAAAATGTATGCAGTAAAAAGTACATACTTTTCTTTAGGAATGTAGTGAAGTAAAAGTACAAGTTGTCAAAAAATATAAATAGCTAAGTAAAGTACAGATACTCAAAAAAACTACTTAAGTAGTACTTTGAAGTATTTTTACTTAAGTGCTTTACACCACTGCTAACAGCTCTCTCATAGCTCTTCATTGAGCAGAGCAGCCCAAGCGGAGCCGTTGCTATGGAAACTCACACACTCAGAGCTGCCACGAGCAGAATGCATGCAGAGCGAGCTGCCTGCACGCAGGGAGCGATCGAGTGAAAGACAGAGAGGAGCAGATAGTGGATTTGCTATTGGAGGAAGTTATCTCTGATTTCTGATTTCGGGCAGGGCCGGGCCTTAAATTTGGCAGACGCAATCGGGCCTGGATAGTGTAGGGCCTGAAAGCCGCGGGCATGTGTAGGGCTCGGGCTTAAAATTAATTCCTGTGCATGGCTCTACTCACTAGCTTCGTCTTACTTCTCAGGATCGTTCTCTGTAGTCTAAATAACTAAACTGGCTAGTTTGCCTGACTGTAAAGAGCTGTAGAGCTGCCTCCATTCAGTAGCTTCATACTTCACCCGATAACTTCTCATCACACTTTTCTGTTTTCACACGGAACAACTGTAGATTCTGACCACAACCACACTCTTTGAAAAAAAGGTTCTGGATAGAACCAAAAAGGGTTTTATTCCTTGATTCATATATGGCACCCCTTAAGCTTCTATATAGAACCCTTTTGTAGGGTTCTTTGATCACAACCCCAGGGGTTCTTCTTCCAATTTCGGTTCTATATAGAACCAGAGTCTATTGACTCACTGGTGTATCATACTGATCTCAACAACACAACTACCGACCACAACTACTGACCACACAATTACTTAAAACACAACTAATGACCACAACCATTCAACTACTGACCACAACATCTGACCACAATAACTGACTACAACAATTACACAAATACTGATCACAACCAACCAACTACTGACCACACAACTACTGATCACAACAACATAACTAGAGACCATAACTACTGGCTACAACTACTGACCACAACTACTGAACACCACTCCTGACCACAACCACAAAACTACTGACAACAACTACTGAACCACAACTACTGACCAGAAACTACTGACCACAACTACTGAACTACACACCTACTTAACAAAACTACTGACCACTACTGACCACAACTACTGGCCCAAACTACTGACCACAGCCACAGAACTACTAACCACACAACTACTGAGCACAATTACTGATCACAAAACTACTGACCACTACTGATTACAACTACTGACCACAACCACACAATTACTGACCACACAGTTAACAACCACTACCATACAACTACTGACAACAATTACTGACCACAAATACTGACCAAAACAACACAACTACAGACCACAACTCCTGAACACAACAACACAATTGCTGACCACAACTACTGACCACAACTACTGACCATAACCACACAACTACTGACCAGACAACTACTGACCATAACTACTGACCACAACTACAACCACTGACCACAACCACACAACTATTGACCACACAACTACTATACCACACAACTACTGACCACAACAACACAACTACAAACCACAGCTCCTGACCACAACTACATACCACAACCACTGACCACAACTACTCACCACTAGGGCTGTGGCGGTCACAAAATGTTGTCAGCCGCTGATTGTCTAAAAGTGTAATACATTCATGTAATATAGCCTACACCTTCACAATATATCCATTATTTATTTTAGACCGGTCTAAAGAAACATGATAGGAAAAAAAGGTAGTCTAGTTGTCCTTATGTTAGGCCCTAATCTGACTATGGCTCTGGGCTACACTAGTTCATTTAGCAGACAAGATTTGGTTAGAATTCCAAGGCATTATTTTATATTATTTTATAGTATGAAGAATACAATTGAACAAAGCTGAATAAAACAGGAAGGATATTTTCTCCAAACGATTTGGGGAGTGCGCACATGCAGCTATTCTATGTTGAGTGGTTAATAATGAAATAGGTACTCCTACAGAATATGCTTAATTTAGCGTTATTAATGTAACTTTAGTTGTTCTACAAACGTTGTCAATGTTTAGATTTGTAATACATTGTAAGGCTGCATGATGCGACTCAAATGCTGATTTGCTCAGTTTTTTGTGCAGGCTGTATATACTTTATCAGTCTCTCATTCACAATTTGACAGGCACTTGATAACGCCTCAAATTTCCCAGCAGCATCCCCTTTATGTGGCCGTAATGCACCCTAAAGAAATCTATGCCTTTTGCGGCTAGTGGCTGTTGTTCCCTTCTCCCTGAGTGCTGTGTTCTCCGAAGCACCTCACTCACATGGCTCTCCATCATGTGATCGGGTCTTTCTCACAGTTCCCTAAGCGAGATTTGGTTTTCAGGCCCCCCACCTCGCGGGTAAAACTTTTGGTGGTCCCGCTCTTGATGGTAGAGAGATTTTTTTTGTACATTTCCTGTAATTCTCTCCATTTTGCCATGAGTAGGCCTAACCGACAGCAAAAGCACTAGGCTATGTCAATCTATTATCCCACATAGTACAAAAGTTGACCTATTCTATTCTGTGCAATAAATAAATATTCCAAACATAGTCTGGGACAGTTGAAGGGATGTGATAGATTCCAAATTAATACAAGCACTAGCATCAAAAAAACTTTTTTAGCAATGAGGCTGTACGTTTAGCTTAATATATGATAAACTATTAGGCTATAAACTTCACATTATAAGCGCAGCAATGCGCACACGGCATTAGCGGGAAAACACCATTATCAAAAGTGGCCGCAAATGCTATTATGCATGTAATGATTTTATTATAAAGATGCATTTTTATGATGAACATTTATCTTCCCCAAACTTGAAACTGCGAGTTAGACTCTACGCCTCTTGTAAAGCAGATTAATGTGCTTAATTTTAAGAAGTTATTTGGCCACTTTAGTTGTGATACAAACTTAATCAAAACATATAGCCCTACGGTTAGGCTACATGAAGTGTGTGACTATGATTCGAAAAAGACAGTTTCTTATGCTGGGCATCATTCACAAGTGATAATATATAATTCACAAGTGTTAAGCTAATATTGTTACCCATGAGACTATTGTTGATTTACATATACTAAATTATATGTGTGAATTTTGAGGGGGATTTAGACTGGACCATTATCATGCACTTGTCTCGAAACAGGGGCAGCGGGAAAAAATACATGATCTATGCACTTAAATAGCGATTGGAGGACGCTTTTCCCTGTTGTAAAGATAAACAATGTGCTTAATATTAGGAAAGTTGAGAAATAAATATAGTAGACCTAGCCTATAGAAAGCTGATTGAATCCTCCTATTTTTAGTAGAGGCCATCACTCTCTTTTTTGGCGCAGTTGCATAGCCTATAGAAATGTAGCGCAACATGAGCTCATGGGCTTTCATTAAGTATTTGATTAGATTTTCGAAGACATTTGCATTGCTGTCAGAGTGATTAGAGGGACAATAGAGTGCTGAGTACCAGGCAGTTAGCAAGTTTGTTAGGCTACTAATGACCATCAGCAACGTCCGAGCTTGGAGAAGCCTAATTACCGTGACTAAACGGTCACATGGAATTTGACTGCCTTCATGACTCATCGTAACAGCCCTAACTGTACATATGATTTTCTTTTCCAAATTATATTCTGTCTATACACACAGTATTGATATTCTCACTAATATATCTACTTGGATTGTTTTCTTGATTTGTTGTTTAGATTGTTGTAGTAATTAAAAAAAAAAAGTATTCCATTTGCGAGACATTCTAGTGCACTGTTGGAGCTAGTAACAGAAGCATTTAGCGGCACCTTCCATAACATCTGCAAATCTGTGTATGCGACCAAAATTTGATTTGATTTGAAATAGATAATCTTAAACAGAGTGAAAGCTTTAAATGTGCTGTTTAAATATTTAATGTGCGGTTTAAATCTGTGTACGCGACCAATAAAATTACATTTGATTCTAAATGAATAAACTTAAACAGAGTGAATGCTTTAAATGTGCTGTTTAAATCCTGTTTAATTGTGCAACTGCAGGAACGCCCAACTGCGGGAACGCCCAACTGCGGGTACTCCCAACTGCGGGAACGCCCCGATTTGCGGGCCGCAAACACACTGTTGCAAAATTATACAAAGATCCAGCAAAAAAAAAAGGACGATATGCATTTCAGGTAAAATAACAACCCAATGTCTATCTTTCAGGACAAATTAGCTAGCAATAGCAAGCTAGTCCATTAATGTTTCGTGTGTGTTTGTAGATGGATAAAATCTACATGTGTGCGATGGCGCATGCGGACGTGTAGACAGCATGTAAGTCAACAATAAAGAAACAATCAATCTGCACCAAAAACATTTTATTCTATAAAAGGAGTGGGGTAAATCACAACTGTACAGGGGGAAACTGACTTAATGAAACAACATCTCACAGTATCAAAAAGCTCACGTTTTCCTCACTGATCTTTACACATTTGTTCTGTACAAATACAAAAGAAATAATATTAATGACTTGTATTATAACAATAACTGCATTGCACTGAGTAATATAGTACTGGCCCATAAGTTACTGCATTCAATAAAAAATACGTAAAATTCTAATTTCTTAAGAGTTTTGATTAATGATAAGACAAAGCACACTCACACACTTATACACGCTCAGTAATACATGCACACGCACGCACGCACGCACGCACACACACACAATCAATTCACCCATACATTATGTTGTGCCATATTGTTGAAGTGATGGGTGACTAGCTGATAGTGGATAAACATGCTTGTACAGATACAGTACAGTAACGAAAAGAGGGTCATGAAGTCTTCAGTTGTATGCTGCCACGTCTAAACCATAGATTGATACATTTTTTCTTGGACAGAGCATTGCTATCTTGGTGTATTGTATTTATGTATTGTATTGTTTTCTTTGAGGTATATGGAGTAGCACTTCACAATAGACATTAAAAAGGATTTTCTTATTTTATATGGAAGATTTGGTTTGACCAATGATAACAGATATTACATATTATCCGTTTTTCAGCATGGTTGTGTCCCAAATGGCATCCCAAATGGTTGACCAGAACCATAAGGTAGTGCACTATATAGGGAATAGGATAAGGAAATGGTTGCGACAGTTCTTCAGGTTTTTCAGTGCTTGTTGCAGGTCATCATGACTGTTAGGTTAGGGCACCATGTTCACACCGACATGCTCACCAGCTTCACTAAAACAAAATGATACTCTCCATGCAACAACAGTGAGCACAACAAAAGAGGGTCCGATTATGTGGAATTTTTTTTGTAAATAAGGAATTTAACTTTTTTTTTTTATACACATTTCATTTGTAAATCCATCCAACAGAGGAAAAAAGAAAATACAAATAATATTTTCACATTGTCTAGTCAGTGTTAAAAATAGAACATAGTTACATTTATTATGCTTTTTGATTATATACAGAATGTACACCTCTTATTCTTCTTTAATTATTCTCATAGTCCTTAATGTCTAATATGAACAGTTTACAAAAAGAAACCATTTGCAATCAAATGCATATACTCTTCTAGAAAGATGTGCTTAGTAACATTGTTAGGAGTCGAAGCAGAGAATGATAGAAGCTCATTAGAACATTGCATTGCTCTGCGTGGACCAATAAGATCTCTCGCTGCTTCCAGCATGCGCTAAACTAAACTCATACCATGGCTGGCCTCAGAGTCAGACAAGCATTATTATCTGTACTTTGTTTTTAAATTGTCAACAGAAAAGGGATCTTAAATTCGCTCGTGTTTTATTTAGCTAGCGTTTGAAATGATTATGGCGGCTGCGACTGCTAGCGAGAGACCCAAACAATTTGTTTACATATCCTCAAGTATGCCCTCTCTGAATGTATGTACCACATAGTGCTGAGCGATTAGTGCTTTTTGAGGTCGGTTTGGTTTTGTTTCAATTATTACAAAATAATCACAGTTTTTAACATTAAATACACTATGCATTATGTGGGTCGAACGCTGTAACAACACAGAATAAAGCAATTAATAAAAGTCCCATGATGGTAGTGACTGCCCATTACTGCTTATCACTTATTAAGCATAATTTATTCACATTATTTTACTTTAATAAAATATTTCAGTTGTTGTGTATATTACATTTGATGACATTATTATTTAATCCCAAATCATCATCTCCTCTCTAGAGCTGCTGCCAATGCTGTCTGACAAAATCACAATTTTGTAGTTCTTCAAAGTAAATAAGGCATATTTGTATGACTGCTGAATACCAACTATCAATCACTAAGATCATGTATTTTCAGGTAGAGATACCTCGCGAAGCAACAGCTGCTCTCTATATCCCCTCACACATTCTTCTGTCTCTGCCGTAGCAGGCAAGAAACAGACCAGACAAGTAGATGCGCAATGGATTATGGTCATTGTAGTTAATTATCACATTTTATGCGCTAAACTATATAGAATATTGGCCCTGTTGGAAACTACAACTCCCTCCTACATCACATAGTTCAGGCTGTATCTGATTTATCTAGAGAAACTGTGCAATGTGTGCATTGAGCTCACAGAAAAAAACGGAACAAAATGGAATTCAAATAATTGAACTGATGGTCAATTAGTTGTTTAAAAAACTAAAAATAACCGACATTTCAGTTAATCGCTCAGCACTTTGATTCTTTGAGGCTCCGACAGGCCACAGGAGCTGTGCGTTCCAGTGGCAACACGTACTTAGCCACTGGCTTCAGAACAGTGCTTAGGAGCGAGGTCTTTGTATGTCCCATCAGCAACACGTACTTTACCACTGACTCCAGTACAGCCCTTAGGAGCAAGATCTGTGTATGTCCCAGTAGCAAGATGTATGTTGCTACTTACTCCATAAAAGCACTTAGGAGTGAGCTCTGTGTATGTTCTACTAGCAACACATACTTATCCACTGACCCCAGTACAGCGTTAGGAGCAAGGTCTGTGGAAGTTGCATAATCAAGTGAACCCAGAGAGCAGGACCTAAAAACAGCCAGCTTAAGAAGATCTGTAAGTTGCTGATCTGGGATCAGTTTAGCCTTTTAGATCATAATGAATAAGATCTTATATGGAAAGGGTGGACCTGATACTAGATCAGAAATCTTACTCTGAGACTCTTTGTAAATACAAGCCCTGGTCTGGGTCTGGGTAGAAATGCTTATAACAAAAAAGAGAGTGCCTTGTGACGTGTCGTCAGGGCGATAAGACCCCGTTTCCCGGGTAACCCTGAAGACCAAAATAAACATGCGTTTCTAAAAACAGCGTTTCTCAGATTGACTTTGATTCTTTAAGGCTCCGACGGGCAAGAGGTAACACACTGCTACCCCAAACACACACTTCTAAAATCATCAGTTCTGATTATTTGTTCCACACACACACACACACACACACACACGTCCATACACACGCACAAAACACACACTCAAGCTCCCCTAGATCCCTGCGAGAGTTTTGTTTGTAATCTCAAACAAATCGATAAACAAATCTTCACAGCCTCAAACACAATCTAAGGATTTAAAATAGACAAAAAAAGAAGGGATGTTATTCTGTTAAGAGACAATCACTGGCAAAGAGAATGAGAGAAGGAGAAGAAGAAAAAAACAACAACAAGAGAAGGCCTTTTTTTTTTAACAACACAAATACTGTTACTGAACAAACAAGTTAAAAATGTGGGGCAAGTGAACATGATTTCATTGCTGATTGAAACTATGAGGAAAACAGAATCTTAATAAAAATTCACAGTCTTGTAGCTCCCTGTTTTAGGGGATGGGGGGAGTGGAGGGGGGGTTGAATAAGACAGAATAGAAAATTTCTACCCCATACACCCGAGGGGTCTGCGGACTCTGCTCAGGAAAGGATATGGAGGACATGATGCATCTTCAACTGTCTTTAAATAGCACACACTTCACTAACGCTCACACACACACACACTCAAAGCTATGCACACACACACACACACACACACACAGCTAAGCCCATGCACGCAACGCAGGATAACAGAAGTTGAGAAAGAAAATACAGTAAACGTATCTACATTATCTTCCCCTCTGAAATAAACAAACACCGCCCCCTTCACCTCCTATCCGTTCTCCTCCTCCCTCATCTTCCTCTGAGCGGAGTGTGTGGTGTAGGTATCCCTGCATCATTTCAAAGTCTGTTCTCTGTCTCTCTCTCAGTCCAGCCTGTCTGTATCTTTCTCTCTGTAGTATCCCAGTCAGGCTTCACTGGTTTGTCTTCACTGATCTGTCTTCTGGATGGATAGGGAGCCATGGAGGAGGATTGCGTCACGCCATGGTCACACTGAGTGGGGTGTCAGGGAGAGATGAGAAGGTAAGCATTGGGGCGAAGGTGGCTGTGAAGAGTGGTGGTCGACCCCTTCAGGTGCTAGAAAACCAAATAACAACAATGAACTTCTCTCATTGTTTACTTTGCAATCTCCATTATCCACCTCTTTAATTTTCTGATCTCCCTGATGACCCACAGTTAAAATTGGAGGTGACAGTTCAGGGTTTAGCATGTCCAATCTGAGTTTCATTCGAGTACTGAGGGGGGGGGGCAGGGAGGTGATGGGTTGGGGGGCGATGGTGGTAGGGGGCAGGGTTTAAAGATCAGGGGTCAGAGGTCATGGTTCACATCATGACGTGGCGTCTCCGGTGCAGGGCTAGGTGGTCGGATCGGGAGAAGGAGCGGTCACAGTCGGTGCAGCGGAAGGGCTTGATGCCTGTGTGTTTACGGAAGTGTCGCGTCAGCTCGTCTGATCGGGCAAACCTCCAGGTACAGCCCTCCCATGTACAGTGGTATGGCTTCTCTCCTACAGGGAAGAAGACATGGAGTTGGTTGGTTGATTGATTGGTTTAATAGGCAGTACATTAAGTGCATGTAATTGAGCAAATATCTACGCAAAGTGTCTATTCATTGGCTACATCAATGTTAGACAACTCCAACAGCATACCTCATTCAACTAATTTAGGGCATGATGATTAGTTGGACAAGTTGAATCAGGTGTGCTTGTTCAGGGCTGCAATACAAATTTCTACTGTTGGGGGTACTTGAGGACTGGAGTTGGGAAAAACTGGGCTACAGAAAGCGGGCCCTGGATCAGTCATTGGCTATAGAGGAGTATGTGGGCAGGTCAGGGTGTGTGCTACCCAGTGTTGGGGGTATCGCGTTACAGAAGTAACACGCAACGTAATCTGATTACTTTTATGAGTAACGGAGTAAAGTAATGCGTTACTTTTTCAAATTGGGTAATATTATCACACAGGGCGGCAGGTAGCCTAGCAGCCAGTAACCGAAAGGTCGCTGGTTTGAATACCTGAGCCGCCAAGGTGAATAAAAACTTGCCGATGTGTCCTTGAGCAACCCACTTAAACCTAATATGCTCCAGGGGCTGACTGTAGGCCGGCAATGTAAATAAGCTTTTGTTCTTAACTGACTTGACTAGTTAAATAAAGGATAAATAAATTAAAAACAACGCGTGCATTACTTTCGGAATCTTATCTCCACCAGGCGTGTTTCCATGATCCGATCTCGACTTGTTTCCTCATTTAGTTCTTGAGTGAGCGGGCTGTTTAGAGAAATGTCATGACAGCTGCTGTCCATAGAAATGTATAGAGGGCGCACCTCTGATGTTTGCCATTGATCACTTCTGTGATAGCAAAGCCCATAGAGGGCTTTCCCGTCAACTGGCAAGTGTGCCCTCTATACATCTCTATGGGCCGTGTATGTGTGGTCTATAAGAACGAACTGGTGGCTTGAGGGAAAGATTTTTTATTAAAAGATAGGAAATCTTTACAGATGTTTGGTTAACAGTATATGGCTAATTAAGCAGCCCATATGATATAGGAGAAACTAGTGATCAAACCTGAGTTAGTAAGTAGCCTATCTTTGGTAGAGCATGCACGGCTCGCCTTGCTTCCTCCGACAGTCAAACAAACAGTCAAACAAACATTGAGATTTTTTTCCAAGAAAGTAACGCAAAGTAATATAACTCGTTACTTTTGTAAAAAAGTTAGGTTCAGTAATATATTACTTTCCCAACACTGGTGTTACCTGTGTGTATCCTGCGGTGGGCTTTGAGGTGTGAGCTCTTGGTGTACACCTTGTTACAGCCGTCATAGTCACACATATGGACACGCCTCCTTTTCATATCCGGTGAATCAGGATCCACCTGCATGTCCATGTCTACGCCCGACCTGAGAGGGCCACAGAGAGAGGGAGAGAGAGAGATAGAAGAGACAGCATTTATGCGTGCAAGAGAGTGTGTGCACTCAATGAAAAAGAGAGAGAGAGAGAGGATAAGAGAGAGAGAAAACAGACCTGTCATTATATGAGCTGGAGTGACATGCATTGAGTCATGTATTTAGTGAAATTACAAAATGTAACTGCGGATCTGTATTAGCAGGATTACTAGAAATAAGATAGCTACCTGTATATTAACTATTCAGACCTAGTTTCAAATAATATTTATATTATTATGATTATTATTTTAATAAAACTTTTACAGGGACAATGCACATTAATCAACACCAATATTACAGTAACATCCATGTCAATGTGCTGGGGTTAGCAAAGAGCTAATTTGCACCCATAGTCCCTGGGCAGGTAAGGGCAATTACACAGCCACAATGCAAATACAAATACTCACAAAAAATAATACAAAATACAAATACATAACATCCAATTCAATATGATTATAACAGCAACAACATATTCAAATACTTAATCTGGGATTGATAAAAGCTTGCCTGGCACAATGAAACTAACAGAATTGGCACTCCAAGCAGGCTAAAGAAAACAGTATTTGAACTCAGGTCTGGAACTGTTACATGAGCAGATATGTTGTATGACCTTTACCACCCCAACCCCACCCATACTGTCTACGCCCTAACTAAACCTAGAAGGAAAGGACTGTGATGTAATACCTACAGGGAACTGCCCAAGAGTGGCTGACTGGCCAATTAAGATGTATCCATGGGTTTATTATTAATGCACTCTATTGTATTGATCTGTATGACTGATGAATAGAAGTCTTAGAAATTATTTTGTCAATGCTGTGTCATCATTAGGTGACACTATGGGGGTGAATCCATTAGGTGACACTATGGGGTGAATCCTGCATTGATGTCAATGGGAAGTTAGGATTCACCCCTATGTATTTGGATATGGCTACATGAGGGAACTACACTGAACAAAAATATAAACACAACATGTAAAGTGTTGGTCCCATCTTATCATGAGCTGAAATAAAAGATCCCAGAAATGTTCCAGACGCACTAAAAGCTTATTTATCTTTGTTCTTCTTTTGAAATGTATTTCACTGTTAGTGAGTGTTTGTCCTTTGCCAAGATAATCAATCCACCTGACAATATCAAGAAGCTGATTCAACTGTAACGGGCAGATGGCACACTGCGTGTATGGCGTCGTGTGGGCGAGCGGTTCTATGATCCCTAGGTGAAGTTACAGGCCACAGGCAGCAGAGAGGGCTAGAGAGTGACTGTTGAAAACTTATACAGCTTCCAGTTCAATGCTGATCTCTCCTCTTTCTTCTCTTTTTCCCCCAAGTCTCCTCTACCTCCCTCTCTCCTTTTTTTCTGCCTGTCTCTCCCTCTCCCCTTCCGGTTCCTTGCGGCCTTCCCTTTCTCCACCCCGACTGCCAACTAGTTCTCTCTCTCTCTCTCTCTCTCTCTCTCTCTCTCTCTCTCTCTCTCTCTCTCTCTCTCTCACTCTCCCTCTCTCTCCCTCTCTCTCCCTCTCTCTCCCTCTCTCTCTTCCCCTCTCTCTCCCTCTCTCTCTCTCTTCCCCTCTCTCTCCCTCTCTCTCTCCTCTCTCTCTCTCTCTCTCTCTCTCTCTCTCTCTCTCTCTCTCTCTCTCTCTCTCTCTCTCTCTCTCTCTCTCTCTCTCTAGCCGTTGGCTCAAACACACTACACCAACAAAAAAAGAGAGAATAGTATTCCTTATTCACCCCATCCAACCTCTAACACTCTCACCCTGCTCCTCTCTTTCTCTCTTTTTCTCTCACTCCAAACCGTTTATAAGGAGGTGTGACGGCAAACTGCATTACGTAACCTTGTTTACACCCAGTTCTGTGACAACCCTGCCCAGCAACACACACAAACACACAAACACACGTCAGCTGAGTGAACTCTCCAAGCACACACCCTGCATTTCAGTTAGATAGAGTGCAGCAAGCTCTCACACACGCCCTCCTACACATTAATACATTCTGTCTCTCCCGTTTGCTGCCTCACTACACATTGTGTGACACACACACACACACACACACACTGACTCTCTTCTCCTCCAGTGTTCAGGGGTTATGTAAGGGTCCAGAGAAGACCAGTACTGCAGTAATGTAATTAGTGCCAGAGAGAGGGGAGAGAGGAGGGATGGCCCAGCTCACCACAGCCAAACCCCCAGTGAAGGAGCAAATTCACCCTTTATCACTTTTCTCTAATACACTCAACCCCAGTCCTGCTACACTCTTCCTGTATCACTCTACTCCTACAATGTCTTCAGGAAGTATTCATACCCCTTGACTTCACATTTTGTTGTGTTACATCCTGAATTCGAAATGGATGTAATTGAGATAGAATTGTGATGTGGCATATATCCAGGGAGTGTTGAAGTTTCCAAGAGCACATTGGTCTCCATCATTGGGAAATAGAAAAAGTATGGAACTATCCAGACTCTGCCTAGAGTTGGCCATCCGACCAAACTGAGCAACCGGGCAAGAAGGCTCTTGATCAGGGAGGTGACCAAGAACCCAATGACCACTCTGACAGAACTAGCGTTCCTTAGCTGAGATGGGAGAACCTGGCAGAAGGACAACAGTCTCTATAGCACTTCACCAATCTGGACTTCATGAGACAGTGGCCAGACGGAAGCCACTCCTGAGAAAAAGGCACTTGACAGCCGGCCTGGAGTTTGCAAAAAGGCAGACATACCGAAGACGACTTAAAATTGTAATCGCCGCCAAAGGTGCTTCTACAAAGTATTGACTAGGTGTGAATACTTATGTAAATGTGATATTTCTGTATTTCATTTTCAATACATTTGCAAACATTTCTACAAACATGTTTTCACTATTTCATTATGGAGTATTGCATGTAGATGGGTGAGAAAAAAATCTAATTAATCAATTTTGAATTCAGGCTGTAACACAACAAAATGTGGAATAAAGGGGTATGAATACTTTATGAAGGCACTTTACAGTATATCAGGACTACTCAACTACCCACAAATCATGCAAGAAATCTTTTGAAATAGCAAGCGTTGGGTCAGTAACCGAAAGGTTGCTGGATCGAATCCCCGAGCTGACAAGGTAAAAAACCTGTCGTTGAATGCATTCAGTTGTACAACTGACTAGTATCCCCCTTTCCCTTTCCCCAAAAAGTATTGTTATCGTATATCGATTTAAAATCCAATGTATCACCCAGCCTCCATCCTCTAAAGGTGTAAGCATGGCTAGGCAAACCAAACGGGTGTGCTCACACACTCCCTTAATAGACCTTCGCTTGAAAAATGAGTAGGTTGCAGGCAATAGTACCGTTTGTCCATTTTGAGACTCTGTAGAGTAATCTATGATAACTCAAGAAATCTGTCATAAATTGTTATGTTTTTGCCGAGGAGATCTTAGTTGCGCAATTTTGCATCTGACTTGGATGTTTGGTGCAGTATTTCTGAAGTGAAAAAATGTGCATGAGGACATGTCGTCTCTTGTTGAATGACCAATTGCCGACAAGGAGGTGTAGACTTCGGCTACCGAGAAAAAATGTTTTGTGCCCGAACAGCCAAAAAAACCCTTGCCAAAACGAACAAAAACGTCACAAAATGTTGTCTAATATGCACAAACTGTACCGAACTGTTTCGGACGCCTTAACACCCACCCTGTGTCCAAGCCCTGTGTACTAAAGGAGGCTGAGTCCTACAGTACCACCACCCCTACACCACCACCCTGTGTCCAGGCGTATACCACCACCTTCCACTCTATGACACGCACCCAGTATCCAGTCCCTGTGTACTGAACGATGCTGAACCCGACTCTGTCCCACTCTCCACATCACTGTCACTCTGGTACTCCACTGGAGATGCCGAGCCAGGCTTGATACGCACTGTAGGGAGAAAAGGGTAGATGGAGAAAGGGGGGAGGGAGAGAGATGGAGGGATGGAGAAAATGAAGAGAGAGGGAGAGATAGATGGGGTAGAGGGAGAGAGAGGGGAGAGAGAGTGATGGGTACAAATAGAGAAAGATGGGTATAAATAGAGAAAGACAGCGGGGGGTTAGCGACTTAAATCCAACAGTAACACACAGTACTTGGCATTACAAAAGGTAAGTCAAGCCATCCCAGCTGAGCTCATTTGAATTTCTATTTGGGTGTGAGAGAATTCCTCATTATACTTAGGTATGGTTGGCTGTGCTGCAGAGGCTGGTGATTGTATTTGTGAACTCCCCCCACCCCATACCGCCCTCCCTCCCCCTCTCTCCTTTAGTGGGTCAGAATGTGGTGACTGCACTGTTTAAAGGTTCTCTTGCCTGAGGATGAGAGGGGGTGGGGGTTGGATGTAACGATGGGATTGGGATGGGGGAAATAACTGTCCTTTGTATGTTGGGACAATCCCCCCCTCTCATCCCTATTACTACTGAAACCCACCTCATTCAAAGGCAAAATGAGCCATCCCCTCTCCCCCCTTCTAAAACTCCCTACCTCCAACCCTCCCTCTGTACTCCACCCTCTCTCCCATACTCCACCCTCCCACATTCTCTCTACTCAGAGCTCTGCATGTGCACTCATGTGTTAGACAATAACATAGTTATGCAGCAACTCAGAGTATTAAACTCTTTTGAAGTCAAATCTGCACCTACTCATGTACACTCTGTATCAACACACTTATCTACATGTGTTTTCTATTTACAGAATGTTCATGTTGACAGTTTAGAAGTCCTAGGGCCGGTTTCCCGAAAACAGATTAAGCCTAGTCCTAGACTAAAAAGCATGTTCAATGGACATTCTCCATGAAAAGTGTTTATCTAGGCTTAATCTGTGTCCGGGAAACTGGACCCACAGTCTCTAGAATTCTAGAGTTCTAGAGACTGTGGGGCCGTGAGGTCAAAGACCACAGCTAGAGGACATCAGAAAGCAGAGGGAACCATTTAGATTTCGGAAAGGGGTGGAGTCTGGTTTGTGTGTTTGCCTTTGTTGAATCTCCTGCTTCCTTGTTTACATAGAAATTGCATCTCTTGAAAATGTGTCGATAGTTTTGCTCAACTTTGTCTTCATTAGCCTAAATACATTTTGGGATGGTCAACATCTTAACAACATCATAACATTACTCTTTGAGTGTTAAGCAGCACTGTAAATCACATTTATGAACTGTGTAGTGTTCACTTGACAAGTCCTACTCTGCTGAGCAGTAACTCTCTCGTACACACTAGGCCTGTAATAGCGTTGGGTACTAACCAAGGGAATTTACTACTATCCAGCGACAGACAGCAGGGCTTTTCCCAGCAGTGCTAACTATGGTGTCTGACTATGGTTTCTGGCTTCGTCCCAAATGGCAAAGTACAAAGTCATTGTTTATACACCTATTTCTATTGAGAGGTGGCTGTCCCTATTATTTCAATAGAACATGAGTTCTTATATTATTACATTAAAATACAGGTAACTGCCAAAATAAAGGAAACACCAACATAAAGTGTCTTAATAGGGCATTGGGCCATCACGAGCAACCAGAACCGGCAGAGATTTTACAATTGTCTGGCATTCCATTGGAGGGATGAGACACCATTCTTCCACACAAAATTTCACAATTTGGTGTTTTTGTTAATGGTGGTGGAAAACTGTGTCTCTGGCGCTACTCCAATGGGCAACTAGGCATTTTTATACATGACCCTAAGCATGATTGGATGTTAATTGCTTAATTAACTCAGGTGTGGAAGTACCTGCTTTGAATATACTTCCCTCAGTTAGTCAAGTGTTTCCTTTATTTAGGCAGTTACTTATATATGTTTGCTGGGATGTACAGTACCAGTCAAACGTTGGGACACACCTACTCATTCAAGGGTTTTTCTTTATTTTTACTATTTTCTACATTGTAGAATAAAAGTATAGACATCACAACTATAGTAACCAAAAAACTGTTAAACAAATCAAAATATATTTTAGATTTTAGATTCTTCAAAGTAGCCACCCTTTGCCTTAATGACATATTTGCACACTTGGCATTTTCATAACCAGCTTCACCTGAAATACTTTTCCAACAGTCTGGAAGGAGTTCCCACATATGCTGAGCACTTTTTGGCTGCTTTTCCTTCACTCCACGGTCCAACTCATCCCAAACCATATCAATTGGGTTGAGGTTGGGTGATTGTGGAGGCCAGGTCCTCCATCACTCTCCTTCTTGGTCAAATAGCCCTTACACAGCCTGGAGGAGGTGTGTTAGGTCATTTTGCTGTTGAAAAACAAACGATTGTACCACTAAGCGCAAGCCAGATGGGATGGTGTATCGCTGCAAAATGCAGGTTAAGTGTGCCTTGAATTATAAATAAATCACTGACAGTGCCATCAGCAAAGCAGCCCCACACCATCACACCTCCTCCACTATGCTTCACGGTGGGAATTACACATGTGCAGATCATCCGTTCACCTACTCTGCGTCTCACAAAGACACAGCGGATGTAACCAAAAATCTCAAATTTGGACTCATCAGACCAACGGACAGATTTCCACCTGTCTAATGTCCATTGTTCGTGTTTTTTTGGCACAAGCAAGTCTCTTGAACTCTGTGAAGCATTTATTTGGGCTGCAATTTCTAAGGCTGGTAACTCTAATTAACTTATCCTCTGCAGCAGAGGTAACTCTGGGTCTTCCTTTCCTGTGGCGGTCCTCATGAGAGCCAGTTTCATCATAGCGCTTGATGGTTTTTGCGACTGCACTTTTTACGGATTGACTGACCTTCATGTCTTAAAGTCGTTTCTCTTTGCTTATTTGAGCTGTTCTTGCCATAATATGGACTTTGTCTTTTACCAAATAGGGTTATCTTCTGTATACCACCCCTACCTTGTCACAACACAACTGATTGGCTCAAACGCATTAAGAAGAAAATAAATTCTACACATTAACTTTTAACAAGGCACACCTGTTAATTGAAATGCATTCCAGGTGACTACATCATGAAGCTGGTTGAGAGAATGGCAAGAGTGTGCAAAACTGTCATCAAGGCAAAGGGTGTCTACTATCTCAAATATAACATATATTTCTTATTTGTTTAACACTTTTTTGGTTACTACATGATTCCATATGTGTTATTTCATAGTTTTGATGTCTTCAGTATTATTCTACAATGTAGAACATAGTCAAAATAAAGAAAAACCCTGGAATGAGTAGGTGTGTCCAAACTTTTGACCGGTACTATACATCACAGGGGGTTGGTGGCGCCTTAATTGGGGCTCGTGGTAATGACTGGAGCGAAATCAGTGGAATGGTATCAAATACATCAAACACATGGTTTCCAGGTGTTTGATGGCATTCTATTTGCGCCGTTCCTGTCATTATTATGAGCCATTCTCCCGTCAGCAGCACTGATGTACATCTGTCCAAATTAAAGATTGCCAAATATGGCAAAGTCCAAAATAAGAGATACTGTATATAGAGGTCTCATCTTTGCATCTGTGCCATTATGGTGTCTGTGACAGTACAGGCAGCACAATCTCCATTTTAAAATTGCATGCGCAATGCTCTACCAACTGAGCTGCAGAGGACCACTATGTGGGTAGTGGAAAAGTGCACACTTCAGGAAAAAGTGTAGAGTATTGAGATGCATAGCTAGCTGGGGGGATGCAACCCTACAAGAGCCCAAACATTGACTATTTCACTAAAACCTAGATACCTATAATGTGCTATACTGTTCTGTACTCTTCTGTGCTCTACTGTACTGTGCTCTACTGCAGGATTTCCCAAACTCAGTCTTGGGGCCACCACTGGATGCATATTTTGGTTTTTGCCCTGGCACTACACAGCTGATTCAAATGATCAAAGCTTGATGATGAGTTGGTTAAATGTGCACCAAGGGGGGCCCCCAGGACCGAGTTTGGGAAACCCTGCTCTACTGTACTGTGCTCTACTGTACTGTGCTTTACTATATTTTACTGGGGGGGTTGTTTTTGGTCAAGAAAGACTAAAATCACTAGGAATTCAGCTAAATTTGTTGTTATTTTAGGAAATCTTGATACATTTTTCAAATACAATCTCTTTTTGGGCTGTTAATTTGCAGTGTACAAATTATTAGAATTATGTTCCGGCCCCCGGACCAGCCGTGCAAAAATGGGCCCGCCACTGAATCTAGTTGCCTACTCCTGCTGTGCTGTACTTTACCCTAGTCTACTATACTGCACTGTACCCTACTGTGTTGTACTCTACTGTACTGTACTCGAGTTGACTCCACTTGAGTTTCTTACAATTGAAGAAAGAGCCCATGGACTCTTGATCTAGTGGTCTTGGTCTGGAGACCACGCAAGACCACATACATTCTGTCATGGTCTCTACTTACCGGGTCTGTACCTTGGGACTAATGTCCTGGTATAAATCTTGGTCCTGGATATTAACCATAGTCAACCCAATTTGAAGAAAACAATGCTCTCTGATCATTGGCTGATCACTACCAACACATAGGAATCCCCACCCATTTGACTACTTTTAAATGGTGGAAGCTCTCAATGGCAATGTCTATACTAAAACGAGTTATATCCATCTAGAGTCCTCCATTTATCTCTATGATTGACACTTGACACCGAAACGCCTGTTATTTTGCCAAAATAAAGATAGGTCAAGTGATCATTTAAATATCTGACAACATAATTAATTAGATGCATAAGTAAATCAATCAACACGTTTCAGATTCATACAATCGACATTGAACATTTTACATAGAACAATAGAGATTATATTTCTCTAAATTCAATTTAAAGGTTTTGATGTTTTTACTATTTTGTTAATTTGGTATGCAACGCAAATACATTTTCTAAAATTAATCTGTAATAGAAAGTTGATCAAAATGATCAATACTGTGCATGGTTCTCCGTTTATTGCAACTTTGTTTCGGTAGTGACACATTTAGTGTGGTATTTAAAAATATGGTAGGTAAAAATGTAATATGCAAATACAAACAAGGTGTGTGAGTAGAATATTTGTCTACCTGACATATTTTGGAAGGCATGTGTGCTGAAAGTTTGGGAAAAATAGGATACAAATTTGCACCACTTCTGTAGAATGACCCATATAGGGAATAAGATGCTATTTGGGACACAGACTGACTCCTCAGGAAGAGATATACTGTACTATATTGAGAGTTCTGCTCATGAATGAACATGTCAGTCTGTATATGCAATGCACCATTTACGTGTGTGTGTGCATGTGTGAACAGGGATCCTTAGAAAGACAATGCGGGGCAGTGCCAGTGTGAGATAGCGTGACAGGGGTGAAAGAGAAACAGTGACTGAAAGAGAGATTGAGAAAGTGCATGACAGTGAGATACAACAAGTGCACACGTCTGTGATAGAGTGAGAGAAAGAGATTGTGTGTGTGTGGGTGTGTAAGTATGTTTTGAAAAGAATTAGCATGGACAAGACTCGAGAGATATGTATTGCTTGCAAGGAGGAAACTGTTTAAGAGGTCAAGAGACCGAGATGATGAGATCAACTCTGCTCAAAATCTGTCAAGAGTGCGATAAACCCTTTTTTGTATGGAGGTCTATGAGAGTGTCGAATTACGTGAGGCTAATTTGATTGAAAATAAATTTGTAATGTTTAGGCTGTTACAAATGTACTGACAAGTGGATGCATGTGGCAACTTTGAGAAAAATTGCCCTCTCATTGGCTATAATGGTCCCAACTGATCTCGCCTACCTTCAATCATTGATGACATGTATTTCCATTGTTAGTAAACTCTGCTATTTTGTCAATATAATAGATCATCTTTAGTTTAAGTGAGAGAAATCGGAGAGAAGAGAGTGTGTATAGGAGAAGAAGAGGACGGATGTGAACAGAGAACTCAATTAATATTTCTTTATTAACTTTGAAGCTTTTATTTCAACGCTTATTTTAGAAGGTTGTACGACGTTCGTATTGTAATTGTTTAAGCCTCATAATTTCTACGCTCTGGATAAGAGTGTCTGCTAATCGCAACATATCCTTCCCTCCCTTTCCCTTGGACTCACCGGATCCCTCAGAGCGCCCGTCGCTCCCGATGAGGGGCACTGTGATGGCAGCGGTGGCCACCCCATCCGTGGGCATGGTGGTGTAGACCAAGGGCAGAGACTGGACCACCACGGGGATGGTCTGCAGCTGGCCCATCTTACTGGGCATGTTGACCGACGGGATGGTGTGGATAACATGCAGGATCTGCTGACCGCCTGCCCCCTGGGTGGATGCTAGGATGGACCCGGGGGAGAGCATCTGGAGGAGGGAGGATGGAGGAGAGGAGGGGTTAAGGTGGGTATACATGGATGGGAGCAGTACTGTCTGAAATGGCAACATATTCCCTATATAGTGCAGTGGTTCCCAAACTGTGGATGGGGGGGGGCTTAAGGAACTCAGTCTGGCTTACAACTTACTCTTGAAAGTTGTAATAGTAGAAGGTGCAATTTCGAAATTGGGTAGTGCATCGTCAGTTTTCCTAGTCATGTCAGTCATTGCATACCTTAGAGAGCAATTTATGTCCAGATCAACTAGCATATGTCGGCAAAAACATTTTAAGATACATTTTTTGGCCCTTAGGTTTTGTTGTAATGTTTGAGTCACTCAATGTGGGGGGTCTCTAAATAATGCAAATTTAACCAATTCTCCTATTTGTTTAAAATGGAGTGGTAAATATGTTTTACAGTGGTAAATACGAAAATAAAATCTTCCAATGAAATGAACACCCCCACCACAAGTATACATGCAGTTTGGATGTTGGAATTATTTGTGGACGAACATGCCTACTTTTTTTGCAATTTGTTTGACAATCAGATGAAAATATCATGAACGGTTGTGTTCATGCCACATTAAAAGGTAATAATTGTGTAGAATAATGTGTAGAATTGCAGGAAATAAGCTTTAAACCTGCAAAATGTTCTCCCCGCCAACAAGAGGGGTGTGAACAGTTTGTGTCATGAATAGTGCTTGTACCCATAGAAATGGGCTCCCTAGTGGCGCAGTGGTCTGTATCACAACTGGCCGTGATCGCGAGTCCCATACTGCGGCGCACAATTGGCCCAGCGTCGTCCGGGTTAGGGAAGGGTTTGGCTGGGGTAGGCCGTCATTGTAAATAAGAATTTGTTCTTAACTGACTTGCCTAGTTAAATAAAAGGTTAAATACAAAAACAATTATAATAAATAGGCACGTGCGGGGTGGGGTGCGGTATGTTCTCCAATGCTGAAAGGGGGGCCTGAGTGAAAATGTATGGGAAACCCTGATATAGTGCACTACTTCTGGCCAGAAAGGGGAATAGGGTGCCATTTTGAACACAGACATTGTGTCAGCTAAGCGGACAAGAAAAAAAACAGCATGGAAGTATTCAATTGTTACGGAAACGGAAAGACAGAGCCTTTCAAAAGAAAAACATTGTAAACTAACAGTTACTACATTAGGCATAGGCACCTGACTTTTTGGCAACCCCTAATATGTGCAAGTGCATTTCACTTTTAAGCCAACAGACACTTCTACCCATCATTCCAAAAGAGGAGCTAGCTAGCGAGCCGACTGGCTTAATAACTGGCGTGGTTACCATGGTGTCTAGAATGGTTACCGTAGGGATGTGGTTTGCCGACAGCGTGGGCAGCACCACGGAGCTGGGGGCAGGGTTGGCTGTGGTGGACGGTGTAGAAACGGGCAGGGAGGGGCGTGGCTTGCCAAGTGACAGGTCGACAGGTTCCGTCTGGTCCTCTGGTGGGCGGGAGGAGTAATCTGTTGTTGTGTCTGTTGTGGTTGTGTCTATGGTCATGTCTGTGGCTGTGCAGAGGGGAGGGGGAGACTCAGGCTGGGTCTTCTCTGACTTGATCTTCAGGTCTGTAGGCTGGGGACACTCCTCACACACTTCAGCTTGCTAGAGAGAGAGAGAGAGAGAGAGAGAGAGAGAGAGAGAGAGATAGAGAGAGAGAGAGAGAGAGAGAGAGAGAGAGAGAGAGAGAGAGGAGAGGGAGAGGGAGAGGGAGAGGGAGAGGGAGAGGGAGAGGGAGAGGGAGAGGGAGAGGGAGAGGGAGAGAGGGAGAGGGAGAGAGAGAGAGAGAGAGAGAGAGAGAGAAGATGGTATGCGAGAGAGAGGGAGGGAGGGACAGAGAAAGAGGGAGGTGATGGGAGTGAGGAAGGGTGGGAGAGAGAAAGAAGAGAGAGACAGGGTAGAGAGAGAGGGTAAAGAGATATGAAGAAAAATGAGTGACAGAGTCATGGAGAGAGAAGTGAGATGAATAGGCAGAAAAAGGAAGCGACAGAAAGAAAGAAAGAAAGAAAGAAAGAAAGAAAGAAAGAGCAGGGGAGAAAAGTAGAGAGAGATGATCAGCACATGATTTTTCCCCACATGCACACACATAGACCTGGCCACCAGACTGCTGTCCCCTCGGCTCAGTTCAGCTGTATTCTCTGGCTGCAAAAGCAGAGCAAAGCAGGGTAGGGGAACAATGGCTGCTGTGTGGGGCTCTGGGAGCTGGGAGGGAGAGGTGGAACTGGGAGGTGGAGAGCAGAGCAGCAGGCCTAAAGATGGCACACTGCCAGGAGAGTGCAGCCCTGCCCTGCCTAGCCCCGGCCAAGCCTTGCACTGAGGCATTGACTGCACCCTGCCTGCTGATCACTTGTCAGTACAGAGCATAAAGCAGCATTCTGCTAACTCACTGAGCGTGCCGTACAGTATAGCATACATTCAGCACAAAACAGCCCTGCCCAACCCTGCCTAGCGTAGCCCCAGCGAAGGCACTGAGTGCACCCTGCTACAGCATACACAGCAGAGAGCACTAAGCATATAGCAGTACACAACATCCCTATCCACTACCCAGTGCCCAGTGCTCATGAATACGCCCAGCCCAGGGGGGCAGGCATGCACGTACATACACTCGCTCACGCTGACACATGCACTTGCTCACACTCACACAACCGCCAGCATTCACACACGCAAGTGCACACGCACACACAAGAAGAAAAGGCAGGGGTTTTGTAGCGACTGTGACTGTACACAGACAGTGAGCCTCCGTGCATGTGAGATGAATGATGGGTATGAGTTCATCATTCCTTCAGTAATTTCAAGACAAACACACAATTTTGGGTGGTCTGGTTCAGCATAAGCTGAAAACCCATCAGTGAGAGATGGCTATAGGTATGATGTGCTATTCTAAACCCACTACCCAAACTATCCTATCCTAGCCTACATCACGACAGTTACAGAGTGGACACAGGTGGACCCTGAGAGGGAGGGAGGTCAGTCAGTGTACATAATAACATATAGGCCAGGATACATGTTGTTGGGAAAAGAGGAGTGAGCGAGGGTGGGAGAGTGAGAGAGAGAGAGAAAAAGGAGAGTGGGTGGGAAAGGCCTCCGGTTGCCATGGAAACTAGGAGGTATCAGCTGACAATTTTTTCCCCCTCATTCTATCTTCACGCCCACCCACTCCCTTCCTCCCTCTCTCCCTCCCTGTCTCTGCCTCCACACCCTTTCACCTCATCCTCTCATGCTAGTCTGTTTGTCCCCTACACCTTCCCTACATATCTCCTTCACTCTCTTTCTTTCTATCGATCCCTCTCCCATATCCCCTTCACAATGGTTTAGATTAGACTTGCAAGCGTATTCAGACACACCCACTATTCTCAGCTAAAAGATTTAAAACAATGCTCCTGAAAAATCATACAAAATTACACCCTCACCCTGTTCCTACTAAACACTACCAAATGGCACCCTAACCCTATTTCAAGGGTATTCAACTCTACAAGATCCGAAGCCTGCTGGTTTTCTGTTCTACCTGATAATTAATTACACCCAACTGGTGTCCCAGGTTTAAATAAGTGCCCGATTAGTGGGGAACAATGGGGGAAAAAACTGCGGAACTTGCTTCGAGGTCAAGAGATTCATTTTCAGGCCCTATATAGTGCATAGGGCTCTGGTCAAAAGTAGTGCAGCATATAGGGAATAGGGTGCCATTTCGGAAGAATCCAGTGACTGTATGAGCAGTGGAGAGCTCACAAACACGTAGATAAAGTTGGCCACATCACACACAGACAGGGGTGTCAGTAGTTAGGCAACAATAGGGTTTAATATACAGTCGTGGCCAAAAGTTTTGAGAATGACACAAGTATTGGTCTCCACAAAGTTTGCTGCTTCAGTGTTCTTAGATCTTTATGTCAGTAGTTACTATGTTACACTGAAGTATTACTACAAGTATTCCATAAGTGTTAAAGGCTTTCATTGACAATGAAATTCAGTTTATGCAAAGAGTCAATATTTGCCCTTCTTTTTCAAGACCTCTGCAATCCGCCCTGGCATGCTGTCAATTAACTTCTGGGCCACATCCTGACTGATGGCAGGCCATTCTTGCATAATCAATGCTTGGAGTTTGTCAGAAGTTGTGGGTTTTTGTTTGTCCACCCGCCTCTTGAGGATCGACCACAAGTTCTCAATGGGATTAAGGTCTGGGGAGTTTCCATGGACCCAAAATGTCGATGTTTTGTTCCCCGAGCCACTTAGTTATCACTTTTGCCTTATGGCAAGGTGCTCCATCATGCTGGAAAAGGCATTGGTCGTCACCAAACTGTTCTTGGATGGTTGGGAGAAGTTGCTCTCGGAGGATGTGTTGGTACCATTCTTTATTCATGGCTGTGTTCTTAGGCAAAATTGTGAGTGAGCCCACTCCCTTGGCTGAGAAGCAACCCCACACATGAATGGTCTGAGGATGCTTTACTGTTGGCATGACACAGGACTGATGGTAGCGCTCACCTTGTCTTCTCCGGACAAGGTGTTTTCCAGATGGCCCAAACAATCGGAAAGGGGATTCATCAGAGAAAATGACTCTACCCCAGTCCTCAGCAGTCCAATCCCTGTACCTTTTTCCAGAATATCAGTCTGTCCCTGATGTTTTTCCTGGAGAAGTGGCTTCTTTGCTGCCCTTCTTGACAAGAGGCCATCCTCCAAAAAGCCCCGATCCCGCAGCTGAATCAACTTTAGGAGACAGTCCTGGCGCTTGCTGGACTTTCTTGGGCGCCCTGACGCCTTCTTCACAACAATTGAACCTCTCTCCTTGAAGTTCTTGATGATCCGATAAATGGTTGATTTAGGTGCAATCTAAAAGGCACAGTCAACTTAGTGTATGTAAACTCCTGACCCACTGGGATTGTGATATAGTGAATTATAAGTGAAATAATCTGTCTGTAAACAATTGTTGGAAGAATTACTTGTGTCATGCACAAAGTAGATGTCCTAACCGACTTGCCAAAACTATAGTGTGTTAACATGAAATCTGTGGAGTGGCTGAAAAATGAGTTTTAATGACCAAGTGAATGTAAACGTCCGACTTCAACTGTAAGTATCTACCCTTTCCCTGCAGCCTCGATCTCTCTCCCTGTACTGTCTCTGAGTGATCACCCTCCCTCTCTATCCTTGTAGGGTACCCTCCTAGCACTGCTTTATATCTAGAACTCTATCTATCTCTGCACACTTCTATAAAAGTTAAGCCTCCAGCCCCGCACCGCGGCACCCACTATCACTACAGAGAGAGAAAGGGAGGAGAGAAAGAGATTGAGAGAGCGATAGAATGAGAGAAATGGAGAGTAGACAGGATAAAGAGAGAGAGAGAAAGAGAGGGGACATACAGAGAGAAGATGAAGAGCGACATAAAGCCCATTAACAAAATTATTGGGTAAAGAGAGGGACGATGGCGACACATTAACTGAACTGAGTAACACAAAGAGAACAATATTGGCACAGAACTGTGTCAGCGACACCCTTTAGATTGGCAAGAGACGAGAGGAGTATTTACTCTCCTCTCACTTTTAAATTCAACAACTCTACCATATAAATGGGTCACCAGATGCAGAGTAATTGATGTCAACTTTAATGGCTTGCTATGCACGGATGGTTGTATGTCTTGTGATGTGTTATGTATGCCAAGAATACCCTCTATTGTTGCCAGACAAATTTCCCTATGGTAAAATAAAGTATTCATACATTCATGCTATTGCATTGCGATGCTGGTGTTGATATTGCATTGTTGGTTATTGCAGTGGAGAGCTGAGAGAGAACCTATAGCTGTGGCAGTCAACTCAATTGAACTCCAATAGGCTCTGACTAAGTCACTAAGTTATTCTAAAGGAGGAAATCAATAGGTCACAAGGTGAGAGAAACAATGCTCTGTCTGTGTGTGTGTGTGTGTGTCTGTGATTGTGTGTGTTAGTGTGTGTGTGTGTGTGTGTGTGTGTGTGTGTGTGTGTGTGTGTGTGTGTGTGTGTGTGTGTGCGTGTGTGTGTGTGAAAGAGAGAGAGCGAGAGAGAGAGAGAGAGAGAGAGAGAGAGAGAGAGAGAGGGAGAGAGAAAAAGTAGCAGGATGAGAAAGATAGTGCGAGTGCAAACAATACCTCTCCCAATTTCTGTCCCTCTCTCATTCTCTCTCTCACTGCCCTGAAGGTCATGCCTAAAGCCTGAGGTGAATCTTAATAGAGCCAAGAGCTCAAAGGGTTAATGGATTTCTACTCACAGCTAGATAGAGAGAAGAGAGGCGAGAGATACTAGGGAGAGAGAGAGAGAGAGAGAGAGAGAGAGAGAGAGAGAGAGAGAGAGAGAGAGAGAGAGAGAGAGAGAGAGAGAGAGAGAGAGATACTAGAGAGAGAGAGATACTAGGGTACCGTCATCCGCCCTGGTTAAGGTCCACATGATGATGGAGTCAACAATGTTGTGTTCTAGCTATAGTACTACTGAGACAACTAGATAGCAGTGGTGTAAAGTACTTAAGTAAAACTACTTTGAAGTACTACTTAAGTAGTTTTTGGAGTATCTGTACTTCACTTTACTATTTATATTTTGGACAACATTTACTTTTACTCCACTACTAAACACAAATACTGTGTTTGTAAATTATGTCTGAGTGTTGGAGTGTGGCCTTGTCTGTCCTTAAAAAGTACTAGAAATTTGCGCAAGAAGGTTTGCTTAATATAAGGAATTTTATGTATAGCATTTACTTTTTACACCACTGTACTTAAGTACATTTTAAACCAGATACTTTTAAACATTCACTAAAGTAGTTTCTAACTGGGTGAATTTACTTGAGGTATTTTCTATTAAGGTATCTTTAATATTACTAAAGTATGAAATTGAGTACATTCCACGAATGCTAGAGAGCGGAAGTAGATATCATGGATATCAATAAGGCAGGTTTCAAAGCTATCCTAATTGTGTGGTGGTCTCCACACGGGACATCAGTCTTTCTCTCACACTCTTTCACCTCTTCCTGTTTCTTAATCTCCCTACAGCTGTAGTATTGTCATACACTGGATTGTTTTGCAAGTTATATATAGTACTGTGCCAAAGTTTAAGGCAGGTGTGAAAAAATGCTGTAAAGTAAGAATGCTTTCAAAAATAGACATGTTAATAGATTATATTTATCAATTAACTAAATGCAAAGTGAGTGAACAGAAGAACAATCTAAATTAAATCCATATTTGGTGTGACCACCCTTGTTAGGATCTGGCCATAGAGAAGCCTTTTGCTTCTCAATGTAGCCATGGTCAGAGTCTGACAGGTCTAGGTTCTATTTTCTATGTGGTGTTTTGTGTTGGATCCCTAATTAGAGGCAGCTGCTATGCATTGTCTCTAATTAGGGATCCTATTTATGTTTGTATGTTACACACCCTAGGTGTGGTTCATTATCTCCATGTCAGAGCAAGTAAGTGTGTTCACGTTTCATTTTGTATCATTGTTCATTTTGTATAGTTCGTCATTTTGATTATATTCTTTATTAAAAGAGTATGTCGAACTATCACTGCGCTGCGCCTTGGTCTGTTTTAACACCCGCTCGTGACAACCCTTTGGCCTTCAAAACAGCATAATTTCTTCTTGGTACACTTGCACAAAGTCATGGATTTTGTAGGCATATAGTCAGGTGTATGATTAAACAATTATACCAAACAGGTGCTAATGATCATCAATTCAATATGTAGGTCGAAACACAATCATTAACTGAAACAGAAACAGCTGTGTAGGAAGGAATAAAACTGCGTGAGGAACAGCCAAACTCGGCTAACAAGGTGAGGTTGCTGAAGACAGTTTACTGTCAAAAGTCATACACCATGGCAAGACTGAGCACAGCAACAAGACAAAAGGTAGTTATACTGCATCAGCAAGGTCTCTCCCAGCAGACATTTCAAGGCAGACAGAGGTTTCCAGATGTGCTGTCCAAGCTCTTTTGAAGAAGCACAAAGAAACATGCAAAGTTGAGGACCGTAGATGCAGTGGTCAGCCAAGGAAACTTACTGCAGCAGATGTAAGACACGTCATGCTTACATCCCTTCACAATCGGAAGATGTGAAGATGTGCCATCAGCTCAGAATTGGCAGAAAACAGTGGGACCCTGGTACACCCATCTACTGTCCGGAGAAAGTCTGGTCAGAAGTGGCCTTCATGGAAGACTTGCGGCCAAAAGCCATACCTCCGACGTGGAAACAAGGCCAAGCGACTCAACTATTCACGAAAACACAGGAACTGGGGTGCAGAAAAATGGCAGCAGGTGCTCTGGACTGATGAGTCAAAATGTGAAATATTTGGCTGTAGCAGAAGGCAGTTTGTTTGCTGAAGGGCTGGAAAGCGGTACACGAATGAGTGTCTGCAGGCAACAGTGAAGCATGGTGGAGGTTCCTTTCAAGTTTGGGGTTGCATTTCTGCAAATGAAGGTTTGGGCCAACCTACCTGCCGAGTTCCTTCAAAAACTGTGTGCAAGTGTACCTAGAAGAATGTATGCTGTTTTGAAGGCAAAGGGTGGTCACACCAAATATGGGTGTAGATTTTTCTTCTGTTCACTCACTTTGCATTTTGTTAATTGATAAATATAAACTATTAACATTTTTGAAAGCATTCTTACTTTTTCACACCTGCCTAAAACTTTTGCACAGTACTGTATATATGCATATATATACTGTATGTGTGTGTACAGTCGTGGTCAAAAGTTTTGAGAATGACACAAGTATTGGTCTCCACAAAGTTTGCTGCTTCAGTGTTCTTAGATCTTTATGTCAGTAGTTACTATGGTACACTGAAGTATAATTACAAGTATTCCATAAGTGTCAAAGGCTTTCATTGACAATGATATTCAGTTTATGCAAAGAGTCAATATTTGCAGTGTTGACCCTTCTTTTTCAAGACCTCTGCAATCCGCCCTGGCATGCTGTCAATTAACTTCTGGGCCACATCCTGACTGATGGCAGGCCATTCTTGCATAATCAATGCTTGGAGTTTGTCAGAAGTTGTGGGTTTTTGTTTGTCCACCCGCCTCTTGAGTTCTCAATGGGATTAAGGTCTGGGGAGTTTCCTGGCCATGGACCCAAAATGTTGATGTTTTGTTCCCCGAACCACATAGTTATCACTTTTGCCTTATGGCAAGGTGCTCCATCATGCTGGAAAAGGCATTGGTCGTCACCAAACTGTTCTTGGATGGTTGGGAGAAGTTGCTCTCGGAGGATGTGTTGGTACCATTCTTTATTCATGGCTGTGTTCTTAGGCAAAATTGTGAGTGAGCCCACTCCCTTGGCTGAGAAGCAACCCCACACATGAATGGTCTGAGGATGCTTTACTGTTGGCATGACACAGGACTGATGGTAGCGCTCACCTTGTCTTCTCCGGACAAGGTGTTTTCCGGATGGCCCAAACAATCGGAAAGGGGATTCATCAGAGAAAATGACTCTACCCCAGTCCTCAGCAGTCCAATCCCTGTACCTTTTGCAGAATATCAGTCTGTCCCTGATGTTTTTCCTGGAGAGAAGTGGCTTCTTTGCTGCCCTTTTTGACACCAGGCCATCCTCCAAAAGACTTTGCCTCACTGTGAGTGCAGATGCAATCACACCAGCCTTGATCCCGCAGCTGAATCAACTTTAGGAGACGGTCCTGGAGCTTGCCAGACCATAATTCTGCCAAACTTTACAGTTGGCATTATGCATTCAGGCAGGTAGCGTTCTCCTAGCATCCACCAAACCCAGATTTGTCAGTCGAACTGCCAGATGGTGAAGCGTGATTCATCATGCCAGAGAACGCGTTTCCACTGCTCAAGAGTCCAATAGCGGCGAGCTTTACACCACTCCAGCCGACGCTTGGCATTGCGCATGGTGATCTTAGGCTTGTGTACGCCTGCTCAGCCATGAAAACCCATTTCATGAAGCTCCCAATGAACATGCAACAATTTCAAAGATTTTACTGATTAAGAGTTTATATAAGGAAATCACTCAATTGAAATGAATTTATTAGGCCCTAATCTATAGATTTCACATGACTGGAAACACAGCTATGCATCTGTTGGTCACACATACAGTACCTTAAAACGCCCATACCTAAAAAAAGAGGTATGGGCGTGGATCAGAAAACCAGTCAGTATCTGGTGTGATCACCAGTGCAACATCTCCTTCGCATAGAGTTTATCAGGCTGTTGATTGTGGCCTGTGGAACGTTGCCCCACTCCTCTTCAATGGCTGTGCAAGGTTGCTGGATATTGGCAGGAACTGGAACACGCTGTCGTACACGTCGATCCAGAGCATCCCAAACAATGGGTGATATATGTCTGGTGAGTATGCAGGCCATGGAAGAACTGAGAGATTTTCAGCTTCCAGGAATTGTGTACAGATCCTTGCGACATGGGGCAGTGAAACATGAGGTGATGGCGGCATATGAATGGCTCGACAATGGGCCTCAGGATCGTGCTACCTCGCCTGAGCCCGATGGGCCTAGACATCATACATTGCCTTAGGGTTGGGTAGGGCCTGTTTTTCATCAATAACTAGGGTACAGGTATCACTAAATTGATCATTAACATTTTGAAGCTGAGACATTTGCTTGTGCTCTGCTGCGTAATACATATCATGGTGTCAGAAGTGCTTCAACCTCGTCAAAAATAAGAGTCCAAAGCAGAGATTATTTTACCAAAAATAATAATGTTCCTTGAGTTTTGTCAGAGTTTAGAGTGATGAAAAGTATCTAGTTTACAGCTAGTTCTAACTGCTCTCTGCCTCGTCACTAAGCAGAACAGCAAGCAGAGGCGTTGCTATGGATACTCACACAAGCAGAGCCATGCACAGAGCGCAAGCAGCGCAGGGAGCGCCAGACAGATAGACGAGCACACACACACACACACACACACACACACACACATTTGAAAGCCGTCAGTCAAACCCAAACATAACAAACACATCAATGTAGTCTTGAAGATGACTGATTATTACAAACAATAACACAACACAACTTGACACAAACACCCCAATGTGGAGTTAGAACTCAGGAGGAGAACTAACTCGCTCTGGACAACGACACCATGAGTGACTGACGTTGAATATGGATAGAGAATAGAGCTAGCTGCATCCTGCATACAGTAGTCTGTGTGTGTTTGTACTATGAACATTTAAACCAAATTGATTCCTTAATGTTAAGGGAAAAAAAACTTACAAATTAAAAGAATTAAACTCTTCCACAAAATTCAAATCACAATGCAGCTATCACAAAACGATCATCATCATAAAGGTTTTTTTTTTCTTCATAAAAGGACATTCGTGGGCAGGCTTTTGTTAATAATTAAACAAAGTAGGCCCCTAGATAATTGAATACGAATATGCAATTTGCCTTCATAAAAATAATGTTTTTGTTGCATATTTCAATCTGGAACTTGCCTAGGTTTAGGGGGGGGGGTTAACCTATTCTAAATGGCACACTATAGCAGTTAGGAGAAAAGCCTAAAATAGACGAGACGCATTTATTATTCCAAAACTACAACTCGTGGTTGGAACACATATTTCACTACTTTAATCAACCTGTCCATTTTGAATGTGTGATAAAGTTGTCGTGATTTGGCAAGGAATGTAGCTTGTCTACAGTTTTTTTGTGTGTATCCCATCAGTTAGATACGAGCTTGGGTGAACAGCACGCATGTGTGTAGAGGGAACAGTTGGATCGAAATTGAGAGAATGTAGGGAGAAGAACTGTAATCACATGGCTATGTTTATTTTTGGTTTTGAGTCGCTAATGCACATAATGCAGATTCCTAATGCTGCCGCCTATTGTATGGCTGCGTAGAACTTCATTGCACCCTAACGGTCATACCGTGCAATAGGACTTTACGTGGAATTTTATGAAATGTTCTTATTATTTTAATGGAAAACCGATAACTAAAACTCCCTGTCTATGTGCATACATGCGTGACACGGACATGCATACTCCATGAGTGCCTCACTGTGTGTGCGAGAGAGAGAGAGAGAGAGAGAGAGATTGTGAGAGAGAAAGTATTCAAATTATAATGTATTGCTAGCAGGTATTCATTTTTGTGTGTGTCAGTTTAACTGTGTATTTGTGTTTGCGTGTGCCTTTGGCTGTAGTGGTGTGTTGTGGGGAGGGAGGGGAGGATTGCAAGGGAAGGGGTGTGGTAGCAGTGAAGAGGTGGAGGAGGGGTGTGTGTATGAGGGGGGAAGGAGGGGTAGGGAGGGGTGCGGGCAAGCAGGCTACATCACAGACTTTCCAACTCCCGCCAGAGCCCCGTTGCCATGGATACCAGAGAGCGGAAGCCTACCTCGATATCAGGGGCCTATGCGAGAGAGAGAAAGAGAGAGAGAGATGCAGCTTGAGCCCTACCCTCTTCAACATATACACTGGCTGTACAAAACATGATATGGATTGACTTTCCATGACACTAACCACGTTTTCATCCAGTTTTTCTTTGAGTAAAGTCAAACCGTATAGGAGAACCACAGCTGTGATGGAAACAGGAAGTTACAGTACAATTTTTTAAATGCCGACAGATAATTGGTTTGTTCGACATGGTGGGATATTTTTGTGTCTGCAAAATTAATAATGCGCGAAATGGCGGTGGAAACGCCTTTATGCGCAGATATTGATATAATAATAATCCATTTGAGACATGGATTGTGTATGTGTGCCATTCAGAGGGTGAATGGGCAGGACAAAATATTTTTGAACATGGTATGGTAGTAGGTGACAGGCGGTTTGTGTCAAGAACTGCAACGCTGCTGGGTTTTTCCCAAAGGACACCCAGCCATCTTGACACAACTGTGGGAAGAATTGGAGTCAACATGGGCAAGCATCCCTGTGGAATGCTTTCGATGCCTTGTAGAGTCCATGGGGTGTTCCTAATGTTTGGTATACTCAGTGTATATCAACGAATTGGCGAGGGCAATAGAACAGTCTTTAGCACCCAGCCTCATCCCAATAATCTGAATTAAAATGTCTACTGTTTGATGATGATCTGGTGCTTCTGTCCCCAGCCAAGGAGGGTCTACAGCAACACCTAGATCTTCTGCACAGATTCTGTCAGACCTGGGCCCTGACAGTGAATCTCAGTAAAACAAAAATAATGGTTTTCCAAAAAAGGTCCAATTGCCAGAAACACAAATACAAATTCCATCTAGACACCGTTGCCCTAGAGCAAACAAAAAAACGATACCTACCTCGGCCTAAACAGAACCACAGGCAACTTCCACAAAGCTGTGAACGATCTGAGAGACAAGGCAAGAAGGGCCTTCTACGCCACAAAAAGGTACATACTGTAAAATTCAACAGCCCAATTAGTTACAGAATCTATGGTTGTGAGGTCTGGGGTCCCCTCACCAACCAAGAATTTACAAAATGGGACAAACACCAAATTGAGACTCTGCATGCAGAACGTAAAACACCAAATAATGCATGCAAAGCAGAATTAAGACAATACCCGCTAATGATCAAAATCCAGAAAAGAGCCGTTAAATTCTACAACCACCTACAGTCGTATGAAAAAGTTTGGGCACCCCTGACAATTTCCATGATTTCCATTTATAAATAATTGGGTGTTTGGATCAGCAATTTCATTTTGATCTATCAAATAACTGATGGACACAGTAATATTTCAGTAGTGAAATTAGGTTTATTGGATTAACAGTAAATGTGCAATATGCATCAAAACGAAATTAGACAGGTGCATAAATTTGGGCACCCCAACAGAAAAATCACATCAATATTTAGTAGAGCCTCCTTTTGCTAAAATAACAGCCTTTAGAAGCTTCCTATAGCCTCTAATGAGTGTCTGGATTCTGGATGAAGGTATTTTGGACCATTCCTCCTTACAAAACATCTCCAGTTCAGTTAGGTTTGATGGTTGCCGAGCATGGACAGCCCGCTTCAAATCATCTCACAGATTCTCAATGATATTCAGGTCTGGGGACTGGGATGGACATTGTACTTGTTCCTCTGCATAAATGCCCGGGTAGATTTTGAGCCGTTGTCTTGTTGAAATATCCAGCCCCGGCGTAACTTCAACTTTGTGACTGATTCTTCAACATTATTCCCAAGAATCTGCTGATATTGAGTGGAATCCATGCGACCCTCAACTTTAACAAGATTCCCAGTACCGGCAATGGCCACACAGCCCCACAGCATGATGGAACCCCCACCAAATTTTACTGTGGGTAGCAAGTGTTTTTCTTGGAACGCTGTGTTCTTTTGCCGCCATGCATCCCGCTCCTTGTTATGACCAAATAACTCAATCTTTGTTTCATCAGTCCACAGCACCTTATTCAAAAATGAAGCTGGCTTGTCCAAATGTGCGTTTGCATACCTCAAGCAACTCTGTTTGTGGCGTGTGTGCAGAAAAGGCTCTCCCGTACAGCTTCTCCTTGTGCAAAGTGCGCTGATTTGTTGAACGATGCACAGTGACACCATCTGCAGCAAGATGTTGTTGTAGGTCTTTGGAGGTGGTCTGTGGGCTGTTTTTGACCATTCTCACCATCCTTCGCCTTTGCCTCTCCGATATTTTACTTGGCCTGCCACTTCTGGCCTTAACAAGAACTGTGCCTGTGGTCTTCCATTTCCTCACTAAGTTCCTCACAGTGGACACTGACAGCTTACATCTCTGCGATAGCTTTTTGTAGCCTTCCCCTAAACCATAATGTTGAACAATCTTTGTTTTCAGGTCATTTGAGAGTTGTTTTGAGGCCCCCATGTTGCCACTCTTCAGAGGAGAGTCAAAGAGAACAACAACTTGCAATTGGCCACCTTAAATACCTTTTCTCATGATTGGATGCACTTGTCTATGAAGTTCAAGGCTTAATGAGCTCACCAAACCAATTGTGTGTTCCAATTAATCAGTGCTAAGTAGTTACAGGTATTCAAATCAACAGAATGACAAGGGTGCCCACATTTTTGCATAGCCTATTTTTCACATCTGATTTAATTTCATACAACTTAATATTGCTACACTAAAAATCTTTGTCTGGACAATACCCCAGTATTCAGCTTTTATTAGAAAATGAATGGCATGCCACTGTGATCATTTTCTGTGACAACAGAGTAAATTATTATGCAGCCTCACAGGGGTGCCCAAACTTTTTCATACGACTGTAAAAGGAAGTGATTCCCAAACCTTCAGTAACAAAGCCATCACCTACAGAGAGATTAACCTAGAGAAGAGTCCCCTCAACAAGCTGGTCCTGGGGCTCTGTTCACAAACACAAAGAGACCCCACTGAGCCCCAGGACAGCAACATAACATTAGACCCAACCAAATCATGAAAAAACTAAAAGATAATTACTTGAAAACAATGAATCAAACAACAGAGCAAACTGGAATGCTATTTGGCCCTAAACAGAGAGTACACAGTGGCAGAATACCTGACCACCATGACTGAACCAAAATTAAGATAAAACATTTACAATAGAACCAGAATGTGTCCAACAAAAATTTATAACAAATGAAAAGTTGAAATGTCTTGAGTCAATAAGTATTCAACCCCTAACAAGTTACATAATAAGTTGCATGGACTCACTCGGTATGCAATAAGTGTCGAGCAGTGAATTTCAAACACAGATTTAACCACAAAGACCAGGTAGGTAGATAGATATTGGTAGATAAAAAAATCAAATTAAATTAAAAAATAATAAAAAACACTGAATATTTCTTTCAGCATGGGTGAAGTTATTAATTACATTGGAGAGGAAGGAAACCACTCTGGGATTTCACCATGAGGCCAATGATGACAGTTACAGGATAGGAGAAAACAACAACATTGCAGCTACTCCACAATACTAACCTAATTGACAAGAGTGAAAAGAAGGAAGCGTATACAGAATACAAATATTCCAAAACATGCATCCTGTTTGCAACAAAGCACTAAAGTAACACTGCAAAAAATGTGGCAAAACAATTAACTTTTTGTCCTGAATACAAAATGTTATGTTTGGGGCAAATACAATACAACACAAAAAATGTACAACTTTGCTATCGCCCCCTTGTGAATGGGAGTGGGACTGGCACTCCACCCACACATATTGATCAACGGCGTGAAGCTTGTAGTAATCTTTCCTGGGTGGCTCTCGAGGGGTTTCAACACAAACACACACATGCATGGGCACGGGCAAACATGCATTAGTGGGCAAACACAAACGAGGGCTCAGGCAAACACAAACACACAACAACCCAACCACACCCCTCTCTAACGAGCACTAACGCAATTGTGGCCCACCCAGCCCCCGCCCCATCTGCCCACCCATCCCCCTCCCTCTCTCCCCCTCTAACTCTTCCGCTCTCCCTCTCTCCATTCACAACGTACCACATAGAAATGTAACACAGGTCTATAGAGCCAATATGATTCCCTAATTCACATAATCAGAGAATCTATTCTACAGAACACATTTCTATCTGGAAGCTCTAACTTTGAACTGCTTACCCAAACCCCTCTCTCTCGCCACATTCACAGCATTGCACATAGAAATGTACCTTAGGCCTAAAGAGCTGCCACAATTCCCTATTCCAAATAATCTGTTCTACACTAAACATTTTATTCTGAATTTTCTGTAACTTAGTTTGCACAGTCCTAAATAGGGTCCCAGCTCACCCAACAAACCCCACCCACTATGCAGGTCCCCTCCTCCATCTCTCTCCCTTTCTTCATCAACCTCCCCCGCCCTTACTCTTCTTATCTAACCATCCACACCCTCTCCACCCTTCTCTCTCTCTCGCTCTTTCATCTCCAGCCAGTCCTCACCACCCCACCTTTTCCTCCACCCTCTCTAACAATCCAGAGACAGACCCAGTCTCCATTTTCTTTTAGCCTCTCTTTACAACCACCCACCTACAACCATTCATACCTGTTTCTCTATGTCTCTTTCCAATTAGTCATCCATCTCTCTTCACCACCAAAGTCCTCCACCCAAACCCCTCCACCCATCCCTCTAACCCCCTCTCACTGTCCCTCTACCCCAACTCATTCCTATATCCTTCACTCACTGTGCACTCCACCTCCTCTGGTTCTGGTTTGATGTGTACTGAGGGCATGTCTTCTTCTTCCTCCTGGGTCTGGGGCTCCGTCTTGGGTTCCTTCTTGGGAACCTTGGGTTGGGGCTCCTTCTTGGGTTGGGGCTCCTTCTTGGGTTGGGGCTCCTTGGGATGTGGTTGGGACTGGGAGCTGGCACCACTGCTGGCCTTCTTGGGACTCGACTGGCACTGCAGAGAAGAGGGAGAGAGAGGACTGTTAGCCTGCAGTAGCATATATGGAGAAAAGAAACAGTTATACTGGAAGAGATTACATGTTAGACACATAATACATATAGAGAACGGCAAGAGAGAGAGAGAGGCAAAGTTATCTGTACACTGGTACAGTTAGACTACTGCTACACTGGGGAGAGACGACTTGCTAGCCAACTGCTACATACTCTGACATACAACACAGATAGACGAGAGAGGAGGAGTTGAGTGAAAGAGAGGGAGAAAGCAGTAGAGAGGTGAGATTCAGGTAGAGAGAGGCAAAGAGAAAGATAACAGAGCCATAAGAGAGAAGGGGGGGGCAGGTAAGAAAATAGGGAATTACACACAAATACAACCAGCATTACCTCTTCTCAAACTGTAGGCCTACTACTCTGAAACTGTACTATGCAGAAAGAAAAATAATAGAAATACTCAGTTGGAGTAGAGCGAAATACAATAAAGGATAGCCCTATGTGAAAGGAAAAGAAAAAGAAAAAGGGACATAGAAGTAGAGAGAGAGAGAGAGAGAGAGAGAGACAAAACCTAATCCTAGCCCTGCAAGTGAGGTAATGAGAGCGAAAGAAAAACAGAGAAGCAGCTCAACAGAAGTGTTGTGTCGCCTCCCTCCCTCTCTCTCACTGGTAGGCAGTCACACCCTTATCTAGAAGCAGAGGGGAGTGGAGAGAGAGAGAGACACTCACACAATCTATACACACACATTCTCTTTCAATTAAATTCAAAGGGGCTTTATTGGCATGGGAAACATTGATTACACTAACAAAGCAAGTGAAATAAACAATACAAAAAAGTGAGAAGAAACGCAAAACTATTATCAACTATGTACAGTGTTTTTAACAATGTGCAAGTAGTTGTAATACGAATAGTAGGGGAAGATAAGTAAACAGATAAATATTGGTTGTATTTACAATGTTGTTGTGCTCCACTGGTTGCCCTGGTTCATCAATGTTTGATTTGTTTTCAAATTCTTTGTGGGTGTGATCTGTGGGAAATATGTGTCTCTAATATGGTCATACATTTGGCAGGAGGTAAGGAATTGCAGCTCAGATTCCACCTCATTTTGCAGGAAGTGGGCACATAGCCTTTCTTCTCTCGAGAACTATGGCAGGCTATGTTCACTGAGTCTGTACATAGTCAAGGATTTACTTAATTTTGGGTCCGTCATTCTGATACGGTGTATTCTCTGTTTAGGGCTAGATAGTATTCCAGTTTGCTGGTTGATTCTCTTGTTTTTTGGTTGATTCTTTCCAGTGTGCCAAATTCTTTCCAGTGTGTCAAATAGTTACATTTTTGTTTTCTCATAATTAGTTTGAGTCTAATTGTGTTGCTTTCCTTGGGCTCTATGGGGTCTGTTTGTGAACAGAGCCCTAGAACCAGCTGGCTGAGGGGGCTCTTCTCTAGGTTCATCTCTCTGTAGGTGAGGGCTTTGTCGTGGAATGTGTGGGCATCGCTTCCTTTCAGGTGGTTGTACAATTTAATAACAGCTCTTTTCTGGATTTTGATAATTAGCGCGCATAGTCCTAAGTCTGCTCTGCATGTACTGTTTGGGGTTTTGCTTTGTATATGAAGGATATTTTTTGAAGAATTCTGCAGACATAGTCTTAATTGGGTGTTTATCCCATTTTGTGGATTCTTGGTTGGTGAGTGGCCCCGAGACCTCACATCTAGTTCAGTAGGTTCTATAACCGATTTAAGAATTGGGGACAAACACCAAATTGAGACTCTGCATGCAGAATTCTGCAAAAACATCCTCTGTGTACAAAGTAAAACCACAAATAATGCATGCAAAGCAGAATTAAGACCAGAAAAGAAATTCTACAACCACCTAAAAGAAGACAATTCCCAAACCGTCTGTAACAAAGCCATCACCTAGAGAGAGATGAACCTATAGAAGAGACCCCTCAGCAAGCTGGTCCTGGGGCTCTGTTCACAAACACAAACAGACCCCACAGAGCCACAGGACAGCAAAACAATTACACCTAACCAAATCATGAGAAAACAAAAAGATAATTACTTGACCCATTAGAAAGAACTAACCAAAAAACAAAGCAAACTGGAATGCTATTTGGCCCTTAATACTAGAACGGCTGGGCCTAGAGGGACCCCCTAGTCATTTTGACTGCAAAATTTAAACAGAAAGCATAAGTGTTGGAACAAGGCAACAGCTTCTTTTTATAACGACTAAATAAAATACCCCAACCACGAAGACAGAAGCTCTCCATATACATGCGCTTTCCACGAATGCTCCACGGACAGACAGGATTGAAATGAACACTTACAGTTCATCAACAGACAGATCCCAGGCAGTGTCTCCTTGCTCCCCGTGCACCTCAGCCACAGTACAGTGTGCTGTACGTCCATGTCACATAAACAACGAAAGCTGGTGAGTGCGTTGCTGATGTTGTTTTTAACTTGAGAAGTAGGGCCTGCTCTCTCTACATTTTTTGCTGATAATCGGCACATAGTATTGTCACCGGCTTGATTTAGCCAAACGATGCCGTCCCTTTCTCTGTCCTGTCTCAATCTTTCCTTTGGTGGTGGCGCGGGCACCTGCTCAGTGAGCACTGTTCTGGCTTTTTCACTCTTAGGCCTCGTAGGTATAGGTTCAGACAGAGGCTCAGAATTAGAAAAATAATCATTAGAGATGCAACGGCGTGCATCATTCTTACCGAATTCCAATGAGAGGCGCATCCATAAGGCTAGGGGAAGCTACTATGACGGTGTTTGTCAGACCATGAGCCATCCAGAAAATAATGGTGGTCTCTGTTTTGCTCTACGGCCACCACAAGTGTCACGGGACTCATCTGAAGGTCATTTAAATATTTCCTGAGCTTTCTTATATCTCCTTTCTTATATCTCTTTATGAATGTGTTAGTCAATGTGCGTCTATGGTTTATAGTAGTAAAGGCCACATTCTATACATTGTTTGATACCTAAAGGGATCTTAAAATTCCAAATCAAATAGCTAAATAATCCATGGTATGACCATCTTAAAACAATACCATATGTTAACTTAGTAGAAGCTAGCAATGATCAACAACCAATTTGACAGAGCTTGAAGCAGAATTTTTAAAAGAATAATTGGCAAATGTTGCACAATCCAGGTGAGACTCACAGCTGTAATCGATGCCAAATGTATTGACTCAGGGGGTTGAATACTTATCCAATACAGATATGTACAGCGCGTTCGGAAAGTATTCAGACCCATTTTGTTACGCTTCAGCCTTATTCTAAAATTGATTTAAATAAATGTTTTGCCTCATAAATCTACACACAATACCCCATAATGACAAAGCAAAGAGGTTTTTAGAAATTTTTGCAAATGTATTAATATTAATAAATAGAAATACCTTATTTACGTAAGTATTCAGACCCTAAATTTAGCTCAGGTGCATTCTGTTTCCATTGATCATCCTTGAGATGTTTCTACAACTTAATAGGAGTCCACCTGTGATAAATTCAATTGATTGGACATGATTTGGAAAGGCACACACCTGTCTATATAAGGTACCACAGTTGACAGTGCGTGTCAGAGCAAAAACCAATTGTCCGTAGAGCTCAGAGACAGGACTGTGTCGAGGCACAGATTTGACGAAGGGTACCAAAACATTTCTGCAGCATTGAGAGTCCCCAAGAACACAGTGGCCTCTATCATTCATAAATGGAAGAAGTTTCTAACCACCAAAACTCTTCCTAGAGCTGGCCACCCAGCCAAACTTAGCAATCGGGGGAGAAGGGCCTTGGTCAGGGAGGTGACCAAGAACCTGATGGTCACTCTGACAGAGCTCCAGAGTTCCTCTGTGGAGATGGGAGAACCTTCCAGAAGCACAACAATCTCTGCAGCACTCCAACAATCAGGCCTTTATGGTATAGTGGCCAGACAGAAGTCACTCCTCAGTAAAACGCACATGACAGCCCACATGGAGTTTGCCAAAAGGCACCTAAAGGACTCAGACCATGAGAAACAAGATTCTCTGGTCTGATGAAACCAAGATTTGGCCTGAATGCCAAGCATCAAGTCTGGAGGAAATCTTGCACCATCCCTACTATGAAGCATGGTGGTGGCAACATCATGCTGTGGGGATGTTTTACAGCGGCAGGGACTTGGAGACTAGTCAGGATCAAGGGAAAGATGAACGGAGCAAAGTACAGAGAGATCCTTGATGAAAACCTGCTCCAGAGCACTCAGGACCTCAGATCAGGGTGAAGGTTCACCTTCCAACAGGACAACGACCCTAAGCACACAGCCAAATACAAATGTTAGAATTTTTGTTCCACTTTGAAGTCAAGAGTATTTTGAATAGATAGCTGGCAAAAAATTACAATTAAATACATTTTAATTCCACTTCGTAACACAACAAAATGTGGAAAAAGTCAAGGGGTGTGAATACCTTCTGAAGGCACTGTAGCCTATTTCCCTCAGATTACATAGACCCACAAAGAATTTGAAAACAAATACAATTTTGATAAACTCCCATATCTATTAGATGAAATACCACAGTGTCCCAGCAGCAAGATTTGTGACTGTTAATTACTGTTAATTTCGATTGTTTATTTCACTTTTGTTCATTATCTATTCCACTTGCTTTGGCAATGTAGACATGTTTCCCATGTCAATCAAGCCCATTGAATTGAATTGAGAGAGAAAGAGCTGGCTGCAATATGGAACTGTTTAGGTGTGGGGGTGGGGGGAAGGAGGGAGGGAGGAGGGGCAGACACGTGAACCAGCTGTAGCAGATTCCTCACAGAGGTGTGGTCCCCCAATCAGCCTGGGTGTGGCTCCACTCACACGCACATCCCCCCTGATACCCCCCCCCCCCCCCCCCCAACTACACACACACAATCCCCCCACTGCATACACACACACACACACACACACACACACACACACACACATCCCCCCGCCACAAACACGCCTCCCCCCACCACACACACCCCTCCCCCTTCACACACACACTGTCCTCTCCCAATGCCCATTGTAAAGGGACAGAGACCCCTCTATAGTCACAAGAGTAAGCACTAAGCTCAATGTGATGCGACACCTTTGACTAGCTAGCTAACCACAACAGACACAGAGCACTAGATACACACAGTCAGGAAGGCTACGGGCTCAGGATGGCAAACTAGGCTAGCTTCCCCTCTTCCTTCCTTTCTCTTCACTGGGAGAATCTCAGTTGCATACTCTTTGAGTCTTCTCTCCTCGCCTCCTTCAGAAAACCAGCGGTCCCTCCCTTATGACCTTCTCCTCCAATGGGTTTTGAGAAAGAGGGGAGGAAGAGGCTGCGATGAGTACGCAATTGAGATTCTCCCCCTTTCTTTCTATCTGTACTAGGCTACTTTCTGTGTTCACCCAGCGCTTTGAGAAGAGAGAGCTGAGAAATGCCAGCTGAGGGGGTAAGAGGGCATGGAGTACTGTTTGTATGTGTGTGTCAGAGAGAAAGAGAGACATGTGGGCTAAGGGTATGTGGGGTGTGCGCGTGTCTCTCCACTCCCCTGGGACCTCACACTGTGGGGAGTTCCAGGAATAAAGAGGGTGGGGTGGGTGTGACCCCAGCCCTGCTTTTCCCACTACAGGAAGTTACAGTGAGAGAAGGGGAGAGAGAGGGTGGGGTGGGTGTGACCGCAGCCCTGCTATCCAACTACAGGAAGTTACAGAGCGAGGGAGAGGGAAAGAGGGAAGGAGGGAGGAGGAAGAGAGAGTAGAAGGTGGAAGGGGGAAGAGAGCATGGGGAGAGAAAGAGGGTGGGATAGAGGGAAGGGGAGAGGGAGGAAAGCGGAACAGAGACAGGATAGGGAGTGAGAGGGAGAGCAAGGGTGGGATAGTAGAAGAAAAAATATAAAGAAAAAGAGAGAGAGGGATGAGTGTGAGAGAGCGGGGGACCGTGTGTGACAGAGAAGGAGAGGGGGGAACAGTGACTATTTGGGTCAGTGCTCTTCCCTACTCTCCTCCCCTGTCCCTCTTGCTCCCCCTATCCTCTCATCCCTCCAGCTCCCTCTCTCCTCCCCTCCCCTGTCATCCCTGGGTCGCTCGTCTTTTCAGTTCGCTGCAGCTAGCGACTGGAACGAGCTGCAACAAACACTCAAACTGGACAGTTTTATCTCAATCTCCATTCAAAGACTCAATCATGGACACTCTTACTGACAGTTGTGGCTGCTTTGCATGATGTATTGATGTCTCTACCTTCTTGCCCTTTGTGCTGTTGTCTGTGCCCAATAATGTTTGTACCATGTTTTGTGCTGCTACCATGCTGTGTTGCAACCATGTTGTTGTCATGTTACGTTGCTACCATGCTGTGTTATTATGTGTTGCTGCCTTGCTATGTTGTTGTCTTAGGTATCTCTTTTGATAGTGTTGTTTTGTCTCTCTTGTCGTGATGTGTGTTTGGTCCTATATTCATATTTATTTATTTGTATTTATTTCGTATTTTTAATCCCAGCCCCCTTCCCCGCAGGAGCTCTTTTGCCTTTTAGTAGGCCGTCATTGTAAATAAGAATTTGTTCTTAACTGACTTGCCTAGTTAAATAAATAAAAAAATATATATATATCCCGCCTGCTCCCCCTCTCCTACCGTCAGCCATTCTGTCCCATACCCTGTGGCTGCCTGGCTTTGTCCCCTCCCTGTGGGCACAGCACGTAGGCACAGTACGGCCTGTCGTCTAGAACACACACACGTGCCTATGCCCCACAGACACAAAATTGGACACAGGAGTCTCTGGGACCATTGTGGCTCTAACAGCACACAGTGACACAAGGCCCATTGCCATTGACTATGAGTTGAAGAAAATGGGATAGATCCTGTAGCCCCAGAATGGAGGAAGTGACAGTATGTTCTGTCTACTGTAACTGTACCACGACTCCATTTTGGTTCAGTATGAAGTAAGACAGTTTATGGTTTACCATTGAGACTCACAGATGACACGGCTGCCACAAATAGAACACCACAGCCAAGAGGTGACTGAGGGGAAGAGAACACAAACAGACAAATAATAAAACTGTCTGTCACACACACACACACACACACACACACACACACACACACACACACACACACACACGTAACACATTAACAAACACATAAATGACACCGCATATACACCGCATATACAACCTAGGGCTCCCGAGTGGCACAACGGTCTAAGGCACTGCATTTGAGTGCTAGACGTGTCACTACAGACCCTGGTCAAGGTCTAGGTCCAAAAGGCTTCTTAACAGCTTCTACCCCTGTATATAACACATTGATTCTGTACCAGTACCCCTGTATATAACCTCCTCACATTGACTCTGTACCGGTACCCCTGTATATAACCTCCTCACATTGACTCTGTACCGGTACCCCTGTATATAACCTCCTCACATTGACTCTGTACCAGTACCCCTGTATATAACCTCCTCACATTGACTCTGTACCGGTACCCATGTATATAACACATTGATTCTGTACCGGTACCCCTGTATATAACCTCCTCACATTGACTCTGTACCGGTACCCCTGTATATAACCTCCTCACATTGACTCTGTACCGGTACCCCTGTATATAACACATTGATTCTGTATCGGTACCCCTGTATATAACACAATGACTCTGTACCGGTACCCCTGTATATAACACATTGACTCTGTACCGGTACCCCTGTATATAACACATTGATTCTGTACCGGTACCTCTGTATATAACACATTGACTCTGTACCGGTACCCCTGTATATAACACATTGATTCTGTACCAGTACCCCTGTATATAACACAATGACTCTGTACCGGTACCCCTGTATATAACACATTGACTCTGTACCGGTACCCCTGTATATAACACATTGATTCTATACCGGTACCCCTGTATATAACACAATGATTCTGTATCGGTACCCCTGTATATAACACAATGACTCTGTACCGGTACCCCTGTATATAACACATTGATTCTGTATCGGTACCCCTTTATATATCACATTGATTCTGTACCGGTACCCCTGTATATAACACATTGATTCTGTATCGGTACCCCTGTATATAACACAATGACTCTGTACCGGTACCCGTGTATATAACACATTGACTCTGTACCGGTACCCCTGTATATAACACATTGATTCTGTACCGGTACCCCTGTATATAACACAATGACTCTGTACCGGTGCCCCTGTATATAACACATTGATTCTGTATTTAGCCTCGCTATTGTTATTTTACTGCTGCTGTCTAATTATTTGTTACCTTTATTTTCAATGTTTTGCTTCAGGGCTTGTAGGTAAGTAGTTCACTGTAAGGTCTATACCTGTTGTATTCGGCGCATGTGACAAATACAATTTCATTTGATTTGGGTCGCCCCCGGGTAAATAAGAATTTGTTCTTAACTGACTTGCCTAGTTGAATAAAGGTTAAATAAATACAAATAAATAACATACACACACAGTGACCTGGCCTTGCCCCCTCTCCTCCAGTTTCAGTCCTGCTATGAACTCTGCCACTCTGAGTTCTGCTACAGTCATAATGTATAAGGAGCACCAATGCAGTGGGCACTCTGGACAAACCCCCCCCCCCCCGACAAAAGGGAGGGGGCTGTGAGGCTGCTAGGTTCACAGCGATCCGTTGCACAATCACTGTAATCAGAGCTGTAGGGCTGGAGTCCACTCACCACCCACCCCTCCTGCCTCACCCTACCTGGCTAGGGCATGTGGCTGTGGCTGAGGATGATGTTAAAGAGTTTAAGTATAGCCAATTGGAATTTGTGGTTTAGGATTTAGGATACGATCAACACCACAGACCTTTTTGGGTTGCAGGGTTTGTATTTTGTCCTGTAGTTCATTTAATGCAATTGGAGAATCCAGTGGGTCCTGGTAGTCTTTAATAACTGATTATAAGATTTATATTTGATCATGTACAGTGGGGAGAACAAGTATTTGATACACTGCCGATTTTGCAGGTTCTCCCACTTACAAAGCATGTAGAAGTCTGTAATTTTTATCATAGGTACTCTTCAACTGTGAGTGACGGAATCTAAAACAAAAATTCGTTGTCATGCTGGAAGACCCAGCCACGACCCATCTTCAATGCTCTTACTGAGGGAAGGAGGTTGTTGGCCAAGATCTCGCAATACATGGCCCCATCCATCCTCCCCTCAATACGGTGCAGTCGTCCTGTCCCCTTTGCAGAAAAGCATCCCCAAAGAATGATGTTTCCACCTCCATGCTTCACGGTTGGGATGGTGTTCTTGGGGTTGTACTCATCCTTCTTCTTCCTCCAAACACGGCGAGTGGAGTTTAGACCGAAAAGCTATATTTTTGTCTCATCAGACCACATGACTTACTCCCATTTCTCCTCTGGATCATCCAGATGGTCATTGGCAAACTTCAGACGGGCTTGGACATGCGCTGGCTTGAGCAGGGGGACCTTGCGTGCGCTGCAGGATTTTAATCCATGACAGCGTAGTGTGACTGTGTTCCCAGCTCTCTTCAGGTCATTGACCAGGTCCTGCCGTGTAGTTCTGGGCTGATCCCTCACCTTCCTCATGATCATTGATGCCCCACGAGGTGAGATCTTGCATGGTGCCCCAGACCGAGGGAGATTGACTGTCATCTTGAACTTCTTCCATTTTCGAATAATTGAGCCAACAGTTGTTGCCTTCTCACCAAGCTGCTTGCCTATTGTCCTGTAGCCCATCCCAGCCTTGTGCAGGTCTACAATTTTATCCCTGATGTCCTTACACAGCTCTCTGGTCTTGGCCATTGTGGAGAGGTTGGAGTCTGTTTGATTGAGTGTGTGGACAGGTGTCTTTTATACAAGTAACGAGTTCAAACAGGTGCAGTTAATACAGGTAATGAGTGGAGAACAGGAGGGCTTCTTATAGAAAAACTAACAGGTCTGCGAGAGCCGTAATTCTTACTGGTTGGTAGGTGATCAAATACTTATGTCATGCAATAAAATGCAAATTAATTATAAAAAAATCACACAATGTGATTTTCTGTATTTTTGTTTTAGATTCCGTCTCTCACAGTTGAAGTGTACCTATGATAAAAATTACAGACCTCTATATGCTTTGTAAGTAGGAAAACCTGCAAAATCGGCAGTGTATCAAATACTTGTTCTCCCCACTGTATATGTTTTTGCTGTTTGTTCTTTGTTACAGGGCAAACAAGATTGGCAAAGTGGTTTATTCATACATCTCCATTTTGGATAGATAGCTCTTCGTGTTGTTGTTTGTTTTGTGTGTTCCAATATTCCCAGAAGTGGTTAAATTCTATGTATTCTTCAATGACATTGAGCTGATGTGGTGTTGCTTATTTTTTCATAGTGTATTTCTGTACTGTTTTAGTGTTTTACCATAGGGAAGGTGTAGGCTCAGGTTTTCGGGGTCTCTGTGTGTTTGGTTGGATAGGTTTCAAAATGTATTTCTTAGGTTTTTGCATTCTTTATCAAACCATTTGTCATTGTTGTTCATTTTCTTAGGTTGTCTGCTTGAAATGTTTAGATTTGATAGGGAAGAGTTAACCCACTGTTCCTAGGCCGTCATTGAAAATAAGAATGTGTTCTTAACTGACTTGCCTAGTAAAATAAAGGTAAAAAAAAAGATGAAAGGTCAAATATACAGTTCAGGCTTTCTACTGCCAGGTTTACACCTTCACTATGCAGTAAATAATTTTATCCGGGATGTTGTCTAAAAGAGATTGAATTAGTTGTTGCCCAATTTTTGGGGGTAGGTTTCTACAGTACTTTCCTTCCATCTATAGCATTTCTTAATAGTATGCAGTTTGTTCGACTTTAAGACAGTACAGGTGCGTCAAAGCTGGAACCGAGAGACTGAAAAACAGCTTCTATCTCCAGGCCATCACTGTTAAACAGTCACCACTAGCCGGCCTCCGCCCAGGACCCTGCCCTGAACCTTTGTCACTGTTCTAGCCGGCTACCTCCCGGTACTCTACTCTACCCGGCACCTTAGAGACTGCTGCCCTATGTACATAGAGCCAATGAACACTAGTCACTTTTATCATGTTTACATATCACCCACTTTATATGGCTGGGCTCCCGAGTGGCACAGCGGTCTAAGGCACTGCATCTCAGTGCTAGAGGCGTCACTACAGACCCTGGTTCAATTCCAGGCTGTATCACAACCGGCCGTGATTGAGAGTCCCATAGGGCGGTGCACAATTGGCCCAGCGTATTCCGTGTTTGGCCGGGGTAGGCCGTCATTGTAAATAAGAATTTGTTCTTAACTGACCTGCCTAGTTAAATATAGGTTAAATAAAAAATGTATTTGTAATGTAATAAAATATTTATATATACTGTATTCTAGTCATGGATCATCCTCTATAACTACTGCTGTACACACCTTTTTTATTCATATACTATCCATGCTGTCTATAAACACCTATATACACTACCGGTCAAAAGTTTTAGAACACCTACCCATTCAAGGGTTTTTCTTTATTTTTCCTATGTTCTACATTGTAGAATAATAATGAAGACATCAAAACTATGAAATAACACATGTGGAATCAGGTAGTAACCAAAAACTGTAAAAAAAAAAATTAAATATATTTTATATTTAAGGTTCTTCATATAGCACCCTTTGCCTTGATGACAGCTTTGCACACTCTTGGCATTCTCTTGACCTGCTTCACGAGGTAGTCACCTGGAATGCCTTTCAATTAACAGGTGTGCCTTCTTAAAAGTTAATTTGTGGAATTGCTTTCCTTCTTAATGTGTTTGAGCCAAACAGTTGTGTTGTGAAAAGCTAGGGGTGGTATACAGAAGATAGCAGTATTTGGTAAAATACCAAGTCCATATTTTGTCAAGAACAGGTCAAATAAGCAAAGATAAATGACAGTCAATCATTACTTTAAGACATGAAGGTTAGTCAATACGGAACATTTCAAGAACTTTGAAAGTTTCTTCAAGTGCAGTCGCAAAAACCATCAAGCACTATGATGAAACTGGCTCTCATGAGGACCACCACAGGAATGGAAGACCCAGAGTTACCTCTGTTGCAGAGGATAAGTTCATTAGAGTTACCAGCCTCAAATTGCAGCACAAATAAATGCTTCACAAGAGATACTGTGTGAATCCGTCCTTCATGCTCGATTGGCTTGGCCCAAGAAACAGGAGCAATGGACATTAGACCTGTGGAAATGTGATATTTTTGGTTCCACCAGCCGTGTCTTTGTGAGACACAGTGAGGGTGAACGGATGATCTACGCATGTGTATTTCCCACTGTAAAGCATGGAGGAGGAGGTGTTATGGTGTGGGAGTGCTTTGCTGGTGACACTGTCTGTGATTTATTTAGAATTCAAGGCACACTTAACCAGCATGGCTACCACAGCATTTTGCAGCGATACGTCATCCCATCTGGTTTGGGCTTAGTGGGACTATCATTTGTTTTTCAACAGGACATTGATGCAACACACCTCCAGGCTGTGTAAGGGCTGTTTTACCAAGAAGGAGAGTGATGGAGTGCTGCATCAGATGACCTGGCCTCCACAATCCCCCGACCTCAACCAAATTGAGATGATTTGGGATGAGTCGGAAAACAGACTGAAGGAAAGCACCTCCACACCATCACAACTCCTCCATGCTTCACGGTGGGAATTACACATGCAGAGATCTTTTGTTCGCTGCGTCTGACAAAGACACACCGGTTGGAACCAAAAATCTGAAATTTGGACTCATCAGACCAATGGACAGATTTCCACCGGTCTTATGTCCATTGCTCGTGTTTCTTGGCCCAAGCAAGTCTCTTCTTATTATTGCTGTCATTTAGTAGTGGATTCTTTGCAGCAATTCGAACATGAATGCCTGATTCACGCAGTCTCGTCCAAACAGTTGATGTTGAGATGTGTCTGTTACTTGAACTCTGAAGCATTTATTTGGGCTGTAATTTCTGAGGCTGGTAACTTTAATGAACTTCTGCAGCAGGGTTAACTCTGGGCCTTCCTTTCCTGTGGCGGTCCTCATGAGAATTTCATCATAGCACTTGTTTTTGGTTTTTGCGACTGCACTTTTTTTGCGAGTGCAAAGTTTTTAAAATTTTCCAGATTGACTGACCTTTATGCCTTAAAATTAATGATGGACTGTCATTTCTCTTTTCTTATTTGAGCTGTTCTTGCCATAGTATGGACTTGGTCATAGTATGGACTAGGGCTATCTTCTGTATACCACCTCTATCTTGTCACAACACAACTGATTGGCTAAAACGCATTAAGAAGGAAATACATTTTGAAAATGAACTTTTAACAAGGCACACCTGTTAAATTAAATGCATTCTACCTCATGAAGCTGGTTGAGAGAATGTCAAGAGTGTGCAAAGCTGTCATGAAGCCAAAAGGGTGGCTACTTTGAATATATGCAGTTAATTTACAATGTAGAAAAACTGGAATGTGTAGGTGTGTCCAAACATTTGACTGGACTGTATATATTCCTGTCTCTGACATTGCTCATTCTGACATTTCTTAATATTATTTACATTTTGTTAGTATTTGTTCTGGATTATGTGTGCATAGTTTTTGAAAAGTTTTTTTTAACTGTACTGTACTGTTGGAGCTAGAAACACAAGCATTTCGCTGCACCTGCGATAACATCTGCAAATCTGTTCACCCGACCAATAAACTTGATTTGAAAAGAGGGGGTGGAGTCTGCTAGGTTGGTGGGTACTGTGTAGTCTGTCCCACTGTGGTGTTGAAACTGTGGTCCGGATCTGAGGTTGTCTTTTCTGCTGGCTTATCTGGGGTGTTATGCTGGTCTGTTTTATGGGTCTGTGCTCTCTGCTGTGCCCTCTCTTTGATCCCTCAAAAGTCCTGCTAAAACTGTTTGAGGTTGCCCTGCACCACCACTGTTCTAGGCTGTCTCAGTTTCAGGATCCTCCATATCTAGTATTCCACCCTGAGCTACCCTCTCTTCCACCCGCTCTTGACAGAGGGGTAGTGTGCCATGCCAGGGGATGGTCTGTGTGGAAATGAAGTTGCTTATGTTCCCATCTCTGTAACAGTCAGCAAATAGTGTCTCCGGCTCAGGGGGCCTCAAAGGCCTCTGCGTTTAGGTGGCTGTGATTCTCTGCTGCTATTGTTGGGTTCAAAGGCTTTCACACCTCTCACTTGGTTTCCATGTGTTTGATGCCATTCCATAGGCTCCGTTCCAGCCATTATCATGAGCCATCAGCAGCCTCCACTGGTGTCACGTGTGTGTGTGTGCGTGCAAGCTAATTACTTAGGCTTCCTAACAACATATTTTAGACTGACTGTACAGGCTCACACACATCACACCAAATGTGGATTTAGTGTTTGTCTGCCGGTCATTCAGCATGCTGTGTTTTAGGGACCACATGCTGTAGACGTCTTGACTGCTGATATTTTTCACACAATTCTACATGTAAAATCAGTGCGGACTCGGTTTACAAATTACATTGAGGTGCAAAGTACTGTCGGCCAGCAAACACTGTTGGTGTGTCTCAGCCCTCCCTCCATTCCTATGGATAATATGTACTATATGTGTCAACTCCCCGGCCAACTGCCAAATGCCCCAGCCCCAACTCTGCCAACCCCTACCCAGCCAAACGCTACACATTGCCCCAGCCTCAGCCAGCCCTCTACCAATTGCACCAGCCTCCTACCTATTACTCCAGCCAGACCCTGCCCAAGCCTCAGCCCATGTCTATGTTCCAGCCATGGCTCAGTTTAGCATAGTAGTAGAACATACAATACATGGACACCTTATATCCAGGACAACTAGCTGAGACACAGCAGTACCAGGTGGTTACTGCTCACTACATACAGTCCCTCAACATATACATTTAACAAAAATATAAACGCAACATGTAAAGTGTTGGACCCATGAGCTGAAATAAAAGATCCCAGATATTTTCCATACGCACAAATTTGTTTACATATTTGTTATTACATTTTTTTACTTATCTATTTTTTGCTTAACACTTATTTTTCTTAAAACTGCATTGTTGGTTAAGGGCTTGTAAGTAAGCATTTCACTGTAAGATCTACACCTGTTGTATTCGGCGCATGTGACAAATAAAATGTCATTTGATTTGATCCCTCTTAGTGAGCATTTCCCCTTTGCCAAGATAATCCATCCACCTGACAGGTGTGTCATATCAAGAAGCTGATTAAACAGCATGATCATTACACAGGTGCACATAGTGCTGGGGACAATAAAAGGTCACTCGAAACTGAGCAGTTTTGTCACACAACACAACGCCACAGATGTCTCAATTTGGCATGCTAACAGCAGGAATGTCCACCAGAGCTGTTGCCAGAAAATGTTATGTTCATTTCTCTACCATAAGCATAGTCCAACCAGCCTCACAACCGCAGACCACTTGGCGTTGTGTGGGTGAGCGGTTTGTTGATGTTAATGTTGTGAAGAGAGTGACCCATGGTAGCGGTGGGGTTATGGTACGGGCAGGCAGGCATAATCTATGGACAACAAACACAATTGCACTTTTTCGATGGCAATTTGAATGCACAGAGATACCGTGATGAGATCCTGAAAGCTGAACATTTCCCAGTTCTTCCATGGCCTGCATACTCACCAGACATGTCACCCTTTGACAGCGTGTTCCAGTTCCCGCCAATATCCAGCAACTTATCACAAAGAGAAGTGGGACAACATTCCACAGGCCACAATCAGCAGCCTGATCAACTCTATGTGAAGATATATAGACAGACAGACAGACAGACAGACAGAATCTGTGTGCGTGCCATGTGTGTATGTGCCTATATGTGTGTGTGTATATGAATGTGTGCGTGTGTCATTTTAAATACAGTATTCACAACCCTTAATTTCTTTTCACATTTTGTTGTGTTACATCCTGACTTTAAAATGTATAAATTTGGATTTTATGCCACTGGAATACACACAATACCCCATAATGTCAAATTATTCAATTTCTTTGTTATGGCAAGCCTAAATAAGTTCAGGAGTAAAAATGTGCTTAACAAGTCACATAATAAGTTGCATAGACAATAATAGTGTTTAACATAATTGCTGAATGTACCCCACACATACAATTATCTGTAAGGTCCCTCAGTCGAGCAGTGAATTTCAAACACAGATTCAACCACAAAGACCAGGGAAGTTTTCTAATGCCTCGCAAAGAAGGGCATCTATTGGTAGATGGGTAAAAAAAAAAAAAATCAGACAGTGAATAACCCTTTGAGCATGGTGAAGTTATTAATGACACTTTGGAAGGTGTATCAATATACCCATTCACTATAAAGACAGAGGCATCCTTCCTAACCCAGTTGCCAGAGAGGACGGAAACTGCAAAGGGATTTCACCATGAGTTTAATGGTTGTGATAGGAGAAACCTGAGGATGGATCAACAACATTGTAGTTACTCCACAACACTAACCTAGGAAAGAAGGAAGCCTGTACAGAATAAAATATTACAAAACATGCATCCTGTTTGCCACAAGGCACTAAAGTAAAGCTTCAAATATTGTGGCAAAGGAATTAACTTTATGTTCTGAATACAAAGCGTTATGTTTGGGGCAAATTCAACACATCACTGAGTACCACTCTTCAAGCATTGTGGTGTCTGCATATTTGCATATCTAAAAATATACTTTCACTTTGTCATTATAGAGTATTGTGTGTAGATGGGTGAGATTCTTTTTTTAACGAAATCCATTTTGAATTCAGGCTGTAACAATAAAATGTGGAATAAGTCAAGGGGTATGAATACTTTCTGAAGACACTATCTAAATTTTCATTTTGTATGTCAGGGCAGTGTGTGTGTTGTAAGGGCAGCCTATCTCTGAAGCGTGTTGCTGTGCCCTGGGGCACACAGTGTTCTGTACCAGCCAACGCCATCCCTCCCTTGTTCCCTCCCTGCCCCTCTGTCCTGCATATGGCCAACTGCACTAACACACAGAGAGACAGAAGGGGAGAGCGAGAGGGAAGGAAAGAGAGAGTTCCACTGCACTGGCACAGAGAAAGAGAGTGAGAGAGAGAGAGAGAAGGTGGGTGGGAGTTCCACTGCACTCACTTTCACACACACAGAGAGCGAGCGAGAGAGCAAGAGCGAGAGAGAGCGCGAGAGAGAGCGCGAAAGAGAGACTGTCCGGGCAGCAAGAAGGAGAGAGCAAGGGGACAGGACAGAAAGAGAGCACCACTGCGTCACTGACTGCCTCCTCCGCTGTGTGTCACTAACCTCTTTCTCTCTCTCTGCTCCCCCCATCCCCCACACCCAAGCCAACCCCACACAGCTGTGACCTTACATGTGTATCTTCCTCTCTGCCTCCCTCCGTCACTCCCTCTCCCGGTCCCACCCTGTCCCTCCCTCTTTCCATCCTTCCCTGTCCCCCTCTCTCTCTCACTCTGTCCCCCTGTCTATCCCTCTCTGCCTGGCTTTGGCAGTGATTCTTAAAGGGAGACTGCCTCTAAAACCAACTAATCCCTTTTAAAAACGGCCTATGTGGCATCGATATGATACAGAAATATTTATTCTAGTGTCAAAATTGCCTACAAAGTGTAAATTGGATAATTTTGGTCAAAAAGTCAGTCTCGTCTAAAAAAGAGTTTGGAACGTCACAATGAGTAAATGGTTGGGTTTGGATTATAAAACTATGTCAACAAATCCACCCACTTCGCTTCCCTTCATTGAATGGGGTTCCGTTGTTTCATTGCCCCCAGGTCACGGTTGTTTGAGACTGAAAAGCCTTAGCTGCCGAAGGTCCCTATCTTGTGGAATTGGTGGTTGGATTTTGTTGGTCCCCAGTGGTGGTGAGTATACCAGTAGCTAGACAATAGACTGCTGGTTATGTACGCATCTGGTTATGAATATTTTGATAATCACTATCATTGTCAGGCTCTGGCCATAGAGAAGCCTATTGCTTCTCTATGTAGCCATGGTCAGAGTCTGACAGGTCTATGTGTTCAGTTCTATGTGGTGTTTTGTGTTGGATCCCTAATTAGAGGCAGCTGCATTGCATTGTCTCTAATTAGGGATCCTACATATGTTTGTATGTTCCACACCCTAGGTGTGGTTCATTGTCTACATGTCCGTCTTGTAAGTAAGTATATTCTCTTTTGTCATATATTGTTTTGTATAGTTCCACGTTAAGTATATTTATATACAATTAAATGTCAAACTATTACTGCGCTGCGCCTTGGTCTGTGAATACACCAAATCGTGACAATCATTCCTAGCATAAATGTCGTTAGCTAGCTAGCTACCTAACTAGCTAGCTACCTAACTAGCTAGCTACCTAACTAGCTAGCTACCTAACTAGCTGACTACCTAACTAGCTGACTAGCTAACATTAGCCTACCTCAATAAAACTCGGATTTGGCTTGGAAACACAAAATAAAGTAAATAATTAGTAGTAAAACCTTTTGGCATGATTGTGATGTCGCCAGATTGATTTTTAGATGCAAGGCCCCGTGTAGCTCAGTTGGTAGAGCATGGCGCTTGCAATGCCAAGGTTGTGTGTTCGATTCCCATGGGGGGGCCAGTATGAAAATGTATGTAATGTATGCATTCACTACTGTAAGTCGCTCTGGATAAGAGCGTCTGCTAAATGACGTAAATGTTCTTGCAGTATAACTTTAGCTAACTAAGATTGAGGGGACCACTGTATTTTACCTTGCTAACATTAGCATTGCTAGCTATTTTTGACTAACTTTGCTAGTAACTGTCAGACCCGCTGAGCAGTAGTTTGAAGACATTTATTTTATTGTCTTGACAAAAACAAAAAACAAGGAGAGGTGGAAACCATAAACTGAAATGCTACAAGAAAAAACTAAGAACCACACGTAGATGGGAAACTAATTAACTTAAATAGGATCCCCAATTAGAGACAACATATGGCAGCTGTCTCTAATTGGGGACCAACAAAACACAAACATACAGTCGTGGCCAAAAGTTTTGAGAATGACAAGTATTGGTCTCCACAAAGTTTGCTGCCTCAGTGTTGATGATGGCAATTTGCATATACTCCAGAATGTCATGAAGAGTGATCAGATGAATTGCAAAGTCCCTCTTTGCCATGAAAATGAACTTAATCCCCCAAAAACATTTCCACTGCATTTCAGCCCTGCCACAAAAGGACCAGCTGCCATCATGTCAGTGATTGTCTCGTTAACACAGGTGAGAGTGTTGACGAGGACAAGGCTGGAGATCACGCTGTCATGCTGATTGAGTCAGAATAACAGACTGGAAGCTTTAAAAGGAGGGTGGTGCTTGAAATCATTGTTCTTCCTCTGTCAGCCATGGTTACCTGCAAGGAAACACGTGCCATCATCATTGCTTTGCACAAAAAGGGCCTCACAGGCAAGGATATTGCTGCTGGTAAGATTGCACCTAAATCAACCATTTATTGGATCATCAAGAACTTCAAGGAGAGCGGTTCAATTGTTGTGAAGAAGGTGTCAGGGCGCCCAAGAAAGTCCAGCATGCGCCAGGACCGTCTCCTAAAGTTGATTCAGCTGCGGGATCGGGGCACCACCAGTGCAGAGCTTGCTCAGGAATGGCAGCAGGCAGGTGTGAGTGCATCTGTACGCACAGTGAGGCGAAGACTTTTGGAGGATGGCCTGGTGTCAAGAAGGGCAGCAAAGAAGCCACTTCTCTCCAGGAAAAACATCAGGGACAGACTGATATTTTGCAAAAGGTACAGGAATTGGACTGCTGAGGACTGGGGTAGAGTCATTTTCTCTGTTGAATCCCCTTTCCGATTGTTTGGGCCATCCGGAAAACACCTTGTCCGGAGAAGACAAGGTGAGCGCTACCATCAGTTCTGTGTCATGCCAACAGTAAAGCATCCTGAGACCATTCATGTGTGGGGTTGTTTCTCAGCCAAGGGAGTGGGCTCACTCACAATTTTGTCTAAGAACACAGCCATGAATAAAGAATGGTACCAACACATCCTCCGAGAGAAACTTCTCCCAACCATCCAAGAACAGTTTGGTGACGACCAATGCCTTTTCCAGCATGATGGAGCACCTTGCCATAAGGCAAAAGTGATAACTAAGTGGCTCAGGGAACAAAACATCGACATTTTGGGTCCATGGCCAGGAAACTCCCCAGACCTTAATCCCATTGAGAACTTGTGGTCGATCCTCAAGAGGCGGGTGGACAAACAAAAACCCACAACTTCTGGCAAACTCCAAGCATTGATTATGCAGGAATGGCCTGCCATCAGTCAAGATGTGGCCCAGAAGTTAATTGACAGCATGCCAGGGCAGATTGCAGAGGTCTTGAAAAAGAAGGGTCAATACTGCAAATATTGACTCTTTGCATAAACTGAATGTCATTGTCAATGAAAGCCTTTGACACTTATGGAATACTAATTATACTTCAGTGTACCATAGTAACTACTGACATAAAGATCTAAGAACACTGAAGCAGCAAACTATGTGGAGACCAATACTTGTGTCATTCTCAAAACCTTTGGCCACGACTGTAGTTGCCCAGACAACCCTACTGTCAGGCCCCGACAGTTAACCAAACCCAAACAGAGATACCACTAGGCATCCCTACCAACCTGACAGTAACAGTAATTGCAACATTGCCATCTCTCTAAAGTAAATTTAGCAACATCATAATATGGCAAAGTTGTTTCCTACTAATTATTTGCCTACTTTACTAATGTCATCGTATTTCCATGCCACTTTAAATTGGTGTAATTTAGACTAAACAGTCTCTGAGGTGCAACCCATGTCTAGGGAACATATTAGATGCAGCTATGGTGGTACTAGCTTTTATGTATTTAACCTTTATTTAACTAGGCAAGTCGGTTAAGAACAAATTCACTACCACGGCCAAACCCTCCCCTAACCCAGACGACACTGTGCCAATTGTGCACAGCCCTATGGGACTAACTCATGTCTGACTACAACAGTGTACTAACTAGCAGCAACGAACTCAAAACCAACCCAGGACCATAGCAAAACACGTCACAGTTGGTTGCATAGTGTAATGCATCACCGGCCTGAATCTAATCCAATCTAGAGCCAGTCAATCTACATCTGTAAAGCATAGAATTAGCTTCCAAATGAGATTACGTTATTTTCTCAAGCTATGTTTATAATTGAGGGACCCTGTTTTTCTGTTAGAAAAAGTGCACAGTTGGGTGCCAGACTGATTCCCTTGTCATGAATGGATGCTGGGGCCTACCAGAAGGAGCAAAGGTGGGTATCATAACCTGTCCAGCAATGTGATTGTAATGGTTTAGGGACCTACAAAAATTATTTCATTCACTGTTCACTTGCTATTTTCACAGCTTGTCAGACAAGATCTCAGAATAAAAGTGTGTCATGCAACACAAGTACCCTTGTGAAACCTCCTCCAGTGTTGCCAGTCTCTCTCAACTCCTAAAAGGACACACCATCATGCAGCCTGATAGCGTCCCGAGTTACTTTCAGACGGCTTTATCAACAACGGCAGGTAATGTGTGTTATGTGAAATGTGAAAAGTTGTATTGAAAAATACCCAGCTAATGATAAACTAGCAGGCCATTTCACCAGCCAAGCAGATACAACTAGTAGATACAATTTGGTTGTGAAGTGCATTAGCAAAAAAAAGCTTTGCCCTTTCTTTAGAAAAAAATGCAATTTACCACTTGGCTGTATATTATATCACGCTGTCACAGACCCTCCCAGTCAACACCACCTCACAAGATTGCTTGCTGCAGTTCAAGCGATGTCCAGTTTGCAGCCGAACATGTAGCATAGAGAAGACCAGCAAGGGGGCCCTCATCAGTATCATGCAGACATGCCCTCGCTATGAGCATTCCTATGAATAGAACAGTCAGCCATACTATGGCAAGTATCCGGCCAGCAACCTTCATCTGTCAGCCGCAACAGCTTTCACATGTTCATCATTTGTACTTATACAGAAGGTAACCTACTTTGATACATTTGAGAACTCAATTGTGAAACATAATTTATGTAAACTGACATTATTTGTTGCATATTTTCTATTTCATAGACGCATATAATGTTTAGGGCATAACCTAGCCTGGTCGAACCAGCCTGATCGCTGGATTCACCAATCTATTTCACTTCACATTTTATCATATTTGAAGTGAAACAAAGGTGAACACAGAGACCAGGTTGGTTCCACTAGGCTAATCATAACCACCATTGATAATGTAATCAGTGCTGTGTGTGTGTGTGTTTGTGTGACAGACCAGTATCTTTGTTGAGGGGCCAGGAGCTGATCTACGCTGCTATGATCTACGCTGCTATGATCTACGCTGCTATGCCCGTCAATGGGGCTCTGGCACCGGTCGTCGATGGGGAGAACAGAATTAGGTAGGTTTAGTCTGACCTGTTCAAACTTCAACATAGTATATATTTGTGTGTCACCTATCCCTAACTGCCATTGGTAATAGAACAGTGACTGTGTGTATGTGTTCATAAATGCATGCGATGCAGAGAGGCTGCTGGGGGAAGAATGGCTCATAATAATGGCCGGAACGAAGCAAAAGGAATGGCATCAAACACCTGGAAACCATGTGTTTGATGTATTTGATACAATTCCACAGATTCCGCTCCAGTCATTACCACAAGCCCATTCTTCCCAATAAAGGCACCACCAACCTCTTGTGCTGGAGATACTTTTGACAGACGGCAGCCTCAGTTGTTTGATGGGGAGACCATAATTGGGTAGGCTTTATATGACCTGTTCAAACTTCAACATTAGTTCCGTCAGATATTACCTCTCCTAACTGTCATTGGTAATAGAACAGTAACTATGTGCGTATGTGTTCACAGAAACATGTATGGAGCCAGCACATGGAGACTTGCAAGATGATGTGATGAAGTCCAGACTGACAGACGGGCTTGATACTGATGTCTCCGAATGGAGAGAGACCTGGCACTCGGCATTAAGATTTTACTAGACACAACTTTCACTTGTATTGTCTTTTCTATTATTCAATTGAATGGTATCAGTCAATAGAGGGAGGGAGAAACCCTGTATATTCTGCAGCAGGATCAGGATACGGGACACCACACAGGAAGGTATAAACTCTCTGACATGTTTGCCAAGGTAGCAACATTACGACAACACAACATGCTGATAGGCAAAGTATCTGTATCGGATGGGAATGATAATGAAAGATGAAAGGTGCACATTGTTATAATCATACATGCACAATACAAGCGGCACGAAAGCCAAAACAACAAAGCACAGGTACTCACACGACCAACGGACATCTGAACAATAATCGACAAGGACAATGATTAACATCGGGCACATATACATATATAACAATCCTAATTAGGGAGGAATGGGAACCAGGTGTGCGTAATGAGGCAGTTCAATCACTTCTAGAGGCCGGTGACATAGACCTACGGAACTGGTGCATGGAATGAGCAACAGTACCGAAGGGATCCGTGACAGTATTATTTATTATTTAACTAGGCAAGACAGTTAAGAACAAATTCTTATTTACAATGACGGCCTACCCCGGCCAAACCTGGACAACGCTGGGCCAATTGTGCGCCGCCCTATGGGACTACCAAAATGTTACACCTGAACTTATTTAAGCTTGCCATAAAAAAGGGGTTGAATACTTATTGACTCAAGACATTTCAGCTTTCACAAGACCACTTCGGCATTATGGGGTATTGTGTGTAGGCCAGTGACAAAAAATCTCTATTTAATACATTTTAAATTCAGGCTGTAACACAACAGAATGTGGGAAAAGTCAAGGGTGAACTTTGAATACTCTCTGAAGGCACTGTACATCTGCCTGTAGATATTGAACTCAACCTGCAGGAGGTTTGTTTGTTGTGATTGAGTGGGGGGGAAACAGCTGCAGCAAGGTTCTGAAATATGGATATGTCTCGGTGGTGGCAAGGACACACCCAAGAAACACCCACATCAACTACACCCCCCCAAGCCAACTCACATTTGGCTTCTGCCATGGCCGGCAACTTTTCTTGAGGAGCAAGAAAAAAAAACTAGGCCAAATCAGCGGGTGCAGTTTTCCTTTAAAAGGGTACAGGCAGTGCTTGAGAGCTCTAACCCAGCCTGGGTGCTCCTTACATAGCTTCTCCTCATCCCCCTGAAACCTACCTGGAGCTTGGGGCTAGGGATAGAGCTGAGGCCTGAGGAAGAAGCTAAGTATTGGGGCTAAAGTTGGGGTATAGGGCTAGGGCTGGGGTTTAGGATAGGGTCTGAAACTGAGAATGAAGCTGGGTACTGAGGTAGGGTGACAAGCTTGAGTCAGGGGTTAAGACTGGGTTACTGTCCACTTCTCTCCCAGGATGAGGAGGAGCAGCAGCAGAGAAGCTAAGGAGTGGTGTTCACTGACAGGCTGGGATCAAAGGTGAACTGCTGTGGGTTATGCAACATGTTGTCACACTGTCTGACTTGTTATTATGTTTTTGTCTATGAGGAAGAGGGAGAGATGAGGGACGGAGAGATAAAGGAAAGTGGGAAGGAAGGGAAAAGTTGTGGTTTAGAGGGGAACTAAATAGAATATATAGTACTTTATCAGAGGGCGTTGTGAACACCAACAAGTGTTCTTTCTCTGTACCCTCAAAAAGGCATTTATTGACTTTGTCACACAGATACCAAAAGAAAGACACAAACACTACTATTTAATTGTTTTAAGACTTTAGCAGGCTTGGTCAAAAAACAGAAGAGTCTATGTACACAAACACACACACACACACACACACACAAACGCCTGGGAGTGTCTCCCTTCTGGTTGGCAATGAAGCTCAAAGCAGGAGAGAAGGGAGGAGTAGAGAGACTGGGTCTTATCTTACCACACCCTGCTGACGCAAGTCTGGCCACCACTTCTGACATGCCCTAAAGAGGCACTGAACACTGTCACAGTACTCTCTTGTCCACATAAACAGAAACACACACATGCCCACCCCAAATAAAACACTAACTGGGATTGGGATCCATTTGAAGTGGATATTCGAGTCAAGAATTGGAGTTTGTATTCCAATCTGCCTGCCTGCCTCCCAAACTGTTCCTAACTGACTCACCCACACACTCAGAAAGAGAGAGAGAGAAAGAGAGAGAGGAGAGAGAGGGAAAAAGAAACAGAAATAAAGAAGGAGAAAGAGAGGCCGAGATACGGAGAGAGGCAGAGTGAGAGAAAGAGAGACAGAGAGAGAGAAGTGGCAAACAGTTCTCAGAGCTATAAAATAGCTTGTTCCCTGGTAGCAATGTTTATCTAAGGGGGGCGTTCTCTCTCAACACCCAGAAGACAGCCACACAGCCAGGCTGTGTCTGAAATGGCACCCTATTCTCTATGTAGTGCCCATAGGTTTCTGGTTGAAAGTAGTGAACTATATAGGGAATAGGGTGCCAATTGGGATGCAATTTATGGCTGATTGACACCATACTAGACACAGGAAGGAAGGGGTTTGGCCTAGTGACTGCTACTGTTGCTTCTCCAAACGACAGCTCATCTGTACTGCAGACTGAAAGAGGTAGGCCATACTCTTGACGTCAAAGTGGAAGAAACATTCTAAAAAAAAAAACACTTATATACAGTGCATTCAGAAAGTATTCAGAACCCTTGATTATTTCCACATTTTGTTACGTTACAGCCTTATTCTAAAATGGATTAAAGTTTCTCATCAATCTACACACAATACCCCATTATGACAAAGCAAAAACTGAAATATGCCATTTACATAAGTGTTTAGACCCTTTACTCAGTCCCTTGTTGAAGCACCTTTGGCAGCAATTACAGCTTCGAGTCTTCTTGGATATGACGTTTCAAGCTTGGCACACCTGTATTTGTTTCTCCCATTTTTCTCTGCAGATCCTCTCAAGCTCTGTCATGTTGGATGGGGGAGCGTTGCTGCACAGCTATTTTCAGGTCTCTCCAGAGATGTTCGATCGGGTTCAAGTCCGGGCTCTGGCTGGGCCACTGAAGGACTTGTCTCGAAGCCACTCCTGCGTTGTCTTGGCTGTGTGCTTAGGGACCTTGTCCTGTTGGAAGGTAAAAAGTCTGAGGTCATGAGCGCTATGTAGCAGATTTTCATCAAGGATCTCTCTGTACTTTGCTCCGTTCATCTTTCCCTCGATCCTGACTAGTCCACTAGTCCCTGCCGCTGAAAAACATCCCCACAGCATGATGCTGCCACCACCATGCTTCACTGTAGTGATGGTGCCAGGTTTCCTCCAGATGTGACGCTTGGTAATCAGGCCAAAGAGTTCAATCTTGGTTTCATCAGACCAGATAATCTTTTTTCTCATGGTCTGATAGTCCTTTAGGTGCATTTTGGTTCCAAGCGGGCTGTCATGTGCGTTTTACTGAGGAGTGGCTTCCGTCTGGCCACTCTACCATAAAGGCCTGATTGGTGGAGTGCTGCAGAGATAGTTAACCTTCTGGAAGGTTCTCCCATCTCCACAGAGTAACTCTGGAGTTCTGTCAGAGTGATCTTCAGGTTCTTGGTCACCTCCCTGACCAAGGCTCCTCTCCCTCGATTGCTCAGTTTGGCGGGGCGGCCAGCTCTAGGAAGAATCTTGGTGGTTCCAAACTTCTTCCATTTAAGAGCCCACTGTTTTCTTCAAAGCTGCAGACATTATTTGGTACCCTTCCCCAGATCTGTGAGTCCTGTCTCAGAACTCTACGGACAATTTCTTCATGGCATGGTCTTTGCTCTGACATGCTCCGTAAACTGTGGGACCTTATATAGACAGGTGTGTGCCTTTCAAAATCATGTCCAATCAATTGAATTTACAACAGGTGGACTCCAATCAAGTTGTAGAAACATCTCAAGGATGATCAATGGAAACAGGATGCCCCTGAGCTCAATTTCGAGTCTCATCGCAAAGGGTCTGAATACTTGTAAATAAGGTATTTCTGTTTTTCACTTTTAGTACATTTGCTAACATTTATAAAAACCTGTTTTCACTTTGTCATTATGGAGTATTGTGTGTATATTGATGAAGAAAAAAAAATATTTAATCATTTTTAGAAGAAGACTGTAACGTAACAAAATGTGGAAAATGATAAGGGGTTTACTGATCTAGGACCTAGGATCATCTTGGTAAAATGTAGGATGGTTCTTTCAATTTTGTCTTCATGTGTTTTTTGAAATTACATGTAAAAGTAATAAACAGTTCATGACAAAAAAAGAGAAGAGAAAGATGTGTCCCATGGTTATGGAAAGGTTGGATGAGACTACCTACACAGAGGTAGACTTATCTCTCTCACACACACACACACTCACTCACACTCACTCACTCACTCACTCACTCACTCACACACACACACACACACACACACACACACACACACACACACAAACACACACAAACACACACAAACACACACAAACACACACACACTCTCTCTCTCTCTCTAGGCTATTTATTCTACCTGGGTGGAAGTTGAACAAGGGTGAGGACAGAGCTAATACAGGCAGTAGGCTACAGCGTAAAAGATTTCTACTTTTCAATTCACATTACATCTTTGCCATACCTTTTGTTGTGGCTGGCAATGCGCAAATATCACAATAGCCAACAGGTTTTGAGGGAGCGTGCAATTGGCATGCTGACTGCAGGGATGTCAAAAATAGCTGTTACCTGAGAATTTAATATTCATTTCTCTACCATAAGCATAGTCGTTTTAGAAAATGTGGCAGCTGATGACACTGTGGGTTTGCACAACGGAATAATTTTTGCACAAACTGTCAGAAACCATCTCAGAAAAGCTCATCTGCGTGCTCGTCGTCCTCACCAAGGTCTTTACCTGACTTCAGTTCGGCGTTGTAACCGACTTCAGAGGGCAAATGCCCACCTTCTTTGGCCACTGGCATGCTGGAGAAGTGTGCTCTTCATGGATGAATCCCGCTTTCAACTGTATACCGGGCAGATGGCAGAGGGTAAGGCGTCGTGTGGGTGAGCAGTTAGTTGATGTCAACTATGTGCCCCATGGTGGCGGTGGGGTTATGGTATGGGCAGGCATAAGCTACGGACAACGAACTCAATTGCATTTTATCAATGGCAATTTGCATGCACAGAGATACCGTGACGAGATCCTGAGGCTCATTGTCGTGCCATTCATCCGCTGCCATCACCTCATGTTTCAGCATGATAATGCACGGCTCCATGTCGCAAGGATCTGTACACAATTCCTGGAAGCTGAAAATGTCCCAGTTCATCCATGGCCTGCATACTCACCAGACAGTGTTGCATTTCCTGCCAATATCCAGCAACTTTGCACAGCTATTGAAGAGGAGTGGTACAACATTCCACAGGCCAGATTAGAGCCGGATTAACTCTATGCGAATGAGATGTGTCCCGCTGCATGAGGCAAATGCTGGTCACACCAGATACTGTATCTGTGATCAACAGATGCATATCTGTATTCCCAGTCGTGAAATCCATAGATTATGGCATAATAAATGTATTTCAATTGACTGATTTTCTTATACGAATTGTAAAAATCTTCAAAATTGTTGCGTGCCAGAGCAGTCCGCTCCACCGGTACCCATTCCAGGTTCAGCCGTCTGTCCCGCTCCAGTGCCAGAGCGGTCCGCTCCACCGGTACCCATTCCGGGTCCAGCCGTCTGCTCCGCCCCAGGGCCAGAGCGGTCCGCTCCACCGGCACCCATTCCGGGTCCAGCCGTCTGCTCCGCCTCAGTGCCAGAGCAGTCCGCTCCACCGGAACCCATTCCGGGTCCAGCCGTCTGCTCCGCCTCAGTGCCAGAGCAGTCCGCTCCACCGGTACCCATTCCGGGTCCAGCCGTCTGCTCCGCCCCAGTGCCAGAGCAGTCCGCCCAACCAGTGCCCAGTCCAGGCCCGGTTGTTTTCCCCGCTCCATGGCCGGAGCCGTTTACCCCACCGGTGCCCAGTCCGGGCCCGGTTAAATGTCCCGCTCCATGGCCGGAGCAGTTTGCCCCACCGGTACCCAGCCCGAGCCCGGTTATAAGGAAGGGGCATGGGAGAAAACTGTCCACTTCGCCGGAGCCAGAGCCGCCCCCGATGGACTGGTCTTCCCTCCCTATTAACCCCCCCTTGTATTTGTGTGGTTGTTTTTGGGCGTCCGGGAGTCCGCGCATGGGGGGGGTACTGTCAGGCTCTGGCCATAGAGAAGCCTAGTTGCTTCTCTATGTAGCTATGGTCAGAGTCTGACAGTGCCTTTCTTTTCTGTTTCTGTGTGGGTTTTGGGTGGATCCCTAATTAGAGGCAGCTGCACCGCATTGTCTCTAATTAGGGATCTTATATATGTTAGTCTGTCATTCATGTGCCTTTGTTACGTCCGTTCATTTCGTGTTTGTTTTGTGAACGTGACGTTTTGTACATTCGTGTGTTTCTTTGTTGTTAGTTCGTTCATTTTTATTAAACTTAGATTACATAGTAAAATAAAGTAAGCAAAATGTCGAACTACTATCCCTGCACTGCGCCTTGGTCATTCCCACACCCACATCGTGACATGTCTGTAATTGCAAACAAAGGTTTCTGTACCAAATATTAAGTTCTGCTTTTCTGATGTATCAAATACTTATGTCATGCAATAAAATGCTAATTAATTACTTAAAAATCATACAATGTGATTTTCTGGATTTTTGTTTTAGATTCCGTCACTCACAGTTGAAGAGTACCTATGATAAAAAATTACAGACTTCTACATGCTTTGTAAGTGGGAAAACCTGCAAAATCGGCAGTGTATCAAATACTTGTTCTCCCCACTGTATGTTGAAAACGTTTTTGGGAGATGCAATGGATCATTGGTGATCATTCAATATTCCCTTTATTTTGTTGTTCAGTGAAATCATCCCATGTGAAGAGTCAACTCATTTTATTAAAGTTAAATTCGTAACAAATTTATTTTATTTTTTTCTATTGGAAGGATTGAATCATTTGAAATTATGCCTACTTATGATAAGGTAAAAGGTTTATGTTTCTGTCTCCATATGATATGGAAAATATATCCAATGCAAAAAACATCGCTTTTAAATGGTATTAATATTAAATTGCATATATTCCCATTAATTCCCGTTAATTCCCACAGAAAGTTTCCACCTCTGAATATTCCCCAAAATGTGCAACCCTAGGTATAAATATGCAATATCCTCATTTGCATATTTGGGTATTATTCTACACACTGGATATTATTTTAATGAGCTCTGTCCCCAAACAAGACCAAATTTGGTTGGTCTGGACTGGACCAAATCTGAACCAACCATACATGTCTTAAGATTCACAGGTTTGGACATCAAAGTACAGAACAGTAGAGTATAGTTCAGTACATTAGAGTTCAGTCAAGTGGAATATCATTCAGTTCAGTACAGCAGAGTAGAGTACAGTTCATTACAATACTGTACAACACAGTACATTATAGAGTACTCAACTCTACTGTAAAGTACTGTACTATACTCTACTTTTCTTTACTGTACTGTATGATCTTTTATTTACTGTACTGTAATGTACTTTACTGTGCTGTCCAAACTTGTGAATCCATTTGAGGTTTGTGACTACTATTTTGCAGAAATTCCGTTACTGTTTCCGCGGAAATTCCATTACCGATTTTGTAACAGAATTTTGAGTTTTATATCACTTAATAATTCTTAAACAAAATGTATATCGATAAAACACTATAACTAATTGATAGGTCTACCTTTATTTGTCAATTCTGTGAACTTTCCTTCCTCCTCATGAGGGAGAGAAATTAGAAAAAATCTTAAAGATATGTGGGTTTTTGGTAACGGAATTTAAAGGCTCAAGGCAATGTTTTTTAAACTTACAGAAGGCAGAAACATTTCTCCAAACTAAGTATATGTGTTAATATTAGTTGGCAGGGGTATTTACTTCAACATTAATGTGTTTTAAAGCATTTCTAATTCCTTTCAAGACTTTTTCTGGTAAGACCCCTTTTCCATTTGTTTGACCAGAAATCAAAGCCTTTGCTTATTCCAAATGTTGGGATGGGAAATGTTTGAAAAGAATTACACATGCATTCATTTCTGAAAGATATAGACACTTAGCTTTGATTTGATACCCAATTTGACATGGTCCTATGAACCAAATGTTTTGCAAAAGGAAAATACAAATAATAATATATATTAATTTTTTTGGCTTCCCTGTTTTGCATGTTATTTTGGCATTCATACGTGTCTCATATCAGTTTGCAAATAATAATAAAAAATAATAATTCAACATCATACTTTCAAAATCTTAGCTAGCAGTCATCATCATGAATCAAGTCGACAATCTACTGGCAAATCCTTTTAAATCCCTGTCATTTGAAGAGAAATAATGAAGAGAAATTATTCAGTGAGTTCAAGACAACTGGGAACCTGGGAATAAACGAGCTCCAAAAGGGAAAATACTTTTTGAGCGGTCATCCAACTCGGAATTGTAAATCCGGAACTCAGGCCTCTTTCTACAGCTACGACCTGAAGATCACATTCAACATAGTTTTTTTTTTAGTTCCCAGTTGTCTTGAAAGCACCATAAATCCAGAGAATGACAGACTTTGATGACAAAGTTAGATGAAAAAATTTGCCCACGAAGGACTGCCGCGCCACCTTCCTGTTCAAGTGAGCACAGTACAACAAGTTGAGTCCAAAAATGTCTTGTATGCTGCTGCATACATGATGTAATATGCCAGTGAGATATGTATACTGTAGCTAAGAAAGCAATACTGTAGCTAATGATTGCCAGGTGTAGCAATGGTAAGGTGTTGGGACTGCTGTTGGGACTCTGCTGTTGGGACAGCTTTATGTAGGCCCTTACAGTTTGTAGGCACCGTTTGTCACCGTTATAGTGCAATTAATGTATTGTTTAGTGTTGTGTAGTGGCTTTGCTGGCATGCATCCCACAAATATACTTTTTTTGCCCCACCAAGATTTACATGCTAAAATTGCCACTGTGAACTCCACATGTTGGCGTTCATGGATCCTTCTACATGGAAATTACCCTTTCTCCATCCCTCTCTCTTTCTATCTGAAGATGGCGCAGACGGAGATGGCAACCTCGCGACTAGCTCTACTTTGCAGTATTTTGTTTTGTTCAAACTGAAATAGACCACCCACACAGACAGTGTGGTAAAGAAGGCGCAACGGAGCCTGTTCAACCTCATGAGGCTAAAGAAATTTGGCGAGGCAACTAAACCCTCACAAACTTTTACAGATGCACAATTGAAAGCATCCTGTTGGGCTGTATCACCACCTGGTACGGCAACTGCACCGCCCGCAACCGCAAGGCTCTCCAGAGGGTGGTGCAGTCTGCCCAACGCATTACCGGGGGCAAACTACCCGCCCTCCAGGACACCTACAGCACTCGATGACACTTGAAGGCTAAAAAGATCATCAAGGACATCAACCACCCGAGCCACTGCCTGTTCACCCCGTTATCATCCGGAGGGCGAGGTCAGTACAGGTGTATCAAAGCTGGGACTGAGAGACTGAAAAGCATCTTCTATCTCAAGGCCAACAGACTGTTAAACAGCCATCACTAGCACATTAGAGGCTGCTGCCTATAGGCATAGAATAGAAATGGACACTTTAAGAAATGGAACACTAGTCACTTTAATAATGTTTACATGACTTGCATTACTTATCTCATATGTATATACTGTATTATATCACTTAATAATGTTTAAATATCTTGCATTACTCATTTAATTTGTACAGTTGAAGTCGGACGTTTACATGCACCTTAGCCAAATACATTTAAACTCAGTTTTTCACAATTCCTGACATTTAATCCTAGTAAAAATTCCTGTTTTAGGAAATGTCAGAATAATAGTAGAGAGAATTATTTATTTCAGCTTTTATTTCTTTCATCACATTCCCAGTGGGTCAGAAGTTTACATACACTCAATTCGTTTTTCGTAGCACTGCCTATAAATTGTCCAACTTGGGTCAAACATTTCGGGTAGCCTTCCACAAGCTTCCCACAAGAAGTTGGGTGAATTCTGGCCCATTCCTCCTGGTGTAACTGAGTCAGGTTTGTAGGCCTCCTTGCTCGCACACGCTTTTTCAGTTCTTCCCAAACATGTTCTATAGGATTGAGGTCAGGGCTTTGTGATGGCCACTCCAATACCTTGACTTTGTTGTCCTTACACCATTTTGCCACAACTTTGGAAGTATGCTTTGGAAGACCCATTTGCGACCAAGCTTTAACTTCCTGACGTCTTGAGATGTTCCTTCAATATATCCACATAATTTTCCATCCTCATGATGCCATCTATTTTGTGAAGTGCACCAGTCCCTCCTGCAGCAGGAGGGACTGGTGCACTTCGGCTTGCAAGCCCCCCCCCCCCCCCCCCCCTTTTTTCCTCCGAAAATAACAATGGTCATTATGGCCAAACAGTTCTATTTTTGTTTCATCAGACCAGAGGACATTTCTCCAAAAAGTACGATCTTTGTCCCCATGTGCAGTTGCAAACCGTAGTCTGGCTTTTTGATGGCGGTTTTGGAGCAGTGGCTTCTTCCTTGCTGAGTGGCCTTTCAGGTTATGTCGATATAGGCCGTTCTGACATCGCTCGTCCATATACAGTATGTATATAGTCAATTCACTCCTTACTTAGATTTGTGTGTATTGGGTAATTGTTAGATATTACTTGTTTGATATTACTGCACTCTCGGAGCTAGAAGCACAAGCATTTCGCTACACCTGCAATAACATCTGCTAAACACGTGCTAACATCTGCTAAACACTTCCCCTCTATTTTCTTCACTCTCACTCTCAGCCCTGAGCAGTCTCTCTCTCTCTCTCTCTCTCTCATTGAGACACCCTCCCCCATCCTCATCCTCCTCCTCCTTTTCAGCCTGGCCCTGTGCGCTTGGCAGAGATACAGGGGTTGCTATGGGGACAGGATTCTTTTGCTGGTTAATGAATGTGGTGCGATGGTAGGGGGTCACTCCGTCACATCAGCCCTAATCTGGAAAGACATGGACAATATCCACCTACCACACAAACACACGCACCTCCATTTCTAACAGAGGCACTCAGATACAAGAGCTTTTCTCCCCTTTTCCTCTCCCTTCTTGTTTCTCCCAAACAGCCCTCATCCCCACTCTCTCTATCCAACAGAAAAAAATGCACTTCCTTTTCTCCAAGCTAAACCACACAGCCAGCTAGCCAGGCAGCCCCCTCCTATCCTACTAAATCCAACCCAGACTGACTCCCTCCCTCGCAGTTCCCAGCTCCCCTCTGCCTGCAGCCTGCCTTCATGCCCTCAACCGGCCAACCACTCCTCCGTTCCCCCAGACCCACACACACAAAGACCCATAACATACACACACAGCAGATACTGTACGTTCCTCAGAATCCTCCAACTAGCAGCTCCCACTAAGTAAACCTTCCCCCGGCTGATAACATCTGCAGTGTGTGTCTCAGCTGCCACACTTCTCTTTGAAGCAGCCCTAGTTCTGAGACGTAGGACAGGGTCTACAGAGTCCCCACAAAACATAATTTTTTACTACACCGGATTCATGGAACAGTGTGCCAGACAGACTCAGCTAGAGCTGAATTTCTTACTGGATTCCCAAGCTGCACTGGCGGAATAGTAGAGTATCAGGAGAGCACTCAGGGCAAAGGAGGACAGAAATGTTTCTATTCTTTTAATGTTTACTGTACATTTTTATATGTTTATTTCACTTTTGTTAATTATCTATTTAACTTGAAATTGAGAGAATGAGTGAATTAGAGAGAAAAAGAGTGAAAAAGAGTGAGAGCATCATTGAGCCACAATGAGATGAGTTCTTGCTATAACCTCACCTTACCACCTTAAAAAATGCTTCCAGTAAAATATCATACACTATGTATTCTGTCTACACATCCACTGTTGACTAATCCAAGCAACCCAGAATCAAATTATCACGTGAACTCTTCTGGATTTGAATCTGAGCTAACATACAGTGCATTTGGAAAGTATTCCACATTTTGTTACGTTACAGCCTTATTTAAAATTCATTCAATAATTTTTTCCCCCTCAGTCTACACACAACACCCCATTATGACAAAGCGAAAATAGATTTATTTATTTATTTTTGCAAATATATTGAAAATAGAAAAACTGAAATACCTTATTTAAGTATTAAGACCCTTTGCTTGAATTTGAGCTCAGGTGCATCCTGTTTCCATTGATCATCCTTCCATTCATTGGTCATGATTTGAAAAAGGCACACCTGTCTATATACAGTTGAAGTCGGAAGTTTACATACACAGGTTGTAGTCTTTAAAACTCATTTTTCAACCACTCCACAGATTTCATGTTAACAAACTATAGTTTTGGCAAGTCGGTTAGGACATCTACTTTGTGCATGACACAAGTAATTCTTCCAACAATTGTTTACAGACAGATTATTTCACTTATAATTCACTACATCACAATTCCAGTGGGTCAGAAGTTTACATACACTAAGTTGACTGTGCCTTTAAACAGCTTGGAAAATTCCAGAAAATGATGTCATGTCTTTAGAAGCTTCTGATAGGCTAATTGACATAATTTGAGTGAATTGGAGGTATACCTGTGGATGAATTTTAAGGCCTACCTTCAAACTCAGTGCCTCTTTGCTCGACATCATGGGAAAATCAAAAGAAAACAGCCAAGACCAGCCAAAGAAATCAGCCAAGCCAACAATTGTAGACCTCCACAAGTTTGGTACATCCTTGGGAGCAATTTCCAAACGCCTGAAGGTACCACATTCATCTGCACAAACAATAATACGCAAGTATAAACACCATGGGACCACGCAGCCGTCATACCGCTCTGGAAGGAGAAGTGTTCTGTCTCCTAGAGATGAACGTACTTTGGTACGAAAAGTGCAAATCAATCCCAGAACAACAGCAAAGGACCTTGTGAAGATGCTGGAGGAAACAGGTACATATGTATCTATATCCACAGTAAAACGAGTCCTATATCGACATAACCTGAAAGGCTGCTCAGCAAGGAATAAGCCACAGCTCCAAAACCGCTATAAAAAAGTCAGACTACGGTTTGCAACTGCACATGTGGACAAAGATAGTACTTTCTGGTCTGATGAAACAAAAATAGAACTGTTTGGCCATAATGGCCATCGTTATGTTTGGAGGAAAAAGGGGAGGCTTGCAAGCTGAAGAACACCATCCAAACCGTGAAGCACGGGGGTGGCAGCATCATGTGCTTTGCTGCAGGAGGGACTGGTGCACTTCACAAAATAGATGGTATTATGAGGAAGGAAAATGATGTGGATATATTGAAGCAACATCTCAAGACATCAGTCAGGAAGTTAAAACTTGGTCGCAAATGGGCCTTCCAAATGGACAATGACCCCAAGCATACTTCCAAAGTTGTGGCAAAATTGCTTAAGGACAACAAAGTCAAGGTATTGGTGTGGCCATCACAAAGCCCTGACCTCAAGCCTATAGAAAATGTGTGGGCAGAACTGAAAAAGCGTGTGCGAGCAACTTATTGTGGGAAGCTTGTGGAAGGCTACCCAAAACATTTAACCCAAGTTAAACAATGTAAAGGCAATGCTACCTAATACTAATTGAGTGTATGTATACTTCTGACCCACTGGGAATGTGATGAAAGAAATAAAAGCTGAAATTTCACATTCTTAAAATAAAGTGGTGATCCTAACTGACCTAAGACAGGGCATTTTTACTAGGATTAAATGTCACGAATTGTGAAAATCTGAGTTTAAATGTATTTGGCTAAGGTGTATGTAAACTTCCGACTTCAACTGTAAGGTCCACAGTTTTGGGGCAGCAGGTTGCCAGATCGAAAGGTTGCCGGATCGGATTCCCGAGCTGGAAAGGTAAAAATCTGTCGTTCTGCACCTGAACAAGGCAGTTAACCCACTGTTCCTAGGCTGTCATTGTAAATAAGAATTTGTTCTTAACTGACTTGCCTAGTAAAATAAAGGATAAAAAAAAAAAAACCAGCCATGAGGTTGAAGGAATTGGTCGTAGAGCTCCAAGACAGGATTGTGTCGAGGCACAGATCTGGGGAAGGATACCAAAACATTTTGGCAGCATTGAAGGTCCCCAAGAACACAGTGGCCTCCATCATTCTTAAATGAAGAAGTTTGGAACCACCTAGAGCTGGCCCTCAGATACATGACCCGCCAAACCGCGCTTCTTAACACCCGCTGGCTTAACCCGGAAGCCAGCTGCACCAATGTGTAGGAGTAAACACTGTTCAACTGGCAACCGAAGTCAGCCTGCAGGCACCCGGCCCATCACAAGGACTCGCTAGAGCGCGATGAGCCAAGTCAAGCCCCCCCCCCCCCCGGCCAAACCCTACCCTAACCCGGACGACGCTTGGCCAATTGTTCGCCTCCATATGGGACTCCCGGTCATGGCCGGTAGTGACGCCACAACACTGCGACGCAGTGCCTTAGACTGATGTTTCACTCGGGAGGCCTACTCAGGGTTTTCTAAAGCTAGCCACTAACTCTAGCAGGCTTGTAACATTTAGAAGTGCCGTCTTTATTTTATTACTTATAGTCATTCTGTGTGTCCATGCGTGTGTGCGTAAACCTAACAGAAATGACACCATACTTTCCCTGCCTTCCTCTGTCCCCCTCCCTTTTCCTCATTTACTCTGCCAGTCCCGCCACCTCATACTGCATACAGAGTCCAGAATGCATCTTCTCTGAGAAGAGCTACTTTAGTTGACACGCATATGAACCGAGTCCTGACACTTCTGACAGAAAGGTAGAGGTGAGAGAATACCTGTGTCTCGTCTTCACACCTTAACAGAGAGACAGAGGATGCGTCCCAAATGGTACCCTATTCCCCATGTGACAAATACAATTCAATTTGTAGTTCACTACTATTGACCAGGGCCCTTAGGGCTCAAATCAAAAGTAGTACACCATATAGGAAATAGGGTGCCATTTGGGTAGTAGCCAGTGAGACAGAGACTCAGAGACAGAGCACTGGAGTATGCATTCCTGGATGGTGGCTGCAGGGTTAGGCTATAGCAGCTAGCTGATCCTTGTTATAGCAGGCGAGAGTGTTGGGGAGTTATTTTCCAGGCAGAGATCGCTCTATGTCTCCAATCCTCCATTCCTCTCCATGTTGGGCAGGGGGAGGCTGGTTGAGGGAGGGGTAGAAATAAGAGGGAGAAGGGTGGCGTGCCTGTGGTCTCTGACAGCACCTCTGCTTCACTGTTTCTACTCACAAATCAGCCTCGGCCCTATAACCCAGCCCCAGCATCAGCGTTTTTCCTAATCGCCTAAACAACCGATAACAGACTCATTGTCAGCCGGCTACTTTTTCCACTACAGGCTTTTAATTAATTTAAAAGATTAAATTCCCTAGTCAGAAAAGTCTGTATAGCCTTCTCCCGTTCGAATGAACAATATGCATCTTCTATTTAATCTATTGATAGGACAGGTGGCTGTCAATCACAAAGCGAACTATGACATAGAAACACTGCTGGTCTGTCCGCCTCTCGGTACCTGTGTTAATTCTGTGCGCTGTGGTTGGCTGCAGTAAAATTTATTTTCACAGAAGAGGGAGTGAATGTACACGTACCATGTAATGTAAGTGGTTACAATGAGTTTAATTGACTTAATAGTTTTGTGGCACATTCATAAACTTTCTTTCGTGTGTTTCAAAAGTACAGGCTTCTTCCTTCCTGTCAGGTAGCCTTGGTCAGAGTCTGACAGCTCTAGGTTTTTGTTTTCTATGTGGTGTTTTGTGTTGGATCCCTAATTAGAGGAAGCTGCATGGCATTGTCTCTAATTAGGGATCCTACTTGTTGGTAGGTTCCACACCCTAGGTGTGGTCCATTGTCTACATGTCCGTGAGTAAGTGTGCTTTACGTTTCTTTGATTGTATCGTTGGTTTGTTTGTATAGTTCGTACATTGAGTCTAGTGCCTTGGTCTGTGTATGCACCCTCTGGTGACAGAATGGACCACCAGTTGACCAAGCAGCGCAAATCGGGAGAGAAGGAGAAAAAGGGAGGACAGCGTCGAAATCGGGGCTCAGCAGGAAGAAATGGAGCCCGAAGGCAACCCCAATACATTATTTTTTTTGGGGGGGGGGCTATGGGGGTGGTCTGGTAGCGAGGAAGAAGCGCCAGTACCACTTCCCATGTGGACTATGGTGAGGAGTATTTTGGAGCTGTTCTGGAGGAAATGAGGGAGCTAGAGGAAGAGGTAGAGAAGGAGATGACGGAGTGGCTCAGTCCGGGTTCGGTCGTCTGCTCCAGTGCCGGAGCAGTCCGCTCTACCGGTGCCCAGTCCGGGTCCGGTCGTCTGCTCCGCTCCAGAGCCAGAGCAGTCCGCTCCACCGGGGCCCATTCCGGGTTCGGTCGTCTGCTCCGCTCCAGGGTCAGAGCAGTCTGTTCCACCGGTGCCCAGTCCGGGACTGGTCGTCTGCTCCGCTCCAGTACCAGAGCAGTCCGCTCCACCGGTGTCTAGTCCGGGTCCGGACCTCTGCTCTGCTCCCAGCACCCAACCTCCGGTGCAACTCCCCAGTCCGGTACGTCCCGTGCCGGCTCCCCGCACCCGACCTCCAGGGCCAGAGCAGTCCGCTCCATCGGTGCCCAGTCCGGGTCCAGTCGCCGGCTCCACTCCGGTGCCAGAGGAGTCCGCTCCACCGGTGCCCAGTCCAGGTCCGGTCGTATACTCCGCTCCAGTGCCAGAGCAGTCCGCTCCACTGGTGCCTAGTCCGGGTCCGGTCGTCTGCTCCACTCCAGGGCCAGAGTAGTCCGCTCCACCGGTGCCCAGTCCGGGTCCTGTCGTCTGCTCCGCTCCAGGGCCGGAGCCGTTTACCCCACCGGTTCCCAGTCCAGGCCCGGTTAATAGCCCCGAACCATGGCCGGAGTCGCCTGCCACACCGGTGCCCAGTCCGGGCCCGGTTATTTTCCCCGCTCAATGGCCGGAGCCGTTTGTCCCACCGGTGCCCAGTCCGGGCCCGGTTATTTGCCCCACTCCATGGCTGGGGCCGTTTACCCCAGCGTGGATTTTCCCCGCTCCATGGCCGGAGCCGTTTGTCCCACCAGGAAGCTGTCTACTTCGCCGGGGCCAGAACCGCCACCGACGAGTAAATTCTCCCCCCTCCCGAACGCCTTTGGGGGGGGGGGGGGAGTACTGTCAGGCTGGTCAGAGTCTGACAGCTCTAGGTTTTTGTTTTCTATGTGGTGTTTTGTGTTGGATCCCTAATTAGAGGCAGCTGCATGGCATTGTCTCTAATTAGGGATCCTACTTATGTTGGTAGGTTCCACACCCTAGTTGTGGTCCATTGTCCGTGATTAAGTGTGCTTTACGTTTGTTTGATTGTATCATTGGTTTGTTTGTATAGTTCGTACATTGAGTCTAGTGTTAAATAAAAAGAAATGTCGAACTATTCCTGCGCTGCGCCTTGGTCTGTGTATGCACCCTCTCGTGACACTTCCTGACCTCCCATGTAGGCCGTCTGACAGTGTACCCATGCAATTCGACATTGATTATGGCAAGAGAGGGTTGTAGATCCCTTGATGTTACCCTGGGGTTCTTAGAGACTTCTATGAGCATCTTCTGGTCAGCTCTTGGGCTAGTTTGCCAGTGGTCTGGAATTTTCATTGGACAGTGAAATTATGTACTTCGAATTGATTGGAAATAGAATTATGTACTTCGAATTGCTTGGAAATGGATTTGTAACCCCTCCCAGACTCATGGGCATCAATAATCTGTCTTCTGAGGGCCTCGGTAGGTCTTTTGATCTTTTACTACACACCCATATGGTTAAGACCCTTTATGGAAGGCTGTTTATGGAAGTTTCTCTCTAATCATTTGCACTTGTTTTGGTACACCTAATTCACATTTTAGCCAGTTTATGTGATGGTAAAGGTAGGGGTGTACTAACTTTTTCCCCATAAGGAAAAGGCATTTTTGTTTATTTTAATTTTAATTTTTTTTTTGTGATTTGTTAAATTGGGTAACCTTTATCTGTCAATAGTGTTGAAGTGAAGATTACATCTGTCCAAACATGTAAAAAAAAAATACAAATAAAAAGAACTTTCCAGGGGGTGTACTTACTTTTTCACATGACTGTAGCCTGCCACTGAGTCGGGGCTCATAGGCTATGTACTGTGCTTTGATTGACAACCGAACAGCAAGTGTTGACTAGTTTATAAAAGTTGTTGAACTTAGCTATTCAAAATTCATACAATGCAGTTATACAGTATGTCCATGGTATTGCATCGGGACAAGTAAACCAAGATCTTGTTTGCATTTTCCTATGTCTAGACTTGCCAGTGACCGCTAAAGTGACTAATCAGTGATGAATCCAGGCTGTACCACAACCGGCTGTGAATGGGAGTCCCATAGGGCAGCATACAATTGGCCAAGCGTTGTCCGAGTTTGGCCAGTGTAGGCCTTCATTGTAAATAAGAATTTGTTCTTAACTGACTTGCCTAGTTAAATAATGGTTAAATAAAACTTTTTTTTTATGTTGAACTAACCAGGGCATGATTAAGAAATCATAGGCCCCCTGGGCTTAGTTTTTTTTTCTCATTCTGACCTATTGATGCTGCTATTTGCAAAAAATCAGAGAAAACTTGGTTCTATTGGTTTCCAAACTGTACGCTTTTCCCGCGATTGCATTTTGAAATCTGCAAAACGACAGCTGCAACCAACCATAGAACTATAATCTAGAGATTCCATTCAAGTCAGGACTGGCTAGTGTACCCATGAGTTGAACAGTCAAATTACCAGGGTAAGAGGTTCCAATACCCTTTCTGGACTATACAGTGCAATCGTAAAGTATTCAGACCCATTCACTTTTGATACGTTACAGCCTTATTCTAAAATGTATTAAATTAACATTGTTCCTCATCAATCTACACACAATACCCATAATGACAAAGCGAAAACAGGTTTTTAGAAATGTTTGCAAATACTAAACAGAAAAACCTTACTTACATAAGTATTCATACCCTTTGCTATGAGACTCGAAATTGAGCTCAGGTGCATCCTGTTTCCATTGATCATCCTTGAGAATTCATTGGAGTCAATTCAGTTGATTGGACATGATTTGGAAATACACATACTTTTCTATATAAGGTCCGACAGTTGACAGTGCATGTCAGAGCAAAAAAAAAGTCATGAGGTCGAAGGAATTGTCCATAGAGCTCCGAGACAGCATTGTGTCGAGGCACAGATCTGGGGAAGGGTACCATACAATATACTTGCAGTGAAGCAGCTCAACAACTACATCACATTATTCATCTAACAGTTTCCCATCCAGAGCGACACACAGAAGCAACCACGGTCAACGCCCTGTTCAAGGGCACGTCGACAGATCTTCCACAAGGTTAAAAACTGGGACCCGAACCAGCCACCGGCCCAAGCTCCCAACTGCCAGGCAGCCAGCCCTCCAAGATCGCCCCCCACAGTTCCCTAAAAGCTGCCCCGAGAACCATCCGGGAACCCCATGTCTCATGACCTCAGACTAGGGCAAAGGTTTACCTTCCAACAGGACAACAACCCTAAGCACACAGCCAAGATAACAAAGGAATGGCTTAGGGACAAGTCTCTGAATGTCCTTGAGTGGCCCAGCAGCGACGCTCCCCATCCAACCTGACAGAGTTTGAGAGGATCAGCACAGAAGAATGGGAGAAACTCCCCAAATACAGGTGAGCCAAGCTTGTAGCGTCATACTCAAGAAGACTCGAGGCTTTAATCACTTCCAAAGGTGCTTCAACAAAGTACTGAGTAAAGGGTCTGAATACGTGATATTCATTTTTTTTGTTTTTATATATAGATTTGCTTTTTCATTATGGGGTATTGTGTGGCAAATAACTAAGTGCTTGTGAATTTTTTTTTTATCCACAGTAATTGTTTCATAAACTATTGATTAGATTATGCTCTTTGGTGTATTTTGAACATTGAGAGGGGGCTCCTGTGGTTGGAAAAAAATACAAATACAATGTGTAATTTGTTTTGCTTCTACAGGCTTGGACCCAGCCCCTGAATCACAATTGACCAGTCACATTTATTTACACTGAACAAAAATATTAAACGTGTTGGTCCCATGTTTCATGAGCTGAAATAAAATATCCCCTACATTTTCCATACTAACAAAAAGCTTATTTCTCTCAAATGTTAAATAATCCATCCACCTGACAGGTGTAGCATATCAAGAAGCTGATTAAACAGCTTATTCATTACACAGGTGCACCTTGTACTGGGGAACAATAAAAGGCCACTCTAAAATGTGCAGTTTTGTCACACAACACATTTGGCATGCTGACTGCAGGAATGTCCACAAGAGCTATTGCCAGAGAATTTAATGTTAATCTCTACCATAAGCCGTTGTTTTAGAGAATTTGGCAGTACGTCCAACAGGCCCCACAACGCAGACCATGTGTAACTACACCAGCCAGGACCTCCACGTCCAGCTTCTTTACCTGCGGGATCGTCTGAGACCAGCCACTATGACAGCTGATGAAACTGTGGGTTTGCAAAACCGAAGAAGTTCGGCACAAACTGTTAGAAACCGTCTCAGGCAAACTTATCTGCGTGCTCGTCATCGTCACCAGGGTCTTGATCTGACTGCAGTTCGGCATTGTAACCACCTTCAGTGGGAAATGCTCACCTTCGATGGCCACTGGCATGCTGGAGAAGTGTGCTCTTCACAGATGAATCCCGATTTCAACTGTTCTGGGGAGATGACAGACAGCGTGTATGGGGTTGTGTGGGCAATAGGTTTGCTGATGCCAACGTTGTGAACAGATTGCCCCATGGTGGCAGTGGGGTTATGGTACGGGCAGGCATAATCTTCGAAAAACGAACACAATTGCATTTTATCGATGCAATTTGAATGCACAAAGATACCGTGACGAGATTGTGAGGCTCATTGTCGTGCCATTCATCCATCACCTCATGTTTCAGCATAATAATTCACTGCCCCATGTCGCAAGGATCTGTACACAATTCCTGGAAGTTGAAAATGTCCCAGTTCTTCCATAGCCTGCATACTCACTGAGCATGTTTGGGATGCTCTGAATCAATGTGTACGACAGCATGTTCCAGTTCCCACCAATATCCAGAAACGTTGCACAGCCATTGAAGAGGATTGGGACAACATTCCACAGGCCACAATCAACAGCCTGATCAACTCTATGGGAAGGAGATGTGTCGCCCTGCATGAGGCATATGGTGGTCACACCAGATACTGACTGGTTTTCTGATCCACGCCGCTACTTTTTTTAAAAAGGTATCTGTGACCATCAACGAGTGTCTACACTCGTTGAGAGCGGGCTCCTCATGTGGTTGGTGGTTGCAAAAACACATATAGATAAACAACATATATAATATATATTGTATATTTCCTTTATTAAGATTTTTTCTGTAAAAAAAAAGGAAAAGGCGTTTTTTATTTTGTATTTATAAAATGTTTTGTTTCCCAGGGGCTCCAGACCTAGTACGTCCCTGTATTAATACAGCCCTGAAGCTAACATATGGAAATGTTTTAAGATGGTCATACTATGGATCATTTAGCTATTTGATTTGGAAAATTAGGATCCTGTAGCTATAAAAAAAAGATTTAGAAACAAATTACTTACAACTATATACTACTATACAACTATATTTTATTTATTTATTCAACCTTTATTTAACAAGGCAAGTCAGTTAAGAACAAATTATTATTTACAATGACGGCCTACCCCGGCCTCCCCTAACCCGGATGACGCTGGGCCAATTGTGCAATGCCTTATGGGACTCCCAATCACGGACGGTTGTGATACAGCCCGGCCCGGGATCGAATCAGCGTCTGTAGTGACGCCTCAAGCACTGAGATGCAGTGCCTTAGACCACTGCGCCACTCGACCCATAGCCCATAGAAACAGATGAACACATAGCAAAAAATTAATAATAAGGTGTCTTTCGTATATCTAGGAGACATAAGAAAGCTAAGGAAATACTTTGTTTTTTTTATACACACAGTAATAAAAACAATTATTGTTGGCACAAAACTACCTCCATACTGCCATAAAAAATGTTTTTACGGTACCGGTTACCTTCACACGAGTCCCGTGACACTTGAGGGGGTCGTAGATCAAAACGGAGAACACCATCGTGTTCACGAGTCTAATTTTTCCAACCTTTCATATTTGTTTGTAGGCCAAACTGTTCAAATGCTACAGACGTCGTTTTCGTAAGAAGACCGAATTTCTGAACATTTAGTTGTCAACTGCTGCTTTCTGTGTAACAAAGCCCATGTTTAACACCTGCTTCATTTTTCTAAAAAGAAAATAGCCCCCTCCAGACACCCCCAGCCCAGAACTCCCTGGCTGGCAAATGTTTCTATTTGGCTGACTACCCCATGTCCTTAGTGAAAACACTGCCTATCTTCCTGCCCCATCTCTCAGCCCCTGTCCCAACCCAGATCCCTCAGCCCTAAACCTATCCCACAGCCCTATACTAGAGTCCTGCATGGGTACGCACTCGCCCCACACCGCCACATCAATTCAGAGCCCAACCCGATATCAGAACAGATTTTTCTCCGCAACTCGACCCACCCACATAGAATTGTTCAGAGAGCTGATCCGTTACACGCCATATAACAATAAATAATAATGATAATAACTTTATTATCATTATTATTAGGCTATTATTACTATCCCCTTCCCTGCATTAAATAATGTGTCCTGTATGTCTATTCAATATTTGAATAAAAGGAAACCATGCCATTAATTAAGAAAAATAGGCTTATCTTTTTAATTTTCACAATGCGATGAGTCACTCAAATTGCTTTGAGAAAAATAGCCTTCTAATTAGCCTTCTTACCTAATGAAAGCCTATAGCCAAAATAACAAAACAATACATTTACATTCAATATTGTTTAGAGAATCAAACAGTTTAGGCTTAATTCAAACAAAAATAAACCATTCCCGCAGCGATTACAGCCTGGAGTCTTCTTAGGTATGACGCTACATGCTTGGCACACCTGTATTTGGGGAGTTTCTCCCATTCTTTTCTGCTGATCCTCTCAAGCTCAGACAGTTTGGATGGGGAGATGTTTGATCGGGTTCATGTCTGGACTGGCTGAGCCACTCAAGGACATTCAGAGACTTGTCCCTAAGCCATTCCTTTGTTATCTTGGCTGTGTGCTTAGGGTCGTTGTCCTGTTGGAAGGTGAACCTTTGCCCCAGTCTGAGGTCCTGAGCACTCTAGAGCAGGTTTTCATCAAGGATCTCTCTGTACTTTGCTCCATTCGACTTTCCCTCGATCCTGATTAGTCTCCTAGTCCCTGCTGCTGAAAAACATCCCCTACAGTATGATGCTGCCACCACCATGCTTCACCGTAGGGATGGTGCAAGGTTTCCTCTAGACGTGACGCTTGGCATTCAGACCAAAGAGTTCCATCTTGGTTTCATCAGACCAGAGAATCTTGTTTTTCATGGTCTGAGAGTCCTTTAGGTGCCTTTTGGCAAACTCCAAGCGGGCTGTCGTGCCTTTTACTGAGGAGTGGCTCTTCCGTCTGGCCACTCTATCATAAAGGCCTGATTGGTGGAGTGCTGCAAAGATGGTTGTCCTTCTGGAAGGTTCTCCCAGCTCCACAGAGGAACTCTGGAGCTCTGTCAGAGTGATCATCGGGTTCTTGGTCACCTCCCTGACCAAGTCCCTTCTCCCCCGATTGCTCAGTTTGGCTTGGCGGCCAGCTCTAGTAAGAGTCTTGGTGGTTCCAAACTTCTTCCATTTAAGAATGATGGAGGCCGCTGTGTTCTTGGGGAACTTCAATGCTGCAGACATTTTTTGATACCCTTCCCCAGATCTGTGCCTCGACACAATCCTGTCGTCTCTGATCTCTACGGACAATTCCTTCGACCTCATGGCTTGGTTATTGCTCTGACATGCACTGTGGAACCTTATATAGACAGGTGTGTGCCTTTCCAAATCATGTCCAATAAATTGAATTTACCAAAAATGGACTCTAATCAAGTTTTAGAAACATCTCATGGCTGATCAATGGTAACAGGGTGCACCTGAGCTTAAATTTGAGTCTCATAGCAAAGGGTCTGAATTCTTATGTAAATAAGGTATTTCTGTTTTTATTTTTTACTACATTTATAAAACTTTCTAAAAACCTGTGTAGATTGATGAGGAAAAAAATGTATTGAATCCATTTTAGAATAAGGCTGTAACGTAATAATGTGAAAAATGTCAAGAGGTCTGAATACTTTACGATTGCACTATACACACAATTATTATTTTTTACGGTTATTTTATGTTCATGAAGGCTTTCAGCCATATCCGTCCGTTACACAATTAGGCCTATACGGTAATTTTGCCAGCCCTAGTGACACACTTGACACCCCCCCCCCCCCCTTACCACCACCCCACCTCTCCTGCCCTCCAAAACTAATGCCCCTATGACACCAACCCACCCCTCCCTTCCTTCCTTCCATACTAATACCCCTGTGACTGTGACACCATCCCCCCCGTCTCCCACAGCTCATACCCCCTGACTGGCTGCCCCACAAAGTCAGCTAATGACCCCAGTCTGCCAAGTCAGGGTCACCTCACCTCTCTTTACCCCCTGTTGTGACACCCACACCAATGAATCCCCTCTCCTTCAAATATCATGCCTCACGTGCTACAACACCGTAATAGTACAGGGCCACTCCTGTCTCAAACCTCAAACAAGCTGAAGCCTGAAAGGGGCCACTGCTCCTAGCCTGTGTGCCAGTCTGTTTCTGCCTTAGTCAACTTGTCAATGTTTAATTTGGTAAGGTGACAATTTGGCATGCTAGATTGCAGAAACGGTCAGGTTCAGGCCTAGGTTACTTAAGCCAGTACCACCACAACATGAAGCACCTTGGAACCACCAGTCACTGTGTGTCCCTTATGTCTGCATGTCACCCTGACAGACACCTCCCTAGGTTGGGTAACTCTGTGGCCAGGGAACACACACACAGGAGATGGCTGCCTTCGTCTCCCGTCCCGCATTTAACCAGGATGAGCAAAGTTTGTCCATCCACTGTAGAACCCTGGGCTGAGCCGCACGCACACACACAGAAATACACACATAGAAACACACATGCAGAAACAAACAGAAACAAGACACACACACACTACCGGCCTCCAAATGACTGGACTTTCCCTCCACAGAGCTCAATGCTCACCACCATTAGGCCTGCTGAGGCTGCTGCTGCCCTGCATAAGAATGTCTTAAAGGCCCTGCTTATACACCTTCAGATACGCACACGCACGCGCGCGCGCACACACACACACACACACACACACACAAATACACAGGAAAGAGTGTGCTTTGTATCTCTTGTGAAGCACTGATGAGTGAGGACATCCAATTCATGTTTCATTATAGCATGAAACTGTTAATCATCATAATAAGGCAACTACACTGACTACAGATATGATAAGAAATGGATTTGTGTCATGCTTAGAGAAAAACAATAAGTGAGGCCAAAAGTAATGCGGAGGTATTTCAGAGATAATGCATCATTTTTGTCAACATGATGATAGATCAGTAGGCTATCTATTTAATTTCGAATGCATAATGAAACCCTTATTGATTTTGCTGTTGAAGGATAACGATCTTGTGAATGATGAAAAGTCTTGACACCCCAGACAAGCTTGAAGGATGGGTTTCCTTTTCTATCCCTGGTTGAGCCTGAATACTTGTTTTGCACTCTGAGCTTTTGCTACTGTACCTGACGGCTGTACCAAAACATTTACAGCAGGCTTCCAAATGATGTAAAGTTCTGTGCACTTATGCGTGTAGTGTCGCTCAAGGCAGTAGGCCTACACCTGGCTCGTTCCCAGGGTTGGGATGTAAGCGAACGCTACTGTCCCTTTAAGGAACTAAAACGGTGTCCTACTAGCTCATAGAGATAGATAGAGATCACATATTTGTATCTGTGCCATTATGGCGGCTGTGGTGGCATGGGCAGCACCATTGAGGCCATTTCCATTTTAAAGAAGTACATTTTCTTATTTTGTGTTTTTTTTTTATGTGTAAAGCTAATATTGGTGATTTACCGCCACCTGCAGTGCTGGAGTACTCAACCAAATATTGTGTCATGCATCTATTGTGGCCACTAGATGGCAGTTATATAGCTTAAAGCCATTTACAAGCCATAGGCAACCCAATTTGAAGAAGAAGACAATGCTAAGATCATTAGCTGGTCTCTCCCAACCCATAGGAATCCCCACCCAGTTGAATGGTGGAAGCCATCAATGGCAATATCCATGCTAAAAGGGGTTATAACCATCTAGATATCTCTATCTATATGTACTAGTTGCAGTTCCTGTGTTTCCTTCCTGCCTCAATCGCTCACATAGATCACAGTGCATTTAAAAAAAACCTGTACCCCAAAGAGAGAGAGAGAGCGGATGAGAGAGCAATTCAGAGAGACAGTTACCCGAGAAGGAATGTATAGTTAACCCGTTCCAGTTCCTTCCATTTGTATGCACCTTAATTGTTAACGTTTACAGAGTAGAGAACAGTTATTAAGAGAGGGAGAGAGAGGCAACAACACTGTCTTCGGTCGATTGTCGGAGCTATAGAACCTCCTTGTCTTCGCTTAGAAAGATGCGAGTTTGTGTTCTCGGAAGTAGGCTACGGCAACAGTCTCCTCCGTAGCAAAAATACTGAATCTTAGGAGTCGGTTCCTCCGTTGCAAAAATACTGAATCCTAGGAATCAATTCCTAGCATAATCAAAGCTTGACACCCAGAATGGGAGTCAACACCGGGAGTTGAGGAATCGATCGACTCTCCACCTCTAGCTCTCAGTAGCCTGCGTCAGTCACCAAGCTAGCTAACATGCTATTATTATCAGTACCGTTGCCTAGTAGTTGGTCAACTAGCTAGCTCATTGAATGTAACAGTCACGCTTCCTACATATGCCTCCCCCCTTATCAGACACTCAAATGTTCTTTACATTGGCACATGTTGAACTGACCATGTAAACTCATTTAAATATCGGCCGATAGCAGTTTGCTGGACAGCGCAAAGTCAATAATGGTCAAGACAGACTTACTTTCTTGCTTCGAGTCTCGGTGTGCATCTCGGTAGCTAGGGTGCAGCGGTGAAGGGGTGGAGTAGAGGGGGGGGGGTCGATCGGGTGGGGTGAATTTGAATAATAGTAATCTTTTTGGCAGTTTTCCACCTTTCGAATCAATTTGCTATTTGGGAGAAAGTTGTATTGTTTGCCTCTTCGGATATTCTTTTAGATCATATCCACGGCGTCGACTATTCGTCTTTCCTTCCCCAGTAAAGTATCTATCTCTCTCTCTCGGTGTGTTGTTGCCGTGTACAGGGTTGGGCTCGCTCTCTCTTCGTTTCTCCTCCGCCTCTCCCTGCTTGTGACCCCACCCTGCGTCTCCACCCCTCAACCCTGTCAATCAGAAACTGAGCAGCCAGCCACAGACCAGACCTACCCGAGCATGCAGCAACGCCAAACTATCCCCCAAAACCACAACTAAATGTGCATGCATTTCGCTGTCATTGCTTCTGTAAAGTCACACAGACACTCATGTCAACCTAATGATGTAAGTTCTAGCGGATGTCTATGAGGCAAATTGATATGGCACACCTGAATATTGTAATGTATCTTATTAACTAACTTGGAACATGTATTCAATGCAATTCAAGAAAGACCGGTCCAAAAATACATGAATTAATGTGTTATTACATTCTGAATATTCTGTAAACGCTGGTGTAAGGGAAGGGGAGGACGGTTTCGCAACCACACCCTCTGTCATGATGTAGGAAGGGTGTGGTCTCTGTCATGACGTTGGAATGGTGTGGTTTTTAAGGAATCGCGTAAGTGCCCAAATTACTACTGTACATGTATGATCAGTACAGTGCCAATATTATCTATAGTATAATATATTGACGAGTATGAAAACAAATGAAAATGTTTCGACATCTTTTCCTAAAAAATATCTAAATTCTGGGAGCCCTTTCACAACTTTAGAAAATGTATTATAATGGTTCCTCCAATATTGTATAGGTTATTCATCCTCTACTTTATAAGATTACTATTAGGCACATTTGCTATTGGTGAATCATCACTTCACAACTGTTTTATCAACATGAGTGTTGATCCAGCAGAGTTGTTTCAACCACATTGTCTATTGTTTCAACAGCTACAATTATATTACAAGTATTATGATCAATGCTGACAATATATAACTGAACAACTTTTTTTTATTTTTAGTGCAACAAATTGTGTGGGAATGGCTTCTGTCCTCAAATGCCATTATTATAGGAACAACCATTCCCTCTGGAATCTGTGAAATTGAGCTATCACAATTTCACTACATTTCCCAAAATTCTGCGCTGCGTCCCAAACTCCTCCTACATGAGAACAAAACGGAAATATGCGACGGTAAACAACATTCACTGCTAACAAGCTCACATTACAATGATTTACTGCGGTTATATTGGAATCATTTTAACAGTTTACTGTGTGGTATGCATGCATATATGAAGTGTTTGTATCATTGTGTAGCCAATAGCTGTCTGTCACCTGAATTACTAACATTGTATAGCTGGAATGCGATGCACCAACGTTAGCTAGCTATCTAGTCCATTGATAGCTGCACCGGTAAAAATGGTTGCTAAACACAGTTGTATATTTAATGAAAATTTATAGAGTAATGTGTATTACTAATACAGAGACTGCACCATAGGTTGCTCCTACAGCAGCTTGACACTGACGTCAACAGACAGGTGAGCCTCCACACACACACAATTACAATAGCATTAACTACACAGGTTACATACAATAGCCTACATGCCTACTAAATAATAATCAGAATTTGATTTGGATTTCTATAGCGCTTTTCTATTCTTATACAGCATTACAAAAGCAAGTTGCAACATCCACACTATTTATATATTCTTAGTATAACCTAGGTCTGGACTGACCTAAGGGGGTGGGTGCATTCCCCAGTGCATTCCAGTACAGTTCACCTAAGGACAGCCAGCCAGCCAATGATTTGTCAACATCTAGACACATGAACTTGTCAACTCACTGCATAATTTCACTTAACCCAACCCATTAATTAAACATTGGCTGAAAGTCAGAGAATAATATGAGAATCCTCATATTTTACCTGATCGACTCTTGTATTTTACCTGAAACGATCAAGGCATAAGAACTAAATGATTAAGTATTGCTGCTCCCAAAACTAAATGTAATTATGTAATTTCTACATTCAATGTCATTATCTACATCCAGACCACATTGAGAGAGACTACATAGACTTAGAGACCAAGAGGAAGTGTTTTGCCTCTGCAGCGTTGTACAATTCTTTGGGGAGCAGGCTGCCTGGGTGAAGAGTATATCCCAGTTCCAGGCTCACCAGGATGGGGGTGGGGTGTGTGTGCTACAGGCAGCCATGTTGTGTGTCCTTCCTTCCAGGCAACTCCATGTAGCTCAGTTGGTAGAGCATGGCGATTGAAAAGCCAAGGTTGTGGGTTCGATTCCTATGGGGTACCAGTATGAAAAATGTATGCACTCACTACTGTAAGTCGCTCTGGATAAGAGCATCTGCTAAATGACTAAAATGTAAATGTACAGGGTCATGGGGGGTGTGACACCCCCTGGGGTGTGGCAGCCGTGTCTGCAGGTGATCCCATCCACAGCGCTTCTCAGCCTGCTGACCCCTGTCCCGCAGAGAGATGGTGATCGAGAAGGCCCTGTTCCATAGCAACGACCTCCTGGGCTTCCTCACTGTCTCTATCACCAAGGTGGGAGGATGTTATACAATGCTAAGTGTCTGGTTGTTCGCAGAGACCAAGAGGTTAGAAAGCCTGAAGGAATTTGAACAAAAATGAGTTTTGGAGGAGTTTGAACAAGTCCTATGTGTGTTGGAAGTGTCTTTCAAATTCCTTGCAAAGACACAATAGGAGTTGGGGGCTGGGCTTGGACCTGACCCTGTGGCTAACAGACTGGCTCTTGCGGAGTTCAGGGAAGGGAAGTAAAAGTGGAAAAAAAGAGTAATGAGTTGAGGAGAATATAATGACAATATTTTATTTTCTAAAATGTTTTATTTTGAATGACCTTGGCATCACTGTGGTTTTTTGGTATGTATTTTGTGTATATGTTGTATGTTTTGTGTTGTTGTTGGTTACTGTCCTGTATTGAAAATTATAAAGTACAATGTTTAAAAGAAAGAAATGAATTCAGCTGTCCATCGTCCTGTTTGTCATTTGCGATATTGAAATTTTACAGTAAGCAATTACCCTGTAACTACCTAGTATGTAGGCTACAAGCTGTCATGGAGTACTAACACTTATGTGCTCAGGTTTTTGGTATTTTCCCTTAGAGGAAGATACTCTGGCTGACCAGCAGGGGGCATCCTCAGACCTCCTGGACTCTGCATAGAGATGTCCTTAGTGAAGGGGGAACTCTGAACTGAAAACCACAGGAGACTAATTTCTGCCTTAGCCCAGACCTCAAAATGACTTTGACCAATCACAGAGCTCATGGAAAAGCACTGGCCAAGTCCAGCCTGATTGTAAATCTGTCATTGATCAAATCAAATCACATTTGTATTTGTCACATGCTTCGCAGACAACAGGTGTAGACCAACAGTGATATGCTTACTTACGGGTCCATTTCCAACAATGCAGAGTTAAAGATAAGATAAAACATTTAAAATAGAAATAGTGATTCAAGGAATAAATATACAATGGCTATATACAAAGAGTACCTGTGCAGGGGTACGAGGTAATTGAGGTAGCTATGTGTTGTACATATAGGTAGGGGTAATGCATGTTATGTGTGTGGGGGTATGTAGTGTGTGTGTTGGGGTGTCAGTGTAAGTATGTGTGATCGTGTGGGTAGAGTCCAGTGTGTGTGTATAGTCAGTGCAAGAGAGTTTGTGCAAAAAAGGGTCAATGCAGGTAGTCAGGGTAACCATTTGATTAGCTATTTAGCAGTCTTGTTTAGAAGTCTTATGGTTGCGGTAGAAGCGGCTCAGGGTCCCGTTGGTTCCAGACTTGGTGCATTGGTACCACTTGCGGTATCTGAGAGAACAGTCCGTGGCTGGAGTCTTTGACAATTTTTTGGACCTTCCTCTGACACCGCCTGGTATAGAGGTCCTGGATGGTAGGGAGCTTGGCCCCAGTGATGTACTGGGCAGTACACACTACCATCTGTAGTGCTTTGCGGTCGGATGTCAAGCAGTTGCCATTCCATGCGGTGATGCAACCAGTCAAGATGCTCTCAATGGTGCAGCTGTATAACTTTTTGAGTATCTGAGGGCCCATGCCAAATCTTTTCTGTGGGGAAGAGGCGTTGTCGTGCCCTCTTCACGACAGTGTTGGTGTGTTTGGACCATGATACATCCGTAGTGATGTGGACCGAGGAACTTGAAGATCTCAACCCGCTCCACTACAGCCCCGTCGATGTGAAAAGGTTGAAAATGTCAGTGAAGACACTTGCCAGCTGGTCAGCGGATGCTCTGAATACGCGTCCTGGTAATCCGTCTGGCCCTGCGGCCTTGTGAATGTTAGCCTGCCTTTAGCTTTTCAGGCAGGCCCGTGTCACTGGGGAGCTGATGGCTGGGTTTACCATTGAAATCCGTGATAGTTTGCAAGCCCTGCCACATGTGATGAGCATCAGAGCCGCTGTAGTAGTATTTGATCTTAGTCCTGCATTAACGCTTTGTCTGTTGGATGGCTCATCAGAAGGTGTAGCGGGATTGAGAGGCCCGATCAAGGACTCTGACCAATCAGCCACAACTCAGGACACTTCGGGCCATCACAGGCTCAGGACAGAGCTGGACTCAAGCGATTGGCAGCTCCAAAGAGGATCAATTTAAGCCAGCCAATCGGTAGCCTGTGTGGTGCGGCGAAGGCGGGGTCTGTTGATGCTTGAGATAGGTAGAGGATGTTCCAAAGGAAGAGATTAAGCAGAACCGGGAACATAACTACATACAAAAGGTAATGTCATTTAATGATATTTTAGTAACCTTTTTTCCTGAGAGACACAATATCACTCACTTGATCTTATTGCAATGATCATGGTCTGATACATCAGCCTGGTCTCATAGACTAGACGTAACATAGTAAATGTAAACCCAGGACACTCAAATTAGTATTTCATGTCTGGTATGGTTACATAGGACAGATGGTTACTTAAGGCAAAAACGAAAGTAGGGTGGTTGGTCGGGGTGGGCGTAAACCCAAAGGTTGCGAGTTAAACTCTCATCACAAACAACTTTAGCATATTGGCTAATTAGCAACTGTTCAACTACTTTGTAGTTACTTGGCAAGTACTTAGCATGTTAGCTAACCCTTCCCCTAACCTTAACCCTTTAACCTAACTCCTAACCTTAACCCTAACCCAGCTAACATTAGCCATGTTATGTCATATCTTATAGTGGTATAACCATAGAATTAGGAATTAGAATGCTTATTTAATAGTAATAATACTTTTATTAAAAAGTAATTTAATAGGATCTCTGGGGTATAAAATATTATTTTCTAGACACTGAAACATCCCAGAGAGTCCTGGAGATAGTGAACAGGTACTGGTTGGTAGGGAAACCTCTGGTGATTGAGTTTGGCCGAGAGTGGCGGGTTAAGCATAAACCGAAAAGGGAGGAGGAGGAGAAAAAGAGAATGTAGTGACCTCTGACCCCAGTACTAAACACTACAGGCTCAACACAGGCAAAGTCGTTAATAAGAGACAGACAACTGATGTTGTCAAAGGAGGAGGTACTACTCAACTCAGTGACTGAGGTTTGACATTTATTTTTGTCCTGGATGTTAGTGGTTTTTATGTGTGATCGCTTTGGCTGTGTTTGAAATGTGAGTTATATAAACACAACATGAGTTTCAGTTCTCTCACTATTGGTCAGGTTTCATTCTGAGTGACTGTCATTCCTCTGGTGGTCACTATACCTCACTGCTCATTATGAGGGATTTTGCCTTGCACTCACTGACCTGTACGCTATAATCTGCCTTTGGAATCTGTTTTGCTTCAGTCTTCATGTATGACTGTAGAGGACAGACTAGCCACTTGAGAGAGTTGTAGAGGAGATCTATACATGGTATTCTTCTCCTTTCCCACAGAGCAAGGAACCTTTTTCTTCTCATGTTGAAATGATAATGGTCAGAAAAGGTACATATGACTAGTAGAGTCCTGACTTCTAGGCCATATTTTAAAACTCAGTGAAAAGATAAGCTTGGTGTTTCACCCCTTGGTTGAAGTGAAGTTCATACACAAAATGATCTAGGAGGATGATAAACTACCAGTCCCAGGGACACAGTTTGAATGGAGCGGGAATACACTGAAATACATATTGTATGTACTGAGGAGAGAATGTGTGAATGTGTGTTCCCAGCAGCAGAAATGTGTGTTAAACTGTGCACAATACTGCTCAATCAAGGTTCAAGTCCAGGGGTGTCAGTTGTACAGCAGTCTTTTTAGATGTTGTTTTAGGGGTCATTGAACCCCACATACAGGTACCTTTCTTTCCCACCAATACAAGGAAACCGCGGTCTTGTCTGTCTACTGTATACATGTGGACAACAGCCAAAGTTACCTGTTTTCAAATCGTTTGTCAAATCAGTGGTCTAAGACACTGCATCTCAGTGCTAGATGCGTAACTACAGACAACCTGGTTCGAATCCAGACTGTACACCCGCCGTGATTGGGAGTCCCATAGGGCGGCGCACAATTGGCCCAGCGTCATCAGAGTTTGGCCGGTGTAGGACGTCATTGTAAATAAGAATTGTTATAAGAATGTTCTTAACTGACTTGCCTAGTTAAATAAAATAATAATAAACCTCCCAAAGTACCTCACTCTGGTCACCAACACAGAAACTAACCTGTGGACATATTGATTAGAGGGGATTTTGTCTTTGTTGCTTGTTTTGGGTATCTTTCCTTGTTTGTCTTTCATCATCGTTCATGGCTCAACTGTTTTGGAATGGGATGGGACATTCAGCAGAGATACAGTAGATGACATTCAGGTTAATCAGCCATCATTGGGCTTATCTGTAATAAACTGAAAATGACTGACAGTTCTGTTTGAAAATCGATTTTTTATTTATTTAGTTGAAAATCACTTTTTTGACTGCAAAATATCTTTGGAAAATATAAGTTCTGTTTAGAAAGTGTTGCAATTATTTGTAAACAGGTCTTAATATGAAAAAACAAAGCAATCAGTAGTGTTAAATCACATTAAACATTCTGCAAAAGAGAAGAAAGCATTTAGATTTTTTGATACAATCAAAAGAAACATGAAATATTAGCTAACATAGTAATTGATAATGAACATTTATTCCACAAGAGTCTAAGCAAGCGGATGGGGGGGTTATACTACGCTAACATATGGAATTGTTTTAAGATGGTCATACCAAGGAACATTTAGTTATTTGTCTTTGAATTTTAGGACCCCTTTAGGTATAAAAACATTTATTTTATAAATTGTTTTATGAAACATTGAATTTGGCCTTACTACTAATAGCCCATAGAAACACATTGAATAATAGATTCATACATGGAAAAAGTGGTTGTCCTGTATCTGAGAGATATGACATTTTTTTTTTTTTACCAATACTTAACCAATTTTCTGGGGCACTAAACTACCATTATACTGTATACTTCCATTCATTTTTTAAACTGGTACTGGGCTACCTTCAGACAATGCTTGTGGGCGTCCTAGAGCAAAAAAATAAAAGGGTTATATTAGTGTATAGCCCAAACTGTTCGGACGCTCCAAACAGAAGTTGGCAGATTGGCGGTACCGACTTCAGGCTTGTGGGGGTTGTAGAACACCATTGTGAGTTGCTACAGAAGTTTTTGTGAAAATACAGATTTTCGGGAAGTCTTATGGTCTGACAAACACCACTGTAGTTCGGCCACCTTCCACCGCAGATAAAGAAGGCCACCATTGGCCGATGCGGTGGATTGAGATGCAGTCTCTAGCTTAAACAGACAGATTTTGATGTTTTTTTTTTTTAATTATGCTAATGAGATGTCCTTGTCGGCGCGGACATCGACTCTAGGGTAAAAAAGGCATAAAAGAAAGTGGGTCCTTAAAAGCTATTTGGCTGTGATACAGTACTGCTGTTGATGACCCAGTGGACCTTACTGAAGAGTCTGGCACAGCATGCAGTGTGAGGTCACTGGGGTACATTAGCTGTGTGTGATTACTGAGTGTGTGTTTACTTTCAAGAGCCCTTATCTGCACATGGAGCGAACACTTCAGAGTAATCGCATCAAGACCGATGTTACTGCAATAAATCAATTTTTAATAGTAATTCTATAAAACATGTTTCAGGGATGGAGCTTCATGCTCAGTTCGTTCAGGCACTACTGTACTGTATGCATGGTCAAGCAGTACAAGTTTATCTGATTTCCATTGTGAGGAGCAAAAGTCTTCATACATGGTATTGTGGCACTAAAAGTCTCCTGATCAAATGAATTGTAAAAGATAACATGTACGTAGTTGGGCTTGTCATTCTCTGCACCACATACTGTATAGAAAAGACAGCGTGATGTGTGTGTGTGTGTGAATGTTAACATTGGTCTCAACGCGATCAGACGTACCCGGTGACATCGTAGCCCGCTGCAGGGTTGCGGTGTGGGTCTTTCTTGGCCCCCTGGGCGGGGCTGCTGGACTGGGTAGTAGTGCTGGTGTGACTCCTTACCAGGGTCGCTGCCTTGGTGGCAGAGCTCACCCCCATCTGGAGCGTTGGGTTCCTATAGGTCTGTGAGCTGGTCCTGGCCCCCCTAGTGGCTACCCCCATTCCAGGGGCTGGGTAAGGGTACCCTCCGCCGTGCCTCCTCCCTCCATGGCGCCCCACATCCTGCTTCTCGCAGCAGGAGACACACAGCAGCCCCCCGCCCAGCATGGAGAGAAGGGCGGCGGCCAGCCCCACATAAAGACATTCCCCCAGCTCGTACTTCAGGCTGCTGGGCAGGTTGGGTTGGTAGAAGGTCTGGACCACCTCGTGGGTCGTCCACGACACCGGGATCAGAGCCAGGAACCCCGCGGTGAGGAAGAGGCCTCCACCGACACCGGCAACTCTGCCTTTAGCCGCTGAGCCCTCCATGCAGATGGTGCACTGCATGCCCACGGTGGAGATGGCGATGGCCAGGACAGAAAAGACCACGGAGATTACCATCAGTGCCCGTGAGGCCTGGAGGTCTGAGGGTAAGGCTAGCATGGAGTTGTAGGTCTCACACTGGAAGGCTCCGGTGCTCTGGTAGACACACTCCATCCAGAGGCCCTTCATATTGCCGACGGCAGTAACGATGTTTGACCCAATGTGGGCAGACGTCCGCCAGTAAGGAAGCACTGTGGAAACCAGGGTACCCAGCATGCCTAGCAGACCCAGGAAGAAGCCCATCAGTTCTAGAGCGGCTGACGCCATGGCTGTGGTGGGACTGATGATGATGGTGATGATAAACCTTCTTGCTGCTGTTTCAGTTAACTCCAGCTCTAAATCCTTTTAACTCAAACACTCACTAGTACTCCTTCCCCACAATAACACAAACACTACACTCTCTTCTACTACAAACACGACTGCTATTACAGTACTGTTGCCTGTTACAATCCTCTAAACTCGCTCCTCTCTCTTTGACTGTAACTGGCCATAGAAAGAGGTCCAATCCTGTGGTAATTCCTTACTCCCACCCAGTCTCTCTCTCTCAGACACACACTGGTTAGCAAAGCCTGATCTACCGACTGACTGGTAACTTGATTGAGTCCATGTTTCTCGACATAACACTCCGTAGCCACTTTTCAAACCCTCCAGATGGAGTGTTACACTAGCTTGCTACGACTGTGATGAGAATTCTGACCTTGTTGTAAGGAAAGAACAACACAACACCTGACGAATGGTGTTCTCTCTCAATTCTTGTTCTACTCTACAGTTTCAATCCTGACTTTTGTATTTTTTTGTCTCTCTTTCCTCCTCTCTCTACGTCTCTACTGCTCAGTACATTGCGCCTCTCTCTTTGTTTTTGTGAACACACCATCAAACTAATCTTTTAGGTCCTTCACCTCTCCATGTACACACACACACACACACACACACACTGACATACCCATTTGACACAGTGGGTTAAACATTCATTCAGCCATCAGTAATCTCTCTCCCAGAACAGACCTTTGGTACACGGTCCAGGCTACAACAAGGCCAGCTGATGGACAGGCCAGGCTAGAGAGAGCAGCATCTCTCCTGTATCTTCACCAAACACTTCTATGGAACTGAGGATAAACGAGGGAAAGAAATATTAAGAAAGGGAGAGTAAGGGACAGATCAAATTTTGCAATATTGACCTCAACCCTAAAACAAATGCCACAGCTATAATGTTACATTATTGATTGAAACAACATCACTCCCACACACACACACACACATACACACACACACACACACACACACACACACACACACACACGTACCGTGGTTGAGATGTCAATGTTATTCCTTAATGGAGGCAGACAAGTGTGTTCATACTAGGCCTAAGTATGTATGAGACCTGACGCTCTGTTCCTAATCTGTATTAATCTGTGCTCACATGTCACCAACAACATAATGGGATTAGCATGTAATCCAGCCTCATTCAGTGGAGCACAGAAGATAGAGGTTGGGGGAGAAAGGGAGAGGTCCAAGGTCCAAATGCACCAGAAACGCTACATGATTATTAAGAGCAGAGTCTATATGGGAATACTGTACCAACCATAGAATTAGAATGAATGATATTTCTATGGTAACAACATGGCCAAACTTGTGGTCGGTGCATTAGGTGTATAAAAAGATGGTAATGTTGGGTGGCATTGAAATTCCTCGTCTCAGCCGGGATCTCAATGGGTTTAATGTTGTGTGGTTGTTACCCTCCCATCATCCGTTACCAATTTGCAGCATTCACTTCAGGGATGAACGGATGCTAATTTGCATCAAGAAAGTTTATTGTGGAAGTTCTTGCATCACATTGTGTGAATGAATATGACATTATGTTTGTAATCCTTTTTCCATACCTCCAGAGAGATTCAGGCCCTCCTTCACCCAAAGTGACACAGAAACACTGACAGATGCACAGGCCTGTGTTTCAAGTCCACTGGTCTATTACAATATTACTTTGACTGCACCATTCTAATAGGGCATTAGTTCCACATCCTTACGCTAACGTCAGCTGGTTCAAAATGCATTCTGATTCTTCTCTGACTCATAGTTGGAACTGTACTCCACCCGTACTAGAAGGAAACTGGCTTCCAACAATACAAATACTGAGCTACAGTATATTGTATGCAAAAATATATATATTTTATACTAATACAATTGTTCAGAGAAAGAGATTTTTTTTTAACAAGTAATATTTGTAAAAAAAAAAAAAAGATTATTGGCACCCGTTTTCAATTCTCCGGCACCCTCCACTTGGAAGGATAACGGCAGTGAGCCATTTTCTCTAATGTTTTATGAGATTGGGGAACACATTGGGAGGGATCTTATACCATTCCTCCATAAAAATTATTTACAGATCCCTGCGCTTATGAACTGCCCTCTTCAATTCAAACCACAGGTTTTAAATGGGTTTCAAGTCCAGAGACTGAAATGGCCATTGCAAAATGTCAATTTATTTGGGCCAATTACTCATTTCTTTTGATGTGTGCATGGGGTTATTGTCTTGCCTGAAGATCAACCAGGTTTTTGTCTCATGATGTCGTTGAACTTAACAAGGGCCCCAGGACCAGTGGAAGCAAAATAGCCCCATAACATCAAAGGATTACAAACCTTCTTTCGGCGCCAAACAACACAATGCCGTTTCGCAAACTGCAGGCATTTATATTTGTTTGTTTGCACAGCAAAATCCAATTGGTAAATTGAACACTGTGGGTTTATATAAGTGTTGAATTTACAAAATGTACAAAATGTTTAACATTTAACTCCAACAATTTCCAACATCAGTAACAGTAAAATGTTACACTAGGTCAGTGTTAAAGGTACACTATTATAGCGTTCACTGATACCATGTACACTACATGACCAAAAGTATGTGGACACCTGCTTGTCGAACATCTCATTCCTAAACCATGGGCATTAATATAGAGTTGGTACCCCCCTTTGTTGCTATAACAGCCTCCACTCTTCTGGGAAGGCTTTCCACTAGATGTTGGAATTCATCTCAAAGGCATTTGATGGGGTTGACGTCGGACTGCCAGATGGTGAAGCGTGATTCATCATTCCATAGTCCAATGGCGGCAAGCTTTACACCACTCCAGCCGACGCTTGGCATTGCTCATGATGATAGTAGGCTTGTGTGCGGCTGCTTGGCCATGGTAACCCATTTTAAAAACGTGTTCTTGTGCTGACATTGCTTCCAGAGGCAGTTTGTAACTCGGTAGTGAGTGTTGCAACCGAGGACAGAAGAATTTTACGCGCTTCAGCATTCGGCGGTCCCGTTCTGAGCTTGTGTGGCCTACCACTTCGCGGCTGAGCCGTTGTTGCTCCTAGATGTTTCTACTTCACAATAATAGCACTTACAGTTTAACGGGGCAGCTCTAGCAGGGCAGACATTTGACTAGCTGACTTGTTGGAAATGTGGCATCCTATGACGATGCCACGTTGAATGTCACTAAGCTCTTCAGTAAGGCCATTCTACTGCCAATGTTTGTCTATGTAGATTGGCTGTGTGCTCGATTTTATACACCGGTCAGCAACAGTTGTGGCTAAAGTAGCCGAATCCACAAAACACAATACATTTTTTTTTAACTAGGTCAGTGTTAAAGGGACATTTATGGTGTTTACTGATGGCTTTTATTTAACACTTCTGGAATACAGGATTTACACTAGGTCTACCATTCAAAAGTCTGCATACAGTAATTTCAAATAAAATAATTGACTATGCAACATTACAATACGCAGGGTAGAAAAGGATTATAGCAGATACTATCCATTCAACAAGTCCAAAGCAGCTGTGCCATTAAATCATTAACTGTGAAAGGTTGTCTAAATGTTTTCTACATCCAAAATTTACCCTTATCCTAACCCTAAACTTAACCCTTACCGTAGCCTTTACCCTTATCCTAACCCTAAACTTAACCCTTACCGTAGCCTTTACCCTTATCCTAACCATAAACTTAACCCTTACCGTAGCCTTTACCCTTATCCTAACCCTAAACTTAACCCTTATTGTAAATTGAAACCAGAATGCTACCAAGCAGTTGCATACCAACAGATAGTTTGACCATCTGTATATCATCAGTTGGAACTATCCAAATAAATTGTATGTTTTTTTTCAACTTGGAAATATACAAAGTGTAAAAAAAAGCCCTGCTCAGTTCATCAGCTTATAAGAAAACTGTTCACGTACAATATTTAACAATATTCAATGGAACATGGGGTTGGTTCCAGTTTTTGAAATTCAAATACCCCCTCCTGACACTCGCCTCAGGTGCATTAGGACACACAGGCCAATAAAAAAAGTGCATTTGACATCCTTATACAAGACAGCCTTCAGTAACATAACAAAACAGTCACAACCATATGACATCTGAAGATTAAAAGGCTTGGGGTGAAAAGTAAGTGCATTGGACATCCTTATACAAGACAGTTAGCTTAATTGACTAGGTTGACCAGGTATACTACTTTGCTTTTCAAGTTTATATTTTACTTTCAATTAAGCTCTTGAATTAGGAGGCTGTACACAACCCATCTCCCAACCTGTTCTTGTTGAACACACTTGCTGACATATTTATCAAAGCTGCACACACAATCTTCAACAACACAATATGAATCCAATAAATGAGTTACAAACCTTTACTTGCCCAGCAGTGTATAATACCGGTATAGTGGTATAATACACTGCTGGGCAAAGTTTGTAACTTATTTATTAAATTCACCATAGAGGATATCGACACTGGGGTTAAGGCTTTACATCTTTCAGGGGTTGTAAAAAGGTAGTGACTCAGCTATGTGGCTCAGCTAATCTGGTCTATGAATAGAGTCCACTAATGTAATTTTATTTCCTTTTTGTTTACAAATGTAATTCAGGTTATTGAATGTACACATTCTTAGTACTATATTTCTTTCTGAATTATATTTTTATTGTTTATTACTGGAATATGTGAGAAATAAACTTGACAATATGAATCCGAACATTGGATGTGACTCTCGATTCGTCAACATCTCTCCCTGGAAGCTGTTTCCTGCCACGGGTGAACGCTGGACTACAAGCTATGAATTATTTAACTGTTGTCCATTTCTTGTAGTTTGAATATGTTTTTGCCCTATTTTGGCATACATCAAGATAAGCCATCTCGAAAACATGTCCTCTATAGTAGCTTCAACGAGCAGAGGAAAAGTTGGTCATGGGTGAACAGGCCACTGTGATATCTTGTGGATCATGTTGTGCATCTTTATCTAGCTCAGCATCTGTTAAGGAAGCATTATCTTCATTTGGTTCTGATGAAGGGGAAGCATCTTCATTTGGCTCACATAAGATGGAAGCACCGTCTTCATTGGCTGTCCTGGGGAACCTCTTTCTTTTGGGGCGTGGCAATTGAGGGACACCTCTCTTTCTTTCAAAGCAAGATTCCTGTCGGTGGGGGAAAAAAGATGGCATAGTCTGGATGTCCATGGTAATTTAGGTGAAACCCTGAAATAACTGAAGTAAACTTAAGTTTTTGTATTTGGTACAATTTATCTAGCTAAACAAATCCACAGAAACAGCCAAATGTTAGCTTAATATCCTATAACGTTACTTAGCTACCATTACTATAAAATAAAGCTAAAACATGACATGCTAACTTGTAGCTAATGACAGAATGACATTACCATATAATACGTTTTTTCCACAGACGTATGTGTGTGGAGATGATGGGTCCCACTGTTTCACTCTCTCATTCTCTCGCCGAATGGTCTGAAGCCATAAGGCTCTTCTTTTTAGATCTCTCTTGCTACAATGAAGGCATGCGAACCAGAGATCTGGGTTTTTAGAACTATTAGTGGGGCAACATGTGACACAGCAACTTTACAGCATAATATTCACAGTTTTTTTATCCTCTCAAAGTTAGCAACGCTGTGATGATTCGCTGCACGGAAGTTGCGTTGTTTAACCCCAAAAAGGGGCGCAATTTGTTTATATTGGCTTTCGGCTGTCTGCCCCCCTCATCTGTTTGGTTGTTTCCCATGAACCGTAAACCGGCATATGCGTCATCACACTCCGTCATTTGATTGGTCGACTACGCGGGCCTTCTGACTTTGTGGCTTGGTAACTAGGGACGAGGGACGACCAACATTAGGGTTCTTGCATTGTAAAATGGTGGCGCCCGGTAAAGAAACGTGGTCAAAGATTTGTATAACTAAACCAAGATGGACCACAGCCTGTTGTTTCCAATGGGAACAAATGAGTCATACTAGGCAGAACAAGCAAGGAGGCGGGCAGAACGAAGGATGAGCTGCCAAGATCCTATTGGCATGCATCTGCATATTTCAGTTAGGGAACGCCTACTCTGTGAAGTGCACATGTGCGATAACTCCATTCGCCTTTGCACTCCTTCTAAACAACCCTTTGCAAAGGGTAAAGTCTACAAGTCTTACAACACTCTGTTCATAATAGATTGTAGTTTTGGGAACAGAAAACTGTATTGAGATCAAATGTTTCATCAATGAGAAAATGTGCAGAATGTTGGCCGAAATCAATCTCCTTCCATCTTCTTCCACTTCTGGCCAGTGGGTTTCCTTGGAAACGCTAAGGGGATGCTTTACATTTCCAGTGAAATATCTGTCTCATTGTTCTATCTGGGAAAATGGTGGAAGCAGATGTTCTGTTTGAATCCGATGACTTGTCAGTTGAGATGAGAGTGGGAGGTGGACACTGGAGTGTTTTGGGAAAATGGCGGAAGCTGATATTCTGTTTGGATCGGATGGCGTGGAGATGAGAGTGAGAAGAATTGGATTACAGTGGTGAATGCAAAAGGAAATAGAGAAGTATAGTGGTAATGGAAACTAGTAAATCCAAACCTAGTTCTGAGTCTTTGTCTTGAATAAGGGTTTTGGATTGATGTTTATGTTTCTTTGCGCCATTCAGGGCAGGTGGGGCAGAGCCATGTTACTTTGGCATTAATACGTGTCACATATCAGTTTACCGACAAAGTAAAAACAAATACAGCGGGTGAAATAAGTATTGAACACGTCACCATTTTTCTCATAAAATATATTTCCAAAGGTGCTATTGACATGACATTTTCACCAGATGTTGGTAACAACCCAAGTAATCCATACATACAAAGAAACCAAAACAAATAAGTTCAGAAATTAAGTTATGTGTAATAATGTGAAATGACACAGGGAAAAAGTATTGAACACACTTACTGATATTTATTTAATACTTTGTACAAAAGCCTTTGTTGGTAATGACAGCTTCAAGACGCCTCCTGTATGGAGAAACTAGTCGCATGCATTGCTCTGGTGTGATTTTGGCCCATTCTTCCACACAAACAGTCTTCAAATCTTGAAGGTTCCGTGGGTCTCTTCTATGAATCTTGATCTTCAGTTCTTTCCATAGATTTTCAATGGGATTTAAGTCATGTGATTGGCTGGGCCATTCTAGCAGCTTTATTTTCTTTCTTTGAAACCAATTGAGAGTTTCCTTGGCTGTGTGTTTGGGATCATTGTCTTGCTGAAATGTCCACCCTCGTTTCATCTTCATCATCCTGGTAGATGGCAGCAGATTTTTGTCAAGAATGTCTCTGTACATTTTCCCATTCATCCTTCCTCAATTATGTGAAGTTTGCCAGTACCATTTGCTGAAAAGCAGCCCCACACCATGATGTTTCCACCTCCAAACTTCACTGTTGGTATGGTGTTTTTAGGGTGATGTGCAGTGCCATTTCTCCTCCAAACATGGTGTGTATTATGACATCCAAACAGTTCAATTTTGCTCTCATCTGACCACACTATATTCTCCCAGTATTTCACTGGCTTTTCCAAATGTTGTGCAGCAAACTGCAGAGCTTCAACATGCTTTTTTTCCAGCAATGGAGTCTTGCATGGTGAGCGTGCATACAGGCCATGGCGGTGGAGTGCATTACTTACTGTTTTCTTTGAGACAACAGTACCTGCTAATTGCAGGTCTTTTTTAAGCTCTCCACAAGTGGTCCTTGGCTCTTGGACAACTCTTCTGATTATTCTTTTCACTCCTCTGTCAGAAATCTTGCGAGGAGCACCTGGTCGAGGCAAATTTATGATGAAATGATTGTCTTTCCACTTCCGTATTATGGCCCCAACAATGCTCACTGGAACATTCAGAAGCTTAGAAATGCGCCTATAACCATTGCCATCATTATGTTTTGCAACAATTAGGTTGCGAAGGTCTTGAGACAGCTCTTTGCTTTTACCCATCATGAGATGTGTCTTGTGTGACACCTTGGCAATGAGACCTTTTTGTAGGCCATCAGTTGGGACTGAACCAGCTGATATTAATTTGCACTGACAGGGGGCTGGATTACTTTTTAATTACTGATAGTTTTCAGCTGTTGTCTTGCCTTTTTGCACCTCCCTTTCTTCACGTGTTCAATACTTTTTCCCTGTGTCATTTCACATTATTACACATAACTTAATTTCTGAACTTATTTGTTTTGGTTTCTGTGTATGTATGGATTACTTGGGTTGTTACCAACATCTGGTGAAAATGTCATGTCAATAGCACCTTTGGAAATATATTTACTGAGAAAAATGGTGACGTGTTCAATACTTATTTCACCCGCTGTATATATAATTGAGTTATTAAAGCCGCATGCAAACATGGTCTCTTTTTTGTTTTCTTGAGTAAGGCAGCTCCAAAATCCAGGTGTTTCAGGGCGTTGCGCCGTGATTGGCTCAGTGTTCAGTCATTCATGGGGACACTACGTCACCGCTAAGTCTAAGGGTAGAGCTAGAAAATTCAAGCCCCTTGGGTGCAGCCATAGAGTTACATTAGTAGTGCCCATCCAAGAAGGCTCAAGGTCATTGGCCACAGATAAAATGATGTAAAATCATGTTATATCTACTGTAGCTTTGATTGGATTGTTCATGTCAACATCATACTTTCAAAATCTTAGCTAGCAGTCATCATCATGAATCATGTCGACAATCTACTGGCAAATTATTTTTAATCCTTGTCATATGAAGAGAAATAATGAGAAATTATAGATAAAACGCTCATCGGCCATTGGACATAAAAATTCAACAATACGTTGGAAATCGCAAATTCAACAATGAGTTGTTTGGAAGGAATCAGTGACAGTGGTTAGCTGCAACCATTGCAAAGCAATCACTAGCCTGCTATTCAGTGGAGTGCCTGTGGGGTCCCAAATCTGTGATTATGGGTCTCTTTTCCAAGTTTAAAATGATAAACATTCAACATTGGCCATGCTGTCAATGAAGCATGATTTGTGCCACGCTCAAAGCAACTGTTAACTCGGAACTGCGAAAACTTGACTTCAGTGAGTTCAAGACAACTTGGAAGTCGTAGAATAAACAAGCTCTGATTGGGAAAATACGCTTTAAACGGTCATCCAACTCGGAATTGTAAATCCAGCCTGTTTCTAGAGCTACGACCTGAAGATCAGTGACGTCATAATGATTCTACCTTGTTTTTTCCCCAGTTCCCAGTTGTCTTGAAAGCACCATAAATCCAGAGAATGCCAGACTTTGATGACAACATTTGCCCACGAAGGACCGCTGCGCCACCAAAGATGTTCTACTTAGACCACATTCTGTCGTTTCTAATGGGAGGCAAGTGAGCCGAGTAGGTGGGATCAAGTGTCGAGATGGGTTTTTCAAAGTTGCATTTATTGGTCTATCAGATGTCAGTCAGATGGCTTAGTGACGTAAATAAAATACATTGTCATCATATGCAAACTAAGTTAAAAATGAATTACAGACTTCTACATGCTTTGTAAGTGGGAGAACCTGCAAAATCGGCAGTGCATCAAATACTTGTTCTCCCCACTGTACCTCTGCAATCACAACAATGTTTGACGATGTTGTTGGTGGAACAAATGTAGAAAGTTCGCCGACCTTGCCAGAGATAAAATAGTTGAATGAGTCAAGCGACTTGAACGCATTCAGCTCCTGCGACGTGTATGCGGATACTGTATTAACAAGATAGTTTTAAATATCCGGATACGTTACGGCTGGCAGTAATGACGGATCTTTACTACATGTTTTTGGGTCTATTCGATATGGGTCCACACCAATCAAGCTTAACTTCTCTTGATAACGACGAGATGAAGCCATTACGCTACTGTGATCAGCTGCTCAACTCAAATCCCCCACTAGCAACGGAGATGTCAACAATATGGCCGCAGTTAGCTACTTCCAGTGTTTGCGAATAAGCCCTATACATCAGATTCTGCACGTGCCAGAAACATAGCAGAGTAGCTAGCTAGTTTAGCTAGCTAATCATTCAGGATTGCACATCTGAGAGAGAACAGGACGTAAGTTATTTGTTTACTCGAAGAGCTAGAAACAGCTAGAACATGGATGAGCACGGACGAACAGCGTTTGTATGAATTAATGTACTCTCTACAGTACTGCATTGTTACACCTCAAAAGAGCAAGAACCAAGTGTTGGAACCAAAATTATTTTACAAGTGTTTTGTTTTGAATAGAACCATTACCAGGCGGACATTGTAATTTGTTTCTGAGTGACAATTCGCGGGACGAATTTGGCCCATGCGGGGGTTTATTTGGCCCCCAAAGTTTTCTGAGGCAATTAAAAAAATGTATGTTTTATTGATGTACATAAAAGACTGGAAAAACACCAGGAAATCAGCTCCAAGGGATTTTTATTTAATAATCTATTCATGTATTCCCATGCATAATAGCGGCACCTGATCGTATACAAATGTAAGCAAGGTTTGAATTATAATATTTTAGTCAAACATTATATTTGTTCGGGCTTCTTGCAGTCAATTTGCAGTCTACAAATATGTTTGCTTTTGTTCTCTTCACCAGGATAGTGAGACGGGGGGGAAGTCCAGGCACCAAAAGAAAAGTACTATCCGGTGAAACACTTGGTTTTTGGTTCGTTAACTTCACCATTTATTTTTCTAAGCTGTGCTCGCATTCTTCACATGGTGTATTTCTTTATAATTTTCTCTATGAGAGGGTAGGCATGCTCAACATGGCTTTCCAGGATGCAATCAAAGGCACTAGATCTAAGTAAGAGGACTCTTAGTCCTTACACAATGCCAGTTTTTGCCCATAGACTGCTAAGGTTTTTGTCAATTATGTACTCCATTTTTGATATTTCAATCTATAAGATGACGACGTACTTGGTTTTGGTGGCTTTTAGTATTTTCCAGGAGCTGTATTCTCTTAAAAAAGAAACATCTGTATGAGATTAACTTTATGATATTTTTGTTTCAATTAATCACTGTGGGTGTATTATTATTATGGCCTCCTCCTGCATGACACCTGTGCTGCTTGCTGCTTCCTTTGACACCTGAGCTTCCTGTATGCTTGTGAGGATGCCTCCTTCCGCCACCTCTGGCACCTGAACTTCCTCCTGTATGCTTGTGAGGATGCCTAATGCCACCTCTGTCACCTGACAGACCACCTCCTGCAGACTACCTGATCTAAATTCAGCATCTACTGCTTCCTCTGCTGGAGCTGGGTCTACACTCTCCTTCACTCTCTTGTTCTCTCTGTCTTTCTCACCTAAAACTCCTACATCTGTCGTCTCCTTCAAAAATAGACAATTCAAGACTTTAAATCTGTTGTATTGATATAAAACAATAACGATGCATATTTAATTGCTACGAATTTAGTGGTTGGCTTACTTCTTTTTCTACTACGCCGTGCATCTGTTGCAGATTGGGGGGGGGTGGATTCATGCAATTTATTCTGGTAGTTTTTTTTTTTTACACTGCTCATCGCACACAGCGTAACCCCCTTTCTTCAGGTCCTCAAAGGACTTCTGTAGACTGATGTCCCTACGCCTGATGTTTATCAGCCATATCTTCCTCCTGAGAATTATAAAAGTGTAAGGTTTAATCTCACATTTTATTGAATTCAGCTGGATGTTGGTCTATGCTTAAGGTGTCCTGTTTTATAGTTAATTTAGTAGTGTAGTGGTTGCTATAACATCTGTGTTTTGTAGATAATAGTTTATGGTTATGTCCTCTATCCCTGTTATTCACCCTGATTTTAAAAAAACTCTACAGTTAGTTTAAACAGCAGCCCTGTTGTTTTTCTCTCTGTATGTGTAAGAGGAGAGTGGCGTAGACTCTAGAAGTCATAAGAAAGGCAGCCTTTCTTGCTACTCCTGTGACCGGTACCCAAATGAGGACCTTACATTCTTACTGAGGGTGTCCTGCTATAGTTAGTAGTGTATATGGACTCATCCCTGTAGTCTGCAGACTTCTGGGGTCTACGTCACACTCCTTCTCTTTAATCAAAACGGACCTTCCTCTCTGTGAGATACCACCATAACAACCATTGCCTGATTAGCAACATCCCCAATAACGGAGAACATATTATATAATAAAGACCCACACTTTATCCTGTCCTATGAAACATTAGAATAAAGACCCACACTTTATCCTATGAAACATTTTCAGTTGCTGCCCTCTTAAACCTGATTGATCTTTTTAAGCTCTGCTCTAATGCTACACATGGTCTATGTCTGTCTTTTTTGGAATGCATGCACAATGTGTTCTTCCAGGTTGTGATCAAATGCTCTACTTTCATGCATTCGATATGTTCTGTATTTTTCACCATGTTAACAAGCATTTAATAAATGTGTTTTGTCTATTTTCTGAAGATGTATATAATTATAGTAGACTATATTTTGTGGTATTCTTACTTAATCGGATCATAGGGCAACAGAACATAATAAGTTGACTATACAATGTTTTACAGACGTTGCAATGACCCAGTGTCACAAATTATGGCTTCGATTGATTGTGCATCATACCCTAGGATAGCCTTGGATGTAATATGGCTGGGCACATTGGTAAAACTAACGTTAGCTAGCCATGTTGCCTCACGCTAGTTGTGTGAAACCCAGCTATAGATTTGTTTAATTACTGGTAGCTAGCATGTTTTATCTATCAGTGATCATTGCTTTGGTGATTGATTCAATGGGTAGTCATGGATACAGCACACTACTGATTACACAGCCAACAACGTGTGCCTCACCATGTAATAATTACTCCAAATGCATCTTCTCATTACTTATTACATACCTTTCAATGTCTGTTGGAAACTGGAACAATTACAGTAAACAAGGTATTTATTGATGACAAATGTTTCTTACTAGTAGTGGGGAAAATAATCGATTTCTAGTTATTTAAGCCAAGTACGTTTTGTTTTTGTTTCTTTTGAGTTGTGAATTAGCTAGCCAGCTAGATATCTACTTGGGACAAGCTAGCTAGCTAGCTACCACCAAGAAGAGGATGAAGACCATTTGTGCATGACGTTTATTAGGAAAACGCCCACTATCTAGTGCACTCGTCCTAAACAAAGTCATCTCTATAAACAATGTCAGTGAAGTCTAACAAACTTAGTGCACTCTGTTTGTTATAGATTCTAGTTTTGGAAACAGAAAACTGTATTGAGATCAAATGTTTGCAGAATCTCGGCCAAAATCCATCTAGCTCAACCTTCTCCCACTGCCGGCCACTAGGCTTCCTTCTCACTTCCCACTCATATTTGGTAGTGAGAACAAACGCCAACCGGATGTCTCACATTTATACATCTAGTGAAATATCTGTCTCATCTATCTGTGGCGCCACCTTCCTGTGCGGATCGTTACTGGAGGCTCCGGGCTGTGGACCGTCACTGGAGGCTCCGGGCTCCGGGCTGTGAACCGTACCTGGGGGCACCGTGCTGGGCACATTTTGGAAACATCATTCTTTGGGGATGCTTTTCTGCAAAGGGGACAGGACGACTGCACCGTATTGAGGGGAGGATGGATTATTTTTTTATTTTTTTTATTTCACCTTTATTTAACCAGGTAGGTCAGTTGAGAACAAGTTCTCATTTGCAACTGCGACCTGGCCAAGACAAAGCAAAGCAGTGCGACAAATACAACAACACAGAGTTACACAGTAAACATACAGTCAAAAACACAATAGAAAATCTATATACAGAGTGCAAAATGTAGTGCAAAATGCAATAAGGTTAGGAGGTAGGACAATAAATAGACCATAGTGGTGATTATAAATTACAGATTAGCATTAACACAGGAATGTGCAAATTATGATGTGCAAATAGAGATACTGGGGATGAGGTAGTAGTGTGGGCTATTTACAGAAGGGCTATGTACAGGTGCAGTGATCGATAAGCAGCTTTGACAGCTGATGCTTAAAGTTAGTGAGGGAGATAGGAACCTCTAGCTTCAATGATTTTTGCAATTCGTTCCAGTCATTGGCAGCAGAGAACTGGAAGGAATGGCGGCCAAAGGAGGTGTTGGCTTTGGGGGTGACCAGTGAGATATACCTGCTGGAGCGCATGCTACGGGTGGGTGTTGCTATGGTGACCAGTGAGCTGAGATAGGGCGGGGATTTACCTAATAAAGACTTATAGATGACCTGGAGCCAGTGGGTTTGGCGGCCAGCCAACGAGAGCATACAGGTCGCAGTGGTGGGTAGTATATGGGGCTTTGGTAACAAAACGGATGGCACTGTGATAGATTATATCCAATTTGCTGAGCAGAGTGTTGGAGGCTAATTTGTAAATGACATCGCCGAAATCAAGGATCTGTAGGATAGTCAGTTTTACAATGGCATGTTTGGCAGCACAGGAGGTCGGGTGCACAGGAGGTCGGGTGCACAGGAGGTCGGGTGCGGGGAGCTGGCACATGTCGTACCGGGCTGGGGAGACGCACTGGAGGCGTGGTGCGTGTAGCCAGCACAGGTTCCACCCGACTGGTGACACGCACTTCAGGGCGAGTGCCGGGACCCGGCACAGATTGCACCGGACTGGGGAGACGCACTGGGGGCCTGGTGCGTGGAGCCGGCACAGGTTGCACCCGACTGATGACACGCACTTCAGGGCGAGTGTGGGAAGCGCACAGGATATCTGGGGCGTGGATCCGGCACTGGACATACCGGACCGGACACACGCACTGGAGACCTGTTGTAGGAGGCTTGCACAGGACGGACTGGGCTGGAGCTGCGCACTGAAGGTCTGGTGCAGGAAGCAGACACAGGATGTACCGGATTTAAGATGGGGGCTTCATCACATTTCCAGTGGGTCAGAAGTTTACATACACTCAATTAGGATTTGGTAGCATTGCCTTTAAATTGTTTAACTTGGGTCAAACGTTTCGGGTAGCCTTCCACAAGCTTCCCACATAAGTTGGGTGAATTTTGGCCCATTCCTCCTGACAGAACTGGTGTAACTGAGTCAGGTTTGTATGCCTCCTTGCTCGCACACGCTTTTTCAGTTCTGCCCACACATTTTCTATAGGATTGAGGTCAGGGCTTTGTGATGGCCACTCCAATACCTTGACTTTGTTGTCCTTTGGAAGTATGCTTGGGGTCATTGTCCATTTGGAAGACCCATTTGCGACCAAGCTTTATCTTCCTGACTGATGTCTTGAGATGTTGCTTCAATATATGCACATCATTTTCCTTCCTCATGATGCCATCTATTTTGTGAAGTGCACCAGTCCATCCTGCAGCAAAGCACCCCCACAACATCCTATAAATACATCCACAGGTACACCTCCAATTGACTCAAATGATGTCAATCAGAAGCTTTCTGGAATTTTCCAAGCTGTTTAAAGGCAGAGTCAACTTAGTGTATGTAAACTTCTGACCCACTGGAATTGTGATATAGTGAATTATAAGTTAAATAATCTGTCTGTTAACAATTGTTGGAAGAATTACTTGTGCCATGCACAAAGTAGATGTCCTAACCGACTTGCCAAAACTATAGTTTGTTAACATGAAATCTGTGGAGTGGTTGAAAAATGTCTATGTAAACTTCGGACTTCAACTGTATATTGTGGTGGCCAGAAGGAAACACAGTCCTCCACAACGCAGCACGGTCACCTGCAGCACCATGGAGAGCACCATCAGAGGAGGACACAAGGTCTGGGCTAAACAGTGTTCAGGACCAAGGACAGCACTAACACAGGTGTGCACCATTTTCCCTCTGACAGGGTGCCTCAGCTGCAGGCTGTTGGACTCAATTAGCAGCCACATAAAAAGAGAACAAGGAAGCCACAGTAGGGAGAGAAGCAGGAGAAGAGAGCAGGCACAGGGCATTGGATGTACCCCACCCCAGCCCAGGCATTGGACCAGTCATAACCCGACCACCCTCTTGAAGATAGAGGCCTAGTTGACGATGTGAGTAAAATGAATCACCTAAACTAATCCTACACCTCTTCTTGCCTCCCTTCCAGAAGTAGGCAATGAATAGACTGAGAAAATGTTGAGAGTGTTGTGCCACACACAGGACCTGAGTTTAAAATCTGAGGCTTAAGAGATAAACAGAATGAGGTACAGCGTAAGGGAACAGTACAGCAGGCAACATCTATGTAGCTGAGTGATCAGAAGGTCCAATGAGCAGCAAAGAGGTGAGCCAGGGAGCAGTTCACTAGGCGAGCGGGAGGCATGGCGTTCAGAATGCTAGCGGGCTGGGGCTAGCAGATGGATCTTCAGCAACGTCGCAGCAGAAAAGCCTGTTGAGACCACGTCGGATGATTACGTCGGCAGACCAGTCGTGATGGCTCGGCGGGGCTCCGTGTCGACAGTAGAAGGTCCAGGCCGGTTGACAAGGGTACTGTAGCCCGGGAAATTAGCTAGTACATGTCGGCTAGCCGGGAGATGGGACTAGCTCGGGGCTAGCTCAAGGCTAACTGGTGCAAGCTTTTGGACAGTAGTGTTAGCCAAACAACAGCAGCCACTCGGTTGCAGCTAGCTGCAATGATCCGGTGTGATGGTCCTGTGATTTCATCAGAAATCCAGTGAAGTAGAAGGGAACGTAATCCGATATGCGCAGGGTTGGTAGTGCGCTGTGCAGACTGGCCGTTATTGTCCGAACTAAAGCTGGCTGATGCAGGCAGAGCAGTTTTGAGGACCGCTAGCAGTGGCTAGCAATGGCTAGTAGCTAGTTAGCAAGCTAGCTAGCAGGTTAGCTTCTGTCGGAGGTTCAGTTAAATAATAAAGAAAATAGTAGATCCTTTCCACATTGGGTGAGGCGGGTTGCAGGAAAAGTATATGAGGAATAAGAAACATATATGGAAAGACAGACGTATTACAGACTTTATTCACGGGACATGAGACATGTCCGCACTGTTACGCCATCTTGGTTTGGTGTTTATGTCAGTTTCATTGTTTGTTATGCTATAAATGCTTATTTTATGGTTGCAAGTGATAAAATGAACTAGAACATTTTATATTTTAAAATTCTGAGTAATTACTACTTTAGTAAGGATATACTTTATTCAGTCCTACTGCAGCTGCTAAATAATTCCAATAGATGACAGCATAAGACCACAAATGAAATTTCAGAATATTTGTTTAGTTTTCTCCCTGTATAAACCATGTTGAGGTAAATGTGCTAACCGCTAGGGTTGCATGCATGATGTAATTTATTGGCGGGCTGGATGATGCATTCGTCTTTTCTATTCTGAGGCTGTTTACTCCCAATATGATACGTTAAGAGGGAGTGTTTATAATGCATGTCTGCTAGGGTTGAGGTTAGCGCATTAGACTAGTGATTATTTGGCCGGGGTTCAGTAACTGCTGATAATTTTAGAAAATCATGGGACACAGTCTATGGTTGCATGCTATTTTATGTCAATCATATTGCCTCTATAGTTTATAACATGCTTTGTGGTCTTATGCTGCCATCTATTGGAAATATCTTGCAATTCAAAGTTATTAATTCCTGAGATCAGTCTCAAACCTTTCCCACCTATCCCAGCCAATTGCTGGACTTTCACATATAGGTTACTAGGTCACACACAGTTCTTTTTGATTAAAAAAATAATACAAATACTATTTAGTACTATAATGGTATTTACTAGCATAAATCAAATTTTTCAACCACTCCACAGATTTCATGTTAACAAACTATAGTTTTGGCAAGTCTGTTAGGACATCTACTTTGTGCATGACACAAGTAATTCTTCCAACAATTGTCCAATTGGGAGCCACTCTGACCACGAATGTCTTTACAACGTGTCGTCAAAAACATACCATAACTGAACCGACAAGGAGAGGGCTTGGAGCGATATGGCAATGGGTCTACCAGGTAAGAACTAAACATTTGCAGCCCTGAGCCTCCAGCGAAGGTCGGCCGCCCTGAGCCTCCAGCGAAGGTCGGCCGCCCTGAGCCTCCAGCGAAGGTCCTAACTTCAGTGAGGGAGGATTAATGATCCCCAATCAGAGACAGCTGTCTAGTGTTGTCTCTGATTGGGGAGCGTATTTTGCTGTCCTCCACATCCACCTGTGCGTGGATCATTGTTTGTTTTGTTTGACTGCACTGCCAGTACTCAATGAAGTCACTGTTTTCATTTGTTTCATTCTCCTCTTTTATTTGAATGCTTCGTGAGAACACCTCATTGAATAAAAAAGATGACCCTTCACCAGCGCTCTGTATATCGTCTCTTATCTACTACGCACTGTGACACAAAGATGCCCTCGCTGCAGACAAAGACCCCGCCAGTGATCTAGATGATGACATGTCTGAGATGTCCGAAAGATACCACTTTGGAGCTGTCGGCGAGTGTATCTCAACAGAATGATGAACCTCCCTGTTCTACTCCTCCCTCCAATAAACAAAAGAAAGGGCAATCTGTTAATTCCCTTGAATGGGAGAAAGTAAAAGTGTTGCAGCAGATATCTACTGCTTTTCAGACAGGTAGAAGGCCAGCTGCAGATAGTGAGAGCTCTTTTGGGGTGCAAGTTGCAGAGGAGTTGTGTTTAATCCAAAACCGTGTGATTAAGACGAGAGTTAAGAGAAAGATAATGAATGATTTATATGAGGCTCATGAGTGTGATCACGCTAATGATATTAGGTCGTCCTCCTCATACATGCTACCCCCATATATCCTCCACCCCAGATACAGTCACTACCTCACCAGACAAACCTTCAACACTTATACACACCAACACAAGCTACCCCTCACCACCTACCTCCACCCACTAACACACCTACACAAGCATCATTACCAGCCACCTCAGACCCACAACCAGACAGGCTTTCAGAGATTGTTAGATGACGAATAGTTGTTTTTTGTGTTGCACAGGTAGTTCTTAATCCTAATTGTAGCATTTTGCCTGTGTATAACACAGGTAGTTCTTACTCCTAATTGTATATTATCTGCCAGTTTTGTGATGGCTTGTCTATTTCATTTTTGAAAGGTTTACCTCATGTCGCAGTTACTTGATACTAGCACTTTGAATAATTTATAATGCACAGCACATTGATGTTGACGTACTGTTTGATATACTAAGTGTTTACAGAGTGTATTGTATGTTTTTATGTATATGTTATGGTATAGATTAATAACCAGGTTATACAGACATACCAAATGAAATTGTGCAATGCAGATTGTGTCAGTCTTGTTTACTGAATACTTGCAACATGAAAACTAGACTACGCTGTTGTAGTTTTTGGAAAGTCTGAACATATATTATAACAGAAATATAAGTTGTAGGCTAGATGTCATGGCCCTAGATGTAGTTGTCCTGCCAGGGAACCTGGCCTGCAGGTGACACAAAGTAGCTCTTCAACTTGTATCTGAGTTCCTTTGCAGAAATGGAGCTGTTGCCAGATCTTACTGGTTGAAGAGGGAGCATAGCTCCTAGACCATCCATCCTCCAGGTACCCTCCACCAGCCTGTAGTCTACATCCTCCCAATCGGCCAGGGCTGGAGGCGTGTAGGTGCCAGAGCGAACCGTGCGCAGCGTTCGATAGAAAAGCATGCACTTAGTTTTACTAGCGTTTAAGATGGGGAAGGCCCCTGTCAAGAGTGTCCTTGAAGTCGGACTCGCCAAACATTCCGGCATCTGATGCTCTGCCTTGTGCCCCCACACTGACATACCTAAACTGGTATTTGGCATCGACAACAGCCATCATCAACACAGAGAATCTCCCCTTATAGTTGTGAAAGGTGCTTCCACTGGGTGATGGTGGTTGTATGTTTATGTGTTTGCCATCGATGGCACCAAGGCAGTGGGGAAACATTGAAGTCTTCTGTGATTTTCAGTATTGGGAGTCTGAAACAACAGTTTTATAAATTAAGGATCAGTACAAAGATCATTAATGTTAATCTTTTCAGACAGCTACAAGCATAAAAAATAATTAAAGTATATAATAAATATATATTATCAGTATATTTGTACTGATAAGTGCCTTAAAAGTGCCAGTAGACAAAAACAAACTAATTAGACTAATATATATATCAGTACAGACAGTATATAATATTTAGAAAGGTTATTTCCATACTATAGATTTATTTTTATTACATCAGTCAGTGTAGAAATGCACATGGCTCACCTTCAGATATTCATCTGCGAGTGTCTGCTGCAGGGCTCCACATGTTTCTCTCACAATCTTAAATTGTGGACGCCCCAACCCTGAACTGAAAGCTCAACGATGAAAATAATTCCCCTAAAAGGACATAAACAATTAAACAACAAATTAACTTTTACCTCACACAATTAAATGAAATCTTACTACACACATAGCTATAGTCCTCATTACGAACAACAAACAAACCTGTTGCTAAAAATCTGTCAATGCAAGTCTCTCCTTGGCAGTGACTGCTAATCTCAATTTCGTGTCCTGCTTTGTAATCAGGGGGGCCACATTATTGAGAATGACCTCAAATTCCCCTGTATTCATTCGAAGCAAACCCCTGAAACCTGCTCTGTCCTCTACCTGTCAACATAATGAAACAAATACAGAAAGACAAATACAGTGGGGAGAACAAGTATTTGATACAATGCCAATTTTGCAGGTTTTCCTACTTACAAAGCGTGTAGAAGTCTGTAATTTTTTATCATAGGTACACTTCAACTGTGAGAGACGGAATCTAAAACAAAAATCCAGAAAATCACATTGTATGATTTTTAAATAATTAATTTGCATTTTATTGCATGACATAAGTATTTGATCACCTACCAACCAGTACAAATTCCAGCTCTCACAGACCTGTTAGTTTTTCTTTAAGAAGCCCTCCTGTTCTCCACTCATTACCTGTATTAACTGCACCTGTTTGAACTCGTTACCTGTATAAAAGACACCTGTCCACAAACTCAATCAAACAGACTCCAACCTTTCCACAATGGCCAAGACCAGAGAGCTGTGTAAGGACATCAGGGATAAAATTGTAGACCTGCACAAGGCTGGGATGGGCTACAGGACAATAGGCAAGCAGCTTGGTGAGAAGGCAACAACTGTTGGCGCAATTATTCGAAAATGGAAGAAGTTCAAGATGACGGTCAATCTCCCTCAGTCTAGGGCACCATGCAAGATCTCACCTCGTGGGGCATCAATGATCATGAGGAAGGTGAGGGATCAGCCCAGAACTACACGGCAGGACCTGGTCAATGACCTGAAGAGAGCTGGGACCACAGTCTCAAAGAAAACCATTAGTAACACACTACGCCGTCATGGATTAAAATCCTGCAGCGCACGCAAGGTCTCCCTGCTCAAGCCAGCGCATGTCCAGGCCCGTCTGAAGTTTGCCAATGACCATCTGGATGATCCAGAGGAGGAATGGGAGAAGGTCATGTGGTCTGATGAGACAAAAATATAGCTTTTTGGTCTAAACTCCACTCGCCGTGTTTGGAGGAAGAAGAAGGATGAGTACAACCCCAAGAACACCATCCCAACCGTGAAGCACGGAGGTGGAAACATCATTCTTTGGGGATGCTTTTCTGCAAAGGGGACAGGACGACTGCACCGTATTGAGGGGAGGATGGATTATTTATTTTATTTTTTTATTTCACCTTTATTTAACCAGGTAGGTCAGTTGAGAACAAGTTCTCATTTGCAACTGCGACCTGGCCAAGACAAAGCAAAGCAGTGCGACAAAAACAACACAGAGTTACACAGTAAACAAACATAGTCAAAAACACAATAGAAAATCTATATACAGAGTGCAAAATGTAGTAAGGTTAGGAGGTAGGACAATAAATAGACCATAGTGGTGAAATAAATTACAGATTATCATCATTAACACAGGAATGAAGGATGTGCAAATAGATATACTGGAGTGCAAGATTTGTGAAAATAACAAAAATAAATAGAATATGGGGATGAGGTAGTAGTGTGGGCTATTTACAGAAGGGCTATATACAGGTGCAGTGATCGATAAGCAGCTTTGACAACTGATGCTTAAAGTTATTGAGGGAGATAGGAACCTCTAGCTTCAATGATTTTTGCAATTCGTTCCAGTCATTGGCAGCAGCGAACTGGAAGGAATGGCGGCCAAAGGAGGTGTTGGCTTTGTGGGTGACCAGTGAGATATACCTGCTGGAGCGCGTGCTACGGGTGGGAGTTGCTATCGTGACCAGTGAGCTGAGATAGGGCGGGGATTTACCTAATAAAGACTTATAGATGACCTGGAGCCAATGGGTTTGGCGACGAATATATAATGAAGGCCAGCCAACGAGAGCATACAGGTCGCAGTGGTGGGTAGTGTATGGGGCTTTGGTGACAAAACGGATGGCACTGTGATAGACTACATCCAATTTGCTAAGTAGAGTGTTGGAGGCTAGTTTGTAAATGACATCGCCGAAATCAAGGATCGGTAGGATAGTCAGTTTTACAAGGGCATGTTTGGCAGCATGAGTGAAGGAGGCTTTGTTGCGAAATAGGAAGCCAATTTTGGATTGGAGATGGTTGATGTGAGTCTGGAAGTTGAGTTTACAGTCTAACCAGATGCCTAGGTATTTGTAGGTGTCCACGTATTCTAATTCGGACCCGTCGAGAGTAGTGATGATAGTCCGGTGGGCGGGTGCTGGCAGCGTTCGATAGAAGAGCATGCACTTAGTTTTACTAGCGTTTAAGATGGGGATGGGGCCAGGTTTGCAGTGTATCAAATACTCGGCAGTGTATCAAATACTTGTTCTCCCCACTGTAGGTAGGGATAAAGTGACTAGGCAACAGGATAGATGATAAACAGGAACTGCATGAATCAAAAGTTTTAATAAATAGTAAAGAGTTAGGGCAAAAAAGGGTCAATGCAGATAGTACGGGTACCTATTGGTTAACTATTTAACTAACTATTTAGCAGTGTTATGGCGTAGAAGCTGTTCAGGGTGCTGTTGGTTCCAGACTTGGTGCATCTGTGCCACGCGGTAGCAGAGAGAACAGTCTGACTTGGATGGTTCAAACTATTTACTGTAATTTGAGATGCAATTCATGAATGAAGTCACCAGAGGGTACTTTAGTCTCTTATACAGTAGTATGACACAAGAGAACTGAATATTCACAATGCAGTATTCTTCTATCTTTAGAGTGAACTTTGCGTGAAGATTACTTCAATAGTTTCTGATGTGAGTGTGACCTTGGTGTCCAGTGTATGTGTGTAACCACATTGTCCCTGCCTCTTCAGGGAAGGTGTTGGGGTGTCAGGTCAGCCCTCGCCCCCTCTCCTCACACCTCCACCGGCACACTCTAGCGCTCAGTGCACCCCTCTCCTTACTAACACCTAACACCTAGTTAGAGCCAGTCTCACCCTGAGAAGAAGACCTGTTCCCACACCACCACCTACTACATTCCTTACCACCTGTACACACGGGCATGATGACACAGAAACACATTCTGAACTACTGACCCTGCTCTGACCTATAATACTGAAATTACAGAAGTAACATTGATAATACAGGTATTAAAACAACTTCCATCAGTATTAGCTGTTTACTGTCCAGAACCATTTTGGAGAACCTCTCTAGCATATAATTTTATTTTGAAGATGACATTTTGACAAACTATAGAAATATAATACAAATACAACTCCTCAGAAAATGTTTAAAAATCATCAGAGGAAAACACCAGAAGGATAAGGATGTAATTCCCAAACTAATCCTATATAAAATACAGTTGAAGTCGGAAGTTTACATACACCTAGGTTGAAGTCATTAAAACTCATTTTTCAACCACTCCACAGATTTCATGTTAACAAACTATAGTTTTGGCAAGTCGGTTAGGACATCTACTTTGTGCATGACACAAGTAATTCTTCCAACAATTGTTCACAGATAATTATTTCACTTATAATTCACTATATCACAATTCCAGTGGGTCAGAAGTCTACATACACTAAGTTGACTGTGCATTTAAACAGCTTGGAAAATTCCAGAAAATGATGTCACGGCTTTAGAAGCTTCTAATAGGTTAATTGACATAATTTGAGTCAATTGGAGGTGTACCTATGGATCTATTTCAAGGCCTACCTTCAAACTCAGTGCCTCTATGCTTGACATCAAGGAAAAATCTAAAGAATTCAGCCAAGACCTCAGAAATATACAGTGTGTGTATATATATATATTTTTTTTTTTTTTCTTACCTCCACAAGTCTGGTTCATCCTTGGGAACAATTTCCAAATGCCTGAAGATACCATGTTCATCTGTACAAACAATAGTATACAAGTATAAACACCATGGGACCACGCAGCCATCTACCGCTCAGGAAAGAGACTCGTTCTGTCTCCTAGAGATTGACGTACTTGGTGCGAAAAGTGCAAATCAATCTCAGAACAACAGCAAAGGACCTGGTGAAGATGCTGGAGGAAACAGGTACAAAAGTATCTATACCCACAGTAAAACGAGTCCTATATTGACATAACCTGAAAGGCCGCTCAGCAAGGAAGAAGCCACTGCTCCAAAACCGTCATTAAAAAAAGATTGTACTTTTTGGAGAAATGTCCTCTGGTCTGATGAAACAAAAATAGAACGGTTTGGCCATAATGACCAAAGTTATGTTTGGAGGAAAAGGGGGGAGGCTTGCAAGCCGAAGAACACCATCCCAACCGTGAAGCACAGGGGTGGCAGTATCATGTTGTGGGGGTACTTGGCTGCAGGAGGGACTGGTGCACTTCACAAAAAGATGGCATCATGAGGAAGGAAAATTATGGGGATATATTGAAGAAACATCTCAAGACATTAGTCAGGAAGTTAAAGCTTGGTCGCAATTGGGTCTTCCAAATGGACAATGACCCCAAGCATACTTCCAAAGTTGTGGCAAAAGGGCTTAAGCACAACAAAGTCAAGGTATTGGAGTGGCCATCACAAAGCCCTGACCTCAATCCTATAGAACATTTGTGGGCAGAACTGAAAGAGCGTGTGTGAGCAAGGAGGCCTACAAACCTGACTCAGTTACACCAGTTCTGTCAGGAGGAATGGGCCAAAATTCACCCAACTTATTGTGGTAAGCTTAATAACATATTCGTGCAGGAAATGAAGAAATTGATTAAAATGCTGGACGTGAATACTGAAATTAAGCAATTAACTATACAAATGAGCAAAAGCTGTGTGCATTAAGAAAATAGATGCCTAACTCATATAGAAGCCTGTCTCAAATAAGTGCCTGTCGTGTTCAGTGATTTAAGAAAATAAACGCCTTAGCTATTAATTGAAGTTTTACGGTAGATACAGAGTTGAGTGACACAGTAAGGCCATATTCAGAGACAATTGATGTAGTATTACAATATGTGTATAAAAACAAAGAGACCAAAATGAGCATTTACCTAAAAAGTAAAGACATCTGGTTTTAGTCACCATGTTTACAATGTAGCATCCACAGGCAATTCAAGTAGTTCAACAGCACACTGCATTACATTACAATAGAATATTACAGAGCTATCACTATAATGAAATGTAATACATTTTGATTGTCCACCCCACTCTGACCGCATTGAGGGTCACTGCGTGTCCACAATGTATGTGTGTAACCACAGAGTGACCTTGCCTCTGGTCCTCCTAACCATGCTTCACACCTCTGGACTCATTTGGGGAGGTGTTGGGGTGTCAGGTCAGCCTTCACCCCCCTCCCCTCACACCTCCACAGGCACACTCCAGGGCCTCCCCTCCCCTCCCCTTCTCTTCTCTTTCTCCTAGCACCTTGTTAGAGCCAGTCTCATGCACCTGCATGAGAAACACATCAATGTTCCAGAGTTCCCACATCAGCACCTAGACTACAAACTCTCACTGTGACCTGCAGGCACTCACACACTCACTGACTAGCCTGAACAAGCTCAGATACGCTTGGAGCCACTTCACTCACTCTGTATTGACCAGTATTAATTTAGTAGAGAAACAATTAAAGCCAATTCATACAATACATCATACAGTGGCGACACGTCATTCAGGGTTTTTTGGAATTAATACATGTCACATATCAGTTTGCAAGCAATGTAAAAAAAAATATATCATTGAGTTAATAAAGCCGCATACAAACAGGCAGCTCCAAAATGCAGGTGTTTCAACCTAGCTCAGTGCTTTCTGTGGTGGTGGGCCAGGCCAGCAGAAAATAGGAGCATTGCACCGTGATTGGCTCAGTGTTCTGTCACTCATGGGGACACTACCTCACCCGCCTTTAGTAAGGGTAGACATCAAGAATATGAGCCCTTTTGGTCCTACATAGACTTCCAAGAAGGCTCAAGGTCATTGGCCACAGATAAAATGACGTCAAATCACGTTATATCGACAGTAGCTTTGACTGGACTGAACATGTCAACATCTTACTTTCAAAGTCTTAGCTAGCAGTCATCATCAGTTATCATCAAGTCGGACAATCTACTGGCAAATCCTTTTTAATCCTTGTCATATGAAGATAAATAATGAAGTGAAATTATAGATAAAATGTATCGGTGCTCATTGGCCATAAATATTACACAACAAGTTGGAAATCGCAAATTCAACAATGAGTCGTTTGTAAGGAATCCGTGGCTAACTGCAAGCGTTGCAAAGGAACCACTAACATAAGCCTGCTATTCAATGGAGTATTTTCTGGTTCCCACCATAAATCCAGAGAATGACACTTTGATGACAAAGTTTGACAAAATTTGCCCACAAAGGACCGCTGCGCCACCTTCACAATATGAGTCCAAAAATGTATTGTATAATACTAAGTGTATGTTGTGTAGTCAGCTGTTAGTAGCCCATGTGCCTCACCCTAATAATTTGGTCTATTTTCACCAATGCGGTATTGTAAACACATTGTTTGTGGCCCGGTGTGTACTTGTTTGGCTACTTATTTGTACAGCTTTGACAGTGCTACTGATAGTAGTGGTGGTGCTTGGCTTGCACGTGCAAATTCAGCACACACAACATTCTATAATAGAATTGCGTTATTTGACGTGTCAAATTAAAATCTTATTTAATGTGTCAAATAGATGTGAATCTTTTTTGACAATGTGCCTCACCCTAATCATTTAGTCTATTTTCACCTCTTAATTTTGCCTACTGTTCTAACTTTATGGTGTACAAATAGCCTAAAACCTGTTTTAGAAAAATGTTTACTTGTCACAATCGGGTGCATAGTGAGACCAAGACGCAGCGCAGGGATTATAGTTCGACATCTTTTATTTATACTATGTAATGAATGAAATAAATACTATGTATAAACAAAACCACGAATGACGAACTAAAGAACACAAACAAACACTAAGCACAAAACGTCACGTTCACCAAACAAACACGAAATGAACAGACGTAACTAATGCACACTTACTTCACCGTGACTTGCGACATATAACGACAACGACCCACACCAGAGTGAAGGACAGACTCAACATATATAGGATCCCTAATTAGAGACAATGCGGTGCAGCTGCCTCTAATTAGGGATCCAACCCAAAACCCTCACAGAAACAGAAAAGAAAGACACTGTCAGACTCTGACCATGGCTAAATAGAGAAGCAAATAGGCGTCTCTATGGCCAGAGCCTGACATTACTGTATATGCCCCCTTTATTTATTTATCCTACGGTTCTGACTTGCACAGGGAGTCCACTGTAAGAACGGCCCATGTTCTGAATTCGGTCGCTGTACATTTCAAAAGTACTGAACAAATAGTTATATTGACTTTGTCCGTCGCTTGCTCATTAATGTCTTAATGGAAATTACGGATTGCCTCTTATCCGTTTGTTGTCCCCTTATGCCATAGTTTGTACATCTCAATATTCAGTAGAAACCACATTTGTTTAAGCAAGTCTGCCATATCAGCTATGTTTTTTTTTTAAGGCAGTAAATGAGGCTGAATTAACTGTTTCACTGCCAGACAAGGCTCTGCTGAAAGTCAGGTGTAGCAGTGGTAAGGAGTTGGGACTGCTACTGGGACTCTGCTGTTGGGACAGCTTTATGTAGGCCCTGACAGTTTGTGGGCACCGTTTGTCACCGTTATAGTGCAAATAATGTATTGTTTAGTGTTGTGTAGTGGCTTTGCTGGCATGCATCCCACCTTTTTTTTTTTTGCCCACCAAGAATTACATGCTAAAATCGCCACTGACAACATAGCCCACATTCTTATTCCCACATTCAGCTATTTGGATTCTTATGTCATCACTGGGCAGTGAGAGGGAAAGAAGGATTAGGCTGTAAAAATAATTGAATTCAATTCACAGGAATATCCAAATGTACTGTATATACTGAACAAAAATATAAATTCAACATGCAAAAATGTAAAAGATTTTGCTGTTACAGTTCATAGAAGGAAATCAATCAATTGAAATAAATTCATTAGGCCCTAATCTATGACTGGCCCACCCACTGGGGAGCCAAGCCCAGCCAATCAGAATAAGTTTTCCCCCACAAAAGGGCTTTTTTACAGACAGAAATCCTCCACAGTGTCATCAGCTGTCCGGGTGGCTGGTCTCGGATGTGGAGGTCCTGGGCTGGCGTGGTTACACGTGGTCTGTGGTTGTTTGGCCGGTTGAACGTACTGCCAAATTCTCAAAAACGATGTTGGAAGCGGCTTATGGTAGAGAAATGAACAATCAATTATTTGGCAACAGCTCTGGTGGACATTCCTGCACATTTTAGAGTGGCCTTTTATTGTCCCCAGCACAAGGTGCACCTGTGTAATGATCATGCTGTTTAATCAGCTTCTTGATATGCCACACCTGTCAGGTGGATGGATTATCTTGGCAAAGGAAAAATGCTCACTAACAGGGATGTAAAGAATTTTGTGCACAAACTTCTAGCAAAATAAGCTTTTTGTGAGTATTGAACATTTCTGGGATGTTATTTCAGCTCATGAAACATGGGACCAACACTTTACATGTTGCGTTTTGTATTTTTGTTCAGTATAGTTGTCATTTTGATATTTGTACCTTTCTAACTCTCATCCCCTTGCGATCAGCCCAACCAAAACTAATCTCCAATATGGCAAAACATGGCCGGAACATGGCCGTAATTCTTACTGGTTGGTAGGTGATCAAATACTTATGTCATGCAATAAAATGCAAATTAATTATTTAAAAATCATACAATGTGATTTTCTGGATTTTAGATTCCGTCTCTCACAGTTGAAGTGTACCTATGATAAAAATTACTGACCTCTACATGCTTTGTAAGTAGGAAAACCTGCAAAATCGGCAGTGTATCAAATACTTGTTCTCCCCACTGTACATCTTGTTGAACCCAAGATGGCAGGCCATACTACCATCGTGAGCCAACCCCAGTATCTCTTGTCGAAATTTTACTGGAATGACATATACAAATGGGTCAAACGTCTTGCCTAGAAGTGGCGTGAGAAGACAATTTCCTCATCAGAACACCATCTCTGTCAAAGTAACCCATGCAAACTTCATCATACTCCTCCTCTGGACATATCTCAGCAAAACCAAGGGGAGAGCGAAATATCTTTACTCTGTTCATCAATCAGCTGCTTCCTATACACCAAAGTGTAAACTGTAGGTACCTTCTTCTTATCTGTCAGAGTTCCAACAAATTCATACATTTTTCAAAGGAGAGGTCAACTCAGGAGGTTTTCCTAAATCAGGACCACACAAAAATGTCTTAGACAGATCGAACATGGTGGAATCGCTGACATTATCCCCAACACTAGACTGGCTTTCAACTATCTTCTTAGACATAGCACGTGTAACAGCACACGCTGGGAATAGTAGGGTACTTTTCCAATAACCCATCAGGTTCCTCCACTCTGGGTTCCCTACAAACAATCGTTGCCAAAAATGAATGAGACCCCATTCACCGGTAGGCTAGGCCTCACTCCTATGATAACAGAACCAGAAACAAGATCAGACACATTAAACAATCGAACTTCCATGCACCCCATCTCCATGCCTTGAACTAACACACTGTAACCAGTTGCTGAAATGTCAGACAAAGGCAAAACACCCTCCAACATGAAGGACTGGGCTGGCCCAGTGTCTCGCAGTATTTTCACAGGCTGCTTAACAGCATCACCACTCTGCAGAGCAACCCGGTCTCAGAACATTTTGTATTATTCTGTACGAAAATCTGAGACACTCCATTTAGTATGATATGTTACATTTCATATGGTATGTATTAATTTGTGGATGAAATGCAACAGACAATGTTACGTATTTTCAAAATATATGATTTGTTACAAATTCCAATTTGTTGTAGCTAGCGTTAGCTAGGTGGCTAATGTTAGCTCTAGGGGTTAGGGTTAAGGTTAGGGATACGTTTAGGAGTTAGGTTAAAGGATTAAGGTAAGGGTTAGGAGAAGGGTTAGCTAAAAGGGTTAAGGTTAAAGTCAGGGGAAGGGTAAGCTTAACATGCTAAGTAGTTGCAAACTAGCTAAAAGTAATTTGTAGTAGAAAAGTTGCTAATTAGCTGAAATGCTAAAGTTGTCCATGATGAGATTCGAAACCACGCAACCTTTGGATTGATAAACGTTCACGTTATACGTCTACCCATCCACTCGGACCAACCACCCTACTTTTATGAGTGTCTTTAAATGTAAATCCTCAAGGTCCTTAACCTGGCCAAACTGCTGGCCATCATGGACACTTGCGAATTCAACATGGCTGTGTGATTCTGTCATTCGTAATTTACAGAACTGTTGTCTGTATGCCTCTGGGACCAACTCGTAAACCTGAAGGATAGCAGCTTTAACAGTGTCATAATCTGACCTCTGATCAAGAGATAAAGCGGCGTACTCTTTCTGAGCTTTTCCCACAAGAACACAGCTGTGACCCAATATCTCGCCTCCATTTTAAAGTCAAATATACATTCCTTTTCGTTGAAAGGCGGTACAAGCCAGCAGTTCCGACCAACTCTATTGAGGGTACAGGATGGCCTGACTTTATTCAAAGTTCTTCCAGCTCTATCTCTCTTTGGCGTGCTTCAATCTTTATTTTTTTAATCGAATGGCAAGCTCACGTTCTTGTTCTCGTTCTCTGGCTGCACATAAAGTGCTTCTTCTTCTTCTATCTGTTTTAACCGAATGGCCTGCTCGAACTCTCCTTTCTGTTGGTCCAATCTCTCCCCATGTTTTCTTTCCCTTTCCTTGTGCTTGAGATCTAATTTCTCCCATTTTGCCTTCAGTTCTATTTCGCACAGTTGCACGTCTACGGGGTGTACTCTATTACCTGTAGGACCCTTTTCATCATCCTCCCTCTCAGTGAGGATTTCTTCCTCCACCAAAGCAGTATCAATTAACTATTTGACTACTGCTTTTGAATTGGCGTGTGCCACTTTGACCTCATAATGCTTTGCAAAAATGAGCAGATTAGCCTTCGTACACTTATTCTGTATCTCCCAATTAGGGTTCACCACAAACCCTCATATCTGGGCAAAGTAGAGTTTCAGAGTAGGTAATTAGAGCGACTACCATACTCATGGGAAAGAATCTCCTGGACGATATTGGTCCACACACACCCACACAGTTGTGAAGAGGGAGCGACAGCATCTCGTCCCTCTCAGGAGGCATCTTGACTGGCTGCACAGACGGACGGACGGACGGTCAAGATGTGCAGCCAGTCAAGATGCCTCCTGAGAGGGACGAGGTGCTGTCGCTCCCTCTTCACAACTGTGTGGGTGTGTGGACGGACGGACGGACAGACACAGACAGAACACTATATATTGTACTTGAAAAAATTATAAAATTATTGCACATTGATATAAAAAAATATATATATTCGCATGGTTAACTATACAGGTCGATGGCAGAGAAAGATACTTAAATAGCTAAATGTGCGTATGATATAAGTAAGGGTAATAATAGTTTACTTAATAAACAGTCTGGTTAAATGTACAGGTTAATGAATATTTTCATGGTTAAATTTTCATGGTTTCCCTGTGTCATTTCACATTATTACACATAACTTAATTTCTGAACTTATTTGTTTAAGTTTCTTTGTACAGTGGGGAGAACAAGTATTTGATACACTGCCGATTTTGCAGGTTTTCCCACTTACAAAGCATGTAGAAGTCTGTAATTTTTATCATAGGTACTCTTCAACTGTGAGTGACGGAAGCTAAAACAAAAATTGTATGATTTTTAAGTAATTAATTTGCATTTTATTGCATGACATAAGTATTTGATACATCAGAAAAGCAGAAGTTAATATTTGGTACAGAAACCTTTGTTTGCAATTACAGAGATCATACGTTTCCTGTAGTTCTTGACCATGTTTGCACACACTGCAGCAGGGATTTTGGCCCACTCCTCCATACAGATCCTTCAGGTTTCGGGGCTGTCGCTGGGCAATACGGACTTTCAGCTCCCTCCAAAGATTTTCTATTGGGTTCAGGTCTGGAGACTGGCTAGGCCACTCCAGGAACTTGAGATGCTTCTTACGGAGCCACTCCTTAGTTGCCCTGGCTGTGTGTTTCGGGTCGTTGTCATGCTGAAAGACGCAGCCACGACCCATCTTCAATGCTCTTACTGAGGGAAGGAGGTTGTTGGACAAGATCTTGCGATACATGGCCCCATCCATCCTCCCCTCAATACGGTGCAGTCGTCCTGTCCCCTTTGCAGAAAATCATCCCCAAAGAATGATGTTTCCACCTCCATGCTTCACGGTTGGGATGGTGTTCTTGGGGTTGTACTCATCCTTCTTCTTCCTCCAAACACGGCGAGTGGAGTTTAGACCAAAAAGCTCTATTTTTGTCTCATCAGACCACATGACCTTCTCCCATTCCTCCTCTGGATCATTTAGATGGTCATTGGCAAACTTCAGACGGGCCTGGACATGCGCTGGCTTGAGAAGGGGGACCTTGCGTGCGCTGCAGGATTTTAGTCCATGACGGCGTAGTGTGTTACTAATGGTAACATTTTCTTTGAGACTGTGGTCCCAGCTCTCTTCAGGTCATTGACCAGGTCCTGTCGTGTAGTTCTGGGCTGATCCCTCACCTTCCTCATGATCATTGATGCCCCACGAGGTGAGATCTTGCGACCGAGGGAGATTGACCGTCATCTTGAACTTCTTCCATTTTCTAATAATTGTGCCAACAGTTGTTGTCTTCTCACCAAGCTGCTTGCCTATTGTCCTGTAGCCCATCCCAGCCTTGTGCAGGTCTACAATTTTATCCCTGATGTCCTTACACAGCTCTCTGGTCTTGGCCATTGTGGAGAGGTTGGAGTCTGTTTGATTGAGTGTGTGGACAGGTGTCTTTTATACAGGTAACGAGTTCAAACAGGTGCAGTTAATACAGGAAATGAGTGGAGATCAGGAGGGCTTCTTAAAGAAAAACTAACAGGTCTGTGAGAGCCGGAATTCTTACTGGTTGGTAGGTGATCAAATACTTATGTCATGCAATAAAATGCTAATTAATTTTTTAAAAATCATACAATGTGATTTTCTGGATTTTTGTTTTAGATTCCGTCTCTCACAGTTGAAGTGTACCTATGATAAAAAATTACAGACTTCTACACGCTTTGTAAGTAGGAAAACCTGCAAAATTGGCATTGTATCAAATACTTGTTCTCCCCACTGTATTTGTCTTTCTGTATTTGTTTCATTATGTTGACAGGTAGAGGACAGAGCAGGTTTCAGGGGTTTGCTTCGAATGAATACAGGGGAATTTGAGGTCATTCTCAATAATGTGGCCCCCCTGATTACAAAGCAGGACACGAAATTGAGATTAGCAGTCACTGCCAAGGAGAGACTTGCATTGACAGATTTTTAGCAACAGGTTTGTTTGTTGTTCGTAATGAGGACTATAGCTATGTGTGTAGTAAGATTTCATTTAATTGTGTGAGGTAAAAGTTAATTTGTTGTTTAATTGTTTACAGACCTCTACATGCTTTGTAAGTAGGAAAACCTGCAAAATCAGCAGTGTATCAAATACTTGTTCTCCCCACTGTATATATATTTTTAAAAGATACTACTGACAGGATACTAGTATACAGTTGTGAGTGAATGACTACGCAAGTTCAGTCCAAGAATTACTTACAATATTTCCTGTGATATGATATAACAACTGTACATGAATATATACATACAGTCTTGAATGAATGAGTGCTGAATGAATAAGTCCTGAGTGAATGAGTGATTACAGACCAGAGAGTTACTCACGGATGGATGCCTAATTGTTAAACTAGGTCCTAACACCCCAACAGTTCCAGGTCTATGTTAGCGACGGTATGGCACCCAGGTGAGGCACCACCGGCAGGAAGGACCTCCTGTAGCGCTCTCTGGCACGTCTCTGGCACATCGTGGTGGGATCAGACTGTGACTGAAAGTGCTCATCTGCATCATAACCATGGCATGTAGAGGGTGGGTGACGTTGCCCATGATGGCCAGCAGTTTGGCCAGGATCCTTCCCTCCACCACCTCCTCTAGAGTGTCATGATTAATCCCCGAACAGAGCTAGCCTTCCTGATCATCTTATTTACCCGAGAAGCATCCCCGGCCACAACTGCAAAAAAGATGGCACTGGCCACCACAGACTGGTAGAGAGTATGCAGTAGTTTACTGCACACGTTGAAGGACCTGAGCCTCCTCAGAAAGTAGAGTCGGCTCTGGCCCTTATTGTACAGAGCCCCAGTGTTACCAGCCCATTCCAGCCTGTTGTCCATATGGACTCCCAGGAACTTGTATCATTTCCACATCCATCACCTGTATAGGGACTGCAGTCGGTTGGGCCTTGGTTCTCCTGAAGGCCACCACCATCTCCTTTGTTTTACTGATGTTGAGCTGAAGGTGGTTCTGCTCACACCACAACACAAAGTCACTGATTGTGTTCCTGTACTCCTCCTCCTGCCCACCCCTGATGCACCCTACAATTGCGGAGTCATCCGAGAACTTCTGTAGGTGGCATGTTTCAGAGATGTATCTGAAGTCTGAGGTGTAGAGGGTGAACAGGAAGGAGGACAGGACCTTTCCCTGGGGGGCCCCTGCGTTACTCACTGCCCGTTCTGATACACAGCTCTGTAGCCGCACTAATTGTGGCCTACCGGTCAGGTAGTCCGTAACCCAGGAGACTAAGGGTGCTTCCACTTTCATCCTCTTCATCTTCTCACCCTGTAGCAGGGGCTGAATGGTGTTGAAGGCACTGGAGAAGTCAAAAAACATAACCCTCACAGTGCAACCTGCGTTGTCCAGGTGAGAGTAGGCCCTCTGCAGAAGGTAGATGATTGCATCATCCACCCCGATGTTGGGCTGGTATGCGAACTGCAGGGGTTCCAGTGATGTACACACCAGGGGTCTGAGGTGAGCGAGGACTAACCTTTCATGATGTGGGATGTTTGCGCTACAGGTCTGAAGTAATTCAGGACAGTGGGGTGTGCCTTCTTGGGCACTGGGACCAGGCAGGATGTTTTCCATAGCACAGGGACCCTTTACAGGCTCAGGCTAAGGTTGAAGGGTCGCTGTAGTATTCCACACAGTTGGTCAGCACAGACCCTAAGCACCCTTGGGCTGATGCATCACTGCTTGGTACAGCAACTGCAAGGCACCCGACCGCAAGGCTCTACAGAGGGTTGTGAATATAGCCCAGTACATCACTGGGGCCGAGCTCCCTGCCATCCAGGACCTCTATACCATCTATCTATCTATCTATCTATCTATCTCTATTGTTTTGTACACTCAGCGTACAGCGGGTGAAATAAGTATTGAACACGTCACCATTTTTCTCAGTAAATAGGTGCTATTGACATAAAAATTTCACCAGATGTTGGTAACAACCCAAGTAATCCATACATACAAAGAAACCAAAACAAATAACTTCAGAAATTATGTGTAATAATGTGAAATGACACAGGGGAAAAAGTATTGAACACATGAAGAAAGGGAGGTTCAAAAAGGCATGGAAAGCCAAGACAACATCTGAAAACTATCAGTAATTAAAAAGCAATCCAGCCCCCTGTCAGTGCAAATTAATATCAGCTGGTTCAGTCCCAACTGATGGCCTACAAAAAGGTCTCATTACCAAGGTGTCACACAAGACACATCTCATGATGGGTAAAAGCAAAGAGCTGTCTCAAGACCTTCGCAACCTATGTGTTGCAAAACATAATGATGGCATTGGTTATAGGTGCATTTCTAAGCTTCTGAATGTTCCAGTGAGCACTGTTGGGGCCATAATACGGAAGTGGAAAGACAATCATTTCACCATAAATATGCCTCGACCAGGTGCTCCTTGCAAGATTTCTGACAGAGGAGTGAAAAGAATAATCAGAAGAGTTGTCCAAGAGCCAAGGACCACTTGTGGAGAGCTTCAAAAAGACCTGCAATTAGCAGGTACTGTTGTCTCAAAGAAAACAGTTAGTAATGCACTCCACCGCCATGGCCTGTATGCACGCTCACCATGCAAGACTCCATTGCTGAAAAAAAAGCATGTTGAAGCTCGTTTAAAGTTTGCTGCATAACATTTGGAAAAGCCAGTGAAATACTGGGAGAATATAGTGTGGTCAGATGAGAGCAAAATTGAACTGTTTGGATGTCATAATACACACCATGTTTGGAGGAGAAATGGCACTGCACAGCACCCTAAAAACACCAAAGTTTGGAGGTGGGAACATCATGGTGTGGGGCTGCTTTTCAGCAAATGGTACTGGCAAACTTCACATAATTGAAGGTTGGATGAATGGGCAAGACATTCTTGACAAAATTCTGCTGCCATCTACCAGGATGATAAAGATGAAACAAGGGTGGACATTTCAGCAAGACAATGACCCCAAACACACAGCCAAGGAAACTCTCAATTGGTTTCAAATAAAGAAAATAAAGCTGCTAGAATGGCCCAGCCAATCACCTGACTTAAATCCCATTGAAAATCTATGGAAAGAACTGAAGATCAAGATTCATAGAAGAGGCCCACGTAACCTTCAAGATTTGAAGACTGTTTGTGTGGAAGAATGGGCCAAAAATCACACCAGAGCAATGCATGCGACTAGTTTCTCCATACAGGAGGCATCTTGAAGTTGTCATTACCAACAAAGGCTTTTGTACAAAGTATTAAATAAATATCAGTAAGTGTGTTCAATACTTTTTCCCTGTGTCATTTCACATTATTACACATAACTTAATTTCTGAACTTATTTGTTTTGGTTTCTTTATGTGTGGATTATTTGGGTTGTTACCAACATCTGGTGAAAATGTCATGTCAATAGCACCTTTTGAAATATATTTTTACTGAGAAATGGTGACGTGTTCAATACTTATTTCACCCCCTGTATATACATAGCTACCTCAATTACTTTGTATCCCTGCACATTGACTTTTACTAGTACTCCCTGTATATACCCATGTTGTTTTTAGTATTTATTGTTATTCGTTATTCACTCTGTATTTATTCTTTGTGTCACGAATACAATTTGATTTGATTTAGTCTATAGGTGCTGATGTGGGAACCCTGGGAGATGCAGTGTGTTTCTCCTGAGAGTGACACTGTCTAACAAGATGCTAGGAGAAAAAATAAGTGTGGTGGTGGCGATGGGGGAATTGGGCCCTGGAGTGTGCCTGTGGAGGTGTGAGTGAAGGGGGGCGAGGGCTGACCTGACACCCCAACACCTCCACAAATGAGGTCAAAGTTGTGAGGCGTGTCACACATACACCAGGTTTCGATCTCAATTCAGACAATTCAGGAGATTTAAAATGGACAGTTCTTTTCAGTGTGGACTTGTCAAAACATGAAAATAATTTGATTTCATTTGGACTTTTTTAAATAATTTTTGAATTTAATTTCATGCCCTGAATTGAATGAATTCAAATATAATTTACCTGGGCTGGAGGCATGGCACATTAAAGTCACTGATGTGCTCAAAAATGTTGAGCTACAGAAAGACTGTAAGATATTTTCTGTCTGTCACGATCGGGTGTGTTCAGAGACCAAGGCGTAGTGATAGTTCGACATCGTTTATTCACAATAAACTATATCCCAGTCGGCACTATCCAAAAGAAACAAACATATAATATGAATGACAGCGAACACACTTACTTGATAGATGACTTCAAGACATGAAATGTACATCTAACAATGACCCACACAGCAGGTGTGGGATAAGGCAACTTAAATAGAATCCCCAATAAGAGACAACGGCTCTGACCCTGGCTATCTAGAGGAGCCAAAGAGCTCCCTATGGCCAGAGCCTGACACTGTCTACAATAATTTTGGTTCCACATGACATTATGTTGACTAAAACTTGTCTAATTACACTGCAGTTACATATACACTACCGTTCAAAGGTTTGGAGTCACTTAGAAATGTGAATTTTAAAGAAAAGCACTTTTTGTTGTCCATTAAAATAACATCAAATTGATCAGAAATACAGTGTAGACTGTATTGTAAATGACTATTGTAGCTGGAAACGGTAGATTTTTTATGGAATATCTACATAGGCGTACAGAGGCCCATTATCAGCAAACATCACTCCTGTGTTCCAATGGCACGTTGTGTTAGCTAATCCAAGTTTATAATTTTAAAAGGCAATTGATGATTAAAGAAGCAATAAAACTGGCCTTCTTTAGACTAGTTGAGTATCCGGAGCATCAGCATTTGTGGGTTTGATTACAGGCTCAAAATGACCAGAAACAAAGAGCAGCTTCATTAAATAGTACCGCAGTCTCAATGTCAACAGTGAAGAGGCGACTCCGAGATGCCAGTTGAAGACTTGTGAGGCATCTGTTTCTCAAATTAGACATTCTAATGTACTTGTCCTCTTGCTCAGTTGTGCACCGGGGCCTCCCACTCTACTTTCTATTCTGGTTAGAGACAGTTTGCGCTGTTCTGTGAAGGGAGTAGTACACAGCGTTGTACGAGATCTTGTTTCTTGGCAATTCCTCGCATGGAATAGCCTTCATCAGAACAAGAATAGACTGACAAGTTTCAGAAGAAAGTTATTTGTTTCAGTTCAATTTGAGCCTGTCACCGAACCCACAAATGCTGATGCTCCAGATACTCAATTAGTCTAAAGAATGCCTGTTTTATTGCTTCTTTCATCAGCACAATAGTTTTCAGCAATGCTAACATAATTACCAAAAGGTTTTCAAATGATCAATTAAATTAGCCTATTAAAATTATAAATTTGGATTAGCTAACACAACGTGCCATTGGAACACAGGAGTGATGTTTGCTGATAATGGGCCTTTGTACGCCTATGTAGATATTCCCTTAAAAATCTGCCTTTTCCAGCTACAATAGACATTTCGGACCCAGTTTTAGCCCTTGCCCTTTTCTCTTCTATCTTCACCTCTACTTCAGATAAACATGCTCCTTTTAAGAATCACAGAATTAGAAATCGTACTAATCCTTGGTTCTCTCCTGAACTAGCAAATATTTTTCTACAAAAGAATCAAGCATGGGCCTTGGCGAGGAAAACAGGTGCCCCAGCTGACTGGCTGTCTTTTAGGCAACTGAGAAACAAATGTACTTTAGCTGTCAAAAAGGCCAAATCGAAACACTTCCTAAGTGCTATGACAGACTCTGCCGGTGATCCAGCAAAATTCTGGAAAACCGTTACCTCATTAAAAAGGGGAAATTCTGCTCTTCCTCTTCTTAAGATAATTATCTCAGACTTCTGTATTATAAGTAAAAAAAAAAATCATATCTGTGATGCTTTTAATAAGCATTTTATCACTGCTGGTTTTTTATTGCTATTTACTATTGTGCACTCAGGTTTATCAGGGGGGATAGTTTCAGAACACATCACTGTATTCTATACCAAAATGTGGGTTGGGCCCCTCTGTCTGTGAGGTGAGAAAAACATGCTCTTCTGTTTATTTATAAAGCACTCCTTTTAAAACAGCCGCCATATATTTCAGCATTAATTTCCAATAGACATACTAATTGTAATACCAGATCACAGTCATGGATTACATTAGATCTGCAGTCAAATGTGCAGTCTACACAGATTTGGGTAGAACTGCCTTCAGTTCCTTTGCACCTTTTCTGTGGAACAAATTGCAGACTCACCTTAAGCTAGACACTTTGGTGCCCCTTGCCCATTTCAAAAATATTTTAGAGGATCAATATGATGTTATCTGTGATTGTTTCTGTTGAACTCTATGTTTTTCTTTGTTTTTCTTGAAATGTTTCTCTGTTTTGGTATGTTTTGAGATCTTTCTTCTCCAAAATGTCTGTCTGTGTGTCTAAATTGTACATGTTAACATGTTCACACAGGGCACAGCCGGTCTCAGTCTGTTTTCCCTGTCAAAATAAAGTTTAAATTAAAAAATTAAAAAATTACAACATTAACAATGTCTACACTGTATTTCCGATCAATTTTATGTTATCTTAATGGACAAAAAATCCTTGTTTCTTTAAAAAAACAAGGACTGACCACTTTCTCTCCATGCCAAGCCCACCCAGATACCAAGACATCCCTGAACTCATTCTAGCCAAGGCTACGGGCCTACAAGGCCAACTTCACAGTAATCTGATGTGTTTTTATTGAGGCTGCCCACCCCAAAGTCCCCAAAAGGGACCGAGAGGATTATGTAAGTATCCTAAGCTTTGTTTAGCTCAAAATGTTATCACCACCAACATACTTACTTTTTTATTTTGCCTAGATAAGGGTCATATTGACCTTGTGAATGGAACATATGTACATAAGACAAAAGAGCAGTTGGTCGCCAATTACTGGCATTCCACACCATGGGGGAGAGAGAGGCTATTGGGAAGGAGAAGGGAGGGGGCTTTCTGTGCCTCTACTATCTTTCAGCAAATGTGAAAACAGTGGGACACACACACACAGATGAGCAAAGTAAACATGCTGTGCCATTCCTTGTTGTTGTAGGGCTGTATTTTAGAGATCAGACATTTGGATCTCTGGACAGCTTTTGTCTAAAAGCTAGTACTATTTGTTGAAGTCAGGGGACTTGGCCATAGCCTGTTCCGGTGATGACCTTCCAGCCTTCTACAACACATTCCAATAAATTATCCAGAATACTTCAGGATGACTGTTGGTTTTATTTAACAGCGCTCTAGTACAAGTCAGTCGGCCATAGTCTGTCTTTTCTGGTCACAACCTTCTAATCATCCTCTAAGAATTTTCTTAGAATATAATAGAAATATTCAATACATTATCCAGAATAGGATGTCTGTTGGATGAGTCTGTCTACAATTTGTTAAAGACAGTCAGCTATGGTCTCGCTGTTCTGGTCAAGACCTAAGTCATCCACTGAGAATCTTCATAGAATAGAATAGAAAGATCCAATCCATTATTATGTTATGGTTAAGATTAAGATTAGGGTAAAATTAGGTTTAGGGTAGGGGAAAGTTTCCGGATAGCACTAACCCTACATTTACCCCTAACCCTACAGGTTATTCAGAGTTGTCAAAATTAGGTCTAAAAAACAGGTGTTTGTTCATGTTTATATCCTGGATTTTGGACAGAAATAGCCTTTCATGTCGCAAGCATTGCCTGTAGGCCCATCATGTCACTGTTTTCTGCGTTCTTAACGTGAATTCGTATGTAATAATTATAATGTAATTTACGCAATCGATCCAACTATGTTTGTGCATGCTGCGAGTTGAATAGATAGGGTCCTCCTGATAATTATCGACTGATTACGCTGATAGTGCGTTTGAGTGTTCTGCGTAATGCTATAACTCTGCATGTCCCTTTCCATTTGTGCCGTTTGCGCCAGTTTGCCGTCTCGACGGGACGTCATATGGCGCTGCTGGGCTGGAGGTTTGCTTTTCCAAAGGAAGCCGCAGCAGCAGAGTCCATCACGCGGCCATTAGAACCATTAAGATCATTAAAACGCGGTGGTGAGGATTCTCACACCTGGCTAGGCTATAACGCGTGCGCACAGGACAACACCATGGGGTTTGAATGGGCTAGTGATTATGGCACCCTTTATTTACAGGGGAAATGTTTGGTGTATATATATATAGGCTCGGTCATATCAGACTCCATGTCACATTTGAAAACTGCGTGGAATCATCTCCTTGGGATAGGACCCTGTCTAAACTTCTAGAAATATCAAAGTGCTTCACAATATATGATTTAGGCTACAGGGATTGAGCTAATATAGACTAAACATAGTTTCAGATTAAAAGTAATAATACCAAAACCAAGACTACACAAGGATGCGGTATATGTGCATTGGGAATTCAGACATTTATCCTGCTCTGTCCATTGGTGTTAGACTTCTCTCTGCTAGGAGGGACTATCCTTCTTCACCCAATTCGATGCTTGCTCAAACTCTGTTCTTCCTTAATTGGTAAACAATAGGATGACTCCCCCTTATTTATCCCCCGCTGTCTTTCTCACAGATGGTGTCTCTCTTTTCTCCTCTGTGTTTTTCCAATAACCCTGTGGTACCAGATCTCTCACCCTCTCGCTGCAGGCCGCTGTTTGGACAACTGGAGAACTCTTCACAACAAATTGCCCTGACCCCCAATCATTTGCCAGACAGGCTCGCCCCCACTGAGGTATATCTCGCCCCCCTACCACTGGTCATTTGGCAGGTCAACTCCTCCCACACCCCCCCCCCAGATCTAGAGGTCTTTATAAACCGCGGGCGTTGTGACCAGTTGGACAAACGCTCCTTCTATACTTCCACGGGACAGAAGCGCACCAATAGTAGCTCGCCGCCTATTTAAGCCATAGCAGAGCGCATATCGCCGCGTTTACCGCAAAGGAATATCGTTATTCGGTCTAGTATTCAAGGGATACCAGCTACAGAAATGAGTACCGCATGTCTGATCGTCAAACAGACGCCCTTCGGTGTTGCTCTGCGCCCGGTAGGGATGGACACTCATCCACAGACAAATGACAGGTAAACGCTCCGAAGAAAATCACAGAATATTCCAGGACGATATATAGCGCTTAAGATGGTGATAGAATGTAACAATAATGTCTTTATAAATTGACTCGTAAAATGTGCTTTGTTATGGCATCACCCAATAGCATTTTCAGTAATTTTCCAAAAGGAAAAGTCTATTATTTTTGGATTGAATACTATTATTTTTATGTGGAGACAATAATATGAGCTAAATTACGCTTGTACATTAGGGTGAATTCATACCAGCATGCGCATTTAATTCTTCAGAGCACGTTTTCCTTCCACACCCCTTAGAATGTTAATGATCTCTGTTTGATTGACACTAACCATCCTGCACGGACTTTCTCTCTGCAGTTATGCTTCACTATGGAGACCTTGGCTCGCAACAAAGAAGGATATGCAAAGGAGATGCCAGAGAAGCAGACAGTCATGTGTAAGTTTATATTAGCCCTAATATTAAGCTCTTGTCTTTTCTGTTGTGTTGCAGTTCTTTATATTAGGTTCGTTCAATATGGGGACACTTAGCCCACCACAAATGTAGGTCACCAGTTTTTTATACAGGAAAATATGAAAGTTGAGAAAAGCAGTGGTCTGGAATTTAATTTCACATAGAATGTAAGATAGTGCCTGTGTATTTGCATATAATTTTCATTGAACCAAGAGAAGAGCTGCAGGACAGCATTTAAGGCAGTGTCCAGAGCCAGGCAAGAGACAGTCAGACAGTCCTTTAAAGGGATGGGGGGAGGGAGAGAGGGAGGGAAGGCAGTATTACCATTAGCAGCATTGTGGCAGAGCAAAAGGTGTGAGTGCCTAGCTGTTTTCCTGTCACTGAGCCAATCAACTGAGGCTCAGAGGGTGAGAAGGGCTGTCTGTTGCACCCTGACAGACTGACCCGCAGAAACATATGGCCCTACTGACTGTGTCTGCGGCCCAAATGGCACCCTATTCTCTATTTATTGCATTTCTTTTCACCAGGGCCCATAGGGTTCTGGTCAAAAGTAGTGCGCTCTATCGGAAATAGGGTGCCATTTGGGACGCACTCTGGGTCTATGCTGAGCTGGCCCCACACCACACCGACACCGAAGGCGACAGCCAGAGAGTAGTGCCCTCCAGATATCCTACTAGCTTAGCACTTTCCTGCTGTTCGCCGGAAAACACTAAACTGGACACCTCAGGGAGGGTTGTCATGATAGAGAGAGAGGGAGAGAGGCTGAGAGAGGTTCCCACAGGTACTTCACACATAGCAAACACCTCTTGTGACTTCCCTGGTTTGGCACCCAACTCGAGCTGGCTGTACATCATGTGTGATAGGGTTGGTGCTGACACTGGCGTTGGTTTTGCTCAGACAGGAGGTCAGGTCATGATAGGTGTTTGTGTGTTTGTGTTTCTCTCTGGCAGTATGTTGAACTAATGCAGGACAGGTGTCCAGGTGGTCCAGGTGGTGATTATGATAGCAGGGCATTTGGTGTTTGTGGATTAGGGTTTTGACAGGACAGTGTGGTAGATTAACGCCTAATTCTCTCTCTCTCTGTATTTACAGCCTTACTCCAGACCTACAGATGGGAAATCCCAGTCCTTCCAGCACCCTGTCAGGTCAGTACCAAGTCCCAATAGGCTACACTCCTTCTGCTCCAAAACAGTTTTAATCTGTCGATACAGATAATATTTATTACTTAGGGACAAATTATAATATGAGATATACACGTCATTAATATCTCAGCATAATTTACTTAAAGGCCAAGAATTGCATTTGTGGATCTCAAGTTAGGATTTGGCCTTTAGTGAGTGTCTGTTTTCAGTCTGAAGCTATTCGAAGGGGTCGGTGTGTTAACATTTCTTTATTCCTTCTACAACACACTTCTGTCTTAGTGTGTGTGTTTTAATTCTCAGACTATTGGGAAAGGTATCAGTTTTGTTAACAATTCTTTATTCTTCCCACCACCACAGACTATTCTGGCCCAAGTCCAAGTCATTTGACTACCTGTACAGCGATGGAGAGGCTCTCCTGAGGAACTTCCCTGTCCAGGCCACCATAAGCTTCTACGAGGAGTCAGACAGCGAGGATGACGAGGAGGAAGAGGAGTGGGAAGAAGAAAAGGACAGCGAGGAAAAGGAGTACCTCAAGCTTCAGTCCCACTACACCAGCTACAACTGAAGTCTAGAGGGGTTCCATTTGGAACAGATGGAAAATTAGATGGTGATGTTCAAGAACATCTCTTTGTAGTGCAACATAAAATTATGTCTGCTGCCTTCCGCTCAGAGTCAACAGACGGGCTGTGCCACTGTTGAGACACCTGGAAGAACCAATTGAACTGTCTTCAGAACCAGAATCGATTCTAATTCTATGAATGGAATAACCACTGTCAGTCAGAGTCATAGACTTGTCCTACAGGAGCACAGAACGATCCAACAAACCATTTATGTCACATATTCAGTAGTACACAGCATGCCGAGCACAGAGAAGTGATTGTAATGTCTTATGATATTATAGATTGTTTATCTTACCTCCATGAAATCCAATAAGTTAAATGTGAATTGTGGACCCTGTTTTAACTGGTATATTGTATTGCTACTATGTTGGCATAGGCTCTGTCAAGCTAAGAGTTAAAAGTATTTCTGTAGCGAAACATAGTAATGGAAATTTGTAAACAGAAATGTATACAATCTTGCTCTAGCACCATCTATAAGTGTTTCTTGGGGGGCAGTGGAATGTATGTTGGGGATTGTAAAACTGCATACACTAAATCCCACATTGGGATAGTTTATCTCAGGGTCTGTTTTTTTTATTAACATTTATTTAACTAGGCAAGTCAGTTAAGAATAAATTCTTATTTACAATGATGGCCTACCCCGGCCCAACTCGGACAATGCTGGGCCAATTGTGTGCCGCCCTACGGGACTCCCAATCACGGCCAGATTGTGATACAGCATGGAATGGAACGAGGGTCTGTAGTTATGCCTCTAGCACTGACGTTCAGTGCCTTAGACTGCTGTGCCACTCTTGAGTCTGAACCTTGTTTGTGTATAAAAAATGATCTATTTGCGTTTTTATTTACAAATCTAACTTATGATGTACAATTGTATATAGATGCATACAGTATATATTTCCTATTTTTCAACTTTTTTGTATGTTGTCGGTCGAAACTGTCTGAACAACAGCTGTTAAAATAAAAACCTATTTTGGGAAAACCAGATTATTTCGTCTTGTTCTTTTCCTATTGATAACATGATCAAAAACTTGGAGAAAACATTGTTTATGTTCTAAATGTCCACAGCCCGGAGCTCAGGGCTCTGGTCAAAAGTAGTCCAATATTGAATAGGGTGTCATTTGGGGTACACACATTATCACTGCAGGGCTGCTGTTATGATTGTGAGGGGAAACAGATTCTACTCTCTCTGTTTTCATCCTGCTATCTCTTCTCTCCTCCTTTGATCTGTTTATATCTGCTGGTTCTCTGCAGCTGGGAAGAGTGGAGGTTCACTACAGTCTCAGAAAAAAGGGTTCCAAAAGGGTTCTTCAGCTGTCCCCATAGGAGAACCTTTTTTGGTTCCAGGACGAACGCTTTGTAAAACCATTTCCACAGAGGATTCCACATAGAACCCCAAATAGTTCTACCTGGAACCAAAAAGGACTCTAGCCGGAACCAAAAATGGTTCTTCTATTGGGACAGCTGCAGAACCCTTTTGAAACCCTTTGCAGTGCACCATATAGGGAATAGGGTGTCATTTGGGACACATGCTCCTCAATGTCTCAGGCAGAGGTTGAACTGATGAAAGCAGAGAGGGCATCCAGGGCTGTGGTCAGAGATTAGGCTCTCTGGGGTTACAGTTCACCGGACACCTCTGCTGTTGTCAGTTTTACCACTTAAGGCCTGACCTGTCACATGGCACCCCCTAGCCTCGTATATGGGGTGGAAACCAGTGACGCCTCGCAACACGTCAAACCAATCAAATGCCTTGCTTGGGCTGAGCTCAAAAGGTGCTCTTTACACAGAAAATGAAGATTCTTAAATGGTTCTTCCTCAGCTCTTCAGTGTGAGGATCTTGACATGGCATCTACGGTTCTTCAGAATTCTAAAAGGTTCTTGAAATGTATGGAATCCTGCAGATGTGTCCCTTTCATAGTACACTGCAAACTGGCCAGGGTTAAGTAGTGTTGATTCAGGAGGTAAATTAACACTGTAAAGAATTAAATTAACACTCTGTGGTGTAATAGAATCCAAGACATGGTGTAAATAACCAGAGTTGAACCAAAACCACGCCCATCATTATAATATTTCTCAGCATGCTCTGTTGCAGGTTGGTTTTTAGAATAGTTTGTTTCAATATATATGTTTTTGAATTAATCTTATGCTACTCAAATATAAATACTTATTGTACCTGTTACTGAAATGGTTGTTCCAGTTTAGATGTTTAGGTATTCTCATATCTTAGTTTTCCCAACCCTGGCAGTCAAAATTCCAAATGTTGGATATCCAAATCAAATCAAATTTTATTGGTCACATACACATGTTTAGCAGATGTTAATGCGGGTGTAGCAAAATGCTTGTGCTTCTAGTTCCGACAGTGCAGTAATATCGAACAAGTAATATCTAACAATTACACAACATATACCCAATACACACAAATCTAAGTAAGGAATGAATGAATTAGGCCTATGTACATGTCACGACTGGGTGTGTAAATAGACCAAGGCGCAGCACAGTAGTAGTTCGACATAATATTTAATTAATTACGTTAGAACAACGTATAACAAAGACATACACTTACACTTCTTCTCCTCAGACTGACATATAGACAATGAACCACACTAAGGTGTGGGACATGACAACTAATGTAAACTACACAGAACTAGATCATCTAGATCTGTCAGGCTCTGACCATGGCTAAATAGAGTAGCAAAAGGCTTCTCTATGGCCAGAGCCTGACAGTACCCCCCAAAGGCGCGGACTCCCGACCGCAAGACACAAAACACAATTACATGGGGGAGGGTTAGGGAGGGAAAATATCGTCGGTGGCGGTTCTGGCCCCGGCGAAGTGGACAGCTTCCTCCCTGGATCTAGTCTGATGACCGGTCCTGGAATGGGCACCGGTGTGGCGAACGGCTCCGGCCATGGAGCGGGGCAGACGACTGGGCACCGGTGTGGCAGGTGACCGGCTCTGGAGCGGGACAGATGACCGGGCCCGGACTGGGCACTGGTGTGGCAGGCGACTCTCCGGCCATGGAGCGGTGCAGACGACTGGGCCCGGACTGGGCACTGGTGTGGCAGGCGACTCCGGCCAAGGAGCGGGGCAGAAGACCGGGCCCGGACTGGGCACCGGCACAGCGGAAGGCTCTGACCTGTGGACCATCACGGAAGGCTCCGGGCTGTGGACCATCACGGGAGGCTCCGGGCTGTGGACCATCACGGGAGACTCCGGGCTGTGGACCATCACGGGCTGTGGACCATCACGGGAGGCTCCGGGCAGTGGACCATCACGGGAGGCTCCGGGCTGTGGACCATCACGGGAGGCTTCGGGCTGTGGACAATCACGGGAGGTCGAGTGCGGGGAGCCGGCACTGGGCGCACCGGAGGTCGGGTGCGTGGAGCCGGCACTGGAGGCACCGGGCTGGGCACACGCACTGGAGGTCGGTGCGGGGAGCCGGCACTGGGTGTACCGGAATGGGGAGGCGCACTGGAGGTTGGGTGCGTGGGGCCGGCACTGGAGGCACCAGGCTGGGCGCACGCACTGGAGGTCGAGTGCAGAGAGCCGGCACTGGGCGTACCGGACTAGGGAGGCGCACCGGAGGTCAGGTGCGTGGAGCCGGCACTAGAGGCAACGGGCTGGGCGCACACACTGGAGGTCGGGTGCGGGGAGCCGGCACTGGGCGTACCGGACTGGAGAGGCGTACTGGAGGCCTGGTGCGGGAGGAAGACACAGGACGTACCAGATTTAAGAGGGAAGCTGGATATCCGGCGTGGGAGGTAGGTACCTCGATCCGGACTGAGGATGCTCACTCCGGGCACCATTAGCTGCAGCTCCGCATCGCTGTATTTGTCCTCCTCTCCATGCTGCCGGCATTGCTCCAGCACTTCCAATAACCTCTCCTTGAGGTACTCCTCTTCCTCCACTGTATTCGACCCCCAGTCATACTCCTCCTCATAACCCGAACTCGTCCCCCATCGGTCCTCCTCAGCTTCGGGATACCACATGGAGAGTGGTACTGGCTCTTCCTCCTCTCGGCCAGACCACCCCCATAGCCCCCCCCAAATTTATTTTGGGTTTGTCTTCGTGCAGCTCGGTGTCTTGAGTCCCGATGACGACGATGTCCTCCTCGCTTTTCCCGTAGCTCCTTCTCTCCAGTATAGTGCTGCTTGGTCTCGATATGGTGGTTAATTCTGTCACGACTGGGTGTGTAAATAGACCAAGGCGCAGCGTAGTAGTAGTTCGACATAATATTTAATTAATTAAATATACTGAATGACGAACTAACAAAACAAGAACAACGTATAACAAAGACTTACACTTACACTTACACTTATACTCCTCAGACTGACATATAGACAATGAACCACACTAAGGTGTGGGGCATGACAACTAATGTAGGATCCCCAATCAGAGACAACGCATAGCAACTGCCTCTAATTGGGGACCCAACACAAAACTACACAGATAATCTAGATCTGTCAGGCTCTGACCATGGCTAAATAGAGTAGCAAAAGGCTTCTCTATGGCCAGAGCCTGACAGTACATACAGTATGGACGAGTGCCAGGGACTAAGATACATTAGAATAGTAATGAATACAGTATATACATATATAAGAGATGAGTAACGGAAGATATGTATACATTATTAAGTTATTAAGATACCAAAGGATAATATAGAATACAGTTTATACACTACCGTTCAAAAGTTTGGGGTCACATAGAAATGTCCTTGTTTTTGAAAGAAAAGCTAATTCTTTGTCCATTAAAATAACATGAAATTGATCAGAAATACAGTGTTAATGTTGTAAATGACTATTGTAGCTGGAAACGGCTGATTTTTTATGAAATATCTACATAGGCGCACAGAGGCCCATTATCAGCAACCATCACTCCTGTGTTCCAATGGCACGTTGTGTTAGCTAATCCAGGTTTATCATTTTCATAGGTTAATTGATCATTAGAAAACCCTTTTGCAAGATTTCGTACAACGCTGTGTACTACTCCCTTCACAGAACAGCGCAAACTGGCTCTAACCAGAATAGAAAGAGGAGTGGGAGGCCCTGGTGCACAACTGAGCAAGAGGACAAGTACATTAGTGTCTAGTTTGAGAAACAGACGCCCCACATTAAATAGTACCCGCAAAACACCAGTCTTAATGTCAAACAGTGAAGAGGCAACTCCGGGATGCTGGCCTTCTAGGCAGAATTGCAAAGAAGCATGTGGGGACAGAAGACTGGGATAGGGATAGATTGAATATGCTTGTAAACACACCAGCCTGTTGGTCTGCGCATGCTCTGAGGATGCGGCTAGGGATGCCGTCTGTTCCGGCAGCCTTGCGAGGGTTAACACATTTAAATGTTTTACTCAGGTCGGCCACGGAGCGGGCCGAGTCGGTGGCACTGTGTTATGCTCAAAGCAGGCAAAGAATATTTTTAGCCTGTCTTGAAGCAACGTGGTTGTTCTTCCTTTTATAATCTTTGATTGTCTGTAGTCCCTGCCACATACGTCTCGTGTCTCAATGAATTGCGACTCCACCTTGTCTCTATACTGACGTTTAGCTTATTTGATTGCCTTGCGGAGTGAATAACTTCACTATTTATATTCTTCCATATTCCCAGTCACCTTGCCATGGTTAAATGCGGTGGTTTTGCGCTTTCAGTTTCGCGCGAATGCTACCATCTATCACCGGTTTCTGGTTAGGGTAGGTTTTGATTGTCACAGTGGGTACTACATCTATACACTTCCTTATAAACTCAGTCACCGTGTCCGTGTATACGTCTAGATTATTTTCAGAAGCTACCAGGAACATATCCCAGTCCACGTGATCAAAACAATCCAGGAGCGTGGATTCCGATTGGTCAGACCAGTGTTGAATAGTCCTTATTACGTGTACTTCCTGTTTGAGTTTCTTCCTATAGGAGGGGAGGGGCAAGATGGAGTCATGGTCGGATTTGTCGAAAGGCGGGCAGGGGAGGGCTTTGTAACAATTCCGTAAGTTTGAATAGCAATGGTCGAGAGTTTTAGCCACACGAGTGCTACAGTCGATATGTTGATAGAACTTCGGCAGCCTAGTCCTCAAATTTGCTTTGTTAAAATCCCCAGCTACAATAAATGCGGCCCCAGGATATGTGGTTTCCAGTTTGCATAAAGTCCAGTGAAGTTCTTTGAGGGCCGTTGTGATATCAGCTTGAGGGGGTTTATAAACGGCTGTGGCAATAACGGAGGAGAATTCCCTTGGGAGATAATACAGTCGCCATTTGATTGTGAGGTATTCTAGATCTGGTGAACAAAAGGACTTGAGTTCCTGTATGTTACTGCAATTACACCATGAGTCGTTAATCATGAAGCACACTCCTCCACCCCTCTGTTTCCCGGAGAGATGTTTATTCCTGTCCGGCGATGGACTGAGAATCCTGCTGGCTGCACCGACTTTGACAGAATATCCCGAAAGAATGTTGCAGGTCCTGATCTCTCTCTGGAAATGAATCCTCGCCCTCAGTTCATTAACTTTGTTATCCAAAGACTGAACATTGGCGAGTAATAAAAAAAACTAGTGGCGGCGCCGAAGAAGATGGCTGACGTTTTACGTGCTCCTGACCAATTGTGCTTTTTTGCATTGTTTGTAACTTATTTGTTTTACTTATTTTGTACATAATGTTGCTGCTACCGTCTCTTATGACCAAAAATAACTTCTGGATATCAGAACATTGATTACTCACCACCACGAGCTGGAAGCTTGTTTTTCATTTAACGAGTCCGATGACCCCGACGTGATGGACATATTGCTTTCCCAGGAACAGGCCCAAAAGTGTAACATTCTATGCTTCACGGAGTCGTGGCTAAACGACGACACAATCAACATACATCTGGCTAGCTACACAATGTATAAGCAGGATAGAACAGTGGCGTCTGGTAAGACAAGGGGTGGCGGGCTATGCATTTTTGTAAACAACTGCTGGTGCACGATATCTAAGGAAGTCTCGACGTTTTGCTCGCCTGAGGTAGAGTATCTCATGATAAGCTGTAGACCACACTGTCTACCCAGAGAGTTTTCATCTGTATTTTTCGTAGCTGTCTACATACTACCACAGATCGATGCTGGCACAAAGACCGCACTCAATGAGCTGTATTCCACCATAAGCAAACAAGAAAACGCTCATCCAGAGGCAGTGCTCCTAATGGCCAGTCCCGTAACTGTAACAGTCCTGTAATTTAGCATCTGCTTCATCCGACCACTTTTTTATTGATCGAGTCACTGGTGCTTCCTGCTTTAATTTTTGCTTATAAGCAGAAATTAGGAGTATAGAATTCTCAACAGCTTTTACCCCCAAGCCATAAGACTCCTAAACAGCTAATCAAATGGCTACCCGGACTATTTGCACTGTCCTGAGTGAATGAGTGATTACAGACCAGAGAGTTACTCACGGATGGAGGGATGACAAATTGTTAAACTAGGTCCTAACACCCCAACAATTCCAGGTCTATGTTGCCGACGCATGGCACCCCGGTAAGGCATTAAATAGTCTGGTGGGATCAGTCTGTGACTGAAGGTGCTACTCTGCGTAATAACCATGGCATGCAGAGGGTGGGTGACATTGTCCATGATGGCCAGCAGTTTGGCCAGGATCCGTCTCTCCACCACCACCACCACCACCACCTCCTCTAGAGTGTCAAGGTTAATCCCCAGAACAGAGCTAGCCTTCCTGATCAGCTTATTTATCTGAGAAGCATCACCGGCTTTTATGTTGGCGCCCCAGAACAACAATGCAAAAAAGATGGCACTGGTAGAAAATATGCAGTAGTTTACTGCACACGTTGAAGGACCTGAGCCTCCTCAGAAAGTAGAGTCGATTCTGCCCATTTTGTACAGAGCCCCAGTGTTACCAGCCCATTCCAACCTTTTGTCCATATGGACTTCCAGGAACTTGAATGACCCAACCTTTTCCACATCTATCCTCTGTATAGGGACTGCAGTCGGTTGGGCCTTGGTTCTCCTGAAGTCCACCACCATCTCCTTTGTTTTGCTGATGTTAAGCTGAAGGTGGTTCTGCTCACACCACAACACAAAGTCATTGATTGTGCTCCTGTACTCTTCCTCCGTCCCACCCCTGATGCACCCTACAATTGCAGAGTCATCCGAGAACTTCTGTAGGTGGCATGTTTCAATCTGAAGTCCGAGGTGTAGAGGGTGAACAAGAAGGAGGACAGGAAGCCAGTGATATTTCTCATACCCTTCCACACCTCTCTCACCTGACTCTGCCTCAGCTTGTCCTCCATCTTGCAGATGTAGAAGCACATGGCTAGGAAAAACTTCCTAGAAAGTTTCTTCCTAGGAAGAAACCTAGAGAGGAACCAGGCTCTGAGGGGTGGGCAGTCCTCTTCTGGCTGTGCCGGGTGGAGATTATAACAATTCATGGCCATTAAGGCCAGTTCTTTCTCTGAGATGTTCAAATGTTCATAGATGACCAGCAGGGTCAAATAATAATAATAGTAGTTGTGGAGGTTGCAACAGCATGGTCCTCCGGGTAGGCTCAGGTCCTCCGGGAGAGGAGGTAGAGTGGGAGAGAGAGAGAATTAGAGGGAGCATACTTAAATTCACACAAGACACCAGATAATAACATCAGATTTAACAAACTGACCCTAGCCCCCCGGCACATAGACTATTGCAGCATAGATACTGGAGGCTGAGACAAGGGGGGTCAGGAGACACTGTGGCCCCCTCCGACAATACCCCAGACAATACCCCCGGACAGGGCCAACCAGGCAGGATATAACCTCACCCACTCTTCCAAAGCACAGCCCCCACACCAATAGAGGGATATCAACAACCACCAACTTACTACCCTGAGACAAGGCTGAGTATAGCCCACGAAAGATCCCCTCTACTGCACAAGCCAGAGGGGGCGACAAACCGGACAGGAAGTGACGCACCCCTCCTAGGGATGGCATGGAAAGCACCAGTAAGCCAGCGACTCAGCCCCTGTAATAGGGTCAGAGGCAGAGAATCCCAATGGAGAGACAGGAACCGGCCAGGCAGAGACAGCAAGGGTGGTTCGTAGCTCCAGAGCCTTGCCGTTCACCCTTGCACCCCTGGGCCAGACTACACTCAATCATAGGAAATACTGAAGAGGTGAATCTTCAGTAAAGACTTAAAGGTCGAGACGGAGTCTGCGTCTCTCACATGGATAGGCAGACCATTCCATAAAAATTGAGCTCTATAGGAGAAAGCCCTGCCTCCAGCTGTTTGCTTAGAAATTCTAGGGACAATAAGGAGGCCTGCGTCTTGTGACCGGAGCGTACGTGTAGGTATGTACGGCAGGACCAAATCTGAGAGATAAGTAGGACCATGTAATGCTTTGTAGGTTAGCAGTAAAACCTTGAAATCAGCCAAGTCAAGATTCTAGCAGCGTGTTTAGCACTAATTTAAGTTTATTTAGTGCTTTATGTGGGTAGCCGGAGAGTAGAGCATTGCAGTAATCTAATCTAGAAGTGACAAAAGCATGGATTAGCTTTTCTGCATCATTTTTGGACAAAAAAATGTCAGATTTTTGCAATGTTACGAAGATGGAAAAAATCTGTCCTTGAAATTTTCTTTATATGTTCATTAAAAGAGAGATCAGGGTCCAGAGTAACGCCGAGGTCCTTCACAGTTTTTTGGGGGACAACTGTATAAACATCAAGATGAATTGTCAGATCCAAAAGCAGATCTCTTTGTTTCTTGTGACCTAGAACTACCATCTCTGTTTTGTCAGAATTTAAAAGTAAAACATTTGCTTCAATCCACATCCTTATGTCTGAAACACAGGCTTCCAGGGCAGGCAATTTTGGGGCATCACCATGTTTCATCGTAATGTACAGCTGTGTGTCGTCCGCATAGCAATGGAAGTTAACATTATGTTTCCGAATGACATCACCAAGAGGTAAAATATATAGTGTAAACACTAGTGGCCCTAAAACGGAACCTTGAGGATCACCGAAACTTACAATTGATTTTTCAGAGGACAAACCATCCACGGAGACGAACTGATATCTCTCCGACAGATAAGATCTAAACCAGGCAAGAACTTGTCCGTGTAGACCAATTAAGGTTTCCAATCTCTCCAAAAGAATATGGTGGTCGATGGTTTCAAAAGCAGCACTAATGTCTCTGTCACTAGAAAACACAGTCATGGGTGGTACTACTCTAAAAGTCACTCGAAAGGCACCCTGGAAAATATGCAAATAAGGCTTAAAACCTTACAGCAGAGGGGCCTTCCGAGTGGCGCAGCGGTCTAAGGCACTGTATCGCAGTGCTAGAGGCGTCACTACAGACCTGTATTTGATCCTGAGCTGTATCACAACCGGCAGTGATCGGGAGTCCCATAGAGTTGTGCACAATTGGCCCAGAGTCGTCCGGGTTATGGGAGCATTTGGCCGGGGGGGCTTTACTTGGCTCATCACGCTCTAGAGATCTCTTGTGGCGGGCTGGGTGCCTGCAAGCTGACCTCGCTCGTCAGGTGAACGGTGTTTCCTCTGGCTCAATGGTGCGGCTGGCTTCCGGGTTAAACGGGCGGGTGTCAAGAAGCGTGGTTTGGCAGGGCATGTTTTCGCCTCCAGAGTCCGTTGGGCAGTTGCAGCAATGAGACCAGATCGAAAAAGGGGGGTAAAAAATATATATATACTTATAGCAGGGCTATTCGATTCCGGTCCTGGAGGGACGAGACAATTCTGGTTTGGGCCTTGACACAATCCTGTCTCTACGGATAATTATTTCGACCTCGGCTTGGTTTTTGCTCTGACATGCACTGCCAACTGTGAGACCTTATATAGACAGGTGTGTGCCTTTCCAAATCATGACCAATCAATTTAATTTACCACAGGTGGACTCCAATCAAGTTGTAGAAACATCTCAAGGATGATCAATGGAAACAGGATGCAAATGAGGTCAAATTTGTTTTTTAAAAACCTGTTTTCGATTTGTCATTATGCAGTGTTGTGTGTAGATTGATGAGGAACATTTTATTTAATCCATTTTAGAATAAGGCTGTAACATAACAAAAATGTGGAAAAAGTCAAGAGGTCTGAATACATTACTTTCCAAATGCACTATAGTTAACAAAGGTATGCTAATACTACTTTCTATGAACAACATTCATTTTCATTTTTAGCATTATGCAAGACAAATTATTTTGTTTACCATAATAATCTATTATTCACAGGGTAGAGGAGTAACGGATGTATATATATATTTTATATTTTATATTCTTCAAAGTAGCCACCCTTTGCCTTGATGACAGCTTTACATGTAATCCATTACATGTAAGGGATTACAAAAATTGGTAACTGTAATCCGTTACATTACCAGCTAAAATATTGTAATCAGATTACAGATACTTTTGAAAAACTAGATGATTACTTTGAGCATTACTTTTAAATTCAGAAAGGATTTTTGCGGAAAGAAATATTTGACACTTCTCTGTTTTCTCAATAACATTCAAATCAGCATTGAAAAAAGGTGCAAGTTTAAGTTGGTTCCACCTGAGCAAGTCTGACCACAAGGAATGGGCTTTTGTAGGCTACAGTACAAGCCATGTCTTCCAATGGTGCGACTGCTGTCGGCATCCAAAGATTATCCAACTTGAATAAACGCTTCGAGGTAAGGATGACAGCAGTGGTGTAGTCTACGGCGATACGGATATCACTTATTATTGATATCTACATAGTTGTCAGGCTCTGGCCATAGAGAAGCAATAGGCTTCTCTATGTAGCTATGGTCAGAGTCTGACAGTGTCGTTCTTTTCTGTTTCTTTGTGGGTTTTGGGTGGATCTCTAATTAGAGGCAGCTGCTACCCGTTGTCTCTAATTAGGGATCCAATATATGTTGAGTCTGTCCCTCACACTGGTGTGGGTCGTTATCGTTACATGTTAATGTATTTCGCAGTCACGGGTGAAGTAAGTGTTTTTTTTGTTACGTCCATTTCTGGGAACGTGACGTTTTGTCTTTCGTGTTTGTCTGATTGTGGTAGTTCGTTCATTTAATTATTATTTTTATACATAGAATATAAATAAATAAAGAATGTCGAACTATGATTGCGCTGCGCCTTGGTCTCTCACCATCCCGACTCGTGACAATAGTGCATTGATGTGAATCACACTGCTGCTCCCTCATTTAGCTATTTGCGCCTTACGGATTGTGGTTGTTGTGGATGGGTGTTTATAAATCTAAATGCGTATTTGAACCCAATAATGGTTGAATTCAATAAGTTTAAGCTTCCTATCAATCATTGTTTTTGAAACCAGTGGACAGCCAGTGACAATTGTGCTCTTGCAACAGCTGCATAGTGAGGATCCAAGCCTATGGAATAAAAGTGGGGCTTTTAATGCTCAATCTAACTAATTCTGATAAAAATGAACACTTTTGATAGACTTAAAGGGGCAATCTGTAGTTGCTACATCAATTTTTGGACTTATATATACAGTAACAGTCAAAGGTTTGGACACACCTACTCATTCAAGGGTTTTTCTTTATTTGTACTATTTTCTACATTGTATAATAATAGTGAAGACATCAACAGAATGAAATAACACACAAGGAATCATGTAGTAACCAAGAAAGTATTAAAAAAATATATAGTATATTTTAAAATCTTCAAAGTAACCACCCTTTGCCTTGATGACAGCTTTGCACTCTTGGCAAAGCATGCCATTCCATGAGCCCATCAGTCCTCCATGACAAAAAAATCATAAACAACAGAGTAAGGCTGGCTAATAAGTCCTTAGTTTTGGGGTCATGCTCAGGTAAAACAATTTGGCTAAGCTATACTTCCATATTTCCGAGTCCTATTCTTGAAGATCAAGGAGTATAACATTTATTGAAATTACTGGAATTCTGATAGACTATTAATTTAGTTGGATCAGCTTTAAAATTGCGGATAGATTATTGCTTCCATCAACGTAATTGTCTGCATCATTTCCAATCCCCCATAGTTTGGGGTCACTTAGAAATGTCCTTGTTTTTTAAAGAACATTTTCTGTCCATTAAAATAACATCAAATTGATCAGAAATACAGTGTAGACATTGTTAATGTTGTAAATTACTATTGTAGCTGATTTTAATGGAATATCTACATAGGCGTACAGAGGCCCATTATCAGCAACCATCTAACCAGAATAGAAAGAGGAGTGGGAGGCCCCAGTGCACAACTGAGCAAGAGGACAAGTACATTAGAGTGTACAGTCGTGGCCAAAAGTTTTGAGAATGACACAAGTATTGGTCTCCACAAAGTTTGCTGCCTCAGTGTTGATGATGGCAATTTGCATATACTCCAGAATGTCATGAAGAGTGATCAGATGAATTGCAGTTAATTGCAAAGTCCCTCTTTGCCATGAAAATGAACTTAATCCCTAAAAACATTTCTACTGCATTTCAGCCCTGCCATCATGTCAGTGATTGTCTCGTTAACACAGGTTAGAGTGTTGACGAGGACAAGGCTGGAGATCACTCTGTCATAATGATTGAATAACAGACTGGAAGCTTTAAAAGGAGGGTGGTGCTTCAAATCATTGTTCTTCCTCCGTCAACCATGGTTACCTGCAAGGAAACACGTGCCGTCATCATTGCTTTGCACAAAAAGAGCTTCACAGGCAAGGATATTGCTGCTAGTAAGATTGCACCTAAATCAACCATTTATCGGATCATCAAGAACTTCAAGGAGAGACATTCAATTGTTGTGAAGAAGGCGTCAGGGCGCCCAAGAAAGTCCAGCAAGCGCCAGGACCGTTTCCTAAAGTTGATTCAGCTGCGGGATCGGGGCACCACCAGTGCAGAGCTTGCTCAGGAATGGCAGCAGGCAGGTGTGAATGCATCTGCACGCACAGTGAGGCGAAGACTTTTGGAGGATGGCCTGGTGTCAAGAAGGGCAGCAAAGAAGCCACTTCTCTCCAGGAAAAACATCAGGGACAGACTGATATTCTGCAAAAGGTACAGGGATTGGACTGCTGAGGACTGGGGTAGAGTCATTTTTTCTGATGAATCCCCTTTCCGATTGTTTGGGCCATCCGGAAAACACCTTGTACGGAGAAGACAAGGTGAGCGCTACCATCAGTCCTGTGTCATGCCAACAGTAACGCATCCTGAGACCATTCATGTGTGGGGTTGCTTCTCAGCCAAGGGAGTGGGCTCACTCACAATTTTGCCTAAGAACACAGCCTTGAATAAAGAATGGTACCAACACATCCTCCGAGAGCAACTTCTCCCAACCACCAACAGTTTGGTGACGACCAATGCCTTTTCCAGCATGATGGAGCACCTTGCCATAAGGCAAAAGTGATAACTAAGTGGCTCGGGGAACAAAATATCGACATTTTGGATCCATGGCCAGGAAACTCCCCAGACCTTAATCCCATTGAGAACTTGTGGTCGCTCCTCAAGAGGCGGGTGGATAAACAAAAACCCACAACTTCTGACAAACTCCAAGCATTGATTATGCAAGAATGGCCTGCCATCAGTCAGGATGTGGCCCAGAAGTTAATTGACAGCATGCCAGGGCGGATTGCAGAGGTCTTGAAAAAGAAGGGTCAACACTGCAAATATTGACTCTTTGCATAAACTGAATGTCATTGTCAATGAAAGCCTTTGACACTTATGGAATACTTGTAATTATACTTCAGTGTACCATAGTAACTACTGACATAAAGATCTAAGAACACTGAAGCAGAAAACTTTGTGGAGACCAATACTTGTGTCATTCTCAAAACGTTTGGCCACAACTGTATAGTTTGATAAACAGATGCCTCACTGGCAGCCTCATTAAATAGTACCCGCAAAACACCAGTCTCAACGTCAACAGTGAAGAGGTGACTCCGAGATGCTGGCCTTCTAGGCAGAGTTGCAAAGAAAAAGCCATATCTCAGACTGGTCAATAAAAAGAAAAGATTAAGGGCAAAAGAACACAGACACTGGAAGGCCAGCAACTCTGCCTAGAAGGCCAGCAACTCTGCCGAGTCGTCCCTTCACTGTTGACGTTGAGACTGGTGTTTTGCGGTACTATATAATGAAGCTGCCAGTTGAGGGCTTGTGAGGCGTCTGTTTCTCAAACTAGACACTCTAATGTACTTGTCCTCTTGCTCAGTTGTGCACCGGGGCCTCCCACTCCTCTTTCTATTCTGGTTAGATCCAGTTTGCACTGTTCTGTGAAGGGAGTAGTACACAGCGTTGTACGAGATCTTCAGTTTCTTGGCAATTTCTTGCATGGAATAGCCTTCATTTCTCAGAACAAGAATAGACTGACGAGTTTGAGAAGAAAGTTCTTTGTTTCTGACCATTTTGAGCCTGTAATTGAACCCACAAATGTTGATGCTCCAGATACTCAACTAGTCTAAAGAAGGCCAGTTATTGCTTCATAATTGCAAAAGGGTTTTCTAATGATCAATTAGCCTTTTAAAATGATAAACTTGGATTAGCTAACACAACGTGCCATTGGAACACACGAGTGATGGTTGCTGATAATGGGCCTTTGTACGCCTATGTAGATATTCCATAACAAATCAGCCGTTTCCAGCTACAATAGTAATCTACAACATTAACAATGTCTACACTGTATTTCTGATCAATTTGATGTTATTTTAATGGACAAAAAAATGGCTTTTCTTTCAAAAACAAGGACATTTCTAAGTGACCCCAAACTTCTTTTGAACGGTAGTGTACATACATACACATACCCACATATACAGTACACATATAAACACTCATACCGCTCAATTGGAGTAAACTAATAAACATTAACACTTAGGCTTCTACTTTCAGCAAATACATACTACACACATTTTACCGGCACAATCTATATTACAATAGTTATATTTTGTTTGTTTTTAGTCCTGGCAATCCTCTATTTCTAATGTCCATCCAGTTTGATTTCTGTTTGCCATATATTTGTAACTGTGCTATTTCACAAAAGCTCTGAACCTACAGTGGGGAGAACAAGTATTTGATACACTGCCGATTTTGCAGGTTTTCCTACTTACAAAGCATGTAGAGGTCTGTAATTGTTATCATAGGTACACTTCAACTGTGAGAGACGGAATCTAAAACAAAAATCCAGAAAAACACATTGTACGATTTTTTAATAATTAATTTGCATTTTATTGCATGACATAAGTATTTGATCACCTACCAACCAGTAAGAATTCCGGCTCTCACAGACCTGTTAGTTTTTCATTAAGAAGCCCTCCTGTTCTCCACTCATTACCTGTATTAACTGCACCTGTTTGAACTCGTTACCTGTATAAAAGACACCTGTCCACACACTCAATCAAACAGACTCCAACCTCTCCACAATGGCCAAGACCAGAGAGCTGTGTAAGGACATCAGAGATAAAATTGTAGACCTGCACAAGGCTGGGATGGGCTACAGGACAATAGGCAAGCAGCTTGGTGAGAAGGCAACAACTGTTGGCGCAATTATTAGAAAATGGAAGAAGTTCAAGATGACGGTCAATCTCCCTCGGTCTGGGGCACCATGCAAGATCTCACCTCGTGGGGCATCAATGATCATGAGGAAGGTGAGGGATCAGCCCAGAACTACACGGAAGGACCTGGTCAATGACCTGAAGAGAGCTGGGACCACAGTCTCAAAGAAAACCATTAGTAACACACTACGCCGTCATGGATTAAAATCCTGCAGCGCACGCAAGGTCCCCCTGCTCAAGCCAGCGCATGTCCAGACCCGTCTGAAGTTTGCCAATGGCCATCTGGATGATCCAGAGGAGGAATGGGAGAAGGTCATGTGGTCTGATGAGACAAAAATAGAGCTTTTTGGTCTAAACTCCACTCGCGGTGTTTGGAGGAAGAAGAAGGATGAGTACAACCCCAAGAACACCATCCCAACCGTGAAGCATGGAGGTGGAAACATCAATCTTTGGGGATGCTTTTCTGCAAAGGGGACAGGACGACTGCACCGTATTGAGGGCAGGATGGATGTGGCCATGTATCGCGAGATCTTGGCCAACATCCTACTTCCCTCAGTAAGGGCATTGAAGATGGGTCGTGGCTGGGTCTTCCAGCATGACAATGACCCGCAACACACAGCCAGGGCAACTAAGGAGTGGCTCCGTAAGAAGCATCTCAAGGTCCTGGAGTGGCCTAGCCAGTCTCCAGACCTGAACCCAATAGAAAATCTTTGGAGGGAGCTGAAAGTCCGTATTGCCCAGCGACAGCCCCGAAACCTGAAGGATCTGGATGGAGGAGTGGGCCAAAATCCCTGCTGCAGTGTGTGCAAACCTGGTCAAGAACTACAGGAAACGTATGATCTCTGTAATTGCAAACAAAGGTTTCTGTACCAAATATTAAGTTCTGCTTTTCTGATGTATCAAATACTTATGTCATGCAATAAAATGCAAATTAATTACTTAAAAATCATACAATGTGATTTTCTGGATTTTTGTTTTAGATTCCGTCACTCACAGTTGAAGAGTACCTAAGATAAAAATTACAGACTTCTACATGCTTTGTAAGTGGGAAAACCTGCAAAATCGGCAGTGTATCAAATACTTGTTCTCCCCACTGTATATACATTCTACAGACCCCATATGTTTTACATTTGTTATCTTGTTGTTATTAGTCCCACCCTTCAGCTCCATTCAACCCCTCCCATATATCTCTTAGACTGTGGTTTTTAATGTAAAGATATAATTGTATTTGTATTATTATATGTAGTAGAAAGCAATGGGTTAGAATAAGCCTACATAACCAACTCATAAAGTAAAATTGAACGTCCGTATATGGCCAGCCTTGTAAACGTTAACATTGATTTATGCTGCAATAGATGTTGTTCAATTGGTAACATACATTTTTTATTACAATTTTGGACAAGTAACTTCTAACTGTAACGGCTATACAGGCCTATAACTAGTGTTGCGATGAGTACGTTTTTACGTTCTGGACCGTTCAATTGAACGGAAACGGTGCTGTACCATTCCTCGCCACACCCAACAAACGGGAGCAAACGTACTTCAAAGTTTGTTCAAGAACGTACAACAACGTTTCGGGGACACGTTCCGCAACATCGTTAACGTTCAATCGAACTGAACGCACCTCAGCTCTCATCACGTGTCCCACTGCTCATTGGCCTATAAAAAGCCAACTGCGTGAAAACGGAACGGTAGAACTCTGGGAGGTGAAGTATTTTGGTGTAAGGTGTGGCTTAGAGCAGACTCCGGTGCTTTCCAGAAGGCTTTCATAAATACTATGAACAAGAGTGATAGCACGGATCAACAGCAAAACATTGATTGTTAAAAAAAAACACACATCATATTCCCCCCCACCCCCTCCACACAAAACGAATTAGATGGAGCTGGGGACGCGTTTATTCAACAACTGCATCACCCGATTGTTTCCGTATTTATCGAGGGTTGTCTCCGAATTCCTAGGAGTCATTTCATTGGACAAGGCCGGGGATTCCTCTTCTGCTATTGCATGAGCGATATTTCGGTCACAGTGTGGTACTGTCTGTGGTGGGGTACTACCTTGTTAGAAAGATACCTGCTATTTGGGATCCTTTGGACGTCCATACCCTAAACCCTAACCCCAATCTTAACCCCCACCTTTACCCTAACCCTAAAATTAACCATAATAATTACCTAAATCTAACCTTAAAGCGTTTAGATTTTAAATACAATGGGGTGACGTCAGAGTTGTACGTCCCAAGGATTCCGAATAGCAATGAAACGGATGCATATGGAAAGCCCTTCGCTGTAGCGGTAGATTGGAAGGTAGGGTTTATTTTTCTGTTAATTTCTAAACTTCTTATATACGGACACTTATGGGGGACAGTGTTTAATTGGAGTAGGCTAGAGAAAAACATATATTTTATGATCAGAGAATGAGAGTAAAGCAACAGTCGGAGAGTCAACAATGGTCTGCCTTTCCAGAAAAATGACTGTAACTCAACAAGGGTCTTTATAAATATTTAATTTTCTATTATGGCAGCAAGAGCAGAGGGATCCTTGGCTAAGGTCACCACAATCACACATTTGTCTTCAAATGTAATTCTTTAGATTATTACAATTCTTGTTGAATAATGTAATGTTTCCCTTTAAGTGTAATTTCAAATAGGGCATGACATTATTCTTAGGCCTTTCAAAATATGTTCCACCCCTCATTTTACATGATAGCCTACTATTTGAGATTGTGGATGTGCAAACTGAGGCCTGGGTATGCTTGTAAGGGCTTGCCTTGCAAGCGTCTGTGTGGTTGGTCTAGGAGGCTGGAGAGAGTTGACGTTTATCGTGTGCTGCTCTTCATGGAAGATGCGATCTACCGTGGGTGCTGCTTGCACTATATCCCCGTTTTCTACAACAGATAACATTTTAATAGTCCACCTCCACACGCGTCTTCTCGTAATTATTCAATTTTGGCAGTGTTTACGTTGCCTCTCGTGCGACTCCTATTCCCCATCCCCTGTTGCTATGGGAACCCCCCCTCCTCATGTCGGCATATTTATAGGTGGAATATATTTACTAAGGTTGACCTAGGCTACAACATGGTGATACATTTATAAAAGCATATACATCCCTATTATAGAGAGCATGCACCTCCACCATGCATTATTAAAACTCAGTGTCTTTGCCAAAAACACATGTAAGAGACATTTTATGGGTAAGCTACTGTATGACATCATGCCCAGCGCCCTGCTATAAGTAGAAATACTGCTGGACCCATCATGGATTGAAGAGGTGGAGGAGGAGGACATTCCTAAAAAGCAACTGTTGATAATCGCAAATATCAGACAGTCAAAAATTGTATCATGAGGCATTTGCAACATTATTTCTCAATACAAGACTTTATACATGTGTAAGGCATTTAATATCAAGATCATAGTAGTAGCCTATTGTTATTTTATCATAAACATTGTCCTGGGGAAAAGGCTGAATTTTGGCATATATAAAGCCCTTTTTGATTGTACTTTATCAGGGAACATTGTGGTCTGACTTTGTGGTCACTCTCTTCTTCTCTCCTCACCCAGGTCAGAAAGTCTTGGTCTGAGTAGTAGGGTGGTAGCATGGCAGAAGGTAAGAACATAGCATAGCCTGCTCCTCTGGATCTCATATGACTGATTTGTTCATTGTAATAACTGTATTATAACCTGTATGAATAACAGTGTTAGAGCTGTATTATAATTATATTAAAACAGTAAAGCATTATTGTATGCATGGTTGGTATATGTATCAGTTGTTCTCTCTGTGTGCCTCCCAAATGGCACCCTATTCCCTGTATAGTGCACTACTTTTGACCAGAGCTCCACAGGGAATAGGGCGCCATTTGGGGCACAGGCTCTGACCTCTCCCCATTGTATTAGATAGATAGATAGATAGATAGATAGATAGATAGATAGATAGATAGATAGATAGATAGATAGATAGATAGATAGATAGATAGATAGATAGATAGATAGATAGATAGATACTTTATTAATCCCGAGGGGAAATTTCTTTGTCAAGCAGCTACGAAAAAAACACAGGGCAGGTGCAAAATGCCAGAACGAAAATACACAAAACACAGATACACGATACATGATACATAGAGCGGCAGTATGAAAAAGTATCAAAATACAAGAAGTCTGGAGTGCCAAAAAGCTATAAAAAGACATTGCATAGTATGGGTGGATGGCTGAATATGTACACTATACATTGGTGGATGGTGCATGGTTAACTGTACTATACAGGTCGATGGCAGGGAAATACTTAAATAGCTAAAAGTGCGTATGATATAAGTGAGGATAATAATAGTTTACTTAATATACAGACTGGTTAAATTAACAGGTAAGTAAATATTTTGCATGGTTAAATTAACTGTACAGATAAATGACAGGAAGAGATACTTAAGTAGCTAAATGTGTGTATGATATAATTTAGGGTAATAATAGTAATTCCCTTAAAATACAGCGCAGGGTTTAATTACAGATGAATGCACGTATTGCACATTCGATAAACTAAAAGCAATGAAAAAAGATACAACTGACAGGATACTAATATGCATTCCTGAGTGAATGACTAAGTCCAAGAATTACTTACAATATTGCACGTGATATGATATATGTATACAGCGGGTGAAATAAGTATTGAACACGTCACCATTTTTCTCAGTAAATATATTTCCAAAGGTGCTATTGACATGAAAGTTTCACCAGATGTTGGTAACAACGCAAGTAATCCATACATACAGTGGGGAGAACAAGTATTTGATACACTGCCGATTTTGCAGGTTTTCCTACTTACAAAGCATGTAGAGGCCTGTAATTTTTATCATAGGTACACTTCAACTGTGAGAGATGGAATCTAAAACAAAAATCCAGAAAATCACATTGTATGATTTTTAAATAATTCATTTGCATTTTATTGCATGACATAAGTATTTGATCACCTACCAACCAGTAAGAATTCCGGCTCTCACAGACCTGTTAGTTTTTCTTTAAGAAGCCCTCCTGTTCTCCACTCAATACCTGTATTAACTGCACCTGTTTGAACTCGTTACCTGTATAAAAGACACCTGTCCACACACTCAATCAAACAGACTCCAACCTCTCCACAATGGCCAAGGCCAGGGAGCTGTGTAAGGACATCAAGGATAAAATTGTAGACCTGCACAAGGCTGGGATGGGCTACAGGACAATAGGCAAGCAGCTTGGTGAGAAGGCAACAACTGTTGGCGCAATTATTAGAAAATGGAAGAAGTTCAAGATGACGGTCAATCTCCCTCAGTCTGGGGCACCATGCAAGATATCACCTTGTGGGGCATCAATGATCATGAGGAAGGTGAGGGATCAGGCCAAAACTACACGGCAGGACCTGGTCAATGACCAGAAGAGAGCTGGGACCACAGTCTCAAAGAAAACCATTAGTAACACACTACGCCGTCATGGATTAAAATCCTGCAGCGCACGCAAGGTCCCCCTGCTCAAGCCAGCGCATGTCCAGGCCCGTCTGAAGTTTGCCAATGACCATCTGGATGATCCAGAGGAGGAATGGGAGAAGGTCATGTGGTCTGATGAGACAAAAATAGAGCTTTTTGGTCTAAACTCCACTCGCCGTGTTTGGAGGAAGAAGAAGGATGAGTACAACCCCAAGAACACCATCCCAATCGTGAAGCATGGAGGTGGAAACATCATTCTTTGGGGATGCTTTTCTGCAAAGGGGACAGGACGACTGCACCGTATTGAGGGGAGGATGGATGGGGCCATGTATCGCAAGATCTTGGCCAACAACCTCCTTCCCTCAGTAAGAGCATTGAAGATGGGTTGTGGCTGGGTCTTTCAGCATGACAACGACCCGAAACACACAGCCAGGGCAACTAAGGAGTGGCTCCGTAAGAAGCATCTCAAGGTCCTGGAGTGGCCTAGCCAGTCTCCAAACCTGAATCCAATAGAAAATCTTTGGAGGGAGCTGAAAGTCCGTATTGCCCAGCGACAGCCCCGAAACCTGAAGGATCTGGATGGAGGAGTGGGCCAAAATCCCTGCTGCAGTGTGTGCAAACCTGGTCAAGAACTACAGGAAACGTATGATCTCTGTAATTGCAAACAAAGGTTTCTGTACCATATATTAAGTTCTGCTTTTCTGATGTATCAAATACTTATGTCATGCAATAAAATGCAAATGAATTACTTAAAAATCATACAATGTGATTTTCTGGATTTTTGTTTTAGATTCCGTCACTCACAGTTGAAGAGTACCTATGATAAAAATTACAGACTTCTACATGCTTTGTAAGTGGGAAAACCTGCAAAATCGGCAGTGTATCAAATACTTGTTCTCCCCACTGTACAAAGAAACTTAAACAAATAAGTTCAGAAATTAAGTTATGTGTAATAATGTGAAATGACACAGGGAAAAAGTATTGAACACATGAAGAAAGGGAGGTTCAAAAAGGCATGGAAAGCCAAGACAACAGCTGAAAACTATCAGTAATTAAAAAGCAATCCAGCCCCCTGTCAGTGCAAATTAATATCAGCTGGTTCAGTCCCAACTGATGGCCTACAAAAAGGTCTCATTTCCAAGGTGTCACACAAGACACATCTCATGATGGGTAAAAGCAAAGAGCTGTCTCAAGACATTCGCAACCTAATTGTTGCAAAACATAATGATGGCATTGGTTATAGGCGCATTTCTAAGCTTCTGAATGTTCCAGTGAGCACTGTTGGGGCCATAATACGGAAGTGGAAAGACAATCATTTCACCATATATTTGCCTCGACCAGGTGCTCCTCGCAAGATTTCTGACAGAGGAGTGAAAAGAATAATCAGAAGAGTTGTCCAAGAGCCAAGGAGCACTTGTGGAGAGCTTCAAAAAGACCTGCAATTAGCAGGTACTGTTGTCTCAAAGAAAACATTAAGTAATGTACTCCACCGCCATGGCCTGTATGCACGCTCACCACGCAAGACTCCATTGCTGAAAAAAAAGCATGTTGAAGCTCGTTTAAAGTTTGCTGCACAACATTTGGAAAAGCCAGTGAAATACTGGGAGAATATAGTGTGGTCAGATGAGAGCAAAATTGAACTGTTTGGATGTCATAATACACACCATGTTTGGAGGAGAAATGGCACTGCACATCACCCTAAAAACACCATATCAACAGTGAAGTTTGGAGGTGGGAACATCATGGTGTGGGGCTGATTTTCAGCAAATGGTTCTGGCAAACTTGAAGGAAGGATGAATGGGCAAATTTACGAGAAGCATCTGGTCGAGGCAAATTTATGGTGAAATGATTGTCTTTCCACTTCCGTATTATGGCCCCAACAGTGCTCACTGGAACATTCAGAAGCTTAGAAATGCGCCTATAACCAATGCCATCATTATGTTTTGCAACAATTAGGTTGCGAATGTCTTGAGACAGCTCTTACCCATCATGAGATGTGTCTTGTGTGACACTTTGGCAATGAGACCTTTTTGTAGGCCATCAGTTGGGACTGAACCCGCTGATAATAATTTGCACTGACAGGGGGCTGGATTGCTTTTTAATTACTGATAGTTTTCAGCTGTTGTCTTGGCTTTCCATGCCTTTTTGAACCTCCCTTTCTTCATGTGTTCAATACTTTTCCCTGTGTCATTTCAAATTATTACACATAACTTAATTTCTGAAGTTATTTGTTTTGGTTTCTTTGTATGTATGGATTACTTGGGTTGTAATCATCTGGTGAACATTTCATGTCAATAGCACCTTTGGAAATATATTTACTGAGAAAAATGGTGACGTGTTCAATACTTATTTCACCCGCTGTATATCTGAAGTCCGAGGTGTAGAGGGTGAACAGGAAGGCGGACAGGACCGTTCCCTGGGGGGCCCCTGTGTTTCTCACTGCCCGTTCTGACACACAGCTCTGTAGTCGCACTAATTGTGGCCTACCGGTCAGGTAGTCTGTTACGCAGGAGACTAAGCGTGCTTCCACTTTCATCCTCTTCATCTTCTCACCCAGTAGCAGGGGCTGAATGGTGTTGAAGGCACTGGAGAAGTAAAAAAACCCTCACAGTGCAACCTGCGTTGTCCAGGTGAGAGTAGGCCCTCTGCAAAAGGTAGATGATTGCATCATCCACCCCGATGTTGCGCTGATATGCAAACTGCAGGGTGTCCAGTGATGTACACACAAGGGGTCTGAGGTGAGCGAGGACTAACCTTTCCAGGGTCTTCATGATGTGAGATGTTAGCGCTACAGGTCTGAAGTCATTCAGGACAGTGGGGTGAGCCTTCTCGGGCACTGGGACGAGGCAGGATGTTTTCCACAGCACAATGATCCTTTCCAGGCTCAGGCTAAGGTTGAAGCGGCGCTGGAGTATTCCACACAGTTGGTCCGCACAGACCCTAAGCAGACCTTGGGCTGATGCCATCAGGGCCCGCCGCTTTCCACTGATGTAGTCTCTCCAGCTCTCTCTTCACTTGGTTGGTGGGGGGAAGGTGGGGGGAAGGGGGGGTGTTGAGGATCAGTCCAGAGGGAGCAGGGGCGGAGGTGGGGTCTCTGATTGTCTCAAAAGAGGTGTTGTGAGCAGAATGTGCGAATACATTAGAATAGATAACCAAGGTCAACCAGCCACAGGTCACCTCCATTGTGTCATGCTTCTCTTGTCGTGCTAGTCCATGTTCTCCTTGCTGTGAGTCAATTTCGTTCCTAGATGGGAAGGATTCTCACTCTCTCCTGTCTCTCTCTGTAGCATTCCTAGATGGGAAGGATGCTCACTCTCTCCTATCTCTCTCTCTCTGTAGCATTCCTAGATGGGAAGGATGCTCACTCTCTCCTCAAGCGCTTCCCCCGAGCCAACAGTTTCCTGGAGGAGTTCAGACAGGGTAACATCGAACGGGAGTGTGTGGAGGAGCGCTGCAGTTTTGAGGAGGCCAATGAAGTGTTCGAGAACAAAGAGCGAACAGTAAATTATATCACACTCCTCTTTAGATACACAGATTTATTGATTATTGGTCTGAATCATTGAGTTCTGGTTATTGAGTTCTGGCTATACATGTATGTGCCCATATGTGTGTTATAACAACACACTCCTCTCCTCTCCTCTCCTCTCCTATCCTCTCCTCTCCTCTCCTCTCCTCTCCTCTCCTCTCCTCTCCTCTCCTCTCCTCTCCTCTCCTCTCCTCTCCTCTCCTCTCCTCTCCTCTCCTCTCCTCTCCTCTCCTCTCCTCTCCTCTCCTCTCCTCTCCTCTCCTCTCCTCTCCTCTCCTCTCCTCTCCTCTCCTCTCTTCATCGCCTCTCCTCTCCTCTCTTCCCCCCTGCTCCTCTTCTCTTCCCCTCTCCTCGCAGGTTGATGTTTATTGTCATGAATCTTGCCCTGGAGGCAGAACTGAGCGATTTCCGCTACACTGTAAAGAAAAAACACCCACAAATCTAGTTGTTTCAGATAATTATTATTACGTAACTGTTTCCACAGCCTTTTTTTTGTTTACTCAACTTTTTGGACTAACTGTTACCTGAACAAAAAAATTAGGTTGGCCCGAACTTAACTCCAATTTGAGAACTTTGGCAAAACTAAAATTATGTATTATAACAAAAAAATGCTGTGCAATTGGTTGCACGCACACATTGCTTTGCACATACAAGTTTGACACACATTTTGCATGTTCATTCTGGGATTTGAACTCACAACCCCTTGGTTTATGGCATGCTGATCTTCCTGCTCCGCCACCATGTCTGTGTAAATGAAAAAATTAATAATAATAATTACATGAGGAATAAATAACAAAATAATAACACAAGGAATAAATACACAATAAGGAATGACAACTTGGCTATATAGCGAGTACCAAGTTGATGTGCAGCGGTACGAGGTAATTCCGGTAGATATGTACATATAGGTAGTGTCACGATGGATATGACGGAGTCATGCGCAGGAGAGGATGATTCCAGAACGAATAGCTTTATTATCAGACTCGACAATAAGTCTCAGAGATAAATGTTGAATGCGAGATACACAAACATTTACACTGGTAATACAAACATCCAGAGTGCACTGGAAAACTTCCCGTAAACAAAACACGGGGATAAACCCAGAGAATAATGAGAACACGAGCAACGTGACCCTCAGGACTTTGAACTGCCCCACAAACCGCAGACCCAGCTTCTGGCAGGGCAGGCGGAGGGGCAGGTTCCGGGTCGAGAGCCAGACTCGATCACCCGGTGTAAACACGGGGCCTCACTGCGGTGGTGGTCTGCTTTGGTCTTCTGGCGAAGCACTGCGCGCTGGAGGTGAACATGGGCGGCGTCCCACGTCCCCTCCGCGTGCCGGAACTAGTCGTCTATCGCAGGAGCTTCGGTCTGACTCTGCTGCCATGGGGCCAGGACCGGCTGATACCTTAACACACACTGGAAGGGTGAGAGGTTAGTGAAGGAGTGGTCTGGGCAATTTCCGCCCAGGGCAGGAATGCCGACCACTCCCCTGGCTGGTCCTGGCAGTATGACCGCAGAAACCTGCCCAAATCCTGGTTCACCCGTTCCACCTGCCCATTAGACTCGGGGTGAAAACCGGAGGTAAGGCTGACCGAGACCCCCAAACGTTCCATGAACGCCTTCCACACCATAGACGTGAATTGGAGACCCCGATCAGACACGATATCCTCCGGTACCCCGTAGTGTCAGAAGACGTGGGTGAAAAGAGCTTCCGCAGTCTGTAGGGCCGTGGGAAGACCGGGTAGAAGGTGGAGGCGGCAGGATTTAGAGAAGCGGTCCACAACAACCAGGATGGTAGTGTTATGCTGGGAAGGGGGAGATCAGTCAAAAAATCTATCAAAAGGTGAGACCATGGTCGTTGTGGAACTGGTAAGGGGTGTAGCTTACCTCGGGGAAGGTGTCTGGGTGCCTTACACTGGGTGCACACCGAGCAGGAGGAGACAGAGACCCTTACGTCCTTAGCCAAGGTGGGCCACCAGTACTTCCCATTCAGGCAGCGCACTGTCCGACCGATGCCTGGGTGACCACAGGAGGGTGACGTGTGGGCCCAATAGATCAACCGATCACGGACAGCAGACGGCGCATACAGATGCCCTACGGTACATTGGGGAGGGGCTGGCTCTGTACGCCAGGCCTGCTCTATGTCCGTGTCCAGCGCCCACACTACCGGCACCACAATGCAGGAAGCCAGGAGTATGGGGGTGGGATCGATGGGCTGCTCCTCTGTGTCGTAGAGCCGTGACAGTGCGTCTGCCTTCACGTTCTGGGAACCTGGTCTGTAGGACAGGGTGAAATTAAATCATGTAAAAAACATGGCCCATGACTAGGCAACGGGATAGATAAAAAAGAGTAACAGCAGTGGATGTGATGAGTCGAAAGAGACTTGTGCAAAAAGGGTCAATGTAGATATTCCGGGTAGTTATTGGTTAGCTATTTAACTAACAACCTATTGGTTCACAGTATTCCAATCTTCCTGCTACACCACCATGTCTGTGTTAATAACTGATTTGACCTCTATAGCCCTAATCGCACGGACCTAGTATTACTATAGAACGTCGGTTATATAATTATTAACCCAATTCGGGCGGGATTAGTTTGATCAAACTGCACCTGTAATATTTTTTTTTACTCATTCAAAATGTACCATTATGACGGAAGCCTGGAGGCTCTTCTAGGCGTGAAGAAATGTCAAATGTCTAGGGATAGCCTAATATTGGCCTTCAATTCGGAGAAAGTCTAAATAATAATGCATATCAATAAGAACCATGAACTGTATACTACGCAGACATTTAAGTACCTGATGTATTTGGCAATTTTTCATTCGTTGGCACAATATCATCCATCTTCATCTTTTAAAAAATAAGTATGGCACTAGGAAAGTTGATATGTGATATGTGATGAAAGTGGAAGCACCCTTAGTCTCCTGGGTCACGGACTACCTGACCGGTAGGCCACAATTTGTGCGACTACAGAGCTGTGTGTCAGAATGGGCAGTGAGCAACACAGGGGCCCCCCAGGGAACGGTCCTGTCCCCCTTCCTGTTCACCCTCTAGACTTCAGACATAACTGTGAAACATGCCACCTACAGAAGTTCTCGGATGACTCCGCAATTGTAGGGTGCATCAGGGGTGGGCAGCAGGAGGAGTACAGGAGCGCAATCAATGACTTTGTGTTGTGGTGTGAGCAGAACCACATTCAGCTCAACATCAGCAAAACAAAGGAGATGGTGGTGGGCTTCAGGAGAACCAAGGCCCAACTGACTGCAGTCCCTATACAGGGGATGATGTGGAAATGGTTGGGTCTTACAAGTTCCTGGGAGTCCATATGGACAACAGCCTGGAATGGGCTGGTAACACTGGGGCTCTGTACAAAAAGGGCCAGAGCCGACTCTACTTTCTGAGGAGGTTCAGGTCCTTCAACGTGTGCAGTAAACTACTGCATACCTTCTACCAGTCTGTGGTGGCCAGTGCCATCTTTTTTGCAGTGGTGTGCTGGGGCGCCAACATAAAAGATGATGCTTCTCGGGTAAATAAGCTGATCAGGAAGGCTAGATCTGTTCTGGGGATTAGCCTTGACACTAGAGGAGGTGGCGGAGAGACGGATCCTGGCCAAACTGCTGGCCATCATGGACAACGTCACCCAACCTCTGCATGCCATGGTTATGATGCAGAGGAGCACCTTCAGTCACAGACTGATCCCACCACGGTGTGCCAGAGAGCGCTACAGGAGGTCCTTCCATGCAAAATATTCACTTACCATCTGTATATTATGTAAACTATTATTACCCTCACTTATATCATACGCACTTTTAGCTATTTAAGTATTTCTCTGCTATCGACCTGTATTGTATAGTTAACCATGCACCATCCACCAATGTATAGTGTACATATTCAGCCATCCACCCATACTATGTAATGTATTTTTATACTTTTCTATCGTGTATCTGTCTTTTGTGTATTTTCGTTCTGGCATTTTGCACCTGCCCTGTGTTTTTTTCGTGGCTGCTTGACAAAGAAATTTCCCCTCGGGGATCAATAAAGTACCTATCGATCTATCTATCTATCTATCTATCTATCTATCTATCTATCTATCTATCTATCTATCTATCTATCTATCTATCTATCTATCTATCTATCTATCTATCTATCTATCTATCTATCTATCTATCTATCTATCTATCTATCTATCTATCTATCTATCTATCTATCTATCTATCTATCTATCTATCTATCTGACAAAGCAATTCATTAATCTGTATGCTACCTGCATAGGACTTTTTTTTAAGCATACATTTGTTCCCATGTTCTTACCCAAACTGGGTGCAGCACCTGTTAAACTTTGTATTATCCCTCAAAACACATGGATGTCTATTCGCACAGACTAAGTATTATAAGAGGACCTGGTTTTAGGGCTGGGATAATACCCTTCCTGCCAAGTAAAAATGACTGACATGTCAGATTCAGATGGGACAAAAATTACGAATGTGGTGATTTCTGCTTGTGCACATAATTACATTACCTGAGCTCCCCCAGTAAAACGTATCCCATCCGAATAGGCCACTAAAAGTACATCTCAGACCTAAGGTATACTTTTAAGTGCAAAATGTAGCCATACAGGTGAAATCAGTTGTTGACACAGACATGGTGGTGTAGTAGGACGATTGGAATGCTGTGAACCACTAGGTTGTGAGTTCAAATCCCAGGTGTAGACATGTTGAATATGAATTACTGTATAAATGAACATGTACAATGTAATCATGTTCTGTACATGCATGATAAAAGCATGTAAAGATTAAAGATCGGACCCTTTTTTTAAATTTAGCCTAAAACGACATACCCAAATCTAACTGCCTGTAGCTCAGGACCTGAAGCAAGGATATGCATATTCTTGATACCATTTGAAAGCAAACACTTTGAAGTTTGTGCAAATGTGAAATTAATGTAGGAGAATATAAGACATTAGATCTGGTTAAAGATAATACAAAGAAACGTCATCTTTGAAATGCAAGTGAAAGGTCATAATATTACTTAGGAGCCCAGCCACAATTTAGATTTTGGCCCACTAGATGGCAGCAGTGTATGCGCAAAGTTTTAGACTGATCCAATGAACCATTGCTTTACTGTTCAAAATGTTGTATCAAGACTGCCCAAATGTGCCTATTGTTTTATTGATACATTTTCAACTACAAAACTGTGCACTCTCCTCAAACAATAGCATTATTAACAAGAATTTAAGCTTTCTGCCAATATAAGATATGTCTATGTCCTGGGAAAGTTTCTTGTTACTTACAACGTCATTGTAATCACATTAACGCACGTTAGCTCAACCGCCTCGAGGGCGGGACATGATCCTTTAGAGATTAACTAGTTCCACAACCTGTCCCAAAAATTATTTAGAGTTGAATGAACATATGAGACACTTTGAGCAAAAACATCATTTTAAGTTGACAGAATTTTTGACAAAGTTTTTTCATGTTGGAACATACTCCACTTACTTAATAATATTTTACAGTGTAGATGGGCTAGCTTTTTGGTATTAATAAATGCTTACCTGCCTTTCCTCTCCTCCAGATGGAGTTCTGGAAGACTCGCAGTGTGTACACGGTGAGCAACCACGAGCAGACCAGGGACAGCCGTTCAGAGGGCCACCTCTACATGGTGGTTCCCCTGCTGGGCGTGGCTCTTCTCCTCCTCATAGCCCTCTTCCTCATCTGGAGGTGCCAGCTGCAGAAGGCCACCCGCCGGCGGCCCGCCTCCACCCAGAACCGCTACATGAACAACCGCAACAACCGCAGCCTGCCGCGCATCCTGGTCCACCGGGACACGCCGTCCCACACCGAGACCACCTCCAACCCCCCCCTATTCAGGCCCACCATGGTGGTGAGTGGGGTGGAGCGAGTAGTAGGAGGAGGAAGTGGAGGAGGGTCGCTGGTTTGTGCCGCAAACGTTCCCCAAGAGCCCCATTCCCATCCACACCCCCCTCAGAGCACTCGCTCCGCCCTGTATGTCCAGGATCCGTCTGTGTCAGTAGCTTCGCGTCTCTCCGGTGCAACACCTCCTCCTTCCTACGAGGAGGTGACAGGACACCTGGAGAGCAGCAGCGACGAGGTGTCGGTGCCGTACAGCGACCCTCCGCCCAAATACGAGGAGATCGTCAAGGAGAAATAAGGGAGGGAGAGAGGGATGGAGGGAGGCTGGTCCGTGGGATATACTCAGGTCCATCTCTCCCTCCATTGTCCCTGTTTCTGCTCTGAGGGGCTGGCAAATTGCTAGCTATCCGTGGGAAAGAATGCAGTGGTAGCTACTATCCTGGAGCACTTGTTGTATCTATCTGCACTTGGAACGACGATGATCTGTGCTACACTATGTCTTCTTTTTGAGTTATCTATCTTGCCAATGCCTGGGGTCAGGCGGTCTGTTTTGGTTTTGCGTTGTTGTTATGCATCAGTGTTTCTCACTGTACTCTGAATGTGGTGGTCATGGTGTACTAGTGCGTATGACTCTGCAGTGAAGCGCTTTATCAATAATAACTGTATATTGCTGCCTAGATGGATCGCTGTGCACTTGGACCACCTTTCTCTCATCACACCAGCTGTAGCTAGTCACTCAGCAAAAAAAACAATCCCTGCCTCTACACTGCCTGCTCACATAAACACTGAAGAAACTACACCCCCTTCCTGCCCTTTCCCTGACACCCTGAGGCATACCTTTAAATGTGCCAGCCAGCCAGCCACGGCCTTATCATGGTGAGAGACTGAGGATGCGTCCCAAATGGCGCACTATTCCCTACATAGTGCATTCACTACTTTTGACCAGGGCCATTTGGGACGTGGGTGTGAGAGGAATCGAAAGTTGCCAAGTCACCCTCCCTCCCTTGAGAGGAAGAGAGTACTGTGTAGATGAAGGAAGTGAGGAAGTGACCAAGCCCTCAGTATTACTTCTCCCTCTCGAGGGTTGTGCCGTGACTCATGGTAAAGGAGAGTTGATATGCCAAATGTTCACTGCTGATTATGTGTACTACCTTCTGAACACACTGAAAATGAAAGAAAATGAAAGAAAGGAAAAAAAGTATATTCTTTCATTGAATGAAAAGTAGTATGGTTTAACAAACAGAAACAGTAGCCAGTGATCGTGGACTATGGGACTATAGGACTTTCTTATCATGAAGAGGATGCAGCCAGCCAGAGTTGGGATCTTCATTCTCCAGATACATCCTCTGGTCATGGAAGGGCCTAAAATTAAGAGGAAATATATGCACACCAAGTGTATGATGGGAAGAACACGCATACTATCTCAAAATGTCAATCAGGCATTTTAGTTTTTGGCTAATTAGAAAATAATTGAATGACATGATTATTACTTTCGGTCCTTTATTAAGCTTACCAGTAAATATACTATCTTACACACACAAACACAGACATACAGATGCGCGCACACACACACACACACACACACACACACACACACACACACACACACACACACACACACACACACACACACACAGGAAGCACAATCTATAGCTCTGAAAACATTCCAGTCAACCCTCAGCCTATCCCTTTCAAAGCTGCAGAGTGAATTTTACAGTGCTGGCTTCTGTACTGCTGTGCTTTAACTGTTTACAATTGCTACTTTTTAAAATCTTGGTTGAATAGATCCGTAAAGAATCCTTAGACTAGTGAGCAATCCATGGTCGGGTACAGTACATCACCATCATTATGTGCTAGCTTAATGGTGCAAATGTTCTTCTTCTCTTCAGTCTATTCTTGTTTTGTTGTTTGCCTTTTGACTGCTTTTTCACTTGTGGCTTATTTCGCTGGTGTTCAGACCTTGTTCAACCAGCCATCCACCAACCAGGACATGCAACAGAAGTAGTGTATGAGTATCAGCTCAGGTTGCCAGCAGTAATAGTCTCTACGTTATATACTAATCACTGCCAATGGCTGGACTAAATGGGATCACAAGATAACTTGGACTTGTACTGCAATACCTGGAGGGGAGAGAGAAAAGGAACGACCCAGGGCAGAGAGAGAGGAAGAGAGAGAGAGAGCGGGTGATGTCCTCTGGCCTGTCTGTGGTCTTATCCTCAAGGTTAGCAAGGTTAGCGTCTAGCCTGGGCTTAGTCTGGTCTGCAGTTTTCGATCCTGGTGGAAGGAAAGGAGGAAAGGGAAGGAGGGATGACAAAACACCAGGGCTACTGCAGGGAAAGGAAGGAGGGATGGACACAGGGCTACTGCAGGGAAGCGAAGGAGGGATGGACACAGGGCTACTGCAATGGTCCCTCCCTTTCTAGAGGAGCCAGATGCTGGCTGCTTCCGATGATGCGAGCACTGTCTATCTGCTTCTGATGATGCGAGCACTGTCTATCTACTTCTGATGATGCAAGCACCGTCTGTCTGCTTCTGATGATGTGAGCACTGTCAGTCTGCTTCTGATGATACGAGCACTGTCTGTCTGCTTCTGATGATGCGAGCACTGTCAGTTGCTTCTGATGATGCAGAACTGTCTATCTGCATCATCATGATGCGAGCGCTGTCTGTTTCTGTCTGCGGACTTGTTCCTCGTGTCCCCTGGGTCTCAAGGTTCTTTATACTGACATCTATTCTACAGTTTGTGCTGATTCATATTCATGGAATGAACAGTGTGCGTGTGTGCGTGTATGTGTGTGTGCGCCTGTATTTGTGCCGAAACACTCCTCAAAAACCTTTACATAACATTTACTTCACTGAAGAATTTATTACCCCACAAAAACGATGTGTTCTTTACTATATCTATATATTAATGTATGTACATATACTGTATATATATAAATATAAATATATGGCACACTCCGGTTGATGTTTTCTAATGTTTTTTAATGGATGCATGAATATCTGGTAATTTTTGTCAATGACTTGGGTTCAACACTATGGCTACATTCCAAATGGCACTCTATTCCCTACGAAGTGCACTTCTTTTGGCCAGAGGCCTATGTGCCCTTGTCAAAAGTAGTGCACTATATAGGGAATAGAGTGCCATCTGGGACAAAGCCTATATCACTATTATGAAATTTCCCCCCCGGGGGATCAATAAAGTACCTATCTATCTATCTATCTATCTATCTAGAAGTGACTGCGCTTGTGATGCTGTTCAATATTTAGAAAGACAAACTCTGAAGCCTCACAAATAGGGGCCAGAAGTTTAACCTGTTTAGAAAAACCCTTGCCTCTATTCATGATCACGCCTCAAGAAATAACAATGAGATGGACTTATATGATTGGTTTACAGTGGTGCTACATTAGCCCGAGTGCTAGCCTGTTTGTGCTAACTCCTGTCACTCAGTGTCATGCCTAACATTGACTTCACAAAGACAGCAATGGAGTTGGCAAGAGCACAAACTGATCTGGGACCAGGCCAATGCTACAGGGAGTAAATTCCAAAGAATTATAGAAAGAAACACTGTTTGCTGCTCTCCACTGTTAAATAAATCAGTCAACAACAGATCTAGGATCAGATTACCCTAATTCTAACCTTTACCACTAGTGGGATGAAAACATTTGACCCTGTATCAGTGTATAACAGCTGGTTCTACCTACTGTGCATAAATTAAGCTTACAAGTGAGAGTGGCTTAGGTAGTATGTCTCCTAGACTAATGAACCTTGGACAAACCAGGCCCCATAAACATTCAGTTAGTTTAGATACAGTAACATAAGCCATAGACTGGCCTCTCACTCTGTTAAGATTTATTTCCCCCAGTTATCTTTTTTTTTATTGAACCTTTATTTAACTAGGCAAGTCAGTTAAGATCAAATTAATATTTACAATGACTGCCTACCCCGGCCAAACCCGGACGACCCTGGGCCGTTTGTGCGCCGCCCTATGGGACTCCCAATCACGGCTGGATTGTTATCCAGCCTGGAATTGAACCAGGGTCTGTAGAGATGCCTCTAGCACTGAAATGCAGTGCCTTAGACCGCTGCGCCAAAAAAACACTGAAATATATAGAAATGTACAGATACTCATTCTCTTGTTACTGTATGTCAGAAATATGTTTTCAGCCTGCCACGTTTTTTGCTATAAAGCTGAGGGATGGGCCCACTCTCTCTCTTCTTACTAAATTGTGTCAAATGCTTTATTAATGCTCATGTGTCTTTGACCAAAGTTGCATTATCAATACTATACAGTCTGTCTCTGGGTCTCTGGCCCAAGCTCTGGTCCAGGGCGTTACATGTGACACCTTCTTCAACAAGGCACACCCTGGACCAGAGCAACTCTGGTCTATGCTTCCTCCTGGTTCTGGTTCTGGTTCTGTCTGGTTGTGGATATACTGGGCTGTCTGCATCTCAAATGGCACCCTATTCCCTTTAGATATCTGGTCAAAAGTAGTGGACTGTGTAGGGAATATGGTGCCATTTGGGGCGCAGTCCCTGCATGTGTGTCAGTGTGACAGTCGGAGGAGAGGGTGATGTGAAGGGGGATGGGTGTCTCTCATCTTATGACAGACCCAGTGGAGTTGGTGGTGCTCCTTATGGAAAACAACAGAGTTAAAATAGGTTGCTGTTAACCCAATTTCAAACACAAACCATGTGGTTGTACTACTGCTTATCTTTTTCTGTGTATTATAAAAGGGGAAAAAATGCAACAAACATACTGCTACTGTCATATTTTGGTATAGTTAAGTTGACGACAATGTATAGAATATTACAATGTAAACAATATTACAATGTATACAATATTATGTATCTTCAACTGTCTTTTCATGTTTCAATTGGGGTGAAACTTATGTAACATACACTGTGTACAAAACATTAGGAGCACCTTCCTAATATTTAGTTGCACCCCCTTTTGCCCTCAGAACAGCCTCAATTCATTGGGGCATACTGTAGACTCTACAAGGTGTCAAAAGCGTTCCACAGGGATGCTGGCCCATGTTGACTCCAATGCTTCCCACTGTTGAGCATGAAAAACCCAGCAGTTTAGCAGTTCTTAACACACTCAAACCGGTGCACCTCGCACCTACTACCATACCCCGCTCAAAGGTACTTAAATATTTTGTCTTGCCCATTCACCCTCTGAATGGCACACATACTGTACACAATCCATGTCTCAATTGTCTCAAGGCTTAAAAATCCTTTAACCTGTCTCCTCCCCTTCATCTACGCTGATTTCAGTGGATTTAACAAGTGACATCAATAAGGGATCATAGCTTTCACCTGGATTCATCTCAGTCTACAATGTGTCATGGAAAGAGTTCCTTATGTTTTGTACACTCAGTGTAATTATCATGCAATTGCAAAGTGAGGTCAGAGAAGTATGTTTTTTAGACATATTTTTAGTGACCAGAACTCTAACCACTAGACGTCTAACTCTAACCAAATAACAACCAAAATATTACGTCTTTCCCAGATGTCTTCTTTACCTTGTTGTAATCAGGTTATCTTCATAACCAGAAAAACTGTTTACAATGCCAAATGTAGGGTAATGTATTTATGTCAGATTTTGTATGCTGGGGGGTGGGGGGATCAGTCCCAAATGGGTGCCATGGGGCTTAGTTGGTAGGCTATGGCACTTGCAACACCATGGGTGTGGGTTCGATTACCATGGGAGATCAGTATGAAATGTATGCACTCACCACTGTAATTCACTCTGGATAAGAGCATCTGCTAAATTACTAAAATGTAAATGTATTCCCTTTAAAGTGCACTACCTTTGATAAAATGTCTGGATGTGTCCCAAATATAAGGGTGGCAGGTTACTGTTGGGCCAGTAACCGAAAGGTTGCTGGTTCAAATACCTGAACCGACAAGGTGAAAAACCTGTTGATGTGTCCTTGAGCAAGGCACTTAACCCTAATTTGCTCCCTGTAGGTAGGCTGTCATTGTACATAAGAATTAGTTCTTAACTGACTTGCCTAGTTAAATAAAGGTTAAATAAATAAAATAAAAAATAGCACCCTATGGGACCTGGTCAAATGTAGGCCTAGTGCACTAAATGTGGAATACGGTGCCATTTGGGACACATCCAGCACCCTCTATCACTAAATCCTCTTTATCACAGTGGATGGATAACAACATCACTCAATAGTCACACACAGTATAACATACTAAGTGCCAATTTCTCTCTTTCTCTTGTTTGTAAAGCACTGATGATGAATTACTTTGTGAATATATTAAAGTGTGTTTATCTATACTTGTTTTCTCTCTCTGTGCCTCTGTTGTGTCTCTGATTTGTTTTGTATGAGTCCGATTATTTGACTAGGAGATGGCTTAGCACCGAGATAAAATGTGCCATCTACATGGCACATTGGAGGATGTGTGGCAGGGTAGCCTGGTTAAACCTGACTGAAAGCTGCACTTATGGCAGCGTTCAGTCTGGTTAAAACAGTCTATGTGACCAAGGGGCCGGTGCTGGAAGGCTGTAACTGCACTTTGGCTTTATCTGGTGGCCAAACAGAGGAGTGGGTCACTGCAATGGATTAAAGAGTGAATGTACATTACAAGGTAAAGAAGCTTCGGAAGCATGTGGAGGCTCAAGTCAAATCGCCTTTTTAAAATATTCCTAAAAATCTATTCGTTTATTTCATTAATTGTATTACAGAAAACCATACATACTGTGCCTTTAAGTAACTCCTTAAAGGGCAATCCGCAGTTGAAACAATAACAGTAAAAAGCTGAGGGATGGGGCTGGAGAAATGTAACCACTCTCAAATGTATAGATTGCGCTCTGGATGCAAGGACTGACATTCCATGATATCAAAATTATAGTTTTAACCATGTTTTGAAGCTACAGAGTGTTTGTTTACATTACACTTTGTTTACGAACATTAGAGTCATTCGGGTTCTGATGGGGTACAACAGTTGAACTAAGCTAATGAGTCATTCATCGTTTATATTCTTCAAGAATCAATGGGTTTATATCCTTAATTTATAAGTAAAAAAATGTATGTCACAACTGCAAATTGTCCCTTTAAAGCATTCACACACGTGTTTTAGTTTAGTAAATTTTTCAGCATTATTACAAGTTCTTAAAAACAATTTTCATTGAATTTTTCTGTTACAATAAAAACATTAATGTTATCAACAGCTGGAGATTTTAATGGGCTCCACTGTGCGTCTGAGGCCACAGGTGAGATGGTACATGAGGATGTGTCTGAATGTCTGGTCTCTCAGGCCGTAGATCAGAGGACTCAGACACCTGGGCAGTATAATCAGGATGATAAACACAATGTACTCGATCTGTGTGGCTTTGTCCATTGCTCTGGATTTCAAGGCTGACACTATGGTAGGAACCAGGGTGGAGGAGAGACTCAGGCCTAGCTGGATCAGGTGCAGTAGAACCGTATTACGAGCCTTGGTGTTTTTGTCCTTGTCTGAGGAGGCAGACTTGGCTACCATCATCATAGCAAAGTAGGAGTATATGATGATAAAACTAACGGTTATGAAGACGATGCTGATGAACACGTTGTCTACCTGGCTATGAATCTTCAGGTGGAAAAGCTCGCTGGTAGAGCAGAATTCATGCATGAACTTGTTCAGGGGTGTGGACTCTAGAACCAGCAGCATGATGAACTTAATGATAGTGTTTAGGGAACACAGGATCCACACTACAGCAATGACCACGCCCGTAGTCTCGGGGGTGACAATGGAGGCATGCCTCAGAGGATAACAGATAGCCACGTACCTGGAAAAGAGAATTTTATGAATATAGTCCCTGGTCAAAAGTAGTACACTATTTAACCTTTATTTAACCATTGAGGTTAGAAACCTCTTTTGCCAGGGCGACTATATAGGGAAAAGGGTGTAAACAACAATTGTTTACTAGAAAAAAAGACATACCTCTCTAGCGACATCACAGACAGGTTGAGAGGGGAAACAGCGCTGGTGAAAATGGCCACCAACACAATCACAACACATATATAACGGATCACAAACAACCCAGCCACGGCTAATATGTACAGCAGTTGGCTGGTCACCAGTAGAATGGTGTCAGCGAAGAGGAGGTTACCTACCGGAAATGAACATGTTAAACATTTGTTGGAAATACAATAATTACACAATAACAAATTGTATTTTAACACAACTTGAATTGTAACGCATTCTACCCCATCTTTGCTTTCACAAACACATGAAAAGCTAGTTTGGAGTGCATTTAGAGCTCCTAAAGACATATCAAATGTATTAGAAACAGTTTATCATGTAACAAGCCACATGCCATGGAAGATTTCAAATGGAGTGTATGACCTGACTGGGCTAGCGGTATTGTTGAAGCCTCTGCACACTTCTACAGTAGCGTCATAGGTTCAGATCTGGCCTACTGCCCCTTGACACAACCTCTCTCTATCTTTCCCCACTGTCATCCTCTCTCACTATCTGTTCAATATATCTGAAACCCTTAAACATATATATTTTTTAAAGAATTGCAAACTAAACGTGTTCATCTTGTGTAAAGTGTCTGGTAGCCAGGGTTACCAAACAAGATGTAGCGTGAGGTCTCTCTGAACACAGGCTTGCTCTTCAGACTGTACAGCATGACAGTGTTGATATAGAGGAAGAGGAGACATGGAGACACAGACAGAAAGCCCATGAACGTCCTTATGGGCACTGCCAACCTCTGATTGGTCAACGAAACATTGTTGGACAGGAGCTGGAATGGGGGTGTTGTATTGGACATGTTTCAGGCGCATCTGTAGAGACAAAAATACTTATATTTATATAACACATAGAGTGAGGTCCAAAAGTATTTGGACAGTGACAAATGTTTTGTTGTTTTGGCTCTGCAATCCAGTACTTTGGTATTGTAATCCATATTGGGTGAACAGTTCAGAAATTACAGCACTTTTTGTACATAGTCTCCCCCCTTTTAAGGAACCAACTGTATTGGGACAAATTCACTTATATGTGTATTAAAGTCCTTGATCCCAAACTTGTTGGATGCATTTGCAGTTTGTTTTGGTTGTGTTTCAGATTATTTTATGCCCAATAGAAATGAATGGCAAATAATGTATTGTGTCATTTTGGAGTCACTTTTACTGTAAATATGACTATAATTTGTTTCTGAACAATTCTACATTAATGTGGATGCTACCATGATTACTAAATGAATTATTATGATAATCCTAAATAAATTGTGAATAATGATGAGTGAGAAAGATACAGAGGCACAAACATCATACCCCCAAGACCATTACCAATAACAGGCAAAGTTAGCATTTTTGGGGGGGTATGATATTTATACCTCTGTAACTTTCTCACTCATCATTATTCATGATTCATCCATGATTATCCACAATAATGGTAGCATCCACAAAAAATATGCAAATGCATCTAACACGTTTGTAGAGTCACATGCTTGATGTAGTCATTGTGTGCCAGGAATATGGGACTTAATACTAAACTTCTGACTAGTTTAATACACATATAAGTGAATTTGTCCAAATACTTTTGGTTCCATAAAATGAACGGACTATGTACAAAAAGTGTTGTAATTTCTAAACGGTTCACTGGATATGAATGAAAATACTCTAAAATTAAGCTGACATTCTGCACTTGCCATTTTATCATTTCAAAGCGCTGGAGTACAGAGCCAAAACAAAAACAAAATTGTCACGGTCCAAATACTTTTGTCCAAATACTTTTGGACCTCACTCTATCTCTAATACAGTATATTGCTTATACAGGTCTGCAATGGTTCTGTAGTATAGGACATGACTCAGTCGCATCATTCTGTAGAGACAAAAATACATCTATTATTATAATACATTTGTAATATATTTTCTTCAGCCCTGGACAGATCTGGCGGAGTTGTATTGGACATGTGTCAGTCATATCATTAGGAGAAACATACATTCATTATACCTCTATTAGAAACATTGCTAGGCTGGTCCCAGATCTATTTGTGCTATATAGCCAACTCCTAAGGTCGTTGACAATGCCAAATAACAGCTCTGGGACCAGACTAGCATATTGCCTGCCCTGTACACACGCCCATAGGATAAGATCAAACATGCAATCTGATAACCATAAAATGAAATCTAAAATGCAAACTGCTATAAATGCAATGCTTATTAGTCTAATTGAATAGAAAAAACAATTGAACACTGCAAAGACAAAAAAATACAAATATTAGAAAATCCCACAACTGTTTTCTTCTGTAGCTTTTCAGTCACTATTGAGTTCACATTGAAAGCAGAGGAATCACCCATGAGATCTCCTGAAATAATTTCAAAGCAGAAATACTCACTGTCAGTTCAGTTACAGGTTGAGGCTCTGTAGGGCTCTGCCCAAGGTGTGTGGGTTTCACCTCCCGTCCACCTCTTATAAGAGATCTATTGACAACTCACTCTACATCACACCATCACATGTGCCAGTCCTGTAGCCAATAACAGAGTAGCATGAGGTGATCTAGCCCTTGAGGGCAGACGTCGGTCTAATCGACCAATGCCTTTATTAAATGGGGACTCTAAAATAGTTGCTAAAGTATTGGTGAATCATTGCATGCCTAGTCTGACTGACACATGTCCAATACAACACCGTGGTAGTGCTGCCAGTCGTGTAGCCAATCAGGATCCAGAGAGAAACACAAACTGGTAGCATACTGTAGTGAGTGTGACACAACGACAGGTATACGGGACCCAAAAGCGGACACGGAGGCAGGGATATGATTGACTGTTTAATAGGAAATATGGGGCAAGACAGGTTCGTAGTCAATGACAGGCAATGTTCGTAACAGGGAATCTGAATGGCAGTCGTCCAATAAGGGGAGTCAGGCTCGTAGTTGTAGTTCAGGCAGCGTTCGGTACCGGGAATCAGAAGACTGGCAGTGCAGAGGAGTAGACAGGCTCGTAATCCGTAATGCAAGCAGGGTTCGTTTGGCAGCAGATCAGAAGGTCGAAGGCACATGAGGGGGCTAGACAGGAACGTAATCCAACAGGCAGGTAGAGGTCCAAATACCGGGAAACAGACTGGCAGAGTTAGTAATACAGGAGAATGCTGGAAACGACTGACTAGGCAAGACGATCTGGCAAATGCCAACAGCACCCAAGAGACTAAATACCCACACTGATTAATGCTGGTGATAGGGTGCACCTGGTGTGGGGAGGGGACAAACACAGACAGGTGAAACATATCAAGACATGACAGAGTGGCCCTTGAGTGCTGGCATGGATCATGTCTGCAAATGTCTTTATTAATCGTGGACTCAAATAATTGGTGAATTGTCTAGAAAGGGTTGTAAGCTAATGATTAAACATAATTCACATGAAGAAAAGTATATTCATTTTAAACTATCAGGAGAGTTGTGTGGCCCTAGAGCCCCTTCAGTACTTGAGTTGGGCTAACCAATGAATGACCTTAACTTCCACATACAGTTGAAGTCGGAGGTTTACATACACCTTAGCTAAATACATTTAAACTCAGTTTTTCACAATTCCTGACATTTAATCCTAGTAAGATTTCCCTGTCTTAGGTCAGTTAGGATCACCACTTTATTTTAAGAATGTGAAATATCAGAATAATAGTAGAGAGAATGATTTATTTAAGCTTTTATTTCTTTCATCACATTCCCAGTGGGTCAGAAGTTTACATACACTCAATTCATATTTGGTAGCTTTGCCTTTAAATTATTTATATAAACGTTTCGGGTAGCCTTCCACAAGCTTACCATAATAAGTTGGGTGAATCTTGGCCCATTCCTCCTGACAGAACTGGTGTAACTGAGTCAGGTTTGTAAGCGTCCTTGCTCGCTTTTTCAGTTCTGCCCAGAAATGTTCTATAGGATTGAGGTCAGGGCTTTGTAATGGCCATTCCAATACCTTGACTTTGTTGTCCTTAAGCCATTTTGCCACAACTTCGGAAGTATGCTTGGGGTTATTGTCCATTTGGAAGACCCATTTGCAACCAAGCTTTAACTTCCTGACTGATGTCTTGAGATGTTGCTTCAATATATCCACATAATTTTCCTTCCTCATGATGCCATCTATTTTGTGAAGTGCACCAGTCCCACCTGCAGCAAAGCACCCCCACAACATGATGCTGCCACCCCCGTCGTTCACCCGTGCTTCACGGTTGGGATGGTGTGCTTCGGCTTGCAAGCCTCCCCCTTTTTCCTCCAAACATAACGATGGTCATTAACAGTTCTATTTTCTATTCAGACCAGAAGACATTTCTCTAAAAAGTACAATCTTTGTCCCCATGTGCAGTTGCAAACCGTTGTCTGGCTTTTTTATGGTGGTTTTGGAGCTGTGGCTTCTTCCTTGCTGAGCGGCCTTTCAGGTTATGTCGATATAGGACTCGTTATACTGTGGATATAGATAATTTTGTACCCGTTTCCTCCAGCATCTTCACAAGGTCCTTTGCCTTTCGCACCAAAATACGTTAATCTCTAGAAGACAACTGGCCTACCTGGTTAAATAAAGGTGAAATAAATAAATAAAAACGCGTCTCCTTCCTGAGCGGTTTGATGGCTGCGTGGTCCCATGGTGTTTATACTTGCATACTATTGTTTGTACAGATGAACTTGGTAACTTCAGGCGTTTGGAAATTGCTCCCAAGGATGAACCAGACTTGTTGAGGTCTACAATTTTTCCATGATGTCAAGCAAAGAGGCACTGAGTTTAAAGGTAGGCCTTGAAATACATCCACAGGTACACCTCCAATTGACTCAAATTATGTCAATTAGCAGAAGCTTCTAAAGCCATGACATCATTTTCTGGAATTTTCCAAGCTGTTTAAAGGCACAGTCAACTTAGTGTATGTAAAATTCTGACCCACTGGATTTGTCATATAATGAATTATAAGTGAAATAATTTGTCTTTTAACAATTGTTGGAATAATTACTTGTGTCATGGACAAAGTAGATGTCCTAGCCGACTTGCCAGAGTTTTCTGCACAAAACGTTATCTGTTGTATCACTAAAATATAATTTGTATACCCCCAGTATGGTTCTCCCAACTTGGTTCTGTAGCCGCATACTAGACACTGTCTTTCTGACTTATCAACCATGTGGAGAAATATTATTTGAAATTAGGTAAATACCTTGATCATATCAGTGGTTCATGAGACCTCAGTGAAAATGGAGTGTTAAATTTAAGCCATAAGCATAATCCTCCTTATGTGTTTTATAATCTTGGTTGATGTATTTATCCTATTCTCTCTGCCAGTGTGATGTGATTAGCTAGTGATTTTAGTTTAATGTAGTCCAGTTTCCTGTAGTTTTTTGTTTGCTGTCATACTTTCTCTTTTCTTTTTCTCACAGATAGTGAGTTTATTTGTATTTGTTGGGTCTTATTACTTTGTATTTGTTCTATTCTATTGTTTCTGTATACAACATTGAAAATGTCAATAAAATATTGTAAATAGAAAATAAATTATAATTTGTAACACAACCATTTTGTCAAATGCATTGCAATTGCAATTGTACAACCTCAGTGTGTACAGGCCGTTAGTGACAGAGGCCTATCTGCCTGTCTCTCCTAGCAGAAGTCAGCATCATCCAGGCCCTTAATTCTCCCTATAGTGAAACCCTGACCACCAGTAAACACAAAAACCACAACAGACACACATTATGTCCATGTTTACTGAGAATGTTAATGATGGCACAAACAAAATAGATGTTTATTTATCATATTAAATATTAATATGACTTCATTAAGGAGGGTTGCCAGGGGATTGAAGCAGCATCCCTCAATCCCCATTCCTCCATTTCTCTATCCCTCCATCCCTCCATCCCTCGTGAAACAGACAGTCCCTTGTCCCTTTATTAACAGTTCGATTATTTTTAATGATTAAACTTCTAATAATCCTTTGTGCCATCATTAATGCTACCAGTAAATATTGACATCATTAATGCCTGTTATTGTGGTTTTTGTGTTGGGTGTCTGGGAGTCAGGGTTTCTCTATGGAGGGGAGCTTCTGGCATTTTTACATTTCAAAGCCCTTTGTGATTGTCATTGCTTATAGATCATTTGTGTCCAGCCTCTCTACTACTGATGTTTTTGACATGCAGATGCCTAAATGTTCTCATCACTAAGGTTGAAACTTTGTTATATGTCATAGTTAGATTTCTGTCACGTGAGGGTGCATACCTAAACCAAGACGCAGTGCAGGGATTATAGTTTGACATTCTTTTTAATATACTATGTATATAAATTTACAAATGAAGAACGAACTATACAACACCAACAAACGAAATGAACGGATGTAACAAAAAGCACACTTACTTTCACTGTGACTGCGACATATAACGACAACGACCCACAACCCAGTGTGAAAATCTACAAACCTATGTAGGATCCCTAATTAGAGACGATGCGCTACAGCTGCCTCTAATTAGGGATCCCACACAAACCACCACCAGAAAGAGAAAGAAAAGACCTGTCAGACTCTGACCATGGTTACATAGAGAAGCAAATAGGCAAATAGGCCAGAGCCTGACAATTTCAATATGTATGTCTATTAATTTTCAGTAGTTAAGAAGTGTGATTGTTTTGGATTGTTCTGGATGTGTTATGGATAACACATATTTTGATGTACTGTATGTTTCCAAGTTATGTGTAGGCCTACTGTCTTATCATGTAACAAAGCCACAGAGACACCAAGGAGTGTAGTGTAGCTACACAAGTTTAATTATTATATATTTTTTTACTTTTATTTTACTAGGCAAGTCAATTAAGAACAAATTCTTATTTACAATGACGGCCTAGGAACAGTGGGTTAACTGCCTTGTTCAGTTACGGGCCCAACACTCTAACCACTAGGCTACCTGCCGCCCCATTCTGAACCCCATTAATGAGGTTCAGAATTTCACTAAAAAATCATATTTTATTACACAAACATGGAATAGGAAAAGTTGGGCACAGGCTCTGGTCTTGTTTTTTCACCTTCAACTTTCTGTGAAAAGGAAGAGAGAAAGCGAAGAAGGGATCAACATCATGTGACGATTTGAGGTTGGACCGAGGAGCAGAGAAGAGACCAGACAAAAAATCTGTGGTTAAGGAAAAATAAAATACTTTACTGAGACTAGGGCTAGAAACTCACTCAGGAGACAAACGCACACGGCAAACGAATCAAGCTACCGAAAGGTAAACAGAAAACACACCTCTCTTAAAGGGAAATCATAATTAGTAATAGAAAACACCTGAGGGTCATTGTTGTCTCTAGGATGGTCTCTGAAGCCCTCTGGTGACAGGTGAAACCATGACAGTACCCCGGAGCTAGGGCGACCACCACGTAGTTGGTTGAAGTCCCGAACTAGTCCCGGATCAAGGATGTCCCGGGCAGGGAAACAGGGGGGGACAGTCCAGTGGACAAGTTCGGCAGTGTGTTATGAGCATATTCCGCCCAGACAAGGAACTTGCTCCAGTTGATCACCTGAGTGGCGACAAAACAGAACTTCTCCAGCTCCTCAGTCTGCTCCTCAATCTTCCCATTAGACTGTGGGTGGAACCCCAACCCCCACCAAGGAGCAGAATGCTTTCCAATACCACGCAACGAACTAGGGGCCCACGATCCGAGACAATGTCCTGGGGAAGTCTGTGTAGTCGAAAAACATGGGTAATCATGAGATCAGCGGTCTCCTTCGCCGAGGGCAACTTGGGTAATGCGATGAAATGGGCTGCCTTGGAGAACCGATTTACGACCACCCAGATAGTGGTGAACCCTTGGGATGGGGGTAACCCTGTGACAAAGTCTACGGACAGGTGGGATCAGGGCAGGCTGGGGATGGGCAGAGGTTAGAGCAACCCAGCCAGTCGCTTGTGAGGACTTGCTTTGGACACAAGTGGAGCAGGCCGTAACAAAGGATCTCACATCCTCAATCATGTTGGGCCACCAGAATCTCTGCCTCAGGAACTCCAGTGTCCGATTAATCCCTGGATGCCCAGTTAATTTAGAGGAGTGTCCCCATTGTAGTACTCGGGCTGATCGCAGAATATAAAGTCTGTTAGTGGGACCCACGCCAGGGTCAGGTTCTCGGGTCTGGACTTGTCGGACCGTGGTCTCAATACTCATGCGGGAGCTGGGGAGGATGGGTTTCGGAGTCCCTCTCCTTGTTAGAGACATCGTGTTGGCGGGACAAGGCATCCGCTTTCTGATTATTGGATCCTGGGCGATAGGCTAGTGTGAAGTTGAACCTGTTAAAGAACAGAGCCCACCTAGCCTGGCGTTCGTTCAACCAAGTTCTTATGGTCCGTCCAGATAACGAACGGATGAGATTCCTCCTCCAACCAGTGTCTCCACTCCTCAAGGGCCCACTATACCGCTTGGAGAGAAAGGTACATGGAGGCAGTTTGTTGTCCCCGTCATTAAGCTGTGAAAGGAGCGCCCCTGCTCCGGTGTCCGAGGCATGCACCTCTACCATGAAGGGACGGGTAGGTTCAGGATGGACGAGGATGGGTCCGGAGGTGAAACATACCCTAGATCTCCAAGAATGCCCTGTCAGCTTCTGGGGTTCCAGCAAAACCGGTTCTGGGATTTGCGAGTTAGGGCCGTGAGAGGTGCTGCCACCACACCAAAGTTGTGTATAAAACGCCTGTAAAAATTGCCAAAACCAAGGAACCTCTGGACTTGTTTAAGTGAGGCTGGACAAGGCCAGTCGGTGACCGACTTCACCTTTAGGGTACATTTGGATGCCGGCGGTAGAGATAATGTGGCCAAGAAAATAAACTTGGGATACGTGGAATTCACACTTCTCTATCTTGACGTATAGTTGACTCTGCAGGAGGCGTCTCAGGACTTGGCGGACGTGCAGGATGTGTTCCAGAAGGGTCTTGGAGAAGATCAGGATGTCGTTGAGGTAAACAAAGACAAACCAATTCAACATATTCCTAAGCGTGTCATTGACCAATGCTTGGAAGACTGCCGGTGATTTCGATAATCCGAAGGGCATGACTAAATACTCATAGTGGCCACTAGGGGTGTTAAAGGCAGTCTTCCATTCATCTCCCTCCTCGATTCTCACCAGATTGTAAGCATTGCGGGGGTCCAGTTTGGTGACTAATAAAATCGAATCAAATGTTATTGGTCACATACACGTGGTTAGCAAATGTTATTGCGGGTGTAGCAAAATGCTTGTGCTTCTAGCTTCGACAGTGCAGTAATATCTAACAAGTTATATATAACAGTTTCACAACATATACCCAAATACACATACAACTAAGTAAGGAATGGATTGAGAATATATACATACTGTAAATGTCAGGGCGGCATTGGACTAAGATACAGTGGCATAGTAAGCTTCATAGTATGCAGTATACACAAAAGAGGTTGGTGATACAGTATATAAACACGATTAAGTGACTAAGATACCGAAGAATGGTATAGAGTACAGTTTAAGCATATGAGATGAGTAGTGCAAGATACAGAAACATTATTAAAATGACTAGTGTTTCATTTCCTTAAAGTGGCTGGTGATTTCCAATCTATATCTATAGGCAGCAGTCTCTGATGTACTAGAGATGGTTGTTTAGCAGTCGGTGGCGTAGTATTTAGTACAATACAGTATATACAACGAGATGGTGCAATTGTGCATCTGTAGAAGTTAGTGAGGGTTTTGGGTAATACGCCAAATTTATTTAGCCTCCTGAGGTTGCAGAGGCGCTGTTGTGCCTTCTTCACCACATTGTCTGTCTGGGTGAACCATTTCAGTGATGTGTACGCCGAGGAACGTGAAGCTTATCACCTTCTCCACTGCGGTCCCATCGATGTGGATCGGGGGGTGCGCCCTCTGCTGTTTCCTGAAGTCCATGATCATCTCCTTAGTTTTGCTGACGTTGAGTGAGAGGTTATTTTTCTGGCACCACACTTCCAGAGCCCTCACCTCCTCCCTAATAATAATAATAATAATAATAATAATACATTATATTTATATAGCGCTTTTCTGAGACCCAAAGACGCTTTACAGAAAAATAATGTATGACAAACAACTAGCAAGAAGAACATTCAGATAATAGAAAAATAACAAAACAAAGATGGGGGGGGGGGTCAAACATAACACAGGACAGGTCAGGGCTAGGGGTAGGCTTGTTTGAACAGATGAGGATTGAGGCGGTGGATGAAGATGGTAAGGTATTCAGAGTCTCAGATGAATTGTGGAAGTGCGTTCCAGAGCCTTGGTGCAGCCCTTGAGAAAGCCCTGTCTCCAAAGCTCTGTAGCTTGGACCGGGGGATGATGAGGTGGCCAGCAGTGGCAGAGCGGAGTGACCTGGAGGGTTGGTATTTAGGAATAAGGTCCGAGAGATAGACTGGAGCAAGCTGATGGAGGGTTTTGTAGGTGAGCAGAAGAATTTTAAAATCAATGCGCTGGGAGATGGGGAGCCAATGGAGTTCCTGAAGGGTAGGGGTGATATTCTGCCAAGATTTGGAATGTGTGAGAAGTCTGCCAGCTGAATTTTGAACTAGTTGTAGTTTACAGGACTGTAGTTTAGCAATATTGCGGAGGTGAAAGAATGAGGATTTAACTGTCTGTTTAATGTGTTGTTCAAAGCTGAGGGAGAAGTCCAGTATGACACCTAGGTTGCGTGCATGGGGGGAAGGAGAGACAACAGTGCCATCAATAGAGAGATTGAAGGTGCCAGCTTTGGCTAGCGTAGATTGTGAACCTAACAGCAATAGGTCAGTTTTGTCACTGTTGAGTTTGAGGAGGTTCTGCTGCATCCAGGCAGGTTTCAATATGGGACAGAGGGGGGTTGGTGAGGGACTTGGTGCTAAGGTAGATCTGAGTGTCATCAGCATAGCAGTGGAAGTCCAGTTTAAGGTGACGGAGGATATGACCAAGTTTATTGACAGTGGAAAACAGAGTACGGGAGTTTGTGGTGGAGGTTTTGATGGCGTCGGAGATGAAAGAGGTTCTGGCAGCATAGAGAGCATCTCTGTACATGGAGAGGTGAAGCTTATAGGCTTCAGCATGAACAGTTAGGCCAGCTCTAGTCCGACGTTCTAGGCGGCGGCCTTCTTGCTTCATGGCACGGAGCTCAGATGTAAACCAGGGTGAAGAGGATGAAAAGAAGAAATATTTTGTTTGAAGTGGGGCCATAGTGTTGAGGGCAGCAGACAGAGTAGTGTTGAACTGATTGGTAAGGTCTTCAGGTGTGCAAGGGGCAAGGTCCAGGGGAAGGGCAGAGCAGATTGCATCTGAAAGTGTCAGGGGGTCAACAGCTTTTAGATTGCGAAAGGAGATTAGTTTTTTCTTAGTATTGTGGGGTATGTTTGAGGAAAAAGAAAAATTCAGGATCTTATGGTCAGATAAGGGGAACAATGACGGGGAGATGTGGGTAATGTTGAGGCCAACAGAGAAGATGAGGTCAAGAATGTGGCCCTTGATGTGGGTTGGGAAATTAACATGTTGGGTGATATTAAAGCAGTCCAGGACAGCAATAAAATCAGAGGTGAGTTTGGAGCTTGAAGAGTCAACGTGGATGTTCATGTCGCCAAGCAGCAGAAGATGGGAGGAAAGTGATACTGCTATGGTGAGTATTTCAGCTAAACCAGAGAGAAATGATTCATTGTTTTTAGGAGGACGGTAAAGTAAAATAGTGGTGAGGGAACAGGCAGATTTAAAGGCGATGTATTCAAATTAGAGAAATAAAGGAAGAGACAGCTTAGTTATTTTAAAGTTGGATTTGTGCAAAACAGCAAGGCCACCACCACGGCCAGTAAGGCAGGGTTGGCACAAGTAGCTATAACCAGGGGGGGTAGCAAGATTTAGGGAAAGAAAATCATCGGGTTGTTGCCAGGTTTCAGATAGGAAAAGAAAGTCCAGGTTATTGTCCAGTAAGAGTTCATGAAACAGAAGAGATTTATTGTTCATAGAACGAGTGTTTAAGAGAGCAAGATTGGTAGTGTGACAAGTTAAGGTTGGGGAAAGTGGTAGGTTGGAGGGTACGGAGACAGCTGAAATCAACTGAACGAGAGGAAGGATATGAATGGATACGGGAGTAGGACTAGAGAGAGATTATGTTGGTGCTAGTGTTAGCATTGACAGACCATTTGTGACGACAGCCCAGATGAATGTAGGGGCGTCGGCGTAGAGTGCCCAGTAAGCCGGCACGCCTAGTTACTACCGAAGAAAGGCGATAGTTGTTATTAATAGTTTCCAGGGTGCCGGGAGAGTCATGTTTATTAAAGGTAAAAACAGCAGGAGAGAACCATAGTAATCCAGGGCTAAGTGTTGTCAGGAGGAGCAGGGAGAGCAGAGTGGGCAGGTACATGGCGACGAGATGAATTAGCATTAGTATACAGTCAATCCAGCACAACCCAGGTCACACCTGCCAGCACCAGGGCCAGCTAGCAAAAACCCAGTAAAAGCACGCCCTCACCAGTACAGCAGATACAATGATAAAGTGCAAAATGATGACCAAAAACACTGCTAGCTAGCTATGTTCTTGCACACTTCCCACAGACAAGCCATCGAGTAGAAAACATCAAACAAAACAGTAGTCCGAACAAAAAAACAAAACAACGGTTCCAGGGAGAAGCGGCAGTCCAATGCGACGCCAGCAGATACTCTCCGTGGTGAAGAACAAACAAACACAACAACTTCTTTGAAGCGCTGACTCAAGTGATTCATCTGAGTGATCAGATGAATTGCAATTAATTGCAAAGTCCCTCTTGCCATGAATGGACCCTGTCAAAAGTCCCTGTAGGCTATCTCATCGTTGTTGGTAATCAAGGCTACTATTGTTGTGTCGTCTGTAGATGATTGATTTGGAGGCGTGCTAGGATGAGTGTCATTATTGTCTCTGGTGACAGGTGCAACCATGACACATCATCCTTTCACTCAAAACCACATGAATGCTTGAAAGAATAGAATGGACCCTGTCAAAAGTCCCCGAAAAAATGTATTGCACTATATAGGTGCCATTTCGGTTGTATCCTATGTGTGACAGCAGACCTGTAGACTGTACTTTTCCTACAAAGTGTAATTAATTTGTATTTATTAGGGATCCCCATGAACTCTTCCTTGGTTCCAAAACAAATGAAAGCAGTTACATTAAAAGTTAAAACAGTACATCATATAACATTATTACCCCACTACATACTGTATCTACAGTACAAAATGTATATTACAAAATGTATAATACCACCATATAACAATATTACAATGTATGCATATGTGTGTCTGTACCTTTGTGTGTGTGTCTCTTCACAGTCCCCGCTGTTCCATAAGGTGTATTTTTACCCGTTTTTTAAGTCTGATTATATTGCTTGCATCAGTTACTCGATGTGGAACAGAGTTCCATGTAGTCATGGCTCTATGTCGTACTGTGTGTCATACCTTTTGCCTGATCCCTCTAAACCATACAAATTTTTAATTCCTTATCAACCCAAGGGGATTTACAGTGCATTCGGAAAGTATTCAGACCCCTTGACTTTTTGCACATGTTGTTAGGTTAATCTAAAATTGAATACATTTTTTTCTCCTCATCAATCTACACACAATATCCCATAATGACAAAGCAAAAACAGGTTTTGAGAAATGTTTTCTGATTCATACAAAATTTCAAACTGAAATATCACATTTACATAAGTATTCAGACCAGACCCTTTAATCAGTACTTTGTTGAAGCACCTTTGGCAGCGATTTTAACCTCTTGGGTATGACGCTACAACATTTACATTTACATTTTAGAGAGCAACTTGGTGCATTCAACTTAGGATAGCCAGTGGGACAACCACATCTTGATCACAGTAAGTACATTTCTATAAACAAGAAGCTGTGAGGAAAGTCAGTGCTAGCAGGGAAATAAGTCAGGTGTTAGTTTAGACAAAAGACAAGTGTTTTTTTTGTTTGTTTTTCTTTTATGGTGGGGTAGAAGGATTACTATTATACTATTTCAGGAATTCCTTAAAGAGGTAGGGTTTGGTCAGTGACTCCACTGTCCTGGCGTTGTGGGGGAGCTTGTTCCACCATTGGGGTGCCAAAGCAGCGAATAGCTTTGACTGGAATGAGCCCGAACTGTGCTTCCGTAGAGATAGTGTCCTGATATGTTTCACCTGTCTGTGTTTGTTCCCTCCCCACACCAGGTGCACCCTATCACCATCATTAGTCATTTTAGGTATTTAGCCTCTTGGGTGCTGTTGGCATTTGCCAGATCGTCTTGCCTAGTTCAGTCGTTCCAGCACTCTGTTTGTATTACTAACTCTGCCAGTCTGTTTCCCAGTATTTGGACCTCTACCTGCCTTTTGGATTACGTGCCTGTCTATTCCCTCCTGTGCCTTCGACCTTCTGATCTCCTGCTAAACGAACTCTGCCTGTGTTACGGATTACTATCCTGTCTACCCCTCTGCACTGCCATCCTTCTGATTCCCGGTACCGAACGCTGCCTGAACTACTACTACGAGCCTGACTCGCCTTATTGGACTACTGCCATTCTGATTCCCTGTTACGAACATTGCCTGTCATTCACTACGAGACTGTCTTGCCCAATATACTTTATTAAACATTCAATCATATCTCTGCCTCCGTGTCCGCTTTTGGGTCCCGTATATCTGTCGTTGTGTCAGATAGGGGGGCTAGCAGGCCAGAGGTAGATGAACGTAGTGTCCTCGTTTGGGTGTAGGGTCTGATCAGAGCCTGGAGGTAAGGAGGTGCCGTTCCCCTCACAGCTCCGTAGGCAAGCACCATGGTTTTGTAGTAGATGCAAGCTTCAACTGGAAGCCAGTGGAGTGTGCGGAGGAGCGGGGTGACATGAGAGAATTTGGGAAGGTTGAACACCAGACGGGCTGCAGCGTTCTGTATAAGTTGTAGGGGTTTAATGGCGCAGGCAGGGGGCCTAGCCAACAGCGAGTTGCAGTAATCCAGACAGGGGAGATGACAAGTGCCTGGATTAGGACATGTGTCGCTTTCTGTGTAAGGTAGGGTTGTACTCTGCGAATGTTGTAGAGCATGAACCTGCAGGATCGACTCACCGCTTTGATGTAAGCAGAGAACAACAGGGTGTTGTCCAGGGTCACACCAAGGTTCTTTGCACTCTGGGATGGAGTTGTCAACCGTGATGGCGAGATCATGGAGGGTGCAGTCCTTCCCCGAGAGGAAGAGCAGCTCCGTCTTGCCGAGGTTCAGCTTGAGGTTGTGATCCGACATCCAAACTGATATGTCTGCCAGGCATGCAGAGATGTGATCAGAAGGAGGAAAGGAGAAACTTAATTGAGTGTCGTCTGCGTAGCAATGATAGAAGAGACCATGTGAGGATATGACAGAGCCAAGTGACTTGGTGTATAGAGAGAATAGGAGAGGGCTTAGAACTGAGCCCCGGGGGACACCAGTGGTGAGAGCACATGGTGCGAGACAGATTCTCGCCACGCCACCTGATAGGAGCGACCTGTAAGTAAGTCAAATGTATTTATATAGCACATTTCACAGATAAAGATCACAAAGTGCTTCACAATAAAATGAAATACAATAACAAATCTTGAAATACAAGAATATTAAACAAAAATAGAAAACATAACAAACAACCATAAAAAAACCCTCGACTACCTAAAAGCCTGCTTGAAGAGCAAAGTCTTCAGTTGCTTTTTAAAAGAATCAACAGAGTTCGCACAACGCAGAAGGGGAGGCAAAGCATTCCACAGCTTAGGAGCCACTGCCTGGAATGATTGGTCCCCTCTAGTTTTAAAATGAGTGCGAGGAACAACTAATAGCCTCTGATCTAATGACCTGAGACTCCGGGTGGGAGTGTAAAGCTGTATCAAGTCAGTGATGTAAGTAGGCACTTGACCATGCAAGGCTCTGAAGGTAAGAACCAGGATTTTAAAATGAATTCTATACTGGACTGGTAACCAGTGTAATGCTGCTAAAACAGGTGTGATGTGTTCTCTTTTCTTAATGTGAGTTAAAAGCCTTGCAGCAGAGTTCTGAACAGCCTGGAGGCGATAAAGCTCCTTCTTACTCAAACAGGTAAAAAGACTGTTACAGTAATCTAAACGAGAGGAGATGAACGCATGAATGATCATCTCCAACTCACCCTTAGTCACAAATGATCTTAATTTGGAAATATTCCTCAGTTGGAAGAAACAGTTTCTAACTAATTGTTTAGAGTGGAGCTCCAAGGACATAGCTGAATCAAAAACAACACCTAAGCTCCTAAAGCTCGGTTGGACAGACGAGCCTAAGTCACCAATATGCTGTATTATCTTTGGGATTTTACTTTTAGGGGCGATAATTAGTGTTTCTGTTTTGTCTGAATTCAGAAGCAAAAAGTTGTAACATAACCACTGTTTGATACTAGTCAGACAGTTGATTAGGGAAGACAGTTTAGAGAACTCAGTTTCCTTAAAGGAGCAATACAGTTGTATATCATCCGCATACAGATGGTAAGATATGTCACTAAACTGACTAATTATCTGTCCGAGAGGAAATATGTACAAGAGGAACAGAATAGGGCCTAAGACAGAACCCTGAGGTACCCCACATGACAACTCTGCAGTTTCAGACATGATCTGATTCACATAAACACTAAAACTTCTACCTGTCAGGTAGGACGCAATCCAAGAGTGTGCTGCGCAGGAGATGCCCAACTCAGAGAGGGTGGAGAGGATCTGATGGTTCACAGTATCAAAAGCAGCAGGTAGTTCTGGTTAGGATCATTCTGAGAGAGATAGCAGGAGAGTTGGTTAGAGACGGCACGCTCAAGAGTTTTGGAGAGAAAAGAAAGAAGGGATACTAGTCTGTAGTTGTTGACATCGGAGGGATCGAGTGTAGGTTTTTTGAGGGGGGTCCATCTCTCGCCCTCTTGAAGATGGAAGGGACACAGCCAGTGGTCAAGGATAAGTTGATGAGCAAGGTGAGTTAAGGGAGAAGGTCTCCGGAAATGGTCTGGAGAAGAGAGGATAGGGTCAAGGGTGCAGGTTGTTCGGCGGCTGGCCGTCACAAGTTGCAAGATTTCATCTGGAGAGAGAAGGGAGAAAGAAGTCAAATCATAGGTTAGGGCTGTGTGAGCAGGACCAGTGGTGTCAATAGGCTTAGTAAATGAGGATCGGATGTCGTCACTCTTCTTTTCAAAATGGTTGACGAAGTCATCCACAGAGAGGGAGGAGGGAGGAGGAGGATTCAGCAGGGAGGAGAAGGTTGCAAAGAGCTTCCTAGGGTTAGAGGCCGAGGCTTGAAATTTAGAATGGTAGAAAGTGGCTTTAGCAGCAGAAACAGAGGAAGAAAAAGTAGAGAGGAGAGAGTGAAAAGATGACAGGTCCACAGGGAGTTTAGTTTTCCTCCATTTCCGCTCGGCTACCCGGAGCCCTGTTCTGTGAGCTCGCAATGAGTCGTCTAGCCACGGAGCAGGAAGGGAGGACCAAGCCGGCCGGGAGGATAGGGGACATAGAGAGTCAAAAGATGCAGAAAGGGAGGAGAGGAGGGTCGAGGAGGCAGAATCAGGAGACCGGAGGGAGAAGGATTTTTAGCAGAGGGAAGAAATTGTAGGATGGAAGATGAGAGAGTAGCAGGAGAGAGAGCGAAGGTTGTGCATTACCATCTGAGTATGGGCAGAGCGAGTAGTGTTGGAGGAGAGTGAGAGAGAAAAGGATACAAAGTAGTGGTCGGAGACTTGGAGGGGAGTTGCAGTGAGATTAGTAGAAGAACAGCATCTAGTAAAGATGAGGTCAAGCGTATTGCCTGCCTTGTGAGTAGAGGGGGACGGTGAGAGGGTGAGGTCAAAAGAGGAAAGAAGGAGGTAGAGAGAAATGAGTCAAAGGCAGACGTTGGGAGGTTAAAGTCACCCAGAACTGCCATCATCAGGAAATGAACTTATCAAGGCGTCAAGCTCATTGATGAACTCTCCAAGGGAACCTGGAGGGCGATAAATGACAAGGATGTTAAGTTTGAATGGGCTAGTTACTGTGACAGCATGGAATTCAAATGAATGAGGAGATAGACAGATAGGTCAGGGGGAAAAGAGAGAATGTCCACTTGGGAGAGATTAGAATTCCTGTGCCACCGCCACACTGACCAGATGCTCTCGGGGTATGCGAGAACACATGATCAGACGAGGAAAGAGCAGTAAGAGTAGCAGTGTTTTCTGTGGTAATCTATGTTTCCGTCAGTGCCAAGAAGTCAAGGGACTGGAGGGCAGCATAGAACTGTCTTCGATTTGGGGACGTCTTCCGCAAGCAGCTGCGCTGAACAAGGAGGCTGTGCTAATAACACTAAGCTAATTGCCTAGCACAGGTGTAGCCACTCCCCCTCCTATTAAATTGTAATCTGCAGAGAACAAAATAAGTCGATGGACCTGCACCCACTTTTAATGGGTAGCAATCCCTAACACTTCTAAATTAGCAGTTCACACAGACTAGGTAGCTTACTAACTACCTGGGACAGACAGACAAAACCAACATGGCTTACAGGTTAAAACAAATTATACTTAGCCTGCTTGGAGAATGAAGCAGGGTCCTTCAAAGACTACAAGCTTGGCACAACTGTATTTGGGGAGTTTCTCCCATTCTTCTCTGCAGATCCTCTCAAGCCCTGTCAGGTTGGATGGGGAACGTCGCAGCAAAACTATTTTCAGGTCTCTCCAGAGATGTTAGATCGCCCTGACCAAGGACTCAGTTTGGTCGGGCAGCCAGCTCTAGGAAAAGTCTTGGTCGTTCAAAACTTCTTCCATATAAGAATGATGGAGGTCACTGTGTTCTTGGGGACCATCAATGCTGAAGAAATGTTTTGGTACCCCTCTCCAGATCTGCAGACAATTCCTTTGACCTCATGACCTTATATAGACAGGTGTGTGCCTATCCAAATTTATTTGTAATGAATTTGCTAAAATGTCTAAAATACTGTTTTCGCGTTGTCATTATGGGGTATTGTGTGTAGATTGCTGGGGATTATTATTTTTTAAATCAATTTTAGAATAAGGCTGTAACGTAACAAAATGTGGAAAAAGTCAAGGGGTCTGAATACTTTCTGAATGCACTGTATATCTATGTGTTTACATGTCCTTGGTGGAGTCTACTCTAGTGCCTGCTGCATGTTACTTTTTATGAATAGGTTCAGTGAGGAGTGAGTGAAGAGGATCACTCTGTTGTTTTAAGCTTTTCAGGCTGCTATTGTTTATTAGCAGGGGTGAGTGAAGTACACATTCAGAAAGAATTCAGACCCCTTGACTTTTTACACAATACCTTTTTTATTGTTAATATAAAATGAAAAGAAAAATGAATGCCAGTGAGACTGTTTTTCCAGACTGTGTCAAAGAGATCACATTTTGAAAGCCAACAAAGTATTTACAACATAACAACGCCTCTTTCTGATATTTTTCTATTTACACACAGAAAGAAAGAATTTCGTAGGAATCTGATGTCAGAGATGGACTGTAGTCTCGCCCTCTCTCTCTCACTGTCTCTCTCTCTGCCTGCAAAGAGAGATAGATAGATAGATAGATAGATAGATAGATAGATAGATAGATAGATAGATAGATAGATAGATAGATAGATAGATAGATAGATAGATAGATAGATAGATAGATAGATAGATAGATAGATAGATAGATAGATAGATAGATAGATAGATAGATAGATAGATAGATAGATATATAGATAGATAGATAGATAGATAGATAGATAGATAGATAGATAGATAGATAGATGATCCCCGAGGGGATATTTCTTTGTCAAGCAGCTACGAAACAAACACAGGTCGGGTGCAAAATGCCAGAAAATATACAAAGGGTGTTGGGAAACACTCTTGAAAATAATGGCGACTCCTAGAAATTATTTCAATTTCAAAACATTCTTAGTGCTTTGAATGCTTTGGGAAAACGCTCAGATGCACAACAAACTTTGAAGTGTCATGAAGATCGTTCCCTTTGAACAAGGTAGGCCCACAGTGATACTGCATCAATAAAGGAAGTATTGAACTCATCAATGCAATAGATTAGGGACAGTTCAGTTTAGAACTTCTTCTTAAGCAAAATAGAGTATCTTAAACCTCTAGTCCCATTGTATTGTATTGTTGTTGTTTAAGAAAAAACTCTAGTCCCATTACCGTCAAGTGCTTCAACAATTTAGCTTTCAGATATTTTGGGCTAGCAGAAGTTGGTTATGTTTTTTGAATTGAAAACTAATTCACTTTACTTTTATTTGTTGATATTGTGCAATACTTTTTTTTAAGTAACTACATTTGAAGATCCAAGTTCTATCAATGAAGGCTAGCCTAATTTGTAAATTTCTCGTATACTGTACAAGCATTGTCTAAGCCTTGCATAGATTATTTTAGAGTATTCGGATAATAATACTACTATGGTAATAAAAATAGGGAAGACAGCAACATAGAAATAACAATGAATAGAAAGGGCATCTCCATTCAAATCAATGATAGCATAATGGGTTGACTGGCAACCATTTTGAGTGTACCCATGCCAGGAAGTGTACCCTTCAATCAGTGCTGTGATTTGTGGAGTCAACTCAAATGACATTTCCAAAAATACATTCCATTGCATGAGCGACATCAGTTAATATCATTTGAATGAACATTCTACATTACAGTGGCAATCCAGCATCAGTTGATTAAACAAAATACCAGAGAAATAATTGCATCACAATACCAGGCAGCCATTGAGAGTGTACCCATGAGTTTACCAGTCTATTGCCAGGGTTAAAGCTTCAAAGCCTGTTCTATTCACTCGTAATTTCTGAATGTGTGTTAGATTAAGACGTTTGATATGTTTCGGACTGCGGAACAAGATACATTTTAAGAAATCCCAGAGGGTCTGTTCCAATGAAAAGTCCCACATATTTTATTACAAATAGGAAGGATTCTCTTTTTCTTTGTCCAAACGTATATCCTAATCCTTTGGTTTCACTGCTTTTTGGCACAACACAAACTCAACAAACTAACACTCAACTCTTATTTTGAAGGCTGGACAGGATATGCATATGGCCAATGAGACAGGACTACAATTTTTTTATTTTTTTTTATTTAACCTTTATTTAACTAGGCAAGTCAGTTAAGAACAAATTATTATTTACAATGACGGGCTGGGATTAAAAATATAAATAAATTCAATAAAAATATAGGACAAAACACACATCACGACAAGAGAGACATCACAACACTACATAAAGAGAGACCTAAGACAACAACATAGTAGCATGGCAGCAACAAATGACAACACAGCATGGTAGCAACACAACATGGCAGCAACACAACATGGTAGCAGCACAAAACATGGTACAAACATTATTGGGCACAGACAACAGCACAAAGGCCGAGCAGGTAGAGATACAATACATCACGCAAAGCAGCCACAACTGTCAGTAAGAGTGTCCATGATTGAGTCTTTGAATGAAGAGATTGAGATAAAACTGTCCAGTTTGAGTGTTTGTTGCAGCTCGTTCCAGTCGCTAGCTGCAGCGAACTGAAAAGACGAGTGACCCAGGGATGTGTGTGCTTTGGGGACCTTTAACAGAATGTGATTGGCAGAACGGGTGTTGTAGGTGCAGGATGAGGGCTGCAGTAGATATCTCAGATAGGGGGGAATGAGGCCTAAGAGGGATTTATAAATAACCAGTGGGTCTTGCGACGGGTATACAGAGATGTCCAGTTTACAGAGGAGTATAATCTAGCATGGGTAGGATGGTCATCTGAAACAGGGTTAGTTTGGCAGCAAGGGTGAAAGAGGAGCGATTACGATAGACAAAACCAAGTCTAGATTTAACTTTAGCCTGCAGCTGTGCTGAGAGAAGGACAGTGTACCGTCTAGCCATACTCCCAAGTACTTGTATGAGGTGACTACCTCAAGCTCTAAACCCTCAGAGGTAGTAATCACACCTGTGGGGAAAGGGGCATTTTTCTTACCAAACCACATGACCTTTGTTTTGGAGGTGTTCAGAACAAGGTTAAGGGCAGAGAAAGCTTGTTGGGCACTAAGAAAGCTTTGTTGTAGAGTGTTTAACAAAACATCTGGGGAGGGGCCAGCTGAGTATAAGACTGTATCATCTGCATATAAATTGATAAGAGCACTTCCTACTGCCTGAGCTATGTTGTTGATGTAAATTGAGAAGAGCGTGGAGCCTAGGATTGAGCCTTGGGGTACACCCTTGGTGACAGGCAGTGGCTGAAACAGCAGTTCTGACTTTATACACTGCACTCTTTGAGAGAGATAGTTAGCAAACCAGTCCAAAGACCCCTCAGGGACACCAATAATCCTTAGCTGGCCCACAAGAACGGAATGGTCTACCATATCAAAAGCTTTGGCCAATAGCAGCACAACATTGCTTAGAATCAAGGGCAATGTTGACATCATTGAATACCTTTAAGGTTGCAGTGAGACATCCATAACCTGAGCGGAAACCAGATTGCATACCAGAGAGAATATTATAGTCAGTTGATTATTGACACTTTTGAAAAACAGGGCAAAATAGAAATAGCCCTATATCAGTTAGGATCAGCTTGATCTCCCCCTTTAAATAAAGGGCAAACCGTGATTGCCTTCCAAGCAATGGGAACCTCCCCAGAGAGGAGAGACAGGTTAAAAAGGTCAGAGACGATAGGGGCGATGATAGGGGCAGCAACCTTAAAGAAGAAAGGGCCTAAACCAACTGACCCAGATGTTTTTGGGGGGTCAAGTTTAAGGAGATCCTTTAGCACCTTGGACTCAGTGATTGCCTGCAGGGAAAAACTTTGAGGAACATTGCCACATTAGAAGGGGTGGGAGATGAGGAAATGTTGGACGGGCTGAGTCAAATAGGAATCCTGACTTAAGTGCTGATTAAAGATCTCACCCATATGCAACTTGTCAGTAACAACCACATCATCAACTTTAAGGGACATGGGCAGCTGTGAGAAGGAGGGTTTATTCTCCAGGTCTTTAACCGTTTTCCAGAACTTCTTGAGGTTAGACCCACAGAGAGTTTGAACTGCTCCTTAAAGTAACTAACTTTGCCCTTCCGGATAGACTGAGTGAACTTATTTCTCATTTGCCTGAACGAAAGCCAGTCAGCCTGAGTATGCGTGTGCTGAGCCTTTCGCCAAATGCAATTCTTGAGGTGGAGTAACTCTGCAAGATCACGGTCAAACCAGGGGCTGCATTTTCTTTATGGGGGCGTGTTTATTAACAATACCACAGAAAATATCAAAAAAGAATGTCCAAGTGTCTTCAACAGAGGGGATCAAGCTGATTCTTTATCAATTTACAGAGGCCAGGTCATGAAGGAAGGCTTGCTCATTAAAGTTTTTTACCAAGCGTCTATGACAAATCAGGACAGATCATTTCACTGAGCAGCCATTACGAACACAGGCTGTAAAACAGTGATCACTAAGGTCATTACAGAAAACACCAGGATCATTTGTGAGGATAACACTGAGGAGAGTAGCCGTTTCTGGGTGTTTGGAGTCATACCTTGTGGGATTGGTAATAATCTGAGAAAGATTTAGGGAGTCCCATTGCTTTAGGACTTGGTCAGGTGGTTTAAGCATGTCCCAGTTTAGGTCATCTAGCAGGACAAATTCAGACTTAGTGTAAGGGGCCAGGAGAGAGCTTAGGGCAGGTAGGGTACAGGCCGGTGCTGATGGAGGACGATAACACCCAGCAACAGTCAACAAAGAGCTATTTGAAAGTTGAATTCTTAAAACGAGCAAATCAAATTGTTTGGGGACAGACTTGGTGGAGACAACCGAGCACTGAAGGTGATCCTTGGTAAAGATTGTCAGTCCCCCATCTTTGAAGATCTGTCTTGCCGAAAAAGGTTATAACTAGAAAGGTTAACATGAATATTCAAAACACTATTCCTTAACCACGTCTCAGTAATGACCAACACATCTGGATTGGAGGTGTGAACCCACACTTTCAATTGATACATTTTAGGTAATAAGCTTCTAGTGTTAACGTGCAGAACCCCAGGCTTTTACGAGAGCAGAAATCAGTGAAGTAGATATCAGAGCACAAGTCAGAATTGGGCCTAGCAACAGTAGATGGGCCATGGTGTACATGCACATTTCCAGATATCATCAACAGTAATACAATGTTGATTTATTACATTTGAATGTGCATTAGATGGAAACAAGATCATATTGTACAGCATTTTCATCAGGTAACATGAATAGAAAGCCGGCGAGAGGTGGTTAGAATAGAACTCTGTTGTCAGGTCCTGACTGCAATCGAGAAAAACTGTAAAAGCATCTAGACATTATCTCACTCATTTCTTTTAGACTAGCATTTGATGTTCAACAGCAGAGATTTGTATAAACCTTGCTGTCTGTCTCTCCGACATTTGCAACAAGCATCTCCAGCTGTCCCATAATAATGAACATTTCAGGAGTTGGGACAAAGGCATGTGTCTTTTCTCAGCCAGTCAAAATCATGAATCAGTCTAATTTTTATGGATATATACGAATAACTATCAATAGAAAACAAGTCAAATGGAACTAAGTACAGCTAGTTTGCTTTCTTTCCAGCTTCAGTTTGAAGTGATTGTGTTGTTGGCTAGCTCCTCTGAACAACAGTATCCTGATGAGAGATAACTGGCCTCATGCCATGAATATGCATAGCCATCTCGAGACAACTCCCATATAAAATGTTTTTTCTCAACATTGCTTGGATGTTGTCCTATTTGTCCTACTTATATCAGTACACACGTGACAACTTATGCATTACGAAACTTCTATTCGATTAAATAAACCTCACGTAGCAAATAATAATTTATAAATAATTGAATAATAATTGATTTGACAAATTCGACACATTGATCTCCATACAAAGCCTCCTTGCTTGGTGGGCGAAAACACGCCGCCTGCTGGAGTGAGACAGATGTTGGGCCTTTCTTTTCCTCTCTGGTTGAAATACCATCTCAAACCAATTAAATCGTTTCAGCGAGCTGTGCGTAGAGCAGGTCCTTCTTCCGGGTGGCGCTAGGTAACTCAAACTCTTGTTCGCCTAAAGCTGTTTTACCATTAGATTCAACCAGCTAACGGATTACTAAACTATCAACACAGTATACTGACACCACTGATAACGATTACTTTACACTACCTAGGTACAGATCTACATTTGAACGACCTCTTTGAGTACCGGTAGCTAGCTAGCTAATTTAGCGAGCTAACGCGTTTTAAAGTTAGCCATGATGGTCGTCTGGTGTGTGAGACCGGGTGGAAGGCTATGAAATCCAGCTCCTGGTCGGGATAGCTTGGGGGAACGCCAGGTAGGCTACCTTGTGTTGCGTGTACTGCCATACTAGGTATTTGTGGTTGATTTATTATTGTGGTACATTTGAGAATGCATGCCAGAGCAGCTAACTAGCGAATCTTGTGTAATGGTTAACGTAACGTTACGTTACCTAGCAAACTGGGTTGGCCATAGTTAGCCGCGCATGCGCCGATGGTAGGCCATAATAGCTAGCTGGTTATTGAAATACAGCAAACAATGTTATGTAGTTTTTATTACTGTACTAGCCAGCTATCCACGCATCCATTTAAAATAATAATAATTGCCAAACAGTTTTCAAGGAAGGAGATCCGCCAACGTTAGCTGTTCCATTTGTTTGGGTGATGTTGTGTTGGCAGGATGCTGCAGGGACTTTACGGGAGTCTCGATCGGGACAAGCCGCTGATCCGGCTGCCTTTCACGGACTTCGCTGTCGGGACCGTCTTGCTGGCTCTAACCGGTCTAATAGCCTGCATCGTAATCTCTCTGACGTTCCATTTCGATGAGTCTACCAATACCCACTGTCAGGTGAGTAGTTCACCTCTCTTTCTCTCTCTGGTTTCTTCCTGGGGGGGCTTTTACTCACCACTGTCACCTTGCCTCTTCTTGCTTTTGGGTAGTTATTAGTCCATTGTTGTTATTGTCTCAAAATGTATTACATCCCTGGTCAACATTTTGGAATATTACTCATTCAAGGGTTTTTCTTTATTTGCAAAACATTTTTTTTTGTTGAATAAAAGTGAAGACATCAAAACTATGACATAACACATGGTATCACGTAGTAACCAAAAAAGTGTTAAACAAATCAACATATATTATACCCTTTGCCTTGATGACAGCTTTGCACACTCTTGGCATTCTCTCAACCATCCGACACCTGGAATGATTTTCTATCAGTCTTGAAGGAGTTATGCTGAGCACTTGTTGGCTGCTTTTCCTTCACTGTGGTCTGACTGATCCCGAACCATCTACATTTGGTTGAGGTTGGAACCAAAAATCTCAAATTTGGACTCCAGAACAAAGGACAAATTTCCACTGGTCTAATGTCCATTGCTTGTGTTTCTTGGCCCAAGCAAGTCTCTTCTTCTTATTGGTGTCCTTTAGTAGTGGTTTCTTTGCAGCAATTCGACCATGAAGGCCTGATTCACACAGACTCCTCTGAACAGTTGATGTTGAGATGTGTCTGTTACTTGAACTCTGAAGCATTTATTTGGGCTGCAATCTGAGGCTGGTAACTCTAATGAACTTACCTCTGCAGCAGAGGTATTTCTGGGTCTTCCATTCCTGTGGCGGTCCTCATGAAGCTGGATGAGAGAATGCCATGAGTGTGCAAAGCTGTCATCAAGGCAAAGGGTGGCTACTTAACAGAATCTCAAATATAAAAAAAAAAATGGTTTAATGCTTTTTTGGTTACTACATGATTCCATATGTGTTATGTCATAGTTTTGATGTGTGCTATGATGCATTTTGCATAACACATATGGAATACTGGCTATATTTATGTATTTTGAAAGTTACATCTTGAATGCTAACATGCAATACATTTTGGGACTATATCAACAATGGACTAATGAAACGAATACCAAAAGATACGTTTTGGGTGGAATTTTCCATTTAATAAGGGCCCTTGTTGCACTTTGATAAATGCAGTATTAGCTTAGCTATATGCAGAATGTGCTACACTACACATGCTACACTACTGGTAATACTGACAATGTGTGTACCTAAATAAATACAGCATTGTAGAATGTGCTACACTACATACACAAATAACACTCTAATTGACTCACCTCTTCTCCTGCTGCAACCCCACCAGGTGCCCAACTACCTCCCCTCCATCAGTGCGTCTATCTGTCTGGTTCCAGAGCGCTATATCTGGAGGTTCTGTATTGGGCTGCACTCCGCCCCTCGTTTCCTGGTGGCTGCGGCCTACTTCAACTTCTACCGCGGACGGTTTGCTAAGAGCTTCCCTGGCCTGGCCCTTAGCGGCCTGGCTCTCATGGCTGCCCTGGCTGAGAACATAGGCCTGCTGTTGCTCACGTATGTGTCCTCTACGGAGACCTACAGTGAGTAGACTGATGCACACAGGCATATATATATATATATATATATATATATATATATATATATATCACACACACACACACACACACACACACACACACACACACACACACACACACACTGGGGGCCAAAAGTTTGGAATATTACTAATTCAAGGGTTTTTCTTTATTTGCACTATTTTTTATATTTTAGAATAAAAGTGAACACTATGACATAACACATATGGAATCATGTAGTAACCAAAAAATAGTTAAACAAATCAAAATATATTTTATATTTGAGATTCTGTTAAGTAGCCACCCTTTGCCTTGATGACAGCTTTGCACATTCATGGCATTCTTTCATCCAGCTTCATGAGGACCGCCACAGGAATGGAAGACCCAGAAATACCTCTGCTGCAGAGGATAAGTTCATTAGAGTTACCAGCCTCAGATTGCAGCCCAAATAAATGCTTCACAGAGTTCAAGTAACAGACACATCTCAACATCAACTGTTCAGAGGAGTCTGTGTGAATCAGGCCTTCATGGTCGAATTGCTGCAAAGAAACCACTACTAAAGGACACCAATAAGAAGAAGAGACTTGCTTGGGCCAAGAAACACAAGCAATGGACATTAGACCGGTGGAAATTTGTCCTTTGGTCTGGAGTCCAAATTTGAGATTTTAGATGGTTTGGGATGAGTAGGACCGCAGTGAAGGAAAAGCAGCCAATAAGTGCTCAGCATATGTGGGAACTCCTTCAAGACTGATGGAAAAGCATTCCAGGTGAAGCTGGTTGAGAGAATGCCAAGACTGCAAAGCTGTCATCAAGGCAAAGGTGGCTATTTGAAGAATCTCAAATATAAAATAGATTTTGATTTGTTTAACACTTTTTTCGTTACTACATGATTCCATATGTGTTATGTCATAGATTTGATGTCTTCACTTTTATTCTACAATGTAAAAAATAGTGTAAGTAAAGAAAAACCCTTGAATGAGTAATATTCCAAACTTTTGGCCCCCAGTGTATATTATACACACATGCACCGTACGCATGCACCATACATACACACAAACACAAACTGCTTTGTGCTTTATGATATGTGTCCCCTACTGGGTACCGGTAGATGCACACATGCATTAGCATGCATCGAACATAGACACACACATGCACACACACACCGCTTTGCATTCCAAGTTATGATGTGGGACTGATGCACCGCACCCATGCATTCATACACCCTTGTGACCAAAAGACGGGTGCATTAATGTCATTTCATTCCATTTTAGAGTAAGTGACAAGTGTATTAATATTCACTGTCTTATGTGCTGATGTTTTTAGAGTTACATTCACTGCTGGGTTTGTGTTCGGCAGGTGTTCACAAGAACGGTTTCATCACGTTCACCGCCTGCTCTCTTCTGCACATGCTCATTACCTGCAGACTGTGGCAGGTGATTAAGAAGTTCAGTCTCAACCCTGAGGTAGAGTACACACCCTCATTCCCTCACCTTACCGTGAGTGCGTGTGTGTGCCTGCTTGCATGTTTTTTAATTTTGCTGTGTGCCTTCGTATTGCCATTCCTCTTCAGTCCTTGAGTACTAGTGTAATCCTTGTTGTGTTGTTATCCCACTTTGTAAGACTTGCCATACATGTCTCAACATCCTACTATAAAAGCTGCTGTTCGTTCCTGTACTTGGAACAGGGCCCTTTTTTCAGATTTTATTGAACAGATAGTGAGAGAATGACAGTGGGGAAAGATATAGAGAGGTTGTATGAAAGGGGAGTAGGCCGGACTCAAACCTATGCCATAACTGTAGACGTGTGCCAGAGGCTGGGTCATTACTGGTACAGCAGCCATGGCAGAGAACAGGACCCTTTCTCACCACCCCTTGACAGTGTTGAGCTATTGTTACCAGGGCCCCTATTAATAAAGAGTCTAGGATCAAGTATGCCTTTTGATCATAATTCATATAATTGAACAGGGAGACCTGATCCTAGATTAGCATTCCTGCTTTGAGATGCTTTTTGAATACCAGAGAGCTCATTATGGCCACACACACACTGCTGTCTGATAGCCTTTCAACACAAATTGAGACACAGTTTCAACACCAGCAAACAGGTGTGGACATTAATGTATAACCACACAGAACTATGATGGTGTGTGTTAATCCACAGCTTGTGTATTGTTTGTGTGTGGCTTGGTCTGTTCAGAGCAGAGCAGAGGAAGTGGGTTACACACACTAGGACCAACCCAACTACCATCACCAGCCTGAGGCACTCACGGTTACAACACCACCTGTTATAGCTACATTATAAACACACTCTGGCTGTCTGTCTGTCTTGATTTCTCTTTCTGCCTCTCTCTGTCGGCCTTTCTCTCTTTCTCTGTCTCTCCCAGGAGTTCACGTCGTTTCGTTGGAAGGTGCGTCTCTTTCTCTTCAATGTCAGCTGTTGTTTGGTCGCCGCCTACTTTTTTACACGCCACAACAAGTACTGCGAACCAGGAAGTGAGTTTTTGGCTGCATCAGTATTGGAACGTTATTCCCTATATAGTGTACTACTTTTGAACAGAGCCCCGTCCATGTTTACTTATGCTCCTCTCAGCTCAGTCAATCAGGTGCTGGTAATGTCATGTTTCCTAATATACATCACCCTGTAGTAGAGGAGGTTTGACCAAAAGTTGTCTGTGTGTTGAGGGTTTTGTTTCTCCATTTCCCTCCCGGATTTACCAGTAATGAAAACACCCATACTACAGTTTGAAAGCTCCACTCCTTTCACCTCCAACCCAGCTGGTTTCTTACTCCTGTGTCTTCTAGTGTACACATTCTCTCTACTCTTCTGTAACATGCTATGTATATCATATGTATGAATGTACACTACATGATCGAAAGTATGTGGACACCTGCTCATTCAACATCTCATTCCAAAATCATGGGCATTAATATGGAGTTGGTCCCCCCCGTTGCTGCTATAACAGCCTCCGCTCTTCTGGGAAGGCTTTCCACTAGATGTTGGAACAATGCTGCGGAGACTTGCTTCCATTCAGCCACAAGCATTAGTGAGGTAGGGTACTTCTGTTGGGCGATTAGGCCTGGCTCGCAGTCGGCATTCCAATTCATCCCAAAGGTGTTCAATGGGGTTGAGGTCAGAGCTCTGTGCTGGCCAGTCAAGTTTTTCCACACCGATCTCGACAAACCATTTCTGTATGTACCTCGCTTTCTGTCATGGTGAAACAGGAAAGGGCCTTCCCCAAACTGTTGCCACAAAGTTGGAAGCACAGAATCGTCTAGAATGTCAATGTATGCTGTAGCGTTAAGATTTCCCTTCACTGGAACAAAGGGGCCTAGCCCAAACCATGAAAAACAGCCCAAAACCATTATTCCTCATCCACCAAACTTTACAGTTGGCTCTAGGCATTCGGGCAGGTAGCGTTCTCCTGGCATCCGCCAAACCCAGATTTGTCAGTCGGACTGCCAAATGGTGAATCGTGATTTATCACTCTAGAGAATGTGTTTCCACTCCTCCAGAGCCCAATGGCGGCAAGCTTTACACCACTCCGGCCGACGCTTGGCATTGCGCATGGTAATCAGTTATGTTGGTGTGCGGCTGCTCAGCCATGGAAACCCAGAACAGTTATTCTGCTGACGTTGCTTCCAGAGGCAGTTTGGAACTCTGTAGTGAGTGTTGCAACCAAGGACAGACTTATATTTACGCGCTTCAGCATTCGGCGGTCCCATTCTGTGAGCTTGTGTGGCCTACCACTTCACGGCTGAGCCGTTGTTGCTTCTAGACATTACCACTTAACAATATCAGCAGGGCAGAAATTTGACGAACTGACTTGTTGGAAAGGTGGCATCCTATGATGGTGCCAAGTTGAAAGTCACTGAGCTCATCAGTAAGGCCATTCTACTGCCAATGTTTGTCTATTTCATGGCTGCGTGCTCTATTTTATACACCTGTCAGCAACGAGTGTGGCTGAAATAGACAAATCCACTAATTTGAAGAGGTGTCCACATACACTATATGTACAAACAAAAGTATCTCTCTCCTTCACTGAGACAAGTGACTGACACCTGACTGATGTCTCATGTCCTCTACTCCCTCCCTCCCTCTCCCTCCAGTCTACACTCTGTTTGCTCTATGTGAGTACCTGGTGGTTCTCTCCAACATGGCCTTCCACATGACGGCATTCTGGGACTTTGGAAACAAGGAAGTGATGGTCACCACTCCAGCAGAGGACAAACGCTACTGAGAGTGAGCGGGAGGGAGGACACACCCGTACTCTACGTTATCTTCATCATGCTGAAAGTCTTGGGAGGTGTGGTCTAGGGTTAGGTGATGTCAACCGTTGTCCTATCGTGATTAAGTAGCAGGTTGACGTTTGTCATGAATCGTGTCCTGGAGGCAGAACTGATCTGTTTCTGCTAGATGGGCCACCTGCAAAGTTGTCTATATAAGTAAAAATGATTGAAAACAAACAATTGCTTTTTGGTCTTAATTTAAGGTTCGGGTTAGCAGTGTTGATAAGATTAGAGTTAGGTTTAAAGTCAGATTTTATGACTTTGTGGCTGTGCCAGCTAGTGACCACTCCGAAGAGCTGCCTCCATACATAATTAATCTAAGTAAATGCCAACCTGCGATTTAAGTACCCATAAAACATTGTGATATACAATGGTATCGCCCCCCTATTCACGGATTGCACCTCAGTCACTCTGTCTAGTCATTGCCATTATTATCAACGTTATACAGACGCCGCAGCCACATTGATGTCAAAGTAGAAAGGGGGCTAATGACTTTGAACGGGAACTATGACTGTTACGCCTAAATTACACTATAGTGGATTGGAAGTAGGATGAGATTGCTAAAGTCGTCAAATAATTAGTAGGAATCAACTTTGTCGTCAAATTTACTTTAGACAGATGACAATGTTGTTATTAGCCAGCCAAGTTACTCAAAAAGAGCTAGAAATGCTAACTTTGGCCAATTAAAATCCAGTAGTCTCTACTCAGTCTTAGCTAGCTAACATTATACTGCAACTAAAGTAAATCTGACGACATCAAAATTATGACAAGGTTTTGCTACTGTTAATTTACCGTCTTTAGAATTGGCATCATGTTTTCAAGCCACAGTAATGCACTTTAGACCAAATCTTTATCAGTGCCTTTTGAGGAAGTATTGAGTAGAATGTTCAGTTAGCCAATTAGTCCTAAAATAAACATTCAAAACAATATTGTGACGAAACCTACAACCCATGAATTGGCCAACCAAAAAATTATATATATTTTTTTTAATAAAAAAGGTTACAAAAATAAATAAAAGAAGGACCGCTGTCGTGAGTTTGCATGCAACAGGAGGGATGAGAGGAATCATGACAAAATACATATTTTATATTTCTTTGCCTGTTCCTCTGTTGGAGCTGTGGAATTAAAGATGTGGCATTAAAGATGTGTGGGTCGACGCGCAAGTGACAATCAAGGAGCCTTGCTGGCTGTGTGTCGTGTGATGGGTTGTATCATCAAGGGCCCAGGTGCAGAGCACGAAACTGCTGTCCCCAGAACTGAATAATTATTCAACGATAACTTCCTATATTTTTAGGCTTAGGCTTCTGTAGGTTGTAGCCTACATTGCTAATAATAGGCTTTGGAAATAGGCCTACTCTATACATTGTTTATTTCTTAAGCTTTACTCAGCTGTAAGTTTTCTGTTGACTTCTCATTAGATTTTTCCAGCTAGATATTGTTTTGCTTAATTACACCTGTTGCCTGTAATATTTGTAATTCAAAATAAAGCTGTGATAGAATCGACCAATAGACTTTCACAATTATTAACATTTGAAAGCTGCAATATTAAGACATTAATCATATTCATCTCTCTACTGACCTGGGTTCAGATACTATCGGAAAATATTTCAAATGCATTTATCCGTGCTTGATTGAGCTTGCCTGGCACAATGGAACCAATAGTAGTGTGTGTGTGTGTGTGTGTGTGTGTATATATATATATATATATATATGTATATATATATATATATGTGTATATATAAGTATTCACTAAAGTAGTGCACTGAGCCTTTACTAGTCCTCTATTAGCAGACCAATATAGCCTTCTGTAGCGTGAGATTTCAGATTTTGTTCAGTCTGAAATCAACCCTGAAGTCTTATTTAGCCTTCCTCTTACATATTCTGTCGCTATGGTAGGCCAGACAGAGTTGCCCCCATATTGGTTCGAATACCCAAGCCAACAAGGTAAAAAACCTGTCTGTGTCCTTGAGCAAGGCACTTAAAAAAATTAATAAAATACAAGCTATGTCAGATATACAAAACTGCAGTAGACAGACTCCAAAGATGTTTTGATCGTTTGAAAAGACTGGTTGCAACTCAAATGGCTTCCTACTCTGTATAGTGCACTACTTTTTACCAGGGCTCAAATGACTCTGGTCAAAAGTAGCATGCTATGTATGGAGTAGGGTGCCATTTGGGACTCATCCTGTTTATACATCTTTAACATTACAAAAAACTGCCTCTGCCTTAGATGGTTTCATATAAAAAGGCTGTCAGTGTCAGCAGCCCTGGATGAAGCTCTGACTAGACTCACACATGCCGAGATAATCAGTGATCAAGACGTTGCGATCTCTCCTGGTGGGTGTATCCTTCAAATGCATGATGCCAGTTTTATAAGCCAATGTCAAAGTTGTCTAGCAAGAGATGCCCTCTCCCGATAGGCGTGCCGATCTCTGTTCTCTGGCCGTTAAGTCGCTGTCTCCTTTCAATGAAAATGACTGGTCGTTGGTAACTACTGTATGTCGCTGATTATCTCGCCATATGCGAGTCCCCAATCAAAATGGTATTGAGGAAACACTGATTTAGAGATCTAGAGAACTCGAAGCACAACCTCTGTACATCAACATTTTAGTCATTTAGCAGACACTCTTATCCAGAGCGACTTAATGCATTTATATTATGATAGCTAGGCGGGACAACCACATACACACCTTTACCTTTTCCACATGTTGTTGTGTTATAGCCTGAATGTAAAATGTATTCAATAAAAATTGAGTCACTGGCCTACACACAATACCCCATAATGTCAAAGTGAAATAATGTTTTCAGAAATGTTGAGTCAATTAGTATTCAACCCCTTTGTTATTGCAAGCCTAAAAAGTTGCTTAACAGGTCACATACGTTTCATGGGCAATGTGCAATATGTACAGTTGAAGTCAGAAGATTACATACACCTTAGCCAAATGCATTTAAACTCAGTTTTTCACAATTCCTGACATTTAATCCTAGTAAAAATTCCCTGTCTTAGGTCAGTTAGGATCACTATTTTAAGAATTTGAAATGTCTGAATAATAGAGAAAATTATTTATTTCAGATTTTATTTGTTTTGTCATATTCCCAGTGGGTCAGAAATGTACATACACTCAATTAGTATTCCTCATGACAGAACTGGTGTAACTGAGTCAGGTTTGTAGGCCTCCTTGCTCGCACACGCTTTTTCAGTTCTGCCCACAAATTCTCTATAGGATTGAGGTCAGGGCTTTTTGATGGCCACTCCAATACCTTGACTTTGTTGTCCTTAAGCCATTTTGTCACAACTTTGGAAGTATGCTTGGGGTCATTGTCCATTTGGAAGACCCATTTGCGACCAAGCTTTATCTTCCTGACTAATGTCTTGAGATGTTGCTTCAATATATCCACATAAATTTCCTTTCTCATGATGCCATCTATTTTGTGAAGTGCACTAGTCCCTCCTGCAGCAAAGCACCCCCACAACATGATGCTGCCACCCCCGTGCCTCACGGTTGGGATGGTATTCTTCGGCTTGCAAGCCTCCCCCTTTTTCCTCCAAACATAACAATGGTCATTATGGCCAAACAGTTCTATTTTTGTTTCATCAGACCAGAGGACATTTGTCCAAAAAGTACCATCTTTGTCCCCATGTGCAGTTGCAAATCGTAGTCTGGCTTTTTTATGGCGGTTTTGGAGCAGTGGCTTCTTCCTTGCTGAGCAGCCTTTCAGGTTATGTCGATATAGGACTCGTTTTACTGTGGATATAGATAATTTTGTAGCTGTTTCCTCCAGCATCTTCATAAGATCCTTTGCTGTTGTTCTGGGATTGATTTGCACTTTTCGCACCAAGGTACGTTAATCTCTAGGAGACAGAACGCATCTCCTTCCAGAGCGGTATGACGGCTGCATGGTCCCATGGTGTTTATACTTACTTACTATTGTTTGTACAGATGAACGTGGTACCTTCAGGCGTTTGTAAAATTGCTGGCAAGGATGAAGCAGACTTGTGGAGGTCTACAATATTTTTTTGAGGTCTTGTCTGATTTCTTTTGATTTTCCCATGATGTTGAGCAAAGAGGCACTGAATTTAAAGGTAGGCCTTGAAATACATCCACAGGTACACCTCCAATTGACTCAAATGAAGTCAATTAGTCTATCAGAAGATTCTAAAGCCATGACATCATTTCCTGGAATTTTCCAAGCTGTTTAAAGGCACAGTCAACTTAGTTTATGTAAACTTCTGACCCACTGGAATTGTGATATAGTGAATTTTAAGTGAAATAATCTGTATGTAAACAATTGTTAGAAGAATTACTTGTCATGCAGAAAGTAGATGTCCTAACCGACTTGCCAAAACTATAGTTTGTTAACATGAAATCTGTGGAGTGGTTGAAAAATGAGTTTTAATGACTTCAACCTAAGTGTATGTAAACTTCCGACTTCAACTGTATGATTTTGAATGGCCACCTCATCTCTGTACCCCACACATACAATTATCTCTAAGGTCCCTCAGTCGAGCAGTGAATTTCAAACACCGATTCAACCACAAAGACCAGGGAGGTTTTCCAATTCCTCGCAAAGAAGGGCACCTCTTGGTAGATGGGTAAAAATAGAAAAAGCAGACATTGAATATCCCTTTGACTATGGTGAAGTTATTTGGATGGTGTATCACCCAGTCACTGCAAATATACAGGCGTCCTTCCTAACGCAGTTGCCAAAAGAGGATCATGGATTTCACTATGAGGTCAATGGTGACTTTAAAACAGTTACAGAGTTTAATGGCTGTCATAGGAGAAAACTGAGGATGTGTCAAAGAAATTAACTATGTCTTGAATACAAAGTGTTTTGTTTGCGGCAAATCCAACACCACACATCACTGAGTAACACTTCATATTTTCAAGCATGGTGGTGGCTGCATCATGTTATGGATATGCTTGTCATCGGCAAGGACTATGGATATTTTTTAGGATCAAAAGAAACTGGATAAAGCTAAGCACATGTAAAATCCTAGAGGAAAACCTGGTTCAGTCTGCTTTCCAACAGACACTGGGAGACAAATTCACCTTTCAGCAGGACAATAACCTAAAACACAAGGCCATATATTAACTGGAGCTTACAAAGAAGACATTGAATGTTCCTGAGTGGCCTAGTTACAGTTTTGACTTAAATCGGCTTGAAAATCTACGCCAAGACTTGAAAAAGGCTGTCTAGCAATGATCAACAACCAACTTGACAGAGTATGAAGAATTTTATATTGTACAATCCAGGTGTGCAAAACTCTTAGAGACTTACCCAGAAATACTCACAGCTGTAATCGCTGCCAAAGGTGATTCTTACACGTGTTGGGTGTGAATACTTATGTAAATAAGATATTTCTGAATTAAATGTTTAATAAATTAGCAAAAAAATCTAAAAACACGTTTTCACTTTGTCATTATGGGGTATTGTTGAGAATAAAATGTGGAAGAAGTCAAGAGGTATGAATACTTTCTGAAGGCACTATCTCAGTCATATTATGGGACTATTTTGAGCTGTATTCTATGATTATATGTGCTGTTTGTATGGTGTAGTTTGAGTTTGTTATTACTGTGTGTGGGTCGGGGGTTGGACACGCCACCTCATGGATTACTCAAACAGTTGCCTGCTGTCGCCCACAGTCAATGCCCCTATAACCACGGTGTGTTTGCGTGAGTGTGTATACACTTGTGAACGTCACCAGCGCAGTAACAGTGTGCGTGAGTATGTTACAGAAACGATGGTGACACAGCATGCGGTTGCTTGGGACAAAGGAGCATTGTGATTGAACCTGTGAGAGGTGGAGGGAAGTACTGAGGATGGATTTGACTTTTAATTTAGACTGGCGAAAGGAAGAGGATGCAAGTAGCAGGATGGGCCTGGGTTGGTTATACATTCAAACTAGAGATGCAGTACAGTGGTGCCATATGTGTGAACTGTCTCAGAGTAAAAGTGTCCATGTAGTCTTATTGATTGTGATCTAACAAGCAAAACTGATCCTAAATCAGCATTCCTATTCTAAAAATCTGGAAACGTATGACCCCTAGTCTGTGGTTGAGGTACAGTGAGCTCCAAAAGTAATGGGACAGTGACACTTTGGATTTGATATGATACAATGACTGAGGTTAGTGCAGACTGTCAGCTTTAATTTCATCCATATCGGGGAACCGTTTAGAAATTACAGTACTTTTTGTACATAAGTATTGGGGACAAATTCACTTACAGTTGAAGTCGTAGGTTTACATACACTTTAAACAGCTTGGAAAATTCAAGTAAATTATGTCATGGCTTTAGAAGCTTCTGATAGGCTAATTGACATCATTTGAATCAATTGGAGGTATACCTGTGGATGTATTTCAAGGCCTACCTTCAAACTCAGTGCCTCTTTGCTCAACATCATGGGAAAATCAAAAGAAATCAGACAAGACCTCAGAAAAAAAAAACAAAAAAGTCTGGTTCATCCTTTGGAGCAATTTGAAACGTCTGAAGGTACCCCGTTCATCTGTACAAACAATAGTAAGCAAGTATAAACACCATGGGACCATGCAGCTGTCATACCGATCTGGAAGGAGACGCGTTCTGTCTCCTAGAGATGAACGTACTTTGGTGCGAAAAGTGCAAATCAATCCCAGAACAACAGCAAAGGACCTTGTGAAGATGCTGGAGGAAACAGGTACAAAATTATCTATATCCACAGTAAAACAAGTCCTATATTGAAAGGCTGCTCAGCAAGGAAGAAGCCACAGCTCCAAAACCGCCATAAAAAAGCCAGACTACGGTTTGCAACTGCACATGGGGACAAAGATGGTACTTTTTGGACAAATGTCCTCTGGTCTGATGAAACAAAAATAGAACTGTTTGGCCATAATGACCATTGTTATGTTTGGAGAAAAATGCTTGCAAGCCGAAGAACACCATCCCAACCGTGAAGCACGGGGGTGGCAGCATCATGTTGTGGGGGTGCTTTGCTGCAGGAGGGACTGGTGCACTTCACAAAATAGATGGCATTATGAGGAAAGAAAGTTATGTGGATATATTGAAGAAACATCTCAAGACATCAGTCAGGAAGATAAAGCTTGGTCGCAAATGGGTCTTCCAAATAAACAATGACCCCAAGCATACTTCCAAAGTTGTGGCAAAATGGCTTAAGGACAACAAAGTCAAGGTATTGGAGTGGCCATCAAAAAGCCCTGACCTCAATCCTGTAGAAAAGTTGTGGGCAGAACTGAAAAAGCGTGTGCGAGCAAGGAGACCTACAAACCTGACTCCGTTACACAAGTTCTGTCATGAGGAATGGGCCAAAATACACCCAACTTATTGTGGGAAGCTTGTGGAAGGCTACACGAAACGTTTGACCTAAGTTAAACAATTTAAAGGCAATGCTACCAAATACGAATTGAGTGTAACTTCTGACCCACTGGGAATGTGATGAAAGAAATAAAATCTGAAATAAATAATTTTCTCTACTATTATTCTGACATTTCACATTCTTAAAATAAAGTGGTGATCCTAACTGACCTAAAACACAACATTTTTACTAGGATTAAATGTCAGGAATTGTGAAAAACTGAGTTTAAATTTATTTGGCTAAGATGTAGGTAAACTTCTGACTTCAACTGTATGTGTATTAAAGTAGTCAAACGTTTAGTATTTGGTCCCATATTCCTAGCATGAAATTATTGTGATTCTACAAACTTGGATGCATTTGCTGTTTGTTTTGCTTGTGTTTCAGATTATTTTGTGCCCAATAGAAATTCATGGTAAATAATGTATTGTGTCATTTTGAAATGTATTGTAAATCAGAAGTGGTTAATAATGATGTAATCAGTACCATGATTACGGATAATCCTGAATTAATCATGCTTCACTGTAGGGTTGGTGCCAGGTTTGCTCCAGACGTGATGCTTGGCATTCAGGCCAAGTAGTTCAGTCTTGGTTTCATCAGAGCAGGCTGTCATGTACCTTTGACTGAGGAGTGGTTCTGTTGAGCTGTCAGAGTGACAATCGGGTTCTTGGTCACCTCCCTGACCAAGGACCTTCTCCTCCGATTGCTCAGTTTGGCCGGTCAGCCAACTCTAGGTAGAGTCTTGGTGTTTCCAAACTTCTTCCATTTAAGAATTGAAGGTACCCACTGTGTTTTTGGGGACCTTCAATGCTGCAGATATTTTTTGGTTCCCTTCCCCAGATCTGTGCCTCGACACAATCCTGTCTTGGAGCTGTACGGACTTCCACAGGTACACCTCCAATTGATTCAAATGAAGTCAATTAGTCTACCAGAAGCTTCTAAAGCCATGACATAATTTTCTGGAATTTTCCAAGCTGTTTAAAGGCACAGTCAATTTAGTGTATGTAAAAATCTGACCCACTGAAATTGCGATATAGTGAATTATAAGTGAAATAATCTGTCTGTAAACAATTGTTGGAAGAATTACTTGTCATGCACAAAGTAGATGTCCTTCGACCTCATGGCTTGTTTTTTGCTCTGACATGCACTGTCAACTGTGGGACCTTATATAGACAAGTGTGTGCCTTTCCAAATCATGTCCAATCAATAGAATTTACCGCAGGTGGACTCCAATGAAGTTGTAGAAACATCTTAAGGATGATTAATGGAAACAGGATGCATCTGAGCTCAATTTTGAGTCTCATAGCAAAGGGTCTGAATACTTATGTAAATAAGGTATTTCTGTTTTTTATTTTTTTTTAATTAGCTGCAACTTAACAAAATGTGGGAAAGGGGAAGTGTTCTGAATATTTTCCAAATGCACTGTAAGTGAATTGGTCCCAATACTTTAACCTCATAGTCATTGTATCATTTGGTTCTGGCGTACAGAGCCAAAACAACAAAAATGGTGTCACTGAACCAATACTTTTCAAGCTTGTTTAATCTCGGACACCCAGAACTAAAATCTTGCGTAATTGCATCAGATGCTTGTTTAAATTCTGAAAGGAGTCGTGTTAAATAATGTACGAATTAAACGGAAACTATCAGCGAATTTTGGGCAAGTCTATGGGAAATCTAAAAGATGTAAGCACCTGCGAAATTGTGGTTTGTCCAAATGATCAGTGACAAAAAATCTGCGTACTGGAAAAACGTTCCTCTTTAGTCGTTGCATCCCACATTCTGTCGTAAATTTAGCTAAGTGGTGTGAACACATAAACACACCCACAGGAAAAATATTTTTGTAGCTCTCACTCTGCTAGTCTCCCCAACGTGAGAATTAGAGAACAGTCTCCCACTCCAACCCTCAGGCCAGTGCTTCTGCTAAAGGCAGGTTTGGGAGAATGTGATTAATGCTATATGATTTTCAACCCTGTTTGTGTATGTACATAGTTGTTAATTGTTTCCAGGAATCCCAACCTTTCAGTGCATGTGTGTGAGTCAGAGTCACAGTTATGTGTTCTCTGGAATAAGTGTACCTCTGTCCACTTCCCTCCATATACCCAGCTCCCCGTTTTCTCGACCCCAGCTCTACCTCCCTCTCTTTCTCACATTTACATGCACCCCCCACATGTCTCTGTCTCTCTTTCTCTCTCTGTCTCTCTCCCTCTCTGAGTTACAGACAGACACATATGGGAACCACCCAGTGTGGAGGAACTCTGTTTGTTGATAGAGTAGGGTTGCTATTGTTAATCCTGTGCATCATGATACTGTTAGTGTTCACCAATACTGTATACTAGCCTGGAGGAAGTCCTGATCTGAGTCCCAAATGGCACCCTATTCCCTACATAGTGCACTACTTTTGTAAAGAAAGAAAAGTAGTGCAGTATATACAGTGGGGAGAACAAGTATTTGATACACTGCCAATTTTGCAGGTTCTCCTACTTACAAAGCATGTAGAGGTCTGTAATTATTATCATAGATACACTTCAACTGTGAGAGACAGAATCTAAAACAAAAATCCAGAAAATCACATTGTATGATTTTTTTAATAATTAATTTGCATTTTATTGCATGACATAAGTATTTGATCACCTACCAACCAGTAAGAATTCCGGCTCTCACAGACCTGTTAGTTTTTCTTTAAGAAGCCCTCCTGTTCTCCACTCATTACCTGTATTAACCTCACCTGTTTGAACTCGTTACCTGTATAAAAGACACCTGTCTACACACTCAATCAAACAGACTCCAACCTCTCCACAATGGCCAAGGCCAGAGAACTGTGTAAGGACATCAGGAATAAAATTGTAGACCTGCACAAGGCTGGGATGGGCTACAGGACAATAGGCAAGCAGCTTGGTGAGAAGGCAACAACTGTTGACGCAATTATTAGAAAATGGAAGAAGTTAGAGATGACGGTCAATCTCCCTCGGTCTGGGGCACCATGCAAGATCTCACCTCGTGGGGCATCAATGATCATGAGGAAGGTGAGGGATCAGCCCAGAACTACACGGCAGGACCTGGTCAATGACCTGAAGAGAGCTGGGACCACAGTCTCAAAGAAAACCATTAGTAACACACTACGCCGTCATGGATTAAAATCCTGCAGCGCACGCAAGGTCCCCCTGCTCAAGCCAGCGCATGTCCAGGCCCGTCTGAAGTTTGCCAATGACCATCTGAATGATCCAGAGGAGGAATGGGAGAAGGTCATGTGGTCTGATGACACAAAAATAGAGCTTTTTGGTCTAAACTCCACTCGCCGTGTTTGGAGGAAGAAGAAGGATGAGTACAACCCCAAGAACACCATCCCAACCGTGAAGCATGGAGGTGGAAACATCATTCTTTGGGGATGCTTTTCTGCAAAGGGGACAGGACGACTGCACCGTATTGAGGGGAGGATGGATGGGGCCATGTATCGCGAGAACTTGGCCAACAACCTCCTTCCCTCAGTAAGAGCATTGAAGATGGGTCGTGGCTGGGTCTTCCAGCATGACAACGACCCGAAACACACAGCCAGGGCAACTAAGGAGTGGCTCCGTAAGAAGCATCTCAAGGTCCTGGAGTGGCCTAGCCCGTCTCCAGACCTGAACCCAATAGAAAATCTTTGGAGGGAGCTGAAAGTCCGTATTGCCCAGCGACAGCCCCGAAACCTGAAGGATCTGTATGGAGGAGTGGGCCAAAATCCCTGCTGCAGTGTGTGCAAACCTGGTCAAGAACTACAGGAAACGTATGATCTCTGTAATTGCAAACAAAGGTTTCTGTACCAAATATTAAGTTCTGCTTTTCTGATGTATCAAATACTTATGTCATGCAATAAAATGCAAATTAATTACTTAAAAATCATACAATGTGATTTTCTGGATTTTTGTTTTAGATTCCATCACTCACAGTTGAAGAGTACCTATGATAAAAATTACAGACTTCTACATGCTTTGTAAGTGGGAAAACCTGCAAAATCGGCAGTGTATCAAATACTTGTTCTCCCCACTGTAAGGAATAGGGTGCCATTTGGGGCATAGACCTACTCCTGATATGTGGAGCTTTTATAGAATTGGACTGTTTAAGCAGACACACACACACACACATAATTACTTAAACAATTCCAATCATATAAGTTGAATTAGAACATATCTTTGTGACTCCAATATTGTAAAAGACAGGATGGCAGTCAGGATTGGAACAGGATTTTATTATCAGTTTAAATCAAATTGAATGTTAAATCTTCTCAGTTTACACAATGCCTGGCATTTGACAACTTTTTTAACATTGCATGGTCACTGAAATATTATAAAAAATCTTCAAAAATGTTAAACACAAATTACATTATAGGTTTGATAAATATTCTATATAAAGAATTTACTTTCAAGCACAGCCCATGTGGAATAGAATGGGGGGGAGAGGGGAGGGGAGGAGAAGGAAGAAACGGTGAGGGATGAAAGGAGGCATAGGGTAGGAGAACAGGGGATAGAAGGGAGGAGGTAAGAGGAGATGAGCAAAGAGGAGGGGATAAGAGCGGATGAAAGGAGAGGGGAGGGGGTGCCGAGGGTGGTCTGTACAGGCAGTGGAAATAGCTCACTGCCTTGTTGTGAACCTCATTAGGAGGATTACTTCCTGTAGCAAAGAGACTGGACTCAAGCTGTGTCTAACCTGCAGGCTAACTCAGGGCTAACTCCATTTATCCTGAATGAAATGTCTGAGCCACGAGTTGAGGATCAATGAAATCAGATCCCTCTCTTAAAGATTGTGTCATTATCCCTTTCATTTGAGGAAGACGATTGATTAAAATAATATGTTAAAACCATGTTTTTTGTGTGCAAATAGATTTTTTTAAACGCATATCACATGACACATTTAGTAATGACAGTATTTACTTTCCAAACTGTACGTTTTTGGTGCAATTGTATTTTGACATAGACATATAATCCATAGATGGCAGTTCCCATTCAAGTGAAGACTGGCAGCCATTGCTAGTGTACCCATGAATTTAGCCTGTTTTGAGTCCCCAACAACTGGATGTTTTGAGGAGAAATGGAAAGAGAGCCTGTGGCACGACTTCCGCTTTTAGACGTTATTAACAGCACGACACTCCATCTTTTTTTCTTTTTTTTCTACCCCTTTTTCTCAACTATTTTGTGATATCCAATTGGTAGTTATAGTCTTGTCCCATCGCTGCAACTCCGAAACACGACCCCGCCAAACCGCACTGCTTCTTGACACAATACTCGCTTAACCCGGAAGCCAGCCGCACCAAAGTGTCGGAGGAAACACCGTACCCCTGGCAACCGTGTCAGCGTGCATGCGCCCGGCCCACCACAGGAGTCGCTAGAGCACGATGGGACAAGGACATCCCAACCGGCCCATGAATTGATGTTTCAGCATTGTCTCAATGAAGAGTTTGGCATGTGCTACATGCACACGCAGTTACAAGCCTGCTAGAGTTGGCAACAGGCGGTCGAGCAATATCCACCTTCGTAGTACGAGCCTGATCTGGAATGTGAAGCTAACTGAAGTTGACTAGCTTCATAAAAGCTTAGCTTACTTCGTAGTATACCACTCAGGGTTGCAAACACAGAAGGGGTTATGATATAAGGGAAAATATGAAGGAAGATCAGTGGTGGAAAAAAGGTTTCACAACTTTTGGGACACAACCTCTTAGCTCCCCAGCTTCATCTGTGACCTCTAACCTCTGGCCTGAACAGAGGCAGCAACGTCAACACACAGGGCATATTTTTGATTTACAAACAAACAAAAATGAAAGGCTCTTTTCTGGGAAGGCATGGCTCATCATGATATGTCTCAATATGCTTTAGATATGCTTTAGTTGGGTTTCTACTTAACTCTACAGCTGGAAGAAGAAGAAAAGAGACAAGGGTCGGGGTGGGAAGACAATCACAGACCAATGTCTCTGGTAAAGCCGTTTAGTGACACTGCTTTGGCCTATCAGAACTGCCCAAGTGTCCATGATAACAGACCACCGTAATTCGTCATTTGCTGAGTGCAGTTGCCCCAACCTCTTTACTGGGGGAAAAGAGAATACTGTTGTCCTGTCATACTTACATGTAACTGAATTATTCTACCATAGTCATGTACATTCCTATTATTTACATTGTTGCAGTAAGTTTTTCAGTTTCAACTGCCCACCCAGTTTCACCTCATCTAACTAGTCACCCTTCTTTCCTCTCTCTATTTACCCCTCCTCTCTCTCTCCCTCTCTATTCCCTTAGGGACTAAAACACCCCTCTCTCTCTCTTCCTCTGTCCCTCTCCCCACCTCCCACCCTCCTCTCTCTCTCTCTCTCTGTCTACAGTAGCCTACAGGACCTCTTGCTGGTGGTGCGCTGGGGGTTGAAGAAGGCCCGGATGGCCTCAGTGAACATCTGTCTCTTTACCCCTCCTTCACTCACTGCTCTCTTCCTCTCTAACTCCCTAAACCACTCCCTCTCTCCCTCTCTCCTTCCCTTCCTTTCCCTCCCTCTCTCTCTATAGTAGTTTACAGGACCTTTTGCTGGCGGTGGGCTGGGGATTGAGGAAGGCTCGGACTGCCTCAGCGAACACCTCTTTGATCCCATCCTGGTTGAGAGCGGAGCACTCCAGGTAGCGGGCGGCGTGGATCTGACGGGCCAGCCCCGCCCCCTGGTGATGCGTGACAGGAGATTGGCTCTGCTCCTTCAGCTTGCGCTGGGTCTCCTCGTCGTTCCGCAGGTCGCTCTTAGTGCCTACCAGGAGGACAGGCACACCGGGGCAGTGGTGGGACACCTGTGGGTACACACACATACTTGTGTAAACACACAGGCATACACACACAAGCATGCACACACACACAACAACATGTAATAAACCCACAGTCAAACCCACACACACACTGACCTCTGGGTGCCACTTGTGTTTGACGTTCTCATAGGAAGCGGGGCTGGAGATGGAGAAGCAGATGATGAAGATGTTGGTCTGAGGGTAGGACAGGGTCCTCAGGCGGTCATACTCCTCCTGACCCGCCGTGTCCCACAGGTTCAGACTGATGGAGCGCCCGTCTATTGTCACCTGGAACAGCACACACACAGGGACGTAAATGCGCACACCGGGAAGTAAACACACACACACACACACACACACACACACAGGGAGAACACACCCACACAGGTGTAAAAACACATACATACACAAACAAACACATACACCGTACCTGGCTGCTGTAATTGTCAAACACGGTGGGTATGTATTCCTTAGGGAAGGCTCCGGTTGTGTAGGAGATGAGCAGACAGGTCTTCCCTACAGCACCGTCGCCCACCACTACACACTTAATGCTCTGCATGCCTGCTGCGCTGCCAATCCCTCAACTCTCACCCCTCAGCAACCTGCTGGAACACACAGACATAACACACACTATTTCGGGTTCCTTCACCCTTCCCCTAGCCCAGTGTTTCCCAATCCTGGACCCAAACAGATGCACATTTTAGTTTTTTCTCTATAAGTAACAAATCAACTCATCATCAAGCCATTGATTATTTGAATTTGGTATGTTAGTGATAGGGCAAAAACAACCTTGTTGTCCCTCTTTGGGTTCCCAGTCCCAGGATTGGGAAACACTACTCTTGCCCCTACTAGCTGATTTTATTTGCATAGAGATAGGAAGACTGGATGGGTGAAAGTAGTGTATCATGGGGGGGTACAGATCATGCTTATATACATACGTATCAGTAAAAAGCTGAGGGTTCGACAACTGTAAAGGAACCAGACATTAAGGGACGGTTTTCCCAGACACAGATTAAGCCTAGTCCTGGACTAAAAAGCACTTTTAATAGAGATTCTTCATTGAGCATGCTTTTTAGTCCAGGACAGGAGCCAGAGACCAAAAGAGAAAAGAGATAGAGACATACAGAGACAGACAGAGATAGAGACATGTAATTTAGTATTATAGCTACTATTCTTATTGTTGTTGCTGTTGTTTTCATAATTGTTATGTGTATCACTTCGCTTTGACAACATTGACCTTGTCAGTCATGCCAAAAAAGCATATTGAATTTGATTTGAATTATAAAGAGATTAGAGACTGAGATACCGACAGACAGAGACGGACAGAGACCAAGACAGAGAGAGAGAGAGAGAGAGAGAGAAAGAGAGAGAGAAACAGTGTTGTTAGTTCCACAGCATTTGTCTTTATGTAAATGAAGAGTACACAAGGAAACGGGATCCAAAAATAACAGAGATGTTATCCATAGTTCAAGGGGTTCAGCCAATGGGCTTTAGCTCTGTGGAACACACAAACACACAAACACACACACTGAGCAACATCCTCCCATAGAGCACAAACGTATAACATTATAATGATTTAATTTACATGAGATATAGACTCATGTCTATCTCTCTCTTGCTATGTCTGTATGTTTCTCTCTCCATCTACCTCTCTCCCGTCATCTTCCTCTTGCTCTCCTTCTCTATCTCTGTATTTTTCTGTCACCCCCTCATCTCTCTATCTCTTTCTCGCTCTCTCTCTCTCTGTCCAGATGTTTAGATACAGTGACTCTACCCAGTCTCCAGGGAAATTGGCAGTCAGCCCCACCTCCCCTCAGGGTGTGACCCACTGAGGTCACTGTAGCCTGTAGACCAATCAGAACAGCCCTTATGGCTGAGGTCTCATGCCTGTCAATCACTATCCACTAGGCAGGACCCAGGCCCACTGGTCTTCTGCCAATCATGTGGAGAAGGATTTTGTTTCCCCATAATGCGATTTTCCCACTAATTGGTTGCATCCCAAATGTCACCTATTCGCTATACAGTGCACTACTGGGAGTTTCTTTATTACCGGGCCCTAGCTCATCAAAGTAGTGCACTAGATGGGTGATTCTACAGAAGTGGTGCAAATTGAAACAATATAATGACAACAATATCTACGGGCTAAAAAACTAGAATAAAAAAACATTAGCTGACATGGACTAGTTGATCTGGACATTTCTGACAAGTTATAAGTAGCTGTCTAACATATGCAATGACTAACATGACAAGAGGAACTGATGTTGCACTACCCAATTTTGAAATTACACCTTGTGCATTCTACTATTACAACTTTCAAGAGTAAGTTTAAAGTCCCCCTGCCGACCCCTCACACCCCCTCTCCCCTAGGGGCCGCGCCCCACAGATTGGGAACTACTGATCTAAAGTACAGTTTTGTGACAAACATATACACTACATGACCAAAAGTATGTGGACACCTGCTCGTCCAACATCTAATTTCAAAATCACAGGCATTAATATGGAGTTGGTCCCTCTTTTGTTGCTATAACAGCCTGAACCATGAAAAACAGCCCCAGACCATTATTCCTCCTCCACCAAACTTTACAGTTGGCACTATGCATTCGAGCAGGTAGCGTTCTCCTGGCATCTGCCAAAACATGATCGTCCGATCGTCCTGCCAGGTGGTGAAGCGTGATTCATCACTCCAGAGAACACGTTTCCACTGCTCTAGAGTCCAATGGCGGTGAGTTTTACACCACTCCAGCCGACGCTTGGATTGCACATGGTGATCTTAGGCTTGTGTGCGGCTGCTCAGCCATGGAAACCCATTTCATTAAGTTTCTGACGAACAGTTCTTGTGTTGATGTTGCTTCCAGAGACAGTTTGGAACTCGGTAGTGAGTGTTGCAACCGAGGACAAAATCAAATCAAATCAAAACAAAGTTTATTTGTCACATGTGCCGAATACAACAGTTGTGGACCTTACAGTGAAATGCTTACTTACAAGTCCTAACCAACAGTGCAGTTTAAATAAAAATAAGTATTATGTAAACAATAGATAATTAAACAAATACAATTTAAAAAACTGTACAATGACAGTAAAAAAAAAATATATATAGACAGGTAATATACAGGTGGTACCGGTACAGAGTCAATGTGCAGGGGCACCGGTTAGTCGGGCTAATTTAGGTAATATGTACATGTAGGTATAGTTAAAGTGACTATGCATAGATGTTAAACAGAGAGTAGCAGCAGCGTAAAAGTGAGGGGGTGTGGGGGGGGACACATTGCAAATAGTCCGGGTAGCCATTTGATTAGCTGTTCAGGAGTCTTATGGCTTGCGGGTAAAAGCTGTTGAGAAGCCTTTTGGACCTAGACTTGGTGCTCCGGTACCTCTTGCCATGCGGTAGTAGAGAGAACAGTTCATGACTGGGGTGGCTGGAGTCTTTGACAATTTTTAGGGCCTTCCTCTGACACCGCCTGGTATAGAGTTCCTGGATGGCAGGAAGCTTACCCCCAGTAATGTACTGGTACAGCAACTGCGGTCGGAGGCCGAGCAGTTGCCGTACCAGGCAGTGATGCAGCCAGTCAGGATGATCTTGATGTTTCAGCTGTAGAACCTTTTGAGGATCTGAGGACCCATGCCAAATCTTTTCAGTCTCCTGAGATGGAATAGGCTTTGTCGTGCCCTCTTCATGACTGTCTTGGTGTGTTTGGACCATTCTAGTTTGTTGGTGATGTGGACACAAAGGAACTTGAAGCTCTCAACCTGCTCCACTGCAGCCCTGTCGATGAGAATGGGGGCGTGCTCAGTCCTCCTCCTTTTCCTGTAGTCCACAATCATCTCCTTCGTTTTGATTACGTTGAGGGAGAGGTTGTTGTGGTCTCTGGCCTCCTCCCTATAGGCTGTCTCGTTGTTGTCCGTAATCAGGCCTACCACTGTTGTGTCATCTGCAAACTTAATGATGGTGTTGGAGTCGTGCCTGGCCATGCAGTCATGGGTGAACAGGGAGTACAGGAGGGGACTGAGCACGCACCCCTGAGGTGCCCCAGTGTTGAGGATTAGCGTGGCAGATGTGTTGTGTCCTATCCTTACCACCTGGGGGCGGCCCATCAAGAAGTCCAGGATCCAGAGGGAGGTGTTCAGTCCCAGGATCTTTAGCTTAGTGATGAGCTTTGAGGGCACTATGGTGTTGAACGCTGAGCTGTAGTCAATAAATAGCATTCTCACGTAGGTATTCCTTTGTCCAGGTGGGAAAGGGCAGTTTGGAGTGCAGTAGAGATTACATCATCTGTGGATCTGTTTGAGCGTTATGCAAATTGGAGTGGCTATAGGGTTTCTTGGATAATGGTGTTAATGTGAGCCATCACCAGCCTTTCAAAGCACTTCATGACTACAGACGTGAGTGCTACGTGTCTGTAGTCATTAAGGCAGGTTAACTTAGTGTTCTTGGGTACAGGGACTATGGTGGTCTGCTTGAAACATGTTGGTATTACAGACTCAATCAGGGACATGTTGAAAATGTTGGTGAAGACACTTGCCAGTTGGTCAGCGCATGCTCGGAGTACACGTCCTGGTAATCCGTCTGGCCCAGCGGCCTTGTGAATGTTGACCTGTTTAAAGCTTTTACTCACGTCGGCTACGAGAGTGTGATCACACAGTCGCCCGGAACAGCTGATGCTCTCATGCATGCCTCAGTGTTGCTTGCCTCAAAGCGAGCATAGAAGTGATTTAGCTCATCTGGTAGGCTCGTGTCACTGGGCAGCTCACAGCTGTCTTTCCCTTTGTAGTCTGTAATAGTTTGCAGGCCCTGCCACATCCGACGAGCGTCGGAGCCGGTATAGTACGATTTAATCTTAGTCCTGTATTGGCGCTTTGCCTGTTTGATGGTTTGTCTGAGGGCGTAGCGATGATTTTTACTCGCTACACACTCCAGCACTCAACAGTGCCGTTCTGTGAGCTTGTGTGGCCTACCACTTGGCGGCTGAGCCGTTGTTGCTCCTAGACTTTTCCACTTCACAATAAAAGTACTTACAGTTGAGCAGGGCAGCTCTAGCAGGGCAGAAATTTGACAAACTGACTTGTTGGAAAGGTGGCATCCTATGACGGTGCCACGTTGAAAGTCACTGAGCTTTTCAGTAAGGACCTTCTACTGCCAATGTTTGTCTATGGTGATTGCATGGCTGTGTGCTCAATTTGATATACCTGTCAGCAATGGTTGTGGCTGGAATAGCCGAATCCACTAATTTGAAGGGGTGTCCACATAGTTTTGTCTATATAGTGTATGTTTGCTGGGATGTACATACAGTGGGGAGAACAAGTATTTGATACACTGCCGATTTTGCAGGTTTTCCCACTTACAAAGCATGTAGAGGTCTTTTTTAATAATTAATTTGCATTTTATTGCATGACATAAGTATTTGATCACCTACCAACCAGTAAGAATTCTGGCTCTCACAGACCTGTTAGTTTTTCTTTAAGAAGCCCTCCTGTTCTCCACTCATTACCTGTATTAACTGCACCTGTTTGAACTCGTTACCTGTATAAAAGACACCTGTCTACACACTCAATCAAACAGACTCCAACCTCTCCACAATGGCCAAGGCCAGAGAGCTGTGTAAGGACATCAGAGATAAAATTGTAGACCTGCACAAGGCTGGGATGGGCTACAGGACAATAGGCAAGCAGCTTGGTGAGAAGGCAACAACTGTTGGCGCAATTATTAGAAAATGGAAGAAGTTCAAGATGACGGTCAATCTCCCTCGGTCTGGGGCACCATGAAAGATCTCACCTCGTGCGGCATCAATGATCATGAGGAAGGTGAGGGATCAGCCCAGAACTACACGGCAGTACCTGGTCAATGACCTGAAGAGAGCTGGGACCACAGTCTCAAAGAAAACCATTAGTAACACACTACGCCGTCATGGATTAAAAACCTGCAGCGCACGCAAGGTCCCCCTGCTCAAGCCAGCGCATGTCCAGGCCCGTCTGAAGTTTGCCAATGACCATCTGGATGATCCAGAGGAGGAATGGGAGAAGGTCATGTGGTCTGATGAGAGAAAAATAGAGCTTTTTGGTCTAAACTCCACTCGCCGTGTTTGGAGGAAGTAGAAGGATGAGTACAACCCCAAGAACACCATCCAAACCGTGAAGCATGGAGGTGGAAACATCATTCTTTGGGGATGCTTTTCTGCAAAGGGGACAGGACGACTGCACCGTATTGAGGGGAGGATGGATGGGGCCATGTATCGCGAGATCTTGGCCAACAACCTCCTTCCCTCAGTAAGAGCATTGAAGATGGGTCGTGGCTGAAACACAGAGTGGCTCTGTAAGAAGCATCTCAAGGTCCTGGAGTGGCCTAGCCAGTCTCCAGACCTGAACCCAATAGAAAATCTTTGGAGGGAGCTGAAAGTCCGTATTGTCCAGCGACAGCCCCGAAACCTGAAGGATCTGTATGGAGGAGTGGGACAAAATCCCTGCTGCAGTGTGTGCAAACCTGGTCAAGAACTACAGGAAACGTATGATCTCTGTAATTACAAACAAAGGTTTCTGTACCAAATATTAAGTTCTGCTTTTCTGATGTATCAAATACTTATGTCATGCAATAAAATGCAAATTAATTACTTAAAAATCATACAATGTGATTTTCTGGATTTTTGTTTTAGATTCCGTCACTCACAGTTGAAGAGTACCTATGATAACAATTACAGACTTCTACATGCTTTGTAAGTGGGAAAACCTGCAAAATCGGCAGTGTATCAAATACTTGTTCTCCCCACTGTATGTCCAAATAAAAGATAGCCAGCCATATGTTATCTATGGGGATTCAGAAGATAGGGAGATAGGTTTTTAATTAGCTAGAGAAGAATGGATGAACTTTTCCAATACTAGTTATGGATACTATCGGAGTAGTTATCACGTTTCACGCTGGATTTATTAACTAAAAAAGGAAGGTAGGGAGAGAGATGTTTCATTATCTAGAGGATAATAACTTTTTCAATGCTAGTAACGGATAGCCTACTATAGGCTTACACTGTGTGCACAAAATTATTAGGCAAGTTGTATGTTTGAGGATTAATTTTATTATTGAACAACTACAGTGCTCTCGGTCAATCCAAAATGTTAATAAACCTCAAACCTGAATATTTAAGAAAGTAAAAGTGAGGTTTTGGCTTTCTTTGGAGAATATCTATGTGTGCACAATTATTGGGCAACTATTAGTGTGCAGAATTATTATGCAACTAAATGAAAAACGAAAAGTTCCCCATCTCACTTGTTTATTTTCATCTGTTAAAGTGAGAATAATAAACAAACAACTCAAAATGTACAAATAAAAATGTCTGACATTTCAAAAACAAATCAGTGACCAATATAGCCACCCTTATTTTCAATAACAGTCATAAGCCTTCCATCCATGGTTTCTTGATCTGTTGACGATCAACTTTTTGTGCAGCAGCAACCACAGCCTCCCAGACACTGGTCAGAGAGGTGTACTGTTTTCCTTCACCGTAAATAGACTGTTTAAGTTCTTCTTAGGCTTTAGGTCAGTTTATACAGCTTGGAGTTGGGAAATATGCATAATAATGATGATATGGTCAAAATACTGACTTACCTAATAATTGTGCACACAGTGTAGTTCTCATGTTTCACATTGGATTTATTAACTACAAAAAGGTAAGAGATGTTTTAATTCTGGTGCCGCTCTGCACACACAAGCTTGTTAGCTAGCTAGCTCAGTCTTGTTAGCTAGATAGCTTAAAGGACATTCAAAGTTCCTCCATAGAAGCCGCTCCTCCTAGGTATAATTCGGTGGACCTAGTTCATATAATGAATGTCATAACAAGATTTGTTTTATTTTATTTATTTAACTAGGCAGTTAAGAACAAATTCTTATTTACAATGACAGCCTACCTACAGGGTCAGCCATAGTAGTACGGCGCCCCCGGAGCAAATTAGGGTTAAGTGCCTTGCTCAAGGACACAGACAGGTTTTTCACCTTGTCGGCTCGGGTTTTCGAACCAGCAACCTTTCGGTTACTGGCCCAACGCTCTAACCGCTAGGCTACCTGCCGCCCAGCGCTTCAAGCCTCCTCCCCAACCCTCTCTCACGCTCAATTTCAGTCGCATCTTGTGCCATAGGCTACAATTGTCTGTTCATCATGCATGTAAACAACTGGCTTGTCTGCTCTATCCACACTGATTGGTTAAGTAATTGAATGAGCTAAATGTAAAAAAAAAAATTGATATCACAGGTTAAAAAAGAAACAGAAAGGAACGATATAAACCATCACTGATATTGAGATGCATAGCCAGCAGGGGGGCTCCAACCAACATTCACATCTATTTGACGTCTATAAAGTGTTATACTGTGCTCCGCTATACCTGTATTTTACTGTGTTGTACTCTACTGTACTGTACTCTACTGTACCCTAATGTAGTCTACTTGAGTTTCTTACAATTGAAGAAAGGGCCCATGGACTCTTGATCTAGTGGTCTTGGTCGTTACTCATCTATCATCCTAGGGCTCCGACTTCTCCCACATGCTGACCTCTGACGTCACCTACTAAGGAAATTACCTTGATAACAGCATTTTCGGCAGTTAAATGCAACAACAAAACATTATTTATGAAAAGCAACCTATTAATATGGTTTTCAACACTATAATTTATTTACGAGCATGACAGCTGTGAATGCATCCAACTGGTATTACGACTTCACAACTGGTAATTATAACCTTCCCACTTGGATATAAACGCAGTATTAGTTTTTGGTTTACAAACCATAGGCAACCCAATTTGAAGAAGGCAATGCTCTCAACCCATTGGAATCCCCACCCATTTGACTACTTTTAAATGGGGGAAGCCCTCAATGGCAGTGTCTAAACTGTGGCGACCCTGTACTGTGTAAAGTTCCAGATCGTCCTGCTGATTGGTGTGCTCAGGGTGGTCAGTTAATCGTGGGGGGTGGCACCTGAGGGTTACCAGGGTAACAGTTATATAGGGGAAGTTTAGGCGGGTTTTTAGTCAGTCTTTGTCTTTTCTTGTAGCATATTCCAACCTGTGTTCCTGTGTGTTAGCAGTAAGTGTTAGCATATTCTCCCAGTTTCTGTTCTGTGTGTGTATGCTTGAGTGAGTGAGTGAGTGTAGTTAGGGCGTGGGCAGTAGCTTATAACTGCCTGAGTTTAGTTTAGTCTGAATAAATCGTTGAAAATAACATCTGTGCCTCCGGCTCCTTCTGTACGTCGGACTGAGACGTTACACTGGTGTCAGAAGTGTTTGTACCTAGCCTTCACTTCAGCCATCATCTACCACCAGAGAGATGGCTACACGCGATGGAGAGAGACTTGGCGGCGTCCTAAGATTAAGAAAGAACAGGCAGACGATAGCGTCGAAAGTGGCGGGGTTAAACCACTGATTTCGTTGCGGCACCCAGCAAGAGAATTGGCGTAGCCTTCGGAGGGTGTGCTGGCTAAGGCGAGTGACGGGCACGCGGGGTTGACGTCATCGGCTGACGACGCAAAAATCAAGCAGGAGAATGCGCAGGATTCCCAGCGTGTCGACAATAACAAAGATGGCGTTGCGCTGCTCGCCATGGCTAACTATATGGTCAAGGTCCCGAAGTTCCATGCGGTAGTAGAGAGAACAGTTCATGACTGGGGTGGCTGGAGTCTTTGACAATTTTTAGGGCCTTCCTCTGACACCGCCTGGTATAGAGTTCCTGGATGGCAGGAAGCTTACCCCCAGTAATGTACTGGTACAGCAACTGCGGTCGGAGGCCGAGCAGTTGCCGTACCAGGCAGTGATGCAGCCAGTCAGGATGATCTTGATGTTTCAGCTGTAGAACCTTTTGAGGATCTGAGGACCCATGCCAAATCTTTTCAGTCTCCTGAGATGGAATAGGCTTTGTCGTGCCCTCTTCATGACTGTCTTGGTGTGTTTGGACCATTCTAGTTTGTTGGTGATGTGGACACAAAGGAACTTGAAGCTCTCAACCTGCTCCACTGCAGCCCTGTCGATGAGAATGGGGGCGTGCTCAGTCCTCCTCCTTTTCCTGTAGTCCACAATCATCTCCTTCGTTTTGATTACGTTGAGGGAGAGGTTGTTGTGGTCTCTGGCCTCCTCCCTATAGGCTGTCTCGTTGTTGTCCGTAATCAGGCCTACCACTGTTGTGTCATCTGCAAACTTAATGATGGTGTTGGAGTCGTGCCTGGCCATGCAGTCATGGGTGAACAGGGAGTACAGGAGGGGACTGAGCACGCACCCCTGAGGTGCCCCAGTGTTGAGGATTAGCGTGGCAGATGTGTTGTGTCCTATCCTTACCACCTGGGGGCGGCCCATCAAGAAGTCCAGGATCCAGAGGGAGGTGTTCAGTCCCAGGATCTTTAGCTTAGTGATGAGCTTTGAGGGCACTATGGTGTTGAACGCTGAGCTGTAGTCAATAAATAG